>OY743180.1:54117950-55317950 GCA_963555705.1 Ligustrum vulgare
AATAACTGTTCTAGTCATTTTGTACCAGTCTTTCTCCAAGTGTCAGATACCGTTTGTAGTGATGCAGAGTCTTGTTCAGATCCAGTTGAGGTAAAAAATCGTCGTCTTCCTCCAAAAGAGGAAGTAGAAGCTAGTATTCATTGCTTAGAGTTGCATGCTTATCGCTGCACTCTGGAAGCATTGTATGCAACTGGTCCCTTAAGTTGGGAACAAGAAGCTATGTTGACAAATCTTCGTATTACACTCCATATTTCAAATGATGAACATTTGATGGAGCTGAAGTATCTGATCTCTGCTAAAACTGGTACTCATGCTAGATAATAGTTGTTAAAACTTGTATTTTTTGGCTTTTTTAGTAGGATTGAGTCTTTGTCTTTTCCGGTTCAATATTGTAATAAAGATATCATTGTGAAACTGCAAGAATCTATATAATTCCTTATCCATTAATTCATGCAGACAAATCTTTCAAGATATGAATGAATACCTTCCCATTTGGATTTCTTAGCCCTTATGTGTTGTTTTGTTATTTCTACTGGAAAAGACATACTTAGTTTCTTCTCATTGCGTCAGAAATATTTTTTGGAGGCAAAAGCATTATGTATAACTTTGCAGGTTCGAGATATTCATGTAATAAAACCTTTAAGGCAATATCTTTTATTCAAAGAGGTTTCTGCTTATACTCTAATGAGTTCCTGGCCTGAAAACTATTTGTTTTGAGCTTTAACTGGTAAATGACTAATTAATGTTGGTATTGATTCTGTCATAATTGACTAACTAATTTGAGTTTTATTTCCTCCATACACTGTTGGCAGCGCGATAAGTTGCGATGTGGGTATTGATCAATCTTCAATTCCCTGCATTTCCAGGTCCACAGATAATCATCATTTGGTTTCAAAGGCTTAAAGATGATGCCTGGGTTTGCCGTCTCTCTTGTGGCATGAACAACTGGGCGGTACAGTCCATGGTATCGTTATTCAATTCATGTAGATGTTTTATTTAATTCTAGGCTATCTGCCTTCTCTCTTGTGGCATGAACAACTGGGCGGTACAGTCCATGGTATCGTTATTCAATTCATGTAGATGTTTTATTTAATTCTAGGCTATCCTGGATTTTCCAACATGTCTTTCTTCTCGAGGAAGAAGTATGACTGAACATCATATTTTTTTTGTAGTCCCATTTTGATATGCAAGCATTTTTCAATTTTTTTTTTTTTTGGTCAAATGATGCGTATCTCATTTGGGTCCATGCTGTTTCATATACTAACTTGGTTTCATATCTGATGAGGTGGTGTTGAAGGCAGTGAATATTCATAAACTTTACATAATTTAGAAACTGAATCGTGTGGATGTTTATTACATTGTTTCCAAATATAAAGAGATTAAAATTTATAGCTTCACTATGAATCTGCATTGATTTGGATCATAACTATGCAGTGGATGTATGCTATGAGTATTATCATGTTCATATTTACACGGTAGTAGATTTTCCGAATTTGTCGATTTATTTGGTAAATTATAGGGAGTCATTCTACAATGCTAAAATTGCTTCTCAAATGTTTGTGACTTTGTGGTTGTTTCTTTTCCAAGCCATCTGGCGAATGCAACTTCAAAATTATGCTTATTTTTTTCGAGGACTTTCTGGATTCGAATATTTTCTGTAGGTTGGATTAAGAAACTGGGGATGAGTTGATGCTTGTAAAGCAGTGTTTTACGGCTACATACACTGGGAAGAATAGACTTGTTGCATTTTCATTACCCGTCAACTGGGAAGTTTAATCCTCTGCCTCTGCATATAATTACTGAAAAATGTGCTCAATCCGGTGTGAAAGCTTACTGGAATTATTTTGTATTGTTAGAGAATTAATTTTTGCAATTGTAAAGCAACTACTTGAGAATAAGAAACTTTTGTTTATTATAATCTTTAGCTTCAAGTTCTCTAGATTGATTAATTTTCCCATTGTTTTATTGTTTGTCTTTGTCAGTGGTCAAGTTGCATTAAATGTACATTTATGCCTCCACTTTTCTTTTTTTTTTTTTATCAAGATTACGAAACAAGCTGGATAACGAATACAATTTATATTTCGATTAATGGATATATATTTGGATAAAAAAAGTAATATGGAACGTCTAAGATTAAGTTTGGTATGATGTAGTCGATAATGCAATGGACAAATATTAATTTTTTTGGTAATACATCGAGCTATTTTACTCAGCACATTATACCATATTGTCGAATTGATGATTAAGAGTTCTCAAATGCTAATAAAAGGATGCAATTTAGGGAGTGTTCCGCGACTATTTAAATTAATTTAAATTACTTATTTGTATTTTTTAGGTAAAATGTGTGGTTAAAAAATGATTTGAAAAATTGTGTAGTTTATTTTTATTTATACTATAGTTGCTGAATATAGGCTTAATTGGAATAACCACCTTATGATCCGATAACTTAAAAATAGGCGGGGACGGGGAACCCTCTCCATTTAGGTTACGTTTGATAGTGATGGTGAAATTTGGGTGAAAAGAAAATGAATTTTAGGGAATTGAATTCCTGGGAATTGGAAGTTTAATGTGTTTGATTGGTTTAATTTTTTAAGTGGAAAAAGTAGGGAATTTTTCAACTTTTATTGTTTGATTGACATTATTTTTCATAGAAAATAAAGTAAAATTTATTTATTTTAATAAAATATATATATATATTTTACACACATTTATACTTGATAATAATAATGTTAATTTTAAAAAAAAAAAATTAATTAATTAACAACAATAAAAATGATCAAACGTAACGAAAATAGTATAAGATTTTTCATGGAAAATAAAACTTCCTCCCTCCTTTGAAAAACGAATTCATTCAAAACAAGCAAAATACCGGATTTCGAGGCAAGTGGAAAAATGAATTCCATAGAAAATTTAAGCAACCAAACAGCGCAAAATTGAAAAATCACATGGAATACGCAGTAGATATTTTCCCTTTAGGCAATGACAAATATTTTTAACAATAATTTTATATAGACATTCAAATGAATCATTTTAAATGGGCATTCTTATATTATATAATTTTTTTGACTGATGAAAAGTATTGATGTGATCATTATTCAATGAATTTGAACCACATCATAATTTTCATTTAAAATGTCACATTTAAATGTTTGCTTATAATTACTTTTTTTTTTTTTTTTTTAAGGGATGAACCCTAATATAACCCCTCCATTGACGGCTGATTGATCTCAAAAAAAAAAAATAATAAATAAATAAATAATAAAAAAAAAATCAGTCCTCAGTCCTTATTAGCATCTTTTTTTCTTCACCAAATGTCTTAATTGCACATATTATCTTTATTTTTTTTATTTTTTATTTTATTTTTTTATTTTTTTGGTATAAGCATTGTAAACTGAACACATTTCAATAACTATATTGAATTATTTGACCACAGATTTTCAAGATACGACTATTCAAGAATTAAAAGCAGGCTAACCCTTAGAGCATCTTTAATGAGGAATGGTCAGTCACTACATGAACAGGGCAAATATGAAGGAGAGAGAAAGTGAAAGATGAAAGAGAAGAGAAATGTCCAAAAAGTGAGAAGACATGCATGACAGAGGATGACACATACACCTAGCAAAGGTCTTCGTATAAGTCATTCAAATGGACCATGTGAAGTGTTTTGTAATATTCAATAGTTTTTTCTTATCATGTGGACAATATTTCTGGACAGACTTGAGCCATTAAAGATGCCCTTAGAATTCATTTCTTGATAATGCTATGTACAATATATATCTCAATTGTAAGTATAACTTGGGGATGATAAAAAGAATTGCGAAAATCGAGATTCGCGGAGCCCCACTCCACATAAATGGGGCAATGAGCGGATCTGAGGCAAAAAAAACTCTGACCCGATCTAGGCTAGGCGGGGCGGGGAAGGTTTTTCGTGCCCCGTTCTCCATTTTTTTTTTTATGAGGTAGACTTTGAGGTAAAATTGATGTATCTAGAATTTTCCATTTCTGGTAGGTCTTATGTATTTTATTAGGACATAACTTAAAAATCTTAAGTAGGTAATTCTTCTTTCATCTTCATGCTTGTTCATATGTTCTAAAATTTGGATGTCACTTGTTGAGAGTGAGCCATTTCAATTTGTCCATATTCATACCAAAATGGGAACAATTTTTGTGTGTGTATGCGTGAAGCCACTTTGTTGAGAGTGAGCATTTTCAATTTGTTTAGTTGCATACGAAAATGGGGAAAGGTTTTGTGTGTGCGCGCGCAAAGCTCATGATTTTGTTTTGACGCAGTATGAAATAGTTTAGTTCATAAAACCCGACCCGTCTCACTCCGCTGCGCTTACATAATGGTTCACTAAATGGTGCAATTTGTCGTCCAGTAATGCCTCGAGCCCCTGCCCTTAATGCCCCGCCCCTAGTTTAAGCAGGGCGCAGGGTAGATCCGGGGCAAAAAAATCAAGACGTGGTGGGGCGTGGGTCACGTCGCCCCACCCAGTTTCCATCTCTAGTATAATTCAAAACTTACTATGTACTTCCATAATGTTAATTATTCTGCTCCCATTCCAGAAACTCCTCATTTCCCATTTTAAATTAGTTTGCTTCCATTGAGGGCAATGGCTCCAATGTTCATTTTATTGCAAGACAAACAAAAATCGTGCAAATTGGCGAGTCAAAGTACACCGTGCAAGGAAATGGCTGATGCTTGAGTTTGGAAGAACTCCGAGAAGCCTAGAGATGATATTTGTGGACAAAGAGGTACGTCGTATTTCAATCTAACTGTTGCATAAATTTAGTATTTCTTTGAAAACTATAATTGTAAAAGTTATAACCAAACTCATGAACAAACAAACATATTGATGCTGTAAAAAATCCTAACCTTGACGTGGCAAGATCTGATGATACTTGATCGTTGGAAGAGACCAATGAATTCGCCTTGGTTGACCTGCAAAAAAGGTGAGGAGGATTCTCCTCGTCACTCCTCCGGCGTGAGAATTAGTTTTCTGGAGAAAAGTAGAGAAAGAATATTTTACTAGAAAACGTAAAGAATAATGGATGAATAATATGTGATCAAAGAGACTGTATTTATAGGACTGAAGAGCCCATAACCTCTTTTGGTTAAGGTAGGAGTCCTTTTGATATAAACTTACATTTTATAAAGAATTCCATTATTACAAGGAGTGATTTCCCCCTTTTTCAGGAGGCTCCCTCGTGGGTTAGGAATCATTTCTTACTTTGAGGGCCCCAAGAAGGGAGGCCCATAGACAATGAATACCTGGAGTCCATCTTGTATCAGGCTATCTAGAGCGAAGTGACCGGGTTAGGCCGGCCACCGTAACATGTCACAGACCGACCTTTGATAAGGCCGGGCATGATCCGACCTATGATAGAGGTAAGGTCGGGCTACAATTCTTGCCTTGAGAAGATTTATACCTAATAAGTTAAAAGGCCGGGAAATGTCATGGTCGGGATGTACCGACCCGGCGTATCCCAAATCAAAGGCCCACATTGAAGTGACGAGAAAATGGTCGGATCATTGGCCCCCGTGCATCAGAGATCAGCCGCATATCTTTGGATGCATGTCTCTTCGACAGCTGTCATATTTATGACGTATTTTGCTACCTGTTTTGTCCTTTGATTTACGTGTCATAATTAATAGGATACTATTGGATTTCTGCCACGTGTCAAAGATGAGTGGTGGGGATCAAAAAATTTCCCGCCTTTTTTCTCCTATATATATGTGGTCCCTATCCTCTCATTCTTTTCACTTTGCGACTTTATTGAAAACTAGACAAATCTTCGAGCGCCTAGCACGAACTAAAATTTCAAAGCAAGACCTTTAGGTAAGTTCGACCTATCCCGACCTTATATTTATTCCGTAATTTATAGTTAGGAAAATGGCAAGGCAAGTGAACATAACCGACCTTAGGGAGGTAGAAAACCTGGATGAGGCACTAGACGTTGAGCCAATAGGATTTTACCAACCCCCGCCGACCTCTAGGGGCGATGAGTCAAGCGACGATGAGGAGGTGGACAACAACACCGAATTCAATGAGGGACCAGAAACTTCCGACCTAGAGTTACCAATGTTCAACAATAGGATGAAGGAACACATGGTCGAGGCAGACATGAGGAAGTTTGGCCTCTCTGATAGGTATACATCCCGGGTCCCCGAGCATGATGATGTATCATATCATTGCCGGGAAGGGGAGACCGTGGTTTTCCACGATTCGTTAGTGGCCGGCCTTAGGTTCCTCCTACATCATTTTTTTGTAGACTTCCTTTTTACGGCCAGCATTCTTCCCGGGCAGCTTGCTCCAAACGGGTGGAGGATTCTAGTCTACTTTTTTGTTTTATGTAGGAGTCTAGGGATCGAACCCACCGTAAATCTTTGTAAATGCCTTTTGGACTTAAAGCTTTTACCCCGATGTAACTGCTTTGTGTACATGTGCGGGAAGGGAAGGGAAGGTTTGAGGTACCTTGGGTCCCCTCTTCCTTGAAATATTGGAAGAAAATTTTTTTTTTACATCAAACCCCGGGAAGGTGAGAATATTTTTTGGCCCACCTTTAGAAAACCTGAAGTAGATAATTTTAATAGGATGGGTAATGTAGGGGAGGAAGAGATGGCCGACCTTTTGGCCAATGCAATAAGAGTGTGTGACTTCGGAGTTCTGGCCGAGGAGGCTTCAGATCTTACTACCAACGAGATCTTAGGTCGGCTGGCCTTGACTTGGAGCCCGGTAGGACCCGGCCTCGTAAATTAAGTAATAATTGATTTCGTTTTTCACCAGAACACGTTGCCTTCCCCATCTTAACCTTTTGCGTCTAATTATATTCTTCCGTCCTTTACAGAAATGGCTTTTAACGGGGACAGGCTAAGGAAAGCTGTCGAGGAGAGAGCTCGGGCGGCTGCTGAGAAGAGGAGGGAAGGTGGCGTTATCCGATGACGGCCACAAAAAAAGGCCAAGTCAAACACAGTCCGGGTCAGGCGAAACTTCTAGGAGGAACGCTGAAGTTCCTCTTCGACGCGAAACCAGCCAAGGTGCTCGCCGCCCTCCTCCCCGGGAAGAGAATATTAGGTCTTCTCCCCCCCTGAAGCTGCTCCAGAGGGCCCTACCTTGGCCGACCTTCGGACAAAACTGGAGGAGAGTTACCACCCCGGGCTTCTAGAAAAATATTCCGATGAAGTCTCGCTTGAAAACGGGGTGGACCATTTTCTGAATGCGGCGGTTAAGGTAATTTTAAGACCACTACCTTCTGCTTTTTGTGTCACATTTTGTCCTTAAAATAACACAAGTATTTAACTTGTTCAGATGCTCAGCATTGGCCGGGGTCTCCTTACTCAAGGCGTCAGGCGAGGGGAGGCTACAAGTCATCTCGTGCACTCTGTCCAGTACGAGGCCACCCGTGCTCACATTGCTGAAGAAAAATTAACCAAGGTGGAAACTGACCTGGGCCTAATGACCCAAGACCGGGACCTTGCTCGTTCTGAAAACGCCAAACTTTTGGAAGATCTTCACCAGGCCAGGGAAGAGATTGAAGTGGCGAAGGTGGAGGCGGTCGAGGCTTACAAGAAATCTGAAGAATATGACCTTTCCGTGGGAAATTATGCCTTGGAGTCGTACTCCCAAGGCATGAGGCAAGCCCGGGCTTGGATCAAAATACATGCTCCCGTCCTCAACACGAGAACGCTCTCTCAATTTCCATTAGGTAAGGAAGATCTCGACCTCACTCCTTTCTTGGAGGAAGAAGTAGTGGAGGTCGGATCTGATGATGAGGACGGACAGACCAGGGACCCCGACCAGTAGTAGAAAAATTCGCCTGCTTTGTTAACAATTTACACTTGTATATCCCAAGGTATGCCTCGTGGACTTTTGTAACAAGTCTTTGTTAATGAAATCTTTTGTCAAAGCTTGTGTTATTTATTTGTATTTATAAAACTGTAGGCAACTTTTAATCGTATTCAATTTTGGAATTGATGATGTTTGCCCACTAAAGTCGGGAAAGCACGATCTTTTCGTCAGTATATAAAATAGTTCGAGCTTATAACCTAGCGAAATTGAGAAAAATGCTTTATAGGTCAGGTAATGCCAACCTCTTTGCTCATTATGGGGTCGAGATTTTGTACACGCAAGATTCCCACAAACATCAACTTGTTTTGATTCCATATTTTGATAATTATATGGTCGAGTCATGACCGACCTTACATATAGGAATGGTCGACTTCTGGTATCGTCAAAACTTTGAGTTGAAGATAAATGACCAGTAAGACAGGGTATGTCCGACCTTTTTAATCAATTGACTGGTAAGACTTGCAAAAAGGTATTTGACTGGGAAGAATAAGATTGAACAGGTCCGACCTTGTAATTCATGGGAAGGAGTGATTAGACTCTTTTCTTTGCAAGAGTGGAAAAATAATTTGTAAAGTCTTGCCATGAAACACTGTAAATTATTTGATGGGAAATAATTTGTAACGTCTTGCCATGAGACATTGTAAATTATTTGATGGGAAATAATTTGTAACGTCTTGTCATGAGACCTTGTAAATTATTCGTGGAAGAATAATTTGTAAAGTCTTACCAGGAGACATTGTGAATTATTTTATGGGGAATAATTTGTAACGTCTTGTCATGAGACCTTGTAAATTATTCGTGAAAAAATAATTTGTAAAGTCTTACCATGAGACATTGTAAATTATTTGATGGGAAATAATTTGTAACGTCATGCCATGAGATCTTGTAAATTATTCGTGGAAGAATAATTTGTAAAGTCTTACCATGAGACATTGTAAATTATTTGATGGGAAATAACTTGTAACGTCATGTGAATGACCTTATAAGTTACTTCAAGATCTGATCTTTGTAGTGCTCATTCTTTGGAAGAAGTACTTTTATTGAAGGGGACTGAACGATAGGCCTCATTAAAACCTTATCCATAAAAACCCAGTGGAAAAAAATCTGGATAAGGAAAAAGAGTATCCGTCCCTGACGTTGAAAGAAAGAACAATGGGCACGCAGACCCGACCTTAACAATCATTGATGGACATGCAAGTCCGAAAGTAAAAAGAATAAACATGGGCGCGCAGGCCCGATTAGACGATTCTGATATCTAGGAAGAGGTTTCTACTTGTAGTATAGCTTCAAATCCTTTGCATTCCATGGCCGAGGAAGTGGTTTCGAATCCATTGTGCGGAGGCTGTATGAGCCTTTTCCCACCTTTCGGATGACTTCGTATGGTCCTTCCCAAATAGGCCCAAGTTTCCCTGGTTGATGACCGGAAACCTCACTGAGGCGAAGGACAAGATTCCCCATTCTGAATTCCCTCTTCTTTACTCGGATATTAAACTTTTTAGACATGGCCTGTTGGTAAGCTACTATTCTTAATGGTGCATCTTCCCTGACTTCTTCCAGAAGATCCAGACTTTCTCTCTGTCCCTTAATATTGTCGGGTGATCCTGCGGTCATAGCACGGAAGCTCGGAATTGTTACTTCTACTGGGAAAGCGGCTTCCATTCTGAAGGCAAGCATGAACGGGGTCTCCCCTATCACAGTCTTGTACGTGGTTCGGTTGGTCCAAAGTATTTCTGGGAGGAGATCGGGTCAATCTCCTTTGGCACTGTCCAGGCGAGTCCTCAAGTCTTGTAAGATGAGCCTGTTTGTAACTTCAGCTAACCCATTACTCTGCGGGTGCGAAACGGAAGTCAACCTGTTTTCTATTCCCAGGTTCTTGCATAATTTCTTGAAGGCTTGGCACTCAAATTGACGTCCGTTATCTGTTATTAATGTCTTAGAAAGATCAAAACGGCAGACTATTGATTTCCACACAAATGCTTCCAACTTTTGTTCTGTGATTACGGCTTGCGGTTTGGCTTCCACCCACTTAGTGAAGTATTCCACAGCAACTGCCAAGAATTTGACCTGACCCCGGGCTATGGGGAAAGGTCCTAGTATGTCGATTCCCCATTGAGCGAAAGGATATGGGCACATAATCGAGGTTAGCTCTTCCGCGGGTTGACGTAACCGGGCTGCGAATATTTGGCACTTGTCACAAGCTTTTACATAATTAAGTGTGTCTTTCTTCATATTTGGCCAATAGTACCCGTATCGTATCAATTTCAGTACTAGAGTTCTTGCTCCCTGGTGTCCCCCACGGATTCCTTCATGAACCCGGCCATTACAAGGGCTGCTTCTTTCGGAGTTAGGCATCGCGAGTAAGGAAGTGTGAAGCTTCGACGGAACAAGGTATCCTGGAACAACGTATACCTCAGGGCCCTTGATTTGACTCTTCTGGCTTTTGCTTTGTCATCTGGAAACTTTCCTGACGTTAGATATTCTATTATCGGATCCATCCAACTGGGCTCTTGATCTGAAATATCCATGACCTCGGGTTGCTGTGCGATACTGGGCTCATGAAGAGTTCGCACGAACACGGTCGTCTCTAAGTGATCTAGATAGGAAAAAGTAAGTCTTGATAGAGCATCTGCCTTATGATTTGCGGACCTCGGTATTTTGTCTACGCAGCAAGACTTGAATTTTCTTTGCAAGTCCAAGACCATCATCCTATAAGATGACATTTTCTCATCTTTTGCTTCAAAAGTACCATTTACCTGTTCTACCACCAATCACGACCTCATACTCTGCATCATTATTAGTCGCTGGGAAGTCAAACCTTATTGCACACTGAATTTCCATCGTGCCATCATCTTTCTTTAGTATGATTCCGGCCCCCGAGCCTGCGGCATTCGATGCTCCATCTACTTCCAAGGTCCATGTGGCCTCTTCCCTGTCATGACCTATTGACCCCCGAGGTCTTGGGGCGAGTTCGGCAACGAAGTCAGCTAAGACCTGAGCTTTGATGGAAGGTCGAGGTTTAAACTCAATGTCATATTCCCCAAGCTCGATTGACCATTTGAGTAGACGGCCAGATACGTCTGATTTCTGCCAGATATGCTTCAAGGGCTGATTTGTGAGAACAGTTATGGCATGGGCTTGAAAGTATGGTCTTAACTTTCTAGTGGCTGTAACTAAGGCAAGTGCGAGCTGCTCCGCCAATGTATATCGGGTTTCTACGTCCAACATCATCTTACTGACGTAATATACTACTTTTTTAGCCTTCTCTTCCTCTTTAACCAAAACGGCGCTCACAGCATGATCAGACACTACTAGATACAAGAACAGATTGTCCCCAGTGTTTGGCTTTACCAATATTGGAGGAGTACCCAAGTATTCTTTCAACTTCCTGAAGGAGACCTCGCATTCCTCGTCCCATATGAAGTCTTTGTTTCCTCGAAGAGTTTTGAAAAAGGGAAAATATTTTTCTACTGCCCTTGACATAAATCGGCCCAATACTGCTACTCTCCCTGTCAGCTTCTGCACTTTCCTGATATTTCGGGGAGGTTCCATTAATGCTAGGGCCGAAATTTATCTGGATTGACTTCGATACCTCTCTGAGTGATCATGAATCCCAAAAACTTTCTCGAGCCTACTTCAAAGGCGCACTTTGCGGGATTCAATTTCATCCGATGTTCTTTAAGTGTACTGAATATGTCCTCAAGGTCAGTAATGTGGTCTTTCTTTCTTGAGTTTTTTACGACCATGTCATCAACGTAGACCTCAATGTTAAGCCCGATATGTCTGGAGAAGACCATGTTTACCAACCTTTGATAAGTAGCTCCAGCATTCTTTAATCCAAAAGGCATGACCTTATAGCAATATATTCCTTCATCTGCCATGAAGGAAGTTTTTTCCTGATCTTCCTGTGCCATCCGAATATGATGATATCCAGAGAAGGCGTCTAGGAAACTGTAAAGTTCAGAGCCTGATGTGGAATCCACCAATCTGTCTATCTTGGGAAGAAGATAACTGTCTTTTGGACATACTTTATTCAAGTCTGTGAAATCTATACAAACTCACCACTTGCCGTTTGGATTCTTCACCAAGATCACATTGGCTAGCCATTCTGGATACTTCACTTCCTTGATGAATCCTGCTTTTAAGAGTTTATCTACTTCCTCTTTGATTATCTGCCTCCTTTCTGTGACAAACTGTCTTCTTTGCTGTTTTACGGGCTTCTTTTCGGGCATGACGTTAAGCCTGTGTTCGACGAGTGCAGGATCAATCCCGGGCATATCTTCAGCACTCCATGCGAATATGTCGATATTTTTCTTTAAACATTGAAATAACTCCTCTTTCATTAGTTTGGGGAGCTCTTTCTCAATTGTAAAGCTCTTCCCTTCTGAAATTTGAACTTCTTCCAACTCCTCTACTGGTGACATTCTTTCTTCCACGGGAAGTTCTATTGACATCAGATCTGTCTTACCTTTTCCAATACAGCTGATATAGCAACTTCTGGCTACCGATTGACTTCCCTGAATAGTTGTTATGCCTGCGGAAGTTGGGAACTTGATCGCCAGGTGATATGTCGATAATGTAGCTCTTAGGTTGTTCAGGAATGGTCTTCCCAAGATAGCATTGTAGGCCATAGGATTCTTGATGACCTGGAACGGAGTCATCTTTATTACCCGTTTCTCTTCTGATCCCAGTGAGGTGGGAAGGTCAATTAGGCCTTCGAGTTTCACGGTTCCTCCACCAAACCCAGTTAGGGGAGTAATGACCTGTCGAAGTCGATCTTTGGGGAGCTGCATTTGGTTGAAAACTTCTAAGGAAAGAACGTTGGCTGCGCTTCCATTGTCAACTAGCACCTCCTAACATCAAAATTTGCGATTGTTGCGTTGATGACAACAACGTCGTCATGAGGATATGAAATTCCTTCCACGTCAGCGCTGCTGAAGGTGATGCTGCTTGAAAACTCATGGTCATGATATCCCGACCTTTCTTCCCGATCGCTTAGTGCCCGGGCATGATTTTTGAGTTCGTTATTCGAATCACCTCCAAATGCTATTCCTCCGACGATAAAATTTATGGTGCCAGCGGATCTATTTTTCTCTTCCCCTTTTCCATGCTCTTTATCGTCTTTCTTTATGTAGTGCCCTAGGAAGCCCCTTTTTATGAGGGCTTCTATCTCATATTTTAATGTTCTGCATTCATCCGTGGTATGGCCCAGGCTCTTGTGAAAGTCACAATACTTCTGTCGATTCTTTTCGTCGATTTTTTCCTTGATAGGCTTGGGCCAATGCAAATCTTCACGTCCCTTGATTTCCATGAGAATTTGGGATCGAGGTGCATTTAGCGGAGTTGAACTCTGATGCCCATGGCTATTCCCCTTCGAGTTAGTTCGGGAAGAATTCTTCTTATCCTCCTGTCTTGACCTTTTATTCCCCTGCCTTATTGATTGTGAAGACTGTGCTACTGCCCCCTAACCTTGATCCTGTGCCCGAACTGACAAAAGTGTTTCCTCCATGTTTATGTACTTCTCGGCTCTTCTGAGAAGCTCCGTTACATTCGAAGGCAGATTCTTGGACAGGGACATTCTGAATTTCGGACCTTGAATAGCCAAGGTCAGGGCTGAAATGGCTGATGATATATGGAGATCTGGAATCTGAAGTCTTTCAACGTTAAAACGAGTCATGAACTCTCTCAGTATTTCATTCGGTCCTTGCCTTAACTGCATGAGGGAAGCTGCGATTTTCTTGATCCTTTTGCTACTTGCAAAGAAAGCTGTGAATTTCTCAGCAAGATCGGAAAAGGAAGAGATTAACCCTGGAGGTATTGTAGAGAACCTGTCTCGAGGTGAATTTGTAAAGGTTTACGGGAAGGTCTTGCGCAGAATCTGATCGTGAGCATTCTGCATGTCCATGACATCAGTGTAGGTATTCAGGTGGTTGTTTGGGTCTGTTGTTCCATCGTATTCCTTTATTCGGGGATATTTAAATCGGTCTGGCAATGGGAAAGATGTTATTTCGAGAGTAAAGGGGGTTCTTCTTACGAATGAGGTCCGACCCTGTGTATTCTGCCGTATCCCGTCAGCAATTCCTTCCTAAATAATTCTTGAGAGCTCTTGCTGTGTCAAGTGTGCAGATCCCTCAGTCATGGGATGGGCACCCTTGATTCCCAGGGAGTTTTCAGCCATAGGATTAACTGGCCGGGGATCTTCCCTAGGAATCGTGCCTGGAGTGTTCGGGTCGGGTTGAGCTTGATGATTGTTTTGTTGCTGAAGAGCCTAACGGAGTTCGCGGAGCTGCTGCTGAAGTTCGTTGAAATCTTCTCGACTAACAGGCTCGCTGTCTGGTGTGATTTTTGGGTCCTGTTCTTCCCCAACATCTTCAAGGGGTGGAGGATTATCATCCTCAGCCGAAGTGTTGGCCGGAAGGGATTGATCAGTGGATGCGGAGGGACGGGCTTGACGTCTATTAACCATGGCTGATTGTATCTTTTCCCACAGACGGCGCCAATTGATGCCGTAAAAAATCCTAACCTTGATGTGGCAAGATCTGATGATACTTGATCGTTGGAAGAGACCAATGAATTCGCCTTGGTTGACCTGCAAAAAAGGCGATGAGGATTCTCCCCGTCGCCCCTCCGGCGTGAGAATTAGTTTTCTGGATAAAAGTAGAGAAAGAATATTTTACTGGAAAACGTAAAGAATAATGAATGAGTAATATGTGATCAAAGAGACTGTATTTATAGGGCTGAAGAGCCCATAAACTCTTTTGGTTAAGGTAGGAGTCCTTTTGATATAAACTTACCTTTTATGAAGAATTCCATTATTACAAGGAGTGATTTCCCCCTTTTTCAGGAGGCTCCCTCATGAGTTAGGAATCTTTTCTTACTTTGAGGGGCCCAAGAAGGGAGGCCCATGGGCAAGGCCCATAGACAATGAATATCTGGAGTCCATCTTATATCGGGCTATCTAGAGCGAAGTGACCGGGTTAGGCCGGCCACCGTAACATGTCACGAACCAACCTTTGATAAGGCTGGGCATGACCCGACCTATGATAGAGGTAAGGTTGGGCTACAATTCTTGCCTTGAGAATATTTATACCTGATAAATTAAGAGGCCAGGAAATGTCATGGTCGGGATGTACCGACCCGGCGTATCCCAAATGAAAGGCCCACATTGAGGTGACGAGAAAAGGGTCGGATCACATATAAACAGTTATTTACTTCCAATCAAATAGAAGACCTTTTCTTTGTTTTTTTTAATTAGTGGGATCTTAATTCTTTGTTTATGTAATTAGTAAAATCCTAATTTTATTGCTGTTGAAATTTATGAAATATTGAAAAAAAAAAATGTAAAAACTGTACAAGGATAGATGTACGATAAATAAAATAAAACGCAACTGTTGTATATTAGTTTGAATTTTACTAGCCATTTCCTTTCTTTCAAAATTATTGGGATCTTAATTGTTTGTTTTTATGTAATTGTTATTTTAATATATTTTTTAAATTAGAGTTATAAATATGGATATTATTTAGATATTTTGCTAAATTATAATTTTAATCTTAACGTTGCTTAAATTTCTTTTATTTGCAGCTGCATAAATTTAGTATCTATTTGAAAGCTATAATTGTAAAACTTATAATCAAACTCATGAACAGACAAACACATAAATAGTTATTTACTTCATTTATATTAACATTTCTTGTTTATAACGTGATCTTATGGATACATGGATTATTATTAACTTTTTCAATTTTCTAGTATTTTATCATTTTAATTTTGTGCTAATTTATTTGCACTATGATGTTCTGATAATAGGATTGGAAATGAGTGAGGAATAGAGGTTGAAAAGGTATTGCAGAGTCAGGGTAAAAATCTACATGATTTTGAGTCAATGCCTTCTCCAGATGGTGTGGATATTTCACTCTTTGAAAATAGACTTATACGTGATGAGCTCATGTAAGATAGAAGATCATTGACCGATGAACATAAGAAGTATGTGGGCATGATGATAGATGAGCAGAATGTTGTATACGAAGAAGTTATGCAAGCGACTGATAATGATACAGGATGTGAGTTTTCTTGTATGGGTACGGAAGGACTGGAAAAACATTTGTTTGGTGGAAGACACTTTTTGCAGCCATACGATCGAGGGAAGAAGTAGTTCATAATGTTTCGTCTAATGGTATAGCCTCCCTCCTATTTCCTAACGGGAGAATTGCACATTCTATGTTTGTAATCCCTTTGAGTCCTAATGAAGACTCGACATGTAATATAAAGTAAGGGAACGCACTTGCGGAATTGTTAGTCATAACGAAGCTTATAGTATGAGACGAAGCTCCAATGATTCACAAATTCTGCTTTGAAGCTTTGGACAGGACTCTAAGAGGTTTATTGAGATTTAGTAACCATAGTCAGCATCAAACTTTTGGAGGAAAAACAATTGTTCTTGGAGATGATTTTCAGCAAATTGCTACTGGTGATCCTAAAAGAAAGCCAACAAGATATTGTTCTTGCAACTATCAATTCATCTTATTTATGGAAACACTGTAAGGTTTTGAAATGACATAGAATATGAAGCTCCGGAATTTTGGCAATGATGATGGTGGACAGAACTGAAGGCTTTTTCCGATTGGATGTGCAACTTTGGAGATGGGATAATTAGTGAAGATAACGATGACCAAGCAACTTTAGAGATGCTGCATGACACTTTGATTGATCCATCAACAACTTGATCCAATCAATAGTTGAGAACACGTATAGGGAAGGGTCATTCTTGCTCTAACGTTGAATGATGATGAAAGCATAAATGAATACATGATTTCTACTGATCACGCTGAATAAAAGATATATTTGAGTTCAGATACAATCTGTAAATCTTAGAGCATGGGAGGATTGTTCGGAGATATAAATTCCACAGAGTTCCTAAATGGAATAAGGTGTTTCGGTGTGCCTAACCACGAGTTGAAACTGAGAATCGGTGTTCTCATAATATAGTTGAGGAATATTGATCATGCTTCAGGATTGTGCAACGGAACAAGATTAATTATTTCTAAACTTGGACGCCATGTTTTGGAGGCCTCAATTCTATCAGGAAGAAATGCAAGGAAAAAGATTTTTATTCCAAGAATGTCATTAACTCCTTCGGATCTAAGGTTGCCTTATAAATTTCAAAGAAGACAGTTCCATTTGATAGAATCTTATGCCATTATAATCAATAAGAGTCAAGGACAATCATTATTCCACATTGATCTTTTCTTGAAAAGGCCATTCTTTAATCATGAACAACTATACGTCGCAATATTTAGAGTTACATGTCGTTCTGGCTTGAAGATACTTATATGCAATAAGGAAGGCAAATCGACCAATTTAACTACAAATATCGTATCTAAAGAAGTCTTTCGAAATTTGTATTAATTTCAATTCAAAAATACAAAATTTTATAGTAACTAGACCTTAGAGTCAACTTTTCTGTATGAGTATTAAGTACATGTATCCATCCGTGGAATAGTTAAAGGGGCACCACTTACGGGAAGTTCATGAAAAAACGGTGCAAGAAATCAAGCGACTGACCGAGGAGTCGTTAACAAAAGATCGTCAAATTATTTGAAAACTTAGTATCTATTTGGTAAATCAAATAAACATGTTTATAAATCAATTTATAAATACAATTCATCAAATCACTTTTTAATCACATACATTTTCTCTCTCCATGTTTCAACTATACATTTTACCTAAAAAACATAAATAAATCAATTTATAAATCACATTGTTTTACCAAGTAGAGGCTTAGATTAAGAATCCCAAATCATTATGGAACTTTTGTGTCTTCAACTAAGAACTAATATTTTTCCCGTGCGATACAGGAAAGTTATTCAAAAATATCAATTTCTATAAGTATTTGTAAGACTTTAATGCTTATAATGTAATTAAAACAAATTCAAAATGCATGAAAAATAATATTATACCACAATAACAATTAAAATTTAATAAATAATATATCTAATTCAAATTATAATTTATTTGAATAGTAATTCAATTTATATATTTAAGTAATACATTACTGTTAATTTCAATAATTTTTATGAGCTATTACTAATTTCAAAGAAAATACAAATGTAGTAGTTTATTTAATGGTATATCATGTTTAATGTAATATTATAGTACAATATTAATTTTGTAAAAGAAATCAATATATTTCTCACGATTTTTGCACTCTCCTCTTGTATTTAGGTTCTTCCACTTTTCATTCAAAAATATCAATCACAATAATTATAAATGCGTGTTTAACTTAAACCTATTAATATTTGTATTTAACCAATAATTTTATTTTATTTTTATTTATAAAATCAAATAGTCAAAATTAATAATTACATAAATCAAGCAATTATCATCATATGACAACCTATAATGTTGGAGTAAAAAAATTATACTGAAAAACGTATACCATATAACATTTACGCAACTATTAAAACTAAGAATGATTAAAAAAATATAATTCATTATTAATCATAATATTCACATTTTTTGCATTTGCCTCTCGTATTTAACATTTTCTCCGAACTTCTTTCAAAAACATCAATATCACAATAATTATAAACATTTGTTTAATTATATATTCTTTATACTTAAATCTAAATAATATACTTAAATCAGAATATTATTTGTATTCAAAAAGTATTGATAACATAATAGAAAATTATAAATTCCTAGAGAACAATAATTTACAAATATAAAAATAATAAATTTATAAACAAAGTTTAATCGAACAATTCTTCCATTTTCATTGTATAAAGAACATATAATTTCTCAAAAAACAAAGTAGAGAATTCGTTTTAGTTTATGTGTAGATTATTTTATTGTTGTAAAATGAGCAAAAAATGAATTTTTATAAAAAAAAAAAATGATATTTTGAATAATGAATATCAAGATGAAATAGGCATACTATTTTTTGATATGATCATTACAATTTATAAATCAATTTATAAATAACATAATTTCTCAAATTACTTTTTAACCACACTCTCTCCACTTAATCAAAATATCATTTTTTTTTAACACTCATTTTCTACCACATTTTACCAAATAAAATAATCTACAAATAAACTAAAAAAAATTCTTTACTTTTAACCTTACATTATGAAAAAAATTATTATTTCAAATCTCATTATTTGAAATAATGTGATGTGTTATTATTACTAGCCCCTTGTTTGAGACCCGTCATTTTAAATAATGTGGTCTGTAAAATTTTGTAGAATGCGTGGTAAATAATATTTTGAATAATGAATATCAAGGTAAAATAGACATAAATTAAATAAATTTAAGCTTATGTTTTTAATGCAATTATTACAATTTATAATAAATCAATTTATAAACAACATAATTTTTATCAAGATAAAATAGGTATAAATTAAATAAATTTAAGCTTATATTTTTTAATGTAATTATTACAATTTATAAATCAATTTATGAACAACATAATTTTTTAAACTACCTTTTAACCATACACATTTTCTCTCAAATTATTCAAAACATCATTTTTTTTTCAAAACTTATTTATCACCACATTTTATCAATAAAATAATCTATATAAAAAAAAAAATTTTTAAAAAAAATCTCAACTTTTAACTTTACATTATGAAAATTTTTACTATTTCAAATCTCATTATTTGAAATAATGTGTCGTATTATTATTAGCCCCTTATTTGAGACCCGTCAATTCAAATAATGTGGTTTGCATAAATTAGATTTATAAGCTTATGTTTTTTAATGCAATTATTACAATTTATAAATCAATTTATAAACAATATATTTTATTACACTACTTTTACCCCCATACACATGTGACATTTATTCAAAACATCATTTCTTTTTTTCAAAGCTCATTATTTACCATATTTTACCAATAAAATAATCTACATATAAACTAAAAAAAATTCTGAAAAAATTTCTATTTCAAAACTCATTACTTGAAATAATGTGTCATGTTATTATTAGCTCCATGTTTGATATCCGTCATTTCAAATAATATGGGTTGTAAATTTTTGTAGAATGTATCCTAAATGATATTTTAAATAATGAATATCGAAATGAAATAGCAATTGCATAAATTAGATAAATATAAGTTTTTGTTTTTTAATGCAATCATTAGAATTTATAAATAACATAATTTCTCAAATTACTTTTTAACATACATTTTCTCTCAATTTTTTAATCATACATTCTCTGCAATTATTAAAAACATTTTTTTTTTAAAACTCATTTTTTGCCACATTTTATCAATAAAATAATCTACACATAAATTAAAAAAAAAAATTCTACTTTTAACCTTACATTCTGAAAAATTCACTATTTCAAATAATGTAATTTGTAATTTTTTGTAGAATGTGTAATCGAAATTTAATACTTGTACGTGTATTAAAAATTATTATGCCAAAATAAAAGATAAGAATTACATATTACAAAAAACTAAATTACAAAAATATATACAGCAAGACAAAAAAAAAAAAAAAAAAAAGATAAGCATGTGTTTGGTAAAAGTAAAAAAATGGTAATTAAAAAAAAAAAGAGTAAAAAAATGGTTATAAACATGTTTATAAACTACATAATTTTTCAAATCACTTTTTAACCACAGACATTTTCTCTCTTCAATTTTACAACTACTTTTTACCTAAATATCATAAATAAATCAGTTTATAAATCAAACAGTGTTACTTAACGGAGGCTAAGTTAAAAAGGAATAAAACAAATGAAAAAATAAATAAATAAGAAATGTTGTCAACCGAAAATTGCTTATTAAAAAGAAAAAAAAAATGTGGTTTTGGAGGGAACTTTTCCATTTTTATATATAGTATAGATTAACTCGATTTTAAGCTTCAGCTACAAATTTACCTAATTTCATGGTTTAATTCTTGAAATATAAAATTTGCAAATTATTCGAGTTCAAATGAATATATTTTATTAAATAAATTTAATTTCTTCTACGATGTTTCCTGACTATTATTTTCTATTTTTATTTTTTGAAAAAAAAATATTTTAAGTGCAGTGTTGTACCATATTTCTTTCCAACAAAAAATAAACCATACTCTATATTTCATAAATCTCGATACACTAAATTGAACTAAATTATTAAAAAAAAAAAATTATTACTTAACTAATTAGTATTTACCCATGCGATGCACAGAAGTTATTTTCCACAATATTTATTTCGATAAGTACTCGAAAAATGTTAATACTTTTATATAATCAAAACAAATAAAAAACGCATAAAATAATAATATTTTATTACAATAGTTATTAAAATTTAAAAATTAAGTTTTTAGTAAATTTTGATAAAAGTTAATGAAATGTGTGGTTAAAAGTTATAGGACCTACGAAATATGTAGTTAAAATTAATTGTTAATTTTGAATTGAATTTTAATCAAAAGTTTTAGAATTATCAAATATGAGAAATATAACTAATTCAAATTATTAAAAACTTATTTGGGCAGTAAGTGTTAATTTATGTATTTAAATATTAAAATGTCAATTTATATATTTAAATGATAAATGATCATAAGTTTCAATTTATGAGTTATTGTTAACTTCATTAAAAATGTAAATTTACATTATTTCTGCATTTACCTTTTGTATTTAATATTTTTTTTTTTCAACTTTCATTCAAAAAATGATCAAACTAATTATAAACGTGTGTTTATTCTCAACTAAGCAAATATTTATAAATATTTAATCAGTAAAATTATACTTTTATTTACAAAATCAAAAAGTTAAAATAATAATTACAAAAAATCTTCAATTATCATGATATAACAATCGATCAACGTGAAAGATTGAGAAATTATATCGAAAACCTTATACTATATAATCTTTACAAATATTAAAAATATTAGCATCCATTCGATAACTTTGTCTATAAATTTATTTACAGATAATAAATTTTTCACCCACTTTTTAACTATACGAGTTTTTAGACCATTTTTCAACCATGTATTTTATTTCAAAAATATCAATATTTTTGTTTATAAACAAAAACAGAGCATTTGAACGAAAGTTTTAATTTATTAAATAGATAATAATAATAATAATAATAATAATAATAATAATAATAATAATAATATATTTTAGAGAATATGATTTATTATTTAAAAGATAATAAATATTGTCTACATGAATTTTTATTTTAGTTATTTATTTTTTTTTCAAAAATTGTAATTACATTATGGAGGGAAAATAACATTTAATACTTCTCTCTCGTCACTTCTATTTGTATAGATGTATAGATAGATAAATATAAATATAGATGTATAGCATAGGGGATATGATGCGCATAGTGGGTACCATAGTCCTTACCCACTCTACATGTGGGATTAACATGTGACGAAAAAAAATTATTTCTATAACATAACAGACCCTCACAAAGTGGGTATAGATGTATAAATAGATATTGAAAAATAAAAAATAAAGCAGTGTGTGTCGACGTATTTGGAGGGGCGTGGCTATCATATTATTTTGAGGAAAATGCTACTTGGACAATATATTTGAACAATATTGTGAACAATACACTCACATGAGGTGGGGTTCATATTTTTTGGTAGACCTCACCCCATATGAGTGTATTGTCCATTATTATTGTCTAAGTATCATTTTCCTTATTTTGATCTCCGATTCCAACACAAACAAAGAGTGGGCATTACATTTTTAAAATTCCCGAATTAACCTTTATACCTGAGATAATATAAATTTACAATTTTATTAATAAACAAACCCTAGATTACAAAATTAAATTTAAGAAAATCGTGATTAGAGATCAAGTATAAAAAATTCGGGAGATCAAAGTATTCCTTGAATTGCAAGAGAAGGTAAGTGAGCTCAGTTTTATGGTTTTTGGGGGCTTTAGAGCCCAAAATTGATTTTTTTAAGTTTCGTTGTTTTTAATTGGGGGTTTTGTAATTGTTTTCTGTTTTTGTTGGATATTCATTAGATTTTTGCATTGAAGGATGCAATTTAAACCATATGGGGGTACTTTTACGTTTTTGCTTAGATTTCACATTTTATGTTTTTGCTGATTATCTGTTGAGTAAACAAGTTTAAAAGATATTAATCAGTAGTCACTTGTGGTTATAAATGTAATTGATGAATTAATGCTGTAAATAGTTGATTTTTGAATACTTTTATGTCAGAAAATCTTGACATTAAAAAATGATTTTACCAGAAAAAATGAAGGTCTTAGGTTTATTTCTTATTTTTCTTGTTTCGTGGATTTTATGCTTGTGAGACAAGTTCTTAAAAATTGAATTCTATTTGTGGTTTCTTTCTTTCATGATACAGATTAAAGTTCTGGCATCTGACATGATGTGATTCAATAGTTCATGGAAAAATCATTTTGTTACTCTTGATATTTGTTACTTTGTATGCGTCAACAGTGAGATGCAGATTAAAAGTTTTTCTTACTTTTTGTTCCTTTCATTGATATTTGTTACTTTTTCTTACATTGTTTAGTTCTTGATTTGTTATGTGACATTTTAATCTCGATTTTGACAGATTCTTATTGTGTGTGTACAATATCACCTATAATGAAGTTCAAAAGATCGAGTAACGTGGAGGTTATGAACCAAAGGGATACTCCAGTCTCTTGGCGTAATGCCAAGATATTATCTGTTAGTGGCCATACTTATACCGTGCAATACGATTGTTATCCAGGGACAGATAGTGAACTAACTGTGGAACGGGTATTAACGAAATTTATAAGGCCATGTCCACCACCGGTGCAAGGTATAGAGAACTGTGTGGCTGGGGACCTTGTGGAGGTATTTCATGGTATTTCTTGGAAGCTTGCCACTATTATGAAGGTTTTGCGTGGATACAAATATTTGGTGAGGCTTCTTGGGTGCTGCCAGGAATTAATCGTCAAAAGAACTAACACTAGGATGAGACAAATGTGGCATGATGATAAATGGATTGTATTGCCAAAGGTACTTTTACTTCCTATTCTGGATTGATACAATCTTTCCTTATTTTCTTTTATATTGTGACAATCTCATCTCGTTACTAAAGCTGATTGCTTAGATGATTCATCTTTAGTCTTTTCTGCCTGATGCTTTGTATTCACGTTCCTACCTAATTTTTCTGCAAAATTTAAGTGTTCTGAACCTCAGATTCGAAGGGAATGCTATATATATATATATATATATATATAATATTTTAAATTTAATGCCCTCTCTAAATGATACAGATATAAATGCAAGTATTCTTCTACCCAAATTTTTTGCTATCATTTTTCTACCAAATTCTTTTATTGCCTATATTAGGCAGTGCATCTTTTTTTATTTGCAGTCCACATCTGTTCAAGGAAATGGAGAGGAAATTCTTTAGATTCAAATAAAATGACAAATCCGAATAGTTCTCAGTTTTTCATTCTCTGACTGATATGCTATTTCTTCCTGTTAGCAGGGTTTCAGAGGATGTGGGGATGAAAAGGCTAGTCAGCTATCAATTTCAAACTGTGATCAACAATTTAATGCAAAGGCTAAAAGTCAAACACAAAGAGATTGCTTGAACACTCAGAATGATTCTAAATTTAGGGAATCTCCTTTAGTCTCTTCAAGGTCCTTGAAGAGGATGTCTCCCTACTGCTCGTCTATCATTGAAGTGTATAATGGACATGCCCAGAAAATAAGAGCAATTGTGAAAGATGATAGGAGGCATAGAGTGGTTACTTCACGTGCACTTGGAAAGGTAGATGCTGTTGCTTACCCAAGAGAAACTCTGGGTGAAAAATACATGCATGCATCCTATAAAACTAGATTAAATGAATTTAACCAAATGGAGAAAGCTGAACAAAATAATCTTCTCGGCTGTTCTAGAGTTAGAAGCTCAGAATTTAGTCATTCTGACAGTGATGCATGTTCTGTTGGTAGTTGTAGTGTTTATGATCAGAATCCAAACAATTGTCCTAGTCATTTTGTACCAGTCATTCGCCAAGTGTCAGATACCATTTGTAGTGATGCAGAGTCTTGTTCTGATCCAGTCGAGGTAAAAAATTGTCATCTTCCTCCAAAAGAGGAAGTAGAAGCTAGTATCCATTGCTTAGAGTTGCATGCTTATCGCTGCACTCTGGAAGCATTGTATGCATCTGGTCCCTTAAGTTGGGAACAAGAAGCTATGTTGACAAATCTTCGTATTACGCTCCATATTTCAAATGATGAACATTTGATGGAGCTGAAGTACCTGATTTCTGCTAAAATTGGCACTCATGCTAGATAATAGTTGTTGAAACTTTTATTTTTCGTGTTTTCAAGTAGTCATTTTTTTTTTCTTGTTCAACATTGTAATAAAGAGAGCATTGTGAAACTGCCAGAATCTATATATTTCCTTATCAATCAATTCATGTAGACAAATCTATCAAGATATGAATGGTTACCTTCCCATATTGGATTTCTTAGCCCTTGTGTTGTTTAGTTATTTCTACTGTAAAAGGCATATATTTAGTTTCTTCTCACTGCATCAGAACTATTTTTTCGAGGCAAAAGCATTGGGTATATATCCACAGGTTTCGAGAGATTCATGTAATTATACCTTTTAAGGCATCCAACATCTTATCAGGATGTAGAAGTTACATATTTTTATTTCAAAGAGGTTTCTGCTTATACTGTAATGGAGTTCCTGACCTGAAATGAAAACTATTTGTATTGAGCTTTGACTGCTAAACGACTATTTATTGTCAGTATTGATTCTTTCATAGTTATCTAACTTATGTGAGTTTGATTTCCTCCACACACTTTTGGCAGCTCATTAAGTTCTGTTGAGGATATTGATCAATCTTCAATTCTCTATATTTCCAGGGCCACAGACAATCATCATTTGCTTTCCAAGGCTTAAAGATGATGCCAGGGTTTGCCGTCTCTCTTGTGGCATAAACTACTGTGTAATACAGTCGATTGTATCATTATTTAATTCTTACAAATGTTATATTTAATTCTAGGCTCACCTGGATTTGCCAACATGTTTTCTTTGAGGAAGAAGAACATCATATCTTTTGTAGAAAATGCTCGGATTTTTATTTTTTATTTTTACTCGTTTGAGTTTTAGTTAAAAGGATGCGTCTCTTCGTGTCCATGCTGTTTACGTTTTCAGATACTAACTTGAGTCTTCTGTTTGAAGACTAGTTGAAGCACGTGTGTTGCACGTACGGTACACAAGACGCATATGTTATTGCATTTTTTTTTATATATAAATATTTAATAACATTATGAGTATAATTCATAACAAATAGTTTGAAAACTTGATTTTACCATTTTGCAAATATATAATAGGTAAATGAGGAGTTATTCACACTTTTTCAAGGAGTTGGATGAAGAAAAAAAATATGAATGATGGTCACACCTTATCAACACAAGACAATAAGAATATTACCAAGTTAATCATTTTTATTATTGGTTAGTTGAAGTACGTGTGTTGCACAAACGATACCATAAGAGTGCATATGTTATTGTATTTTAGTTTTTATTAATTTATAAAGTTTAAACACCATCATGAACACAATTCATAGTAAATAATTTTAAAAAGTATGTCCAAATTGTACCTTGCAATAATGAAATTAAAAAAAAAAAAAAAAATGAGATAGTAAAATTCCAAGATCAAAGTGAAAGTTTTGAAAAGTTGAAGAAAGAAAATGTTTAGGGTGACCAAAGGTGGTCCAACACATGACAATAGGAATGTGCCATTACATTGACTTCTTTTATGATATGCAGATATAATTAGAAGAAGTGTTGAGCAATTGCATGAAATTTATGAGTTTAAGAAGATAAGATCTAACAATTGGAAGACATCATGAATTTGAAAGAACAATAATCAAATTGTATATTGCAAAAGTGAAAGAATGAAAGAGAAATAAAATAAAAATTTGATGACCATAATTGGTATTTTTTGAAGTTGGGGTGAAATTTTTGGGGGCCCAAAAAAATAGGAAGACAGCCACACATGGAGGCGACACGTGACAAGGATCTCAAGCCTCTTTTATTATATATATATATATATAAAATAGGATATGATAGTGTTGGAAGGCATTGAATGTTCATAATCTAACTAGATCTTTTATCTGAAGATGATGGTGTTGGAAGGCATTGCATAGTTCTGTTGCTCGTCACGAGCAACGTAACACTAACCTGGTGCTAATCATTAGTTGCCACATTGATAGATATAAAATAGGATATGATAGTGTTGGAAGGTATTGAATGTTCATAATCTAACTAGGTTTTTTTTCTAAAGATGATTGTGTTGGAAGGCATTGCATAATTCTATTGCTCGTCACGAGCAACGTAACACTAACCCGGTGCTAATCATTAGTTGCCACATTGAATCTTATTCAAGAATCCACTAGTTAGTACTTTTATCCATGTCAGCCCATGATTGGCGCCGAGAATTTTATTATGTTGCCCGTTACGAGCAACAGTCAAAAATTAGTTGCAACTTGTTCGGTGTTAAATATTCATAATCTTTACAATACTATAAATCTTCCTGTGATACGTTCGTATAGCTTATTGCAAGCTATCTGACGAGTGCAAACTTCCAGATTATGCTTATTATCAAATGCCAAACAGTAGCCCCTATTTGGTCACGAAATTTGTGTACAACTTGCCCTTAAACTCGGCTCGTCAAATCACGAGCCACGAGCGGCTCGGCTCGTCCAATTTATGGGCTCTTCCACGAGCCAAACAAGTAGATTCTAAAACGAGCCGAGCTCGGCTCGTGGGCTCGTTTTTTTTTTTAAATAAAATATTAAATTTAGTGAAAAAAATGAAAAAAAAAATGTACGAGCCGCGAGCCGAGCCGGTTCGGCTCTCGAGCCACGAGCTCAAGGGCCAAGCCGAGCTTGACCCTCGAGTAACGAGCCGAGCCGAAGCTCGGCTCGTCTAATACGAGCCACAAGCTCGGCTCGTTGCTAAGACGAGCCGAGCAACGAGCTTAATGGGCCGAGCCGGCTCGGCTCGACCCATTGCCATCCACTACCTCTTTTCAATCACATTCTTCCAAAAATTCAAATTTCCACCAAAATATCCTATATACCAAATGAGCTCTTATTTTATATATTAGAGTAGGTAAAAAAACAGATAGCAACTGTTAAACCATATGTATCTTAAACTTCAACGACTTACATACTACAAAAATAATAGCTAAACATTAGGTAGTAGTTGGTGATAAAACATCTATCAAGGAGCAAACAAGCTCACAATTTAATAGCCTTCACGTGTGGTTGAAGGCTCGTTGCTCTTCATCATATCATGCCTGGGATTTTGACGCTACTGTATAATAGAAGGAATGCACCATAGGGGAAGATACACAGCCAACATCCCTCCTACTCAAAAGCATCATCATCATCATCAGGAAGTGGTTGACTGGCAGCTGCAGCAAGCTCGGCCTCGTGCCTGCAAAAATCAACACGAATTAAGGTTGTTACTTACAAAAACATGTTCCAAGTGTAATGTTGTTGACTATAATCTGATCAATTTTAGTTAGGTTTATAAGCCCTACACTTAAAATGAATGGGAAAAATATCTCGATTAACATAGGCTTTGATTCCATATATCATGTTTTCATTACAGGCATGAAGAAGGTGAAAAAGTTAAAAACACATGGTGGTACCAATCTTTTCATAACTCTAATCCTACTTTCCAAGCACAATGCATCTCTGACCACTATACGATTCTGAATCTATAATCCACCGTCCAAATAACTACAAAATCTGATATTCTTTGCTAATTCAACCATAATCCAATCATTTTTCATTAGGTTTACAAGCCCTACATTTTAGGCTCTTTTCGGTAACATTATAGCAATTATAAATTGATTTTAGTTTATTTATATTTTCGAGATAAAATGTGTGGTTAAAAAGTGAAGAGAGAAAATATGTGAGATTAAAAATTTATTTGGAAAATTGTGTTATTTATATATTTGCTTATAAATTGTAATAATTGAGTTAGAGAACATAGGCTTGAATGAATGGCAAAAATATCTCCATTAACATAGGCCTCGACTCCATATATCATATTTTCGTCATAGCCAGATATTACAGGCATAAAGAAGGCGAAAAGTTGAACACGTTGAAAATGCGGTTCTGAATCTATAATACACATTCCAAAAAACTATAAAATCTGATATTCTTTGCTAATTCGACTTTAGCAAAATATCCATGTGTGAGAAACAGAGAGATTCTTACTGTTGCTGTGCAGCCAAATCGATTTGAATTTCTGGTGGAGCAAGAGCAGGAGATTCCACAAAATGCAAGTTAGCATCCCTACAAAACCACAAAAACACTCACCAACAGCAATTCAAATTGCAAGCAATGCAATTGACACGGAAAATGGTGACTTAAGCCATCTTTTTCAATTGTTTAACAAGGCCAGACACTGGTTTATACTACTTACCCAGCAAATGGTGACTTAAGCCATCTTTTTCAATTGTTTAACAAGGCCAGACACTGGTTTATACTACTTACCCAGCAAGTTTCCTGGCAAGGTAGAGGAAAGGCTTCTCAAAGTTGTAGTTACTTTTTGCCGAGATCTCATAATACTGCAGATTCTTTTTCCTGTGGAACGTAACTTGCTTTGCCTTCACCTGTCGGTTCTTCACATCAACCTTGTTGCCACAAAGCACAATTGGGATGTTCTCACAGACCCTGCAGTAGGCAGTATAAGTGATCCCAGTATCATGTCAATCTCCCATAGAAATACACAGAAATAAAGGAATAATAATAGAATAGATGACAATCATACCGGCAAAGATCCCGATGCCAAGTTGGGACATTCTTGTAAGTCAATCGCGCAGTTACATCAAACATAATAATGGCACATTGTCCATGGATACTGCACAAATTAAACTTCAGTTAGATGCTTGATCAATAGAAAACAAGCCCTTAACGTCTAAAGAAACTACAAAAGCACATTGCCAGGCTTAGAATAAAGTGCATTATCAAACATTAAGTTTTGACAGAGAGGAAGAAATAAGCTAATTTTCCAGAAAGGAGCTATGAAACTACTTAATTTTGAAATCGAAAACCAAACAAATAATAGGAACCGCACTTACTAGTATCCATCCCTAAGGCCACCAAATTTCTCCTGACCAGCTGTGTCCCAGCAATAAAACCTGATCTTCCCGCAGTTTGTGAAGAAATCCAGTGGATGTACTTCCACACCAATGGTTGCTGTATAACATATTATTAGTAAAAAATACTGTAGAAAAGTATGTAACAAAATTTGCATTATAGAGAAAAATTTAATCATGCTCACGTTCATATTTCTTCTCAAATTCACCAGTGAGATGCCTCTTCACAAATGTAGTTTTCCCTGTAAAACCAAAAGAAACTCAAATTCAACAAAACCTCAACAGGGTAAAAGCACCAAACACTTCTTGTTCTTCTTCATTAGCTGATTTGATATTAGATAGCACGAAACATAAGCTTCAAATTAGGGTTTCTGCAAGCTTAAATAGAGATCGGATATAGCTTTATAAAAATAGCTAAATTTGAACTTCAAGTTAGAACAATAGTAGTTGAACTTAGTAAATTGTCAGTAAATGGAGACAAAATCAGTAGTATTCTCTCAAAACCTAATCTTGATATTCATCGGTTCGAGAAATACCCTTCTTTTCAACCAGATCCATGTAATCTCAAAATACGCTTAAAACCCTAATTTCTCAAAAAATCAATCAAATAAAAAACATGAATTCAAAGATCTAAAAAATCCAACTTTCTAAACTGAAACGTTATTGCGCGTAACAAAGTACACATCCTAGTAATCATCTTAACAAATTAAATGGAAAATTCTTCACGGTAAAGGCGGAAGTAGAAAAATAATTTAGAATGATAAAAACTATAAATTTACCGGTGCCACCATCGCCAACAAGTACGAGTTTGAAACTTGGGTAATCGACAGTCTGCTGATTTGGCAACGCCTAAAAATCCACAAAAAAAACACATACCAATTGGATCCCATCAAATCACATCTCAAATTTACATTGTTTACAATAATCTAAATTCGCAAAACAAAAATAGAGTCTCACCATTTGATATCTGCTGTCTTCTAGAAAGAGAATAAATGAATGGAGGATCAAGATTTCGAGATAGATCAGAGACGTGAGATTTACGCTAATATATGTGGAATGTTTGTATGTATATATAGTACGAAGAGTAGGGCTTTTCTTCCAGGGTTTTTGTATCGCGTAGCGTTAACCCAACGCGTTCATCTGAACCGTTGGATTAAAAGCTAATCGGGCCAGGCTATGATATAATAATAAGATGTTGATTGTATTAAAAAAAAATGGTTCTAACTCACACCTTGAAGGTCCGAATCAATTATATCCTAGATCATTGATTCGAGTGGTAAATTACAGATATGCTTCGAGTGGTAAATTGCAGATGTGCCTCCCAGAAATCAGGGTGAAAGGTACTGAAGGTCCTCGCCAGTGAAGGTAACTCTCGCTTGCCACAAGACCAAATCTATTTTAAGGATTCGAACCATATACCCGATCGCACTGAGCGTGTTATCAGTCATCCATTTTGTCATTGAGAAATATGTCCCTGAGGCGATGTTGATTGTAAATATGTACGAATGAAGGTATCTCCCGCTTGTCATAAGATCAAATCAATTTTCAGGATTCGAACTCTGCATCTGATCGCACTGAACGTGTTATCAACCCTCCCCTTTATCATTGGAAGATATGTCCCGGGGTGATGTTGATTGTAAATATGTAAAATTTTGATAAATGTAAAAGTATATTTGACCTTTGTCACATTAAATTCTAGAATATTTGGAAATAGATTTTTTGTAAATATGTAGATCAATTATTTGCACATCCACAGTTGAAAAATCGATAGTTCAACCAGATACTTGATTTGAAAATTGGTGGATTTGGTCCCAAAACTTTCCATTCAGTTTGTTGTGATTCCACACATTTGACAAGTACCGCATATAGTCCCAAACCTTGCAAACTTTGGCACAATTGGTCCTTTTGGATTCCAAAACCTCCATTAAACTTTTGCATGCAATTCAGATGCTCCTATTTTTCTTACCCTCGATGGGTTTTCAAGTCATTCCATAGTATTAGTGGCTTTCTTGCCTAATTCCCTCCATTAACACTCTGTTCGGCGATTGGTTTTTTTTTTTTTCGAGGTAAGATGTGTGGTTAAAAATTGAAAAGATAAAATATGTGTGATTAAAAAGTAATTTGGAAAATGATTTATAAGCCTCCATTTGGTAACACGTTTATAAACTTGTTTATTTATAATTTTAAGGTAAAAAGTAATGGTTGAAAATTGGATAGACAAAATGTGTGTAGTTAAAAAGTGATTTGAAAATTTATGTTGATTATAAACAAAAAAAATTTCTTTTATCAAAGTAAAAGAATCCGCCATAAATAACAACATATCACAAAGATGAGACAAATCCAAGCACTGAATTTTCATAATAACAGTTCAAAAAACGAGAAGATTAGTGCAAACATGTATCTGATTCTAACGGATTATCTCTCTTGGTGAAGTAGCAAATAAATGGAATTCTCTCTCTTGGTGGCGCGTGAATACTACTGTTTGATTGGGGAAATTTGGGACTCCGGAGGTGGTGCATAAGCACGGTCAGCTAAACATTCTTGTTTTTCTCTTCTAAAAAGTAAAAACTGATCTCTAAACCTTGGTTATTCATGGAAGGGGCGATTATATGCTAATGTAGTTAATTCAATGAGAAATGGTGACCCAGCTTCAGCTAAGTCATTTGATCAAGGGATAAGAGAAGGTAGATCTAAGGTGGTCTCTATCCGTAAGCCTGAATTATTTCGTGATGAACCATTTATTCCAATTTCTCGTACTGAAATCAAGCAATTATCGGGTAGTATCACCAAATCTCTAATAAGTAAGTTTTCTGATGGACGAGGACGACCCTCTAATATTGAAATTAAACATGCTTTGATTCTGGCAGGTTTCAAGGATGGTTTCAGTGTTGTTGCCTCACTTGATGCCCGTCTTGTGACGAAGAATATATGTGATTATTCACAAAGTCTATCTGGGTGATTAAAGGGTATGCTATGAGAGTGTTGAAATACACATATGATTATGACCCAGAAAATGAATCTTCTATTGTACCTATGTGGATCCTGTGGTATTTTTGGATGAAGTTATTCTTTATTCAATAGCTTCAGTCATTGGTACACCTTCGAAATTGGATGAATAGACAGACCAAGTGTAGCAAGGGTTCTTATTGAAATTGATCTTGCTAAGCAAAGATGTGATCGCATTCGAATTGCAGTGTGCTAGACAGTTATGTATGAGGATGAGACACATCAAGGGAAATTTACATTTTGCAATTTTTTCCATCATCTTGGCCATTCTACCTCAGCTTGTTACTGGGATCCCAAGAATAATCTCCATGTGGAATTCAGCAAGAAACCAGAGAAGATAGTGCAAAAGCATCATCAATCAATAAAAAGAAGAGATGATTGGATTGAAATCAAACGCAAAAATAAAGGCCCTGTAGTTCCTAATACTAAATCTGATAACATTGAGATTGCTGGTACTAGTGGAATTTCACATGAACCTCTGATAAAACAACCTAATAAAGATCTTCCTCCATTGGTTCTAAATGATGAAGATGCTCATTTGAACAAGGCAACACCGAAATCAAACAATATCTCAGTTAAGGGTAATGCAGAGGTGATCCCACAAGTCACTTCACCTAAGGACAATACAGAAGTATTTTTAAAAGATGGTTCTATTAGTCCTACTCCTATGATTCTACCACAATCTTCCAATACCATTATGGATGATAAGGAAGTAACTCCTCCTTCAAAAGGTTATGAAATAAGAAAACTGACTGATGAAATGCATATTCCTAACGCTTTCCCTCTTTGTGAGCATATTCCCATGGAACATATAAGGCTTGAATTGAGTCAGAGATCCTTACTGGATATTGATCTTGAATATGCAGAGGATATTGTTTCTTTTTATGAATAATCAATCGCCTTCAGATAATTTTATTGAAACCTGTGATGAAGATAAAGAAGAAAATTTGCCAAAGCTTCCACAAAAGAAGAAGGAGGGTAAAGGTACCCATTAATCCGACTCGTGAATATTTTGATATGGAATACCAGAGTGGTTCTTTCCTCTCTTAAAAGACTAACTATGTTGATTCAATTACATGATGTTATACTTCTTATTTTGTTGGAACCTATGGTGGATAATAAGAAGATGCAAAGCTTCTGTTTCAAATTCTCGATGGATCTATTCTTTGGTAATTGTGTGGGAAAAATCTGGGGTTTTTGGAAAAAGGAAATCAAGTGTAAGATTATGGAAGACAAAGAACAGTCTGCTTCAGTTAAACTACAGTGGCATAATCAGAATATCATTTTGACTAGTGTATATGCTAAATGGACTATTGGAGCAAGAAGAATACTCTGGCAAGACCTTTTTGCATTATCCACTACAATCTCTAGTCCTTGGATTATAGGAGGAGATTCTAATACCATTCCACATGAATCTGAAAAAGAAGGAGGTAACAGGCCAAGTCAAAGAGCTATTATGATGGACTTCACAGATATTGAAGGGGGATCTCTCACTTGGACTAATGGTTCCATTTGGGAAAAGCTTAACAGGTTGTTAATCAATGGAAAATGGGGAGAAGCCTTTAATAATTTTCATCCCCAACTTCTAAACAGAGACACATCAAATCATAGTCCAATCTTAATATAGTGTCTTAGACAACGAGGTTCAACTAAATCTTCCTGCAGGTTTCAACATATGTGGCTCTCACATGAAGGACTCGTTGATGTAGTCAAGCAATGTTGAGAAGAACCACTAGCACCTTATTCTAGGGGATTGTATAGCATATTCTTCAAGCTCAAGAGGCTTAAACATACGCTTAAAAGATGGAACAAAGAGGTCTTTGGCAACATATTCACCCAGATTCAGGAAGCTGAAAAGCTAGCTCTTGATAAAGAGAAAATCTATGATCACTGTAAAATAGGAGTAGCAGAACTGAGGTTCATTTGGCTTATGCCAGATTGAATATTCTGATATCTAGAGAAGAGATAAAACAAAAGGCATGGGCTTTAGAAGGGATAAGAATATCAAATACTACCATGCTATTGTTAATAAGCAAAGGAACAGAAGCAAAATCAATTCAATCATGGATGATCAAGGTAACTACTTCTCTCATCCAAAAAATATTAAACGGCATGTTGTGTCCTTCTTCGAACAACTGTTCTCTAAGACTGAGACAAATGTGGATGAATCAATTGTTGATGTGATTCCATCATTAATCACTAATGATGAGAATATAATGCTGACTCGACCCCCCCCCCTCCCCCCCTCTATTACTGAAATCAAGGAAGCTATATTTAATAAGAATCAAAATAGTGTAGCTGGACCAGATGGTTTTGGTGGCCTATTCTATAAAAAATGCTAGAGGTTATCTAGCTCGATGTGCAGGATGCAATATGTGAATTTTTTAAAGGGAGAGCTTTGCCAAGAGGAGTAGCCGCCACAACTATTATATTATTTCCTAAAAAGGATGATACCAATACTTGGAAGGACTTCAGACCTATTAGTTTGTGCAAGTTTAGCAGTAAGGTGATATAAAAAATTCTTTGTGCTAGGCTTAATTCTATTCTGCCCAAACTTATTTCTTTAAACCAAAGTGGCTTCACACCGAGCATAGATATATCTGATAATATTCTACTTGCTCAAGAACTCATGTCACAGATCGACAGAAACATTAGAGGATGAAATGTTGTGATATCACTGGACATGGCAAAGGCATATGACAGAGTGGACTGCGCATTTTCTGTTGAAAGTGATGCATAAATTTAGATTCTCTACCCTACGGAATGAACTAATATACAATCTTATTAGCTTGGCCAACTACTCTATCTTAATTAGTGGTGAGTTAAGTGAGACTTTCCAATCCTGTCGAGGTATAAGGCAAGGAGATCCTCTCTCTCCCCTCTCTATTCATTCTGATGGTTAAGGCTTTATCCAGAGGGATCAATATATTATTTGAGCTACATCTTTACATAGCATATGTATATGGTGACCCCATTTTGATCTCACATTTAGCCTTTGCAGATGATATAGCTATATTCATGAATGGCCAGAAAAACCATGTCAAAGCTCTTAAATTTTATATAGTTACTCCGAATCTTCAGAGTAAGCTCTCAATACTTCCAAGAGTAAATTCTACACTAAGCATCCTCATCATCAGTTGATTATCTCTTCTAACTAAGCATCCTCATCATCAGTTGATTATCTCTTCTAACTCTGGCTTCAGCTTTCAAAGTCTGCCTATCATATATTTGGGTCTGCCTATCACTAAAGGGAGGAGGAAATTTTTCCTATATGATGATCTTCTGCATAAAATCAGAAATAAAATCCTAATTTGGGAAAACAGATTGTTGTCTACTGGGGGGAAGATTGATACTTGCTAAACACGTGTTGAATAGCATGCCAGTCCATCTGTTACAGACTCTAAACCCTCCAAAGGTTGTATTCAATTCTTTTAACAGAATCTTTAATTCATTTTTTTGGGGGAGACGAAGAAAACATCAGAAATATTCATTGGAGCACCTGGGAAAAACTTTGCTTTCCATATGATGAAGGACTGATAAATTGTAGAAGCCTCGAGGATATCAGTAAATGCTTTGATTTTAAAATTTGGTGGAAGTTTAGACTTCAACAATCATTCTAGAGCAAGGTGATGTATGCCAAATATTGCTCCAACTCTCATCCTCTATTAGCAAGTTGTCCAGCATCCGCATCTCATTTGTGAAAAAGAATGGATCTTATCAAACACCAGGCAGACCACTACATCAGATGGATTCTAGGAGAGGGGCAATGTCATGTGTTTTTAGACATATGGTTACACGGGAAATCTCTTATAGAATTTCAGTTTGATAGAAATGAAGTCCAAATGGTTGCTGATCTTCAAAATGAATCTGACTGGAATATCCAAAAACTTAGAGAGAAATTACCTCTATATATTCAGTAGGAGATCCAACAAATTCATCCTAATGATGGTCCTGATAAAATCTCACATGGTCTCTCGCCAGTAATGGACAATTTTTTTGTCAAATCATGCAATGATCTTATAAGGCAGAAAAGAATAAATAGAAGAGCTTAAGGTATATCTGGAATTCAGCTGTTCCTACTAAAATTTCGGTCTTCATTCTAAAATTATGGAATAACTGGCTCCCAACTGATGATGTAATGAAAAAAAAAATCTCGATTCATCGGGCCTCTAAATGTATGTGTTGTTATCGAGTAGAAAAAATCAATCATATATTCGTCTCAAGCAACTTGGCTAAGCTGGTATGGGCTCACTTTTGTCAACTGAACAATATTAATATATATATGGATGCCAGTGAATTACCTACACAATTTTTTCTCAAGTGGATCATTCAATCTCATGGACAACCTGGTAATGCTATCATTCTCACTCTTCTTCTAATCATGTGGTAGCTATGGCATGAACAAAACAAAGCTAAACATGAAGGAATCCCTGTCAGTCGTCATAAAATCACCAGAAGAGTTAAATTTCAATTGGAAAGATTCATTCATGCTGGCCACCCATGGTATATTGCAAATAAATGATCATCAATTGTGGCGGGATAGAGCTTTGGAAGGTAGTTTCTCAATATTTGTCTTTCTTTTCTAAATGCGTTCTTGTATTGATTTTGATTATGTAAAGGGGTAGTACCCCTTATTTCTTTCCAGTATGCATTTCATTTTAGTGATCTTTGAGTTGTAATTAGGCATCCTTTAAGAGGTAAGGTCAATATTCCCTTCCTTTCAAGTGTAGATCTTCTTTCGTTGGAATAAACGGTAGGGGCATTCAAACCCCTCACCTACCCCCCAAGATGAATTGGAGGATGCCTAAAAACCATTCCAATAATCTTGTGGGATTTTATAATAATAATAATAAAAAAAAAAAAAACATTTCAAAATACAAAAACTTGTATAATAGTTATTGTTCCACCATACGTTCGAAACAAAAACTAGTTTATGTTATAAAATATAGATTTATTGTGAATGACCATCATACCCCTATAAATTTTACATTATTACGATTGTTCCATTGTCCACCCCTATAAATAGGGGGTTTAACTTTCTCATTCATGGCAATTGTTAGAAAGAAGAAGAATTCTCCTTACCTTTCCATATCTCTCTTTCTCATCTTTGCAATAGTTTTATAACACGTTATCAGTACGAGCATCTGGCCAACTAAGTTAACAAATGTTCAATCCATATACTGAAGGTAATAGTTTTAAATTATTTCTATATAATGTTACCATCTATATGATTGGTTCTACCGATTTTAAATATATTACGTTACCACCTATATGGTTGGTTTTATAAGTTTCAAGTAAATTACATTACCACCTATATGGTTGGTTTTACATATTTGAATATATTACGTTACCACCTATATGGTTGGTTTTACAAGTTTCAAGTAAATTATGTTACCACCTACATGGTTGGTTCTACCGATTTTAAATATATTACGTTACCACCTATATTGTTGGTTCTACTAAGTTTTCTAATATATTCATTCTTTAAATTATATTGATGTTTAAAATATTGATATATCCACTAAATGTGTGGTTTAAATGAATTCACCTTTTATATTTTTCTAAAAGGATAATTTATGATTTAATCTAATATTTATCATTTCAATAAATCTTTTTTACAAAAGCAAAGGACAAGTGCTAGTTTCCATTTTTCCTCAATTCATTCCCTTTTTCCTCAATTCAAGAAAAGTAAGTACTCTTGGTTATATATGGCACACTTTTGCTAACTTCACTTGTCATTACATTTATTATCTAATTGTTAATTAATTCACTAATAAAATAATATTTACTCTTGTTAATCATAACCTTGATTAATGGATACTAGATTTGATTTTTATCAAAATAGTGACTTCAAAATCATCTTTGAAATGAATATCTTGTCGATATAACAACACAAAATTATAATTTATATTCCAGAAAAAAAATGCTCGATATATAAATTATGTTATGCAACAATTATTATTATATTATTATACCCAGATTTTTCAAGGAATTAATTGTGTCTCATGTTTAATTGAATATTTATCCTAATGGTAAACATCACTAAACTCGAGTTCGTTGCACTTGATTTATCTGGAAAGAATTATCTATCGTGGATTCTGGATGCCGAAATTCATCTTGTCTCAAAAGATCTTGGGAATACGATAAAGGAAGGAAACAAAGAATCCCAGCAGGATCGTACAAAAGTACTTATTTTCCTTCGCCACCATCTACATGATGGATTAAAAATTGAATACCTTACTGTGAAGGATCCACAAGTCCTTTGGAAAAATTTGAATGAAAGATTTGACCATCAGAGGACTATAGTCCTCCCTAGACCCTGCTATGAATGGATGCACATTCATTTGCAAGATTTTTAAAAGTGTGAGTAAGTACAATTCTGAACTATTTAAAATATGTTCAAAGTTGACTTTGTGTGGAGATAAGATCAAGGATGAAGATATGTTGGAAAAAACATATTCCACATTTCACGCCTCTAATGTGCTCCTGCAGCAGCAATATCGTGAGCGTGGTTTTAAAAGGTACTCAGAACTCATATCTTGCTTTTTAGTTGCTGAATAGAATAATGAACTATTGATGAAAAACCGCGGATTACGTCCAACCGGTTCTGTACCATTTCCTGAAGCAAGTGATAGTGCATTTCCTGAAGCAAATGCAATATCAAAAGATAGACACGGACACAGACGTGGACGTGGGCGTGGGCGTGGACACGAACATAGACGTGGACACGGACATGATTACAGACGTGGCTGTGGGAGAAACTTTGGACAAAATCATCAACAAAATCATCATCAACATGGTAACAACTTTAAAAGGTACAAAGCAAAATAATATAATTAAAAGGCAACACGAAGAAAGTTGTTTCCGGTGTGACATGAAAGGGCATTGGTCACATACTTATCGTACGGCGAAACATCTTGTGGACCTCTACCAATAGTCGATTAAAGGAAAGGAAAAACTCGAGACAAATTTTGCTAATGATCCAGTTAATGTAACACACTTAGGTGTCTCTGATTTCTATGATACAATGGAAAATATTGATTAGTTTACTTTAGTTACAATCTTGCTCTTGTTTTGAAATCTTAATATGTATTATTGAACTATGTTTAACTTCTTTTGATTATCAATCCATTTTTCTAAAAAAATTTGTTTTGTTATATTTTAGATGAATTGTCAAGATACATGTCTAGTTGATAGCGCAACAACGCGTACTATTCTTCGGAAAAAAGAGTATTTCCTAAACTTAACGTTGGTAGAACATAATGTTAATACGATATCCGACACATCGAGAATCATTGAAGGCTCTGGCGGAGCTTGTATTATTTTATCAAATAATACACAATTATGCATTAATAATGCACTTTACTCCAGCAAATCCAAAAGAAAATTTGCCCAATTTTAAGGATATCCGCTATAATGGATATCACATTGAAACGATGCAAGAAAATAACATCGAATATCTTTGCATTACTTCTTATGTATCTGACCAGAAGCAGATAAAAGAAAAACTTTCGGCACTTCCTTCCGAAATGTATTATACATCCATAAAGGAAATCGAATTAAATATTGTTACGAACCAGAATATCGTAGACTCAAAAAGTTTTATATTATGGTACGATCGACTTGGACATCCAGGAAAAATAATGATGCGTCGAATGATTAGCAACTCACATGGACATCCCCTAAAGAACTAGAAGATTATTTTTCCTAGTGATTATCCATGTGTTGCTTGCTCGCAAAGAAAATTAGTTATTAGACCTTCCACTACAAAGGTCAATGTTGAATCTCCAACTTTTTAAGAAAGGATTCGTGGAGATATATTTTGGCCAATACACCCACCATGTGGACCATTTCGTTATTTTATGGTGCTAGTTGATTCTTCTACTAGATGGTCACATGTTTGTTTACTTTCCACAAGAAATGTAGCATTTGCTAGGCTACTTGCTCAAATAATAAAATTACGAGCTCATTTTTCTGATTACTCAATCAAGACAATTCGTCTTGATAATGCTGGTGAATTTAGAGCACAAAGATTCAATGAGTATTGCATGTCAATTGGGATTGTCATTGAACATTCAGTTGCACATACATAAAATGGGTTAGCAGAGTCATTTATTAAACGTCTACAATTAATTGCTAGACCACTACTCATGAAAACAAAACTCCCAGCTTCTGTTTGGGGTCATGCCATATTACATGCTGCATCATTGATTCGTATAAGACCAACTGCTTATTATCAATACTCACCTCTACAACTTGCATTTGGTCATGAACTTAATATTTCTCACCTAAGGTTTTTTGGTTGTGCTGTCCAAGTCCCAATATCTCCCCCACAACGTACCAAAATGGGTCCCCAACGTAGACTTGGGATTTATGTTGGTTTTGATTCACCTTCCATTATCAGGTACCTTTAACCTTTAACAGGTGATTTGTTTACTGCACGTTTTGCATATTGTCATTTTGATGAAATGATTTTTCCAAACTTTAGGGAAGTTAAGTTGCATCCTGAAAAACAGGATAAAATTTCTTGGAATGAAACAACGATGTCTCACTTTGATCCCCGAAGCAATCAATGTGAGCAAGAGGTTGAGAAAATTATTCATTTGCAAAGAGTTGCAAATCAATTACCTGATATATTTGTTGACACAAGAAAGGTGACAAGTCATATATACCAGTAGAAAATACTCCAGCAAAGATTGATGTCCATGTAGGACAAATTGCTATAGCAAGTGAATCTCAAATACGCCAGAAGCGTGGTAGACCAGTTGGTTCAAAAAACATTGTACCTCGTAAGAGGAAAGTAGACCAACCAAAGACTCCTAAACAAGTAATACTACAAAAGTTTGATCAATCTAATAGTGGTGACATGATTCCTGAAGAACCAAATATTTCAATAAAACAACCTAATAGTGAGAACGTGGTTCCCACAGAATCACAGATGTCTGAGAATAATGAGATTTCAATAAATTATTTGTTATCCCGTAAATTATGGGAAATGGAAAATGTTATCATAGATGATATTTTTGCCTTCCAAGTGGCTCTTGAAATATCTCAAAATGAGGATCCTGAGCCACTATCTGTTAAAGAATGCCAACAGAGAAATGATTGGGCAAAATGGAAGGAAGTTATGCAAGCGGAATTAAATTCCTTAGAGAAACGAAAAGTGTTTGGACCAGTAGTTCAAACACCTGAAAATGTAATCCCTATAGGATACAAATGGGTCTTTGTAAGGAAAAGAAATGAAAATAATGAAAATAATGAAATTAAAAGATACAAAGCCTGACTTGTAGCTCAAGGCTTCTCACAAAGGCTTGGTATTGATTATGAAGAAACATATTCTCCCGTCATGGACGCTACCACATTCAGATTTTTAATTAGTTTGACTGTGTCCGAAGGCTTGATATGCGCCTTATTGATGTAGTAACTGCATATCTATATGGCTCACTTGATAGTGACATATACATGAAAGTCCCCGAAGGACTTAAAGTACCAGAAATAGATGGTACATACATGAGAAGTATGTTTTCAATTAAATTGCAAAGATCATTATATGGATTGAAACAATCTAGGCGCATGTGGTATAACCACCTTAGCAAATACTTGTTGAATGAAGGCTATAAAAATAACGATATATGCCCATGTGTTTTCATAAAGAAAACAAATATTGGATTTGCAATTGTGGTAGTTTATGTTGATGATTTAAATCTTATTGGAGCTCTTGAAGAGCTTAATAAAACTGCTGATTACTTGAAGAATGAATTTGAAATGAAAGATTTGGGAAAAACCAAATTTTGTCTTGGGTTACAAATTGAACATCTCCCAGAAGGATTATTAGTTCATCAATCGTCATATACAGAAAAGGTCTTAAAACGATTTTATATAGATAAAGCACATCCATTAACATCACCAATGATTGTTCGATCACTTGATCCAAAAAATGATCTATTTCGTCCACTTGAAGATGGAGAAAAGGTTCTTGGTCCAGAAGTACCATATCTTAGTGCGATTGGAGCATTATCATATCTTGCAAATTGCACTGGACCTGACATAGCCTTTTCTGTCAATCTTCTCGTGAGATATAGTTCTGCACCAACTCAAAGGCATTGGAATGGTGTTAAACACATTCTTCGTTACCTAAAAGGTACTATTGATATGGGGTTACTTTATTCTCACAAATCGGGATTTTCTTTAGTGGGATATGCAGATGCAGGTTATCTATCTGATCCACATCAAGCCAAATCACAAACAGGATATGTGTTTACACGTGGTGGAACAGAAATATCATGGAGATCTATGAAAAAAACTTTGACAACAACATCTTCAAATCACTCAGAAATTATTGTAATCCATGAGACAAGTAGAGAATGTATATGGCTGAGAAACATGACTCATCATATCCAATCATCATGCGGATTAATTTCGACAAAAGATAGCCCAATGATATTGTATGAAGATAATACAGCTTGTATTGCACAACTCAAAGGAGACTATATCAAAGGAAATAGAACAAAACACATCTCTCCAAAGTTCTTCTATACACATAAGCTTCAGAAAGCAGGAGATATCGATGTTCAACAAATTCGCTCAAGTGATAATGTGGCTGACTTATTCACTAAAGCATTGCTGACATCTATATTCAAGAAATTGATACACGAGATAGGGATGCTTCGGCTCAATGATTTACGATGAACAACATCAGGGGGAGTAGCTGTACTCTTTTTCCTTCTTCTAGGTTTTATCCCGCTAGATTTTCCTAGCAAGGTTTTAATGAGGGGCATTATTTTTATACTTCACAATGACTGTACTCTTTTTCTTTCGTTTAATTTTTATTCCACTGGATTTTCTTAGCAAGATTTTAACGAGGCAGACATTGGGTAATCGATTATTCAAGGGGGAGTGTTATAAAATATAGATTTATTGTGAATGACCATTATACCCCTGTAAATTTTACATTATTACGATTATGCGATTGTCCACCCCTATAAATAGGGGGTTTAACTTTCTCATTCAGGGCAATTGTTAAAAAGAAGAAGAATTCTCCTTACCTCTCCATATCTCTCTTTCTCGTCTTTGCAATAGTTTTATAACAGTTTATTGTGTGCCAACCATACATGATCTTCTATTGTATCCCTCCCCCACCACATTTTCTACACCTCATCTTCATACTACCATGTCTGCCTGAAATGCTAAAAGCAGCAGGTGGCTCTTCTACCTCACTTAATATTTTATAATGCCAGATTACACTTTTCTCAATGTTATTTTTTTTTTATCAAAGAATGCATTGATTTATTCTTTTTTGTATATAATTCATAATTGTAAATAAGGTATTTCAGTATATATAAAAATGTATATTTCTCATACAATGATAAGAATGATATGTTTTATCTGAAAATCCTCATAATTTTACTTATATACCATAAATTATATTGATTATTATTGATAGAATGTGTTCTATGGTTTTTAATTAAAATTTATCTACTTGTACATAAATGAAATGTACATAACCACACATAATGTACAAGATTACCAAAATACCCCCTATCATATATTTTAACATACTAGTCTAACTTTAAAGTAAAGAAAAATTTAAATAATGTTAATTATGATGATATAAAAACCCCCTCAATTTGGTATCAGAGCCATATGACAGATCTAAAGGACAAATATTATATAACAAAATATAAAAATGAATACAAAATACATAAGTCTAGAGTTATAATATATACATTAATACTATCTGATAATTATAAAATAGAAATCTTAAGAATCTTAAGGGATTTAGAAAAAGACCTAAGAAGAAATATATATGATCTAATAAATGTCGATATAATAAAAGAAGATTTTATCATAAACGAAATATTAGATTTAATTCATAAAGATATACTAGAAGAATTGTATAAAAACTATAGAAATGGATTATCATAGAGCAGATCCTATACTAGAAAAATACCTAGACATAGAAACAAATGAAAAATTAGATTTAATAGCTGAACAAAGAAGAAATTTAAGTGATATGATTAGAGAAGAAAGAATTATAAAAAGAGAAGAAGTCTTAAGATCAAAATCATTAGAAAAAATGAGAAAATATTTTAATATAATCCTAAAACAATTTCCTAAAATACAAATAATGCTAGATAACAAAGAAAAAATTAATAAAGAAATATTTGAAAAAACTAGAGAAATAGAAAGAATAAGGAAATATTTTAGAGCAAAAGGAAGAAAAGAATTGTTAAAATCAATAGAAGAATTTTCTGAATATAATATAAGAATATGTAAAAAAGCAAAATATCAGTCAGAACTTATACTAGAAATAAAACATATTAAAGGAAGGTTCTAATGACAGAATTCTCAAAAATAAAATTTGAGAAACAAATAATAGAAAATATTAAACTACCAGTTGAATCTTATCAAATAAAAAGAGTCAATACAACCATGTTTCAACCCTTAAGCTCATGGGAAGAATCTGATGGATTTCTCAATATGCAGTTAAATTGGATAAGTACCTTTTTTATGGCAAACATATAAAAACATAAATCTACAAGATAAGATAGCTATTGAAGAACTTCAACAATTAAATATACAGGATAAGAATGTTAAATAAAAATTACAAAACATCCAAAACAAACTAACAATACAATTTCAAAAATTAAAAGATATGATAGGAAAGGCTAAAAATATAAATGAAGAAATTATAAAAGAATTTCAAAGAAAATCATGAGTATTAATTAATCAAGATAAAATAGGAATGATTGTAGAAAAGATAGAAAAATAAGTGAAAAAATAAACAATTAAAGAATCATATCAATAGAAGAAAGAATCATGAAGATAGAAACAAAGATTGATGATATGTACGATAGAATATTTAAAGTACAAAGATCACAAATCACTAAACCAAGAGCATAAAATGCCAATAAGTGAATGTTTTGAAGAATTAAAAGTATTAATAAAATCGTTAATAAGTGATGTCCAAGAAGTTAAAGATGAATTAAAAGAAGCAAGAAATGACATAAATATATTAAAACTTGAAATTAGAGAGTTAAAAGATAATAATAAAAATAAAGAGAAAAAGATAAACAAAAAATTTATAGAAAAAGAAATTGTTAGAATAGGAAAGAAACACTTTGAACAAGAGAAAATTGTAATAGAATCGAGAAGCATGGATGATGAATTTAGAAAAAATATATTACCAAAAATACTAGAAGAATAATTAGAATTACAAAGATCCATAGAAAAAACTCTAGGAAAACTTAAAACTGAAGAAAAACAAAACAAAGATGAATGAAGAGTTAGACTTACTAATAGAAGATTTTGACCAATTAAACCTACAAAATTTAGATGAATACCAAGTTTTAATGAATACTAGAGGAGCACATAATCCAGTTCCAATAGGAACTTCTAAATTACCAAATCCAAATGAAAATTATGCACCTTTATGTAGAAAATCACATAGACAATATTATGATAGAATCAGAGAAAGGCAACAACATAAAGGGAATAAGTACGAAGATAGATATAAACTAGATAATAATTATGATAACCCTATTAATCATGGGGGAGCAAAATTAGATATAGATTGAAAAATAGATACCAAAAAATCCTTATTAACTTGGGCAGATTCAATGATATTATTCTTTTTGTATAATAAAGATTATGCATGGGAAAGTACTGAAAGAAGAATAAACTTCCTAGTTTCGTCCTTTCAAGTGAATGTTAGAAACTGGTGGGAATGAATTAGCAATGATACAAACACCTTAATAAGAAGAAATATACAAACAGAAATAATAAAATCAGATAGAGAAGGTATAGAAAAATTAACAGAATACATTGCAGATGAATTTATAGGAGAAAATTGGATAGGAGATAGAGAACAAGAATCAATAAGAGAAAAAGACAATGCTAGAGTAAAATTAATAAATTTAGCAATGTGTGATATGTGTAAGATTAGAGAATACACATGTGAATTTAAAGAATACTATTATGTACGATTTTATAGTAATGAAAATCAAGAAGTATACCAAGAAATGTATTACAATAAATTACCAGGTTCATGGGGAAAATATTTCAAGATAGAATTTGAATTATTTGCTAGAGATAACCCTGAAATTCCTAGGTCATTAGAATCAAGGATAAAATTTTTATTTGAAAGATTAGCGTATATATGTCAACAAAGACAATTATTAAAGAAATCAGGAAAATTAACTAGAATCTGTTGTGAAGATATTGAAAAACCTACACAATGGGAATGTAATCCCGAAAGAAAAAATATTAAGAGAAAATATAAAAATAGAAAGCTTAAAACATTTAGAAATTTTAAGAAAAGATATATAAAACCTAGAAGAAAATACTATAAAAGAATATATAATCCAAATAAAAAATAGGAAAAATAAACTTTACAAAAAAGGATAAAAGCTAGTGCAAATGTTGGAATTGTGCAGAAATATGACATATAAGTTCTGATTGTACCAAGAAGAAATTTAAAATATTACAAAAAGAATATTTAGAAATAGAAAGTGAATTAAATGAAATATCTGACATTGAAGAATATTATGATCAAGAAGTTTATATAAGTGAAACAGATTTAGAAAGTAATGAATCAGAATTAGAATAAAGAAGTAGAAGAAAGAGAAAAAAATAACATAGACATACAAGAATATGAGCGAATAGAAGGTTATTGATTAAAATTAACTTTCGATAATAATAAGTTTAGAAAAATACAAAAATTATCTTTAGATTTGAAAATAGCAAAATGAGAAATATTAGACAGAATATGGAAAAAAGAAAGAGTAGCAATAAATGAATATCATAAAATCGAAAGAGCAATAGATGAACATACAAATTAAATCTTTTAACAAAAAATACGGTTACAGAATTATTAAAAAAGATCAATAAAAAAGAAAGTGAAAAAATTCAATATATTTATTTAGCAGGTATCCAAATAATGTTTAAATCTTTGTTTAGAGAAGGATTATATTCGCCTTTAACTGTAAGTTTACATGATGGAAGAATAATAAATCTAAAAGACAGTCATTTAAGAATAGTAGAAGGAAATTTAGCATATAAGAAACTAATATTTAAATGTTACCCAAAATATTGTATATCATTGAAAAACAGAAACTTTAATGAAGTTTTAGGACTACATTTCAAATTGCATAAAGATGATATAATGGAATCAGGAGATAAAATTATGACTATAGAATATAGAGTATTATACAATTTACTAATTCCAATTATGGAAACATTTATTCTAAAAAAATCATATATTGAAATTCATAAAGAATGCAAAGATATTGGTAGAGTTGTGGAACCAGATAAACAAATAAGTCTAGGCCCAAGAGATTATGAACTTACTATAATAAAAAATAAACTAGAAATCATAGAATTAAAAGAAGAAGAATACCCTAATAATAACCTAACATTTGAAGATGGCGGATTAATTAGAAGATCAGGAAGTCTAAGTCTACCTAATAGAAGACAATTAGAAGAGACTAGTAATACAGGAGAAATAAAACTTCATAGAAATGTTGGAAATATGACAATAGAAGGAGAATACTTCAATGGAAAAGAATATATAAAAGGATCAAATATATTAATAGATACATGAGCCAGTGAATGTCACATAGCTTCAAATAAGAATAAAAGTTTAATAACTCATAGAACTAATCCATATAGATATGTTAATTTTGATGGACAACTACATACTACAGAATTAGAGGCTAAGGTACCAATAAAGATAGGAGGAATTAACCTTTTAGTACCATGTTACATAGACAATAGTATGGACATAGGACCTCATATACTATTAGGAATGAGTTTCTTAAATGGATTGAAGGATTACAGTATAAAAAGAGAAGAATTATATATAACTCATAATGGTCAAACTATACTACTGTGTAGAAAAGCTGAATGAATAATCAAATAAGCTTTCCATTAGCTGTTTATATACAAGTTATCATAGTTGAAACAAATATAACAACTTGTGCATTAATTGATACAGGAAGTGATATATCAATATTTAAGAGTTTTTTAATCAAATCATGGAATACCAATAATAAGATAAAAATAACAAGAGTAACAGGAGAAAGTACTCATATAATTAATAGTGTCAATAAAGCCGATATAATACTTGGAAGTAAACAAGTTATAATAAACAAAATATATAGTTATGATAAACTAGAATGTGATATATTATTAGGAAATGACTTTATCCAACAATTTCAATATTATAAACAAAATAATTATATGATAATGTTACAAACACCATGTGCACATTTATTAAAAATACCAAGAGAATTTAGACCTTATAGAATTCAGCCAGCCCAGCGTGGTGATAAATGGGAGAAAAAATCAATTATACAAAACGAAATAAAAAATAAAAACATAAGATATAAAAAAGTCTTAAAAAGGGGAATAGAAATAAGTATAGAAAAGATCATAGAACAATTAGAAAAAGTTTATGGAGAAAATCCATTATCATTCTGGAAACCATATCATTCTAGAGCTAAAATAGAATTAACAGAAAATGTTATTATAAGAGTTAGACCAATGATGTATACCGTAAAAGATACACAAGAATTTAAAACTCAAATAAAAGAATTACTTGATCAAAAACTTATTAGATCCAGTAATGGACCTTATAGCAGTCCAGCCTTTATGGTAATGAAACATTCTGAACAAATAAGAGGACAAGCTAGAATGGTTATAAATTATAAAGAATTAAACAAATATACTAAATTTGATGGATACTTTATACCTAACAAATAAGTATTAATAAACCTTGCAAAAGGGAAACAATATTATTCTAAATTTGATTGTAAATTGGGATTTTGACAAATCAAAATGGAAGAAGATAGCATCAAATATACAGTGTTTAGTACGCCTCAAGGTAAGTATGAATGGATGATTATGCCATTTGGTTTAAAAAATGCACCACAAATAAATCAAAGAAAAATGGATAACATATTTAGAAAATTTGTTGAATTTTTAATTGTTTACGTTGATGATATATTAATATGCTCTCATAATAAAGAAGAACATAGAAATCATTTAATGAAATTTATAAAGGAATGCAAAAATTTACCAAAATTAAGATTACCAGATGAAAAAGATAATTTACTAGTTAATACTGATGCCTCGGATAAATATTGGGCAGCAATATTAAAAACAGATCTTAATGAAATTTGCAGATATTCCAGTGGAACCTTTAACCATACAGAAATAGATTTTACTACTTGTTCGCTAGAAACACACCGCAAGTGCATGTATCACATACAAGTGATAGGGACTAAATGAGTCCGATTTATCGATCTCACAGGGATTGTCTATTGTAACTACACTCTAGTTCAATCAATTTTAACAAAAAATATACACAATAAAGTTTGGTTTGGGAGTGTTCTCGTACTAGAATTAAAATCGTAATTGTAAATAAATAAATAGAAAAATGGTGATGATTTGATGATAAAGGAGTGTTGTGATTCTTGATTCCACTTAACCATTACCTAATTGAATTCACAACAAGCAAATAAAAATACAATTCATTAATTATGTTAGACCCGATTTTTCAAGCTTAGTCAATTACCTCTCTCGAGTAAAACCAACCATAATTAGTGAAATTAAGCTACTATATCTCTATGTCAATTAAAAATACACAAATTGCATTAAACCTTTGTAAAAATAACTCAATGGATCATCTAGGATTTTAGGTATATCTCTATCCTAAACAAGAACCTAGAGCAAATATTGTATTGATCTAGAATACACAATAATTTCTCAATAATTGCACATCTCATGAAACCTAAGCATAAATGTGGCCACAATAAATGCTAGTCATTAAATACAACAATAAATGCACAAGATAATAAAAAGCTTAAATTCTTAATAAAAGCATCAATGTTAACCAAGCTAGGTCAAGTCTCATCAATCATCCCAACACTAAATAACTTAGCCCATAGCTAAATAACAATAAAATTCAAGAATTAAATGCATTATTTCAACTACAAAGTAAAGTAAATAGAGAAATATGAAGATTAAGCAATAATACTTCTATTCACCAATGATTCTTGCTTCAAAATATCACTATTCTTCCACAATAATGTTGGCCTTTCTCCCTCAAATCAACATTCATCAACAAAACTATACAAAAACAAAAGAAAATTACAAGAAGAAAGCAAAGAAAATGAAGAACAATGGAGAGAAAGGAGTTTTGGGGTAAAAATGGAAAGAAAAAGTGTTGAAACCCTAGTCAAAATGCCCAAAAATATCAAAAATTCACGTAGATCCACGTCCTTCAGCGTTTGGGCCGAACAGGGTCGCATCGGGTCGGCCCAGTAAATCAGTTCAAAATTTTGACCACACGATCGCGTGGTTGACTGCCTCACGATCGCGTGGTTGGCCTTGTGAATTTCTGGTTGGATTTTTGGCCTATCTCTTGAACGCAACTTGTAAGAGCCACGCGATCGCGTGGTTCATCTGGCAGCTCCGTCTTTCAATGATTAACAATTAGGTCCTCCAACTTTCAGTGTAAATTAACTTGGTCCCCAAAGTTTCTGATTTCTTTCAGTTGAGCCCTTTCAAAAGTGCATTTGAGTCCGTCAACTTTGAAAACTTGCAATTTAATCATTCGATCAATTGTACATACGATCCACAACTTTTCGGAAGTGACAATTTGGTCCCCAAACTTTGACTCCTTGAATGATTTGACTCTTTTCTCCTCAATTTCTTCAATTATTCATCCATTTAGCTCATTTCTCGTGTTTTCTCCATGAAATTGATTGTTGAACTTATTTAGCAACAAAATATGCATAATTAAATAGATATTTGTCCAAATTACTCAAAAAGTGCCACCAAAAATATATAAAATATGCATGTAAAATGCACTCAACAAATACCCCCAAACTTGAACTCTTGTTCGCCCCGTGTAAGAATATTTACATGCATCTACAAAAAGTGACAGTATGATCAACAATGCTAGATACTTGCAATCTTCCATGAGTGTGAAATTGCATAATTAATTCACAATTATGTTCCCAAATAATGCTACAAAAATGAGGTTGGCTTATCCGATGTTCGATCGGTGTGTGTGTGTGTGTGTGTGCGCGCGCGCGCGCATAGCTACTTTCAATTGTCAATAAGATTCAAGAATGTTGATGAGTAACCCACCATTAGTGGTCAATTCTTTCATTTCCCACTCGTGACATTCATCCCCCAATTAATAATTTTATTTCCACTCCCAGGATGCAATTCTAGAGGGTACTCTCAAATCACTCTTTCTTTTTCCACTCTAGAATGGGTATGTTTTACCGACAATCTTGACAATCTAGAAATGCAGTGACTCTCCACTAATGAGTGCTTCGACATTCAAGTTTATACCAAGCAATTCAAACCCACTATTCATCTAAGCCCTTTTGCAAGTAAAAATGCATGATTTCTAACAACTAACATGATGTCTGCTCATGACTTCCTCACTCCCTTAAGCTCCTAATTGACCCAAGTAGCGAGCTTTAGGTCGGCAGCTCCCCGATTTTTTAGATCAAAGGGTACCAGGTTTCAAAATACCCCTACGGACTTATTAACTCGAGTTAAAAAGGTTACGAAGTGGGGTAGACTTATTAAGCGAATGCAATGATAATGTGCAATTTTTTTTTCAAGTGTGTGTGTGAATACCCTACTCATTAAGCTTTCTAATTGACTCATGTAGCGAGCTTTCGACCGGTGACTCCCAAGTTTCAAACTTAAGGCACCAAGTTTCAAGATACTCCTACGAGCTTAATAACTCGAGTCAAAAAGGTTTCAAGATAGGGCAATGCAATGCAAAAATTAAAATGGGCTTAGAACTCTAGCATATGGTCATTACTTGGCTTATACTTGGCAAAGGACACTCCACACAAAAATTTACTTCCACATGCATGGAATCACCACACGTCTAGATCGTCTCCTTTACCCGGGTCAACCACCCCCAAACTTATCTTACATTAGGATCAAGAGATTTAGAGATTTGAAAAACATTTGATAGGTTGATAAAAATAAACAATACAAGCTCACAACCTAGTTCATCTCCTCCTTTAACCTCTTCACCCTTCAATAATTCCCAAACGCACCGACAATTAAACATGACTATTGTGCTCAATGTACATAGGATCTTACATGGATAAGCATTTTATAGAAAGTAGCACAAGTAGCAAATTTGGTCATAACTCATGAATTAACAACAATTTCAAACATCAAAATCTTATAAACCGGCAAGGCTATCTAACATGTCAATATTCCAACAAAATAAACAATTTCAAACATCAAAACACCAAAGGCCGGCAAGGCAATCTAAAATGTTCACATAGCACATAATCTAACACCCACAAACTTAAATCAAACATTGTCCTCAATGTTGACAATAGCATAATAACAAGAAAGGAATGGGTGATGGAACTTCCCCGGATTGATGCGTGTATGATGTTCCAAATTGACCTAAGCTTTGATTCTCTTGATACGCAAATCTCCCCTAAACTTGTTGAGGACAAGGTTGCTTAGGATTTCAAAAAAATTTCGAACCTACAAAAGTTGGTGATTAACCAAGTTAGATATAGTTGAAAAAAATGCAACAAGTAAATATCAACAAGTAATTAAAAAGGTAGAAATTTGGGTTGCCTCCCAAAAAGCGTTTGGTTAAAGTCGTAAGCTCGACTTTTGGATACGATTACTCCGGGTTTGCAAGAGGGATGGATAACTTCTCCTTTTCATAATCACCCCCCCAAGTATGGTTTCAAGCGTTGCCCATTGACTTTGAAGTTACCTTTGCTTCCATGATAAAGTTCGACCGCTCCATGTGGAAAGATTTGAGTAATAGTGAAAGGACCCGACCATCTAGAGCGGAGTTTACCGGGCACAATCGAAGTCTTGAGTTGTAAAGAAGTACTTGTTGCCCAACTTGGAAGTCCCGCTTCACAATGTTTTTGTCATGCCACTTCTTTGTCTTCTCTTTGTAAATCCGAGTATTTTCATATGACTCAAGTCTCAACTCGTCAAGTTCATTGAGTTGGAGTAGTCTTTTCTCACCGGCCAATTTCATATCAAAATTCAAGGCTTTTATTGCCCAATAGGCTCGGTGCTCAAGCTCAACCGGGAGATGACATGCTTTACCAAATAGAAGGCGAAATGGAGACATACCAATAAGGGTTTTGAAAGCGGTGCGATATGCCCATAATGCATCATCCAATTTCTTGGATCAATCTTTCCTCGAGGCATTCACCGTCACTTCAAGGATCTTTTTCAACTCTCTATTTGAAATTTCAACCCAAGCGTTGGCACTGGTCACATTTGGACACAAGTGTGTGAGCATCATTGAATAAAGTGGGCCAATAAAATCCTGACCGAAGAACCTTTGATGCTGTTTTCACTGTACCAAAATGACCTCCATAGGGTGAAGAGTGACATTGCTCAAGAATCTTCTCCATCTCCTCCTCGGGTATACACATTCTCATGATTTGATCCGAACCCCTTTTGAACAACAACGGGCCATCCCAAAAATAGTGCTTGATATCCGCAAAGAACTTCTTCCTTTGTTGATAAGAGCGGTCCAGGGGAGTGATGTCACTTGCAAGAAAATTCACATGGTCCGCATACCATAGCACACTAGAAACTTGTAGAAGATCCATATTAGGCATTATGTGTATTATGTATATGAAATTATATATGAATAACATTATTCCTTTTAATTATCATCTTTCAAACAAAAAAAAAATGTTGGTTTTTGATTAAAAAAATAATATTAGTACTTAAAAAACAACACATATCATTCATTATATACACAACACTTACGAGCTTACTACTCATATATCTAAATGGAGAAACATAGATTTTATTGTACATGTGTGTTTGGCAATCCATTTATAAACGATTGTTTCTAAAAATTGTTTATAAATGGTGATACGGTAACATTTCATTAGTTACAAACCGAAATTGTTGACTTTTAAAAAAAAAAATAGTTTCAATGAGAAGACCCCACGTGACTGTTTATAAACAAAAGTTTCAAAACAAAGCCTTTGATCATTTAAAAATGATTACTCAAAATCTAAGGTCACGTTCTCTTTGCTGTTTTCAGTCCGTTTTGAGTTTTCGATTTTTGTAAATATCGAAAACGCGTTCACTTTGCCCATTTTCAGAAATGCGTTTTTCAAAATATCAAAAAAAAATATAAAGGAAACTCAAAATGAATTTATTACGTTTTGGATATTTTGTGTTAAAAAGTCCAAAACGACCAAAACGCGCGTTTTGAATTTTTTTTTTTTTTTTTTTTTTTTTTGTAAATGTGAGACACTTCCTTCACTTGAAGTTCTTATATTATTTTGCTATTATATAGAGCTCCATGTTAAGATTTTTTTATTTTTTATTTTTAATCTTTTTATTTTTTATCATCATCATCATCATCATCATTATTATTATTTTAAATGTGAGACACTCATTCACTTTAAATTCTTATATTATTTTGTCATTATATATAGATCCCTGTTAAGATTTTTTTTGTAAATTATTATTATTTTTTTTTGGTAAAAGTAAGACACTTTCTTCACTTGAAGTTCTTATGTTATTTTGTCATTATATATAGATCCATGTTTTTTTTTTTTTTGTGAAAGTGAGACACTTCATTCACTTGAAATTCTTATGTTATTTTGTCATTATATATAGATTCATTTTAAGATTATTATTAATTTTTTTTGTAAATTTATTATTATTATTATTTTTTTTTTTTTTTTTTTTTTTGTAAAAGTGAGACACTTCCTTCACTTGAAGTTCTTATGTTATTTTGCCATTATATAGATCCATGTTAAGAATTTTTTTTTTTTTTGTAATTTTTTATTTTTTATTATTATTTTTGTAAATGTGAGACACTTCCTTCACTTGAAATTCTTATGTTATTTTGCCATTATACATAGATCCATGTTAAGATTTTGTTGGTATGAGATTAAATTTTTGTTTAGCTGAAACAATATTAATGATATATTTATTGACATAGAGAACTAACTGATTTATTAACATTAAGATTAATGTAATTCAACAAATCAACCATTTTTTACATATAAAATATCACAAAATAAATATATCAAAAAATTACAAAGTAAACGCATTTTTCAGTTTTTTATTTTTAAAAACAGTTTTTCAAAATCACAAAGAAAACATGTTTTCAGCAATTTCAAAACAAACAACCAAAGTCCAAAATTTAAAACAAAATTCAAAACTCAAAATCCAAAATCCAAAATCAAAATATAAAGAGAACGCCCCTAACTTTTTGAACTCTAGAAAATGACATCAATTTGGCTAATCAATAATTTATAAACTAACTTTTTTTTTTCTTTCGATGTAAGGACTATGGAGAAGGAAAAACTTCTAAGAAGTTGTCTTTGTTACTTGGTCAATTGCCAAGATTCCAAGAATGAGATGATGAGGCTTAAGTGAATGCGTATGTCTAAATCTACGAGAGAAGCGTCCTTAGAGTATTCCTCAAAGCATCGAAAATTTAAAAAACAGACGAAAAATAAAACATCACATTGCGTCGGACACGTTTTGGAGTGTCCAACTAGTACTTGTATTGTTAGTATCCCTATGTCAAAGCCTCATTCACGACATCTGCAATTATCAGATTTAAAGCATGTCCGGTAATGAAAGAAAAAATGTTCTGAAAAATTATGTGATTGAAAAGTGACGAGTCCAATAAAAATGTTTGATTGAAAATGAATTCGAGAAAAAAAAAATTGAAAAAAACTTCCTTGAGGCTGAGCAAACAGGCTCCTAGATTCCTATGCAGATTTTTCACGTCGTAAGCACCTTAGACAATAAGGATTTAAAGGTAACCCCGAGGCATTTGCAGCTGGCTAACACTTATCAAAAGAACCAAAGCAGGTATCGAGTACTCTCTCATATACACACGTCTCAATTCTCATCAACAAATCCTCAAAGGAATATGAATTATGTTTTCTTGAAATTTTATGATGCCCACAAGGGGCACGTGTCCCCCTCTATTGGGGTGCATCAATGTTTTCATATATTTGATGTACTATGGGATGATAAAGTATATATGACGAGTATGTTATGATGTGTTCTGCTCTACTCTAGGGTCCTCGGACGAGATACAAGGGTCTTTCCATCTAATCTAAGGATATAAGAGACTTTCCCGAGCGTAGTATCATTCATAATCTCACAGTCTTCTGAGAGTACCGGCTCTTTATTCGGCAGCCCATGAGACTTGCAACATTGACTGAAAAGACTAACTGCTTCTCTACTGAACTGAACCAACCTTCTTAACAGGTTATTAAAGAAAGAGATACACTTTCTGGACGTAGGATCCGGAGTTTTTTCGAGGTAGGGTCTCTTCCCTGAATATCATGATCAGGTTGACCAGGCCACATGAATTTGGAAATAATAGACGGTGAATTGGAAAATTTGAATAGAAACCACAGCCCGGTAGTGAATAACCCAATAGACATTCTTCAATAAATAATAATTAGAAACTTACATCGAGATCAATTAACACACATCCAGCATCAAATATGGCCCTAGGTCAAAACACATCCCTCAATATTTAAAAAAAAAAAAAAAAGAATGACTACTGCCTATTGGAACCAAAACAGATTTAATTCAATTCAACTGACTAGAAACTCCATGACTCAAGTGCATTTTGCATTCTGAAATGCTTAACAAAGCCTAATAAGCCAAATGCATGCCTAACAAACAAGAGAACTAACTATCCATTACTTGTAAAATCATACCAAAATGTGGTTACTGAAAAGAGAAAGCTCTGGAGTGATTTATTAGATAGTTGAGACTTTAGGAACCTCCACGGGGAATTGGTCAATTTCATCGATCCACGGGTTCTTCTCCTTCGCTGGATTTATGGACCTGAGAGCTTTCCACACTGCACTATTACACTTGAACCCTGATCCAAAGGCAATTTGCCAGGTCCTGTCTCCCCTCTTAATCCTCCCTTTGGCTTCAGAGTATGCCAATTCATACCAAAGAGAGCTGCTTGAGGTGTTGCCAAATCGATATAGAGTCATTCTAGAAGGTTCCATGTGCCAATCGGATAGCTGTAGATTTTTTTCCAATTCATCCAACACAGCTCTTCCGCCAGCATGAATGCAAAAATGCTCGAAAGCTAATTTAAAATCTGGGATGTAAGGCTTGAGCTTCCTTCTAAACAACTTTCTTGCGATCAAGGTGGCAAAGAAAAGCAACTGCTCGGACATGGGAAGTACTAAAGGACCCAAGGTCGTAATGTTCGTCTTCAAAGCATCACCGGCCACCGCCATCAAATCCTTTGACAGAGCAACTCCAACTTTCCCATTGGGATCCTCCATTTGTGTAACACAAGAAAAGCATTTATCATCAGCACCCTTGTTGGTTCTGACAGTATGCACCAATCTGTACTTGGATCGCCAACGATCCGATCTTTTGTTAGATAGCAAAATTGCAGCCCCTCCCATTCGAAATAGGCAATTAGAAACGAGCATTGACCTCTCGTTCCCAAAATACCAGTTCAGGGTAATATTCTCCATACTGACCACCAAAGCATAAGTATTAGGATGAACTTGTAGAAGATTTTTAGCAAGATCAATCGAGATCAAACCGGCACTACAACCCATTCCACCTAAATTGTAACTAATTATGTTCCCCCTCAATTTGTAATGGTTAATAACCATGGCAGATAAAGAAGGCGTAGGATTAAACAGACTGCAATTCACAATCAAAATCCCAATGTCCTTTGGCTTCAGAGAAGTCTTTGCAAGAAGCTCATCAATGGCACCAAACATTACAGCTTCGGCCTCTTTTCTTGCTTCTGCCATGCACGGATTTGGTGGTACCCTTAATACAGCTTCAGGGAGATAAGTTGACTCACCAAGTCCAGATCTCTCAAGAATTTTCCTTTGGAAGTCAAGATTTTCCTCGGTAAAACAACCTGTCAACCTTGACCTCTCCATGAAAATCTGCCTAGTGCATTTCCTATCATCATCAGGCTTATAACATGAGAAATTCACAAGGTACACTGGGCTAGGACGCGTAAGGAAATACACAGTCGACAGAAAGACCAAGAGTGCTGAGCACACAATCACCGATATGAGGTTGAATCTGAGATGATCCCAAAGTACATAGAGGTCTTGGAGCGAAAACGTGGAGATCTGGGCTGCGATGACAACCACAAGAGGGGACAAAAATAGGTACATTCCATGGGTAATAAGGTGATGGTATCCAAGTTTCACATACTTCAATTTCACAGATTGTTTGAAATCAGGAAGAATTCGTGAAGATGTTGAGGGGATCAAGGGTGTATTTGCAGTTGATTCACTCATCTTTGTTTCAACTTTTCTTCAATCTTCTGAAAAATAAATATTAACAAGGGTTCAGAAAAACAATATTAATTAAATGTACATAAATAACTAACCATAAATATAATAGTAACAAATTCACTCTTAAAAAATTTGAAATTGTACTGGAGATCTATATAATCTGACAAGACAGAGCACCCCACAAAATACCTGATTTATCTAAATATAAGATCATATTCAATTATTTAAATTAGTAGCTGTTTCTGATTCAAATATACCTATTTTTCCAGAAAATTCGAAATTTAGCTTTCAAATTAAAGATCAAATTTCAATAAATATACAAATAAATCCAAAGAAACTAAATTTTCGGATTTTGATTCAACATCAACAATCATAATAAAAAAAAAAAAAAAAAAAGAATTCTAAAAGAAACTGAAACCCCAATAATTATAGAACAACTCAGATCAATTACCAAACCAATAAGCATGACTTCTTTTAAAAATAAATAAAAAAATAAATCGAAACCTGAATCAGAATCAAATCGTTGACTTTCACCCTCGCGATGAAACTAATTCGGAGCCACCAATGTATTTGTGTGCACAATGGGAAGGAAGGGAAAGATGAAGATGATGGGGTGGGGTGGGTTCAGATTGGTGATTTGGGTTTGAATTAATAATAATCATCAGAAGCCGCGAATGGCGACAATGGAACTGGATGCCCACTGTTCTGAGTTGTCCACATTTGATGTGGGCCAGGTCATTTTGACTGTGGATTTGATCAAAATTTATAAAAATATATTAATTATACAAGAAAAAAGTACATAATTACAGAACCAAAACTTTCACTTTTTAAACATAACAATTTTAAAGAATTTTTTAAAACAATCATGTTAATTAACTAATATAATATTATAATAATTATCATTTATATATTAAATTAAAATATATATAATAATAAATAATAAAATTCAAACAATATATAATCCACAGCCACTTCACTTCACTCCACTCCACCCCAACCCAACCTGACCGACCAGACCCAACCTAGCACTCACAGTAATCCCCACCTCGACACCCACCCATCCGCCCCTACCCCACCCAACACTCCTCCACTCCACCCCCAAAAAATGACTTCTTTTCCTCATACTTTTTCCCACACACCCTCGCCCAAACACCACCCTACACACCCCTACCCCATCTCACCCACCTCCCCAACCACTGCCCACCCTACCCCCACCAAAAGAATGATTTATCTTCTATTTTTTTCTCATCTCACCCACGCACCCGTCCCACCCCACCCCTAACCAAAAATAAGTCCCCCCCCCCTCTCTCTCTGTTTTTCCACCCAACCCCCCAATTGCAATCGACCTTACCCCCACGTCACCACAAAATGACAAATTGATCTCACTCCAACCCCGACCCCACCCACCCAACCAAATTGATTTTTCTCCTATTCTTTCACACCCCACTCAAAAAATGATTTTTTCCTTCCACTTTTCCACCCTATCACCCACCTCGACCCAACCCATGCACCCATCCCAATCCCACCCAACCCCAAAAAATGATTTTTTCCTCTACTTTTTCCAACCCCACCCAAAAAAAAAAAAAAATTCTTCTACTTTTCCCAACCACCACCAGGACCTCGACCCCTCCACCCTACCCACCCACGTCGACCCCAACCCACCTAAAAAATACTTTTTTTCTCCTACTTTTCACAACCCCATCCTCGACCTCGACCCCACCCCTACCCACCCAACTCACCCAAAAAATAATTTTTTTCTTCTACTTTCACAACCTCCACCCCACCCCACGCCACAAGAATGAAGTTTTTTTCTCTCTCTCTCTCAATATTTTCCCACACTAACCTACCCTACCCTGCCACCCTCACCCCTACCTCTCCTCACCGCCTCACCTCACCCACAAAGTGACAATTGATCATACAAAATCACAATTACAAATTTAATCACAAATTTCATCCCAATCCCATCTCACCCTACGCTATCCCGCCCCAACTCACTCCACCCAACTTCAACCCACATGAAAAATCACATTTGATCACAAAAACTCACAATTCAATCACAATTACAAACCTCACCCGACATACAAATTCACAGTTGGTCACATAAAGTGTAATGCCCCGAAAAATTATGACGCCCTTATTTATTCATTATTACGTAATAAATATATTTTAAGATTTTATTTAAAATTAGGAAAGGAAATAAAATCTATGTTAGAAATAAAAATGGTGATTTAACGTCTCTATTTTTAGGGAGTTCGTTTGACCTCTTTCGACCTCGAATAAATGCATATCTTATATGTACGGATAAGTACTCGAAGTGAACTTCGAGAATCTGAAATCCGTTTGTCATTTCGAATACTGTACAAATCTCAGAAATTTTTCAAAGTTGGCTGCTCAAACGTACGACTCGAAAAGACAATTTCTATGGGCTATCTTTGGAAAACTATAACTTCTTCTCTCGTTATCCAAATTATGCGAGAATTTTTTTATATGAAAGTACCATATGAGTACTTTGAAATGACACCAAAAACTCTTAATTTGAATGCCGTTTGCTACTTCAAAATTAGACTCAAAATCAATTGCTCAAAAATGGGAAAAAGCCAAAATAGCAGCCATAGTTGGACTCCTAGACTGCCAGCACTGCTTGTATAGCTTCCATTACTCAGCTTATACCTTCTCTCCATCTCCTACTTGCATGGACGTACTCCAACTCGAGCTGCATGATAGACACCTCATGCTTTGTAATTTGGAAGCTTAATGGTGAAGGAAGGTCCCAATTCTATACAACCAAGATCACTGGCTTCCCTACAACCTTTCTTCTTTATAAATACCTGACTTTTTGAAATTATAAACCATAAATTCAGGTAATCAGCATCCAAAAACTCTATCTCTTTTTATACATCAATTCTTGAATTTTGCCAAAACTATGTTTAAATCCGTTTTAATTAATTCTTTTGATCCCCAAACTTGTTTTTCAAAAATAGTTATCAAAATATATTAGTTAGGGATCAACAGAATCAAAGAAATCAAAATCCAGTTTTTGAAAATACGCTTGGTGTCGACACCTGGTAATGTGGTGTCAACACCAAACGAAGAACGATGAACATGGTGTCGACACCTATGTAGACACCCCCTCTATTTTTAGTTCTGTTCATGATATGAAGTTATTTTATGAATTTCAGGTTGATAGATATTACATAATCATCAAAACAGTGAGTATTCGATACACCCTTTTACATGTTTCATTATGTGCAAGTCTGATATGTGATAAAATGCTTTTGATGCATATTGATGATGATATTGAATGTGATATGATTCACAAAAGGAGCATTTTCAAGTAATGATTATAGATTTGAACTCTAACCCCCTTGGTAATCAAATGTTTATTATTTGGATATCGATGTGTGTCGTGAGGACCTTGCGACTCCAAGGCTCCGAAGAACGACATGGAGATCTAGTAACCCTATTGGAGTCAAATAGGGGGAAAGATGACAGGGGCGTGGAAGCTCTAAAGGATATGGAATCCTAAGTAACATATTTATGATTAGGGCCATTTATCGATATCCAGGTTGTGTATATGATAAGCGCTTTGGGGTAGAGGAGATAATCTATAATCGGGCCCTGAAATCATGTGTTTTTGAAAAGAAAAAAAAACTTGCATGTGTATCGAATTACTCATTGAATTATCAATTCATGTTTTTCATGTTTTCAACTTGTAGATGCTGCGTTACGACAGCTTTGAAGTAATCTCTCAGGAATGGATTGAGTCACCTGTGATGTGCAATATTATATGTATGTAATTGAAATCCAAACGTGGCAGGCGTACCGCGACTTTCGGCTTTAACTCGTTTTCGGCATTCCCACTTTTATGTTGATTTTCATGATATCGAAACTATGGAATATATATACTCTGATGGTTTCCCCGGCAAGGAAATCAGAGAATATAGTTGATCTTTAGTTGTTTTGTTAAAATAAGGAAGAGAAGTTTTGAGTTGCTCTTGTAATCTCTTCCTTAAACTCAGATATATTATGTTTTTTTAACTTATCTATATAATACGTTTTATGTTTTTTCTAATTGTCATTTCAATGTAAAAATGAGGAATGGTTTATTACGTGTCGACACCAAAATCCTAGATCTCAATACCAAAACTATTTTATCTCAGAAATAGTGTTGGTGTCGACACCCTCTGTATTGGTGTCGACACCAACCTGTAAGGAAGCCTCAGTCATCTATCTGTCGACATGTAAGTCGACACATAAGGTTCTAAGAGTCAAAATTTTAATTTTATCTTAATTTATAACTTAATATTCTTTATAAATTGATGAGTTTTGGGGTCGCCACATAAAGTCACAATTAGATCGCAATTACAAATTTAGTTGCAAAACCCCACCTCACCCCATCTTACCCCAAAGTTACAATTGGTCGCACAAGGTCACAGTTCGGTCACACAAAGTCGTAATTAGGTCACACGAGATCATACCCCAGCCTAAAAATGATTTTTTTTTCTATGTTTCCCCACCCACCCACCCATACTAAAAATGATTTTTTTCTCTATGTTTTCCCATCCCATCCCCACCTCACCCAAACCGCAAAGTCACAATTGGTCAAACAAAAGTTACATTTCAATCATAAATCATAATTGCAAATTTCACAGCAACCCCACCCCATCCCATCCACCTCTACCCTACATGCAAATTTAGTTGCAAAATTCACCACACCCCACCCCTACCCCACAGCACCTCACATGCAAAGTTACAGCTGGTCACACAAGATCACAATTCGCTCAAAATTAAAAATTTAGTTGCAAAAACCCCACCCACCCAACCAACCCCCAAAGTCATAGTTGGTCACACAAAGTCACAGTTGATCACACAAGGTCACAGTTCGATCACACAAAGTCGCAATTAGATCACAATTGGTCACACAAAGTCACAGTTGGTCACACAAGTTCATAGTTGGGTCACAAAAGGTCATAGTTCGTTCTAACAAATTCGCAGTCCAGTCACACGAGGCCATAGTCCGTTTACATAAAGTCACAGTTCAGTCACACGAGGTTATAGTTCGATCACACAAGGTCACGTTGATCACATAAAGTCACAGTTCTATCATAATCACGGTTAGTCAATTTTTTTTAGTTACATAATAATTGATCACAATCATCCATAATTGATCACATATTATTTATTCATTGATCAAAACTTACTCATTTTTTTATTAAGTTTAATCAATATTTTTGTCACAATTAACTAATAATTGATCACATTCCGTACTCGTCAAAAGTCAAGAAAATTCACAATTAGTCGACATTTTGATCACCGTTATCTAATAATTGGTCACAATCACGACTCAAAGTCACATTTAATTAATATTTTAGTCATATTTACCTAATAATTACCCCCATAATTGGTCACGCGCCCTAATTAAGTCACATACTCCTAAATTACACCTTGTCCAACTTAAACCCTTCTCACCACCACCCAATTCTCTATGCCGTGTAGAACCATGGCCACCACCTGCATCACTAACTCCACAACCGCCACCACAACTATCCCCAAAAAATCACCACCACAATCAAAAGAAAATTCATTGCCATCTAACCACCACCCCAACCTCCATATACCGAGATCTACAAGTATGCACCACAAATCACAAATCTACCACCACCACACACAAACACGAGGAAAAAAAAGAGTCGACAATGCAGCGGCAGCACGGCCAACAGGTGGCAGCAACAGCACCGCCCTCAGGTGGCTGCAGCAGCGTATGCTGCAAAAGCAACAGGCAACGGCAGCACTGCGCTGGGTGATTCCTCTCCTGCACAAGACGGAGGGGTCGGAGTTCCTAAGTCGTCCTGGAAGAAGTCGGAATAGACAAAGCGGTGGAGCTCCATCGAGATTGGTACCACATTCAAGACTTGGACTCCTCTATCGCAATCTGATCAATTGGTTGCGGCGCAGCGCAGCAACTCTTGCTGCCGTCGCAGGTCCTGCCGCCGCCGTTGGAGTCAGATCCGGAGTTTGAGAGATAAGACCATCTCCAATGCAGCGGCAAAATGGCGTAAAACTCCATTTTGCCGCTGCAAGAACCCTCCAATGGAGCACCATTTTGCACGGCAAAATGGTGCTGATGAACAGTGCAGCGCCAGATTTGGCGCTGCACTGTTCATATACCGCACCAGCGGTATGTTTTTGTGTTTATATTTTTTTATTTTTTTTTTCTTCTTCTTTTCTTTTCTTTCCTTAACTTTAATTTATATATTTTTTGTCCCTATTTCATTTTTTTTCTCCATTTTGGTCCCTACACTTTTGTTTAGTTTGATTTAAAAAAGTGATGTATATTTGAGATTGTCCATTAATTCCATAGTTCAATAAATTGTAGTGTTTTATCTTTTTATTCAAAGATATTTAACAATTATATTTTTAATATAGTGACAAATAGAAAATTTTGACAATAAAATGTAACACATTAAAATATGATAAACGGATGCGATTACAAAGATAATGAAAATTTTGAAATACATGGACGAAACTAAAATTAAATTAGACCACATCACAAACAATAACATAGTTTTTGACGACACGAGATAGTTGTTTTCAATAATCAGGAAAATTTGCTCCGGAGCCACCTAGATTATCGAATAGTGGACTGAACGAGCTTGAGTCAGATTGACTGACATTCATTTGTTCTTGGGTCCTTTTTCGAATGATCCGTTGTTGTTCACTCCTTATGAATTCACGCGTCATCGAATCTGATATTGAATCCAAGTTTGTCAATAAAATCTTGTTATCTTCCTTATACATCTGCAACTGATAAAAGTTATGTCTGTCAGCCGCTTCCTTCCTTACCAACTCCGTGAGTTCTTTGTTTTCAGCCTTGATCTCATTCAATTCTTTTCTAGTCTCATCTTCAAATTTTTTTTTGTTTTTGGCCTTTTTAACACCCATTGGCCGTTCAGAAGAAGTACCCCCAACATCAACGTCCTCCATGTTCAGAGAAAATGATGAAATTCCAGGAGATGTGGGAGACCCAGCAAGTGAGTAGTCTTGTTCAAAAGATCCAAATGTATTTTGGGAGGTTTGGAATTCATGGCGTGCCACATTCGGCGTCGGACTAAATTTTTCAATCTCCTTCAGCAGGGGCCACAAATGATCAAATTTGAAAACACCCTTGTTAGTGGGGTCTTGTGCATACAACATTTTGGCTTTGTCCATCTGCAAGATTTTTTGTAAGATTATTTATTAATAAAGTGTGACAGAAAAATAACGATGTATATTAAATACGAATGCTTACAATGTCTTGTTCCGATGCCCCACTCGGATGCAAATTTTCAACCTGACGCAAACAACCTCGTAATTTTGAGATAACCTTGGTAATTTCACCCATACGTGTTGAGATCGACCGTTCTGGACGAGGGTTCATCTGGGGTGACTTAGTGTTGTTATAGGCCTCGGAAACTCTTTGCCACAGCTTTGACCCTTTTTGTCGAATACCAACGATGGGATCCTGGGATATATCCAAGTAAACATAAGTTAAATGTACATCCTCATCAACTGTATAATTAGCTGATCTTCTGCTAGAACTCATGTTTAATTGCAGAAATAAATATTTGAGTCTCCAAATTATGATGTACGAGTTCAAAATTGGTTGTCACCATTTATAGACCAAAACACCTGACACAAAACACTATTATTGTCAACAAAGTTTTAATAAAATAAAAGAATGTAATCTAAAAGGTTGAATAGTATACAAAGAATCTCTGCAAAGTAAAGAATGCAAATAAAAGAAGACAAAGAATCTCTGCAAAGTATGAATAATAGAAAATGAATGATGCAAAGTTTGAATAGTAGACAAGTTATCTCTGCAAAGTTTGAATAATACACAAGGAATCTCTGCAAAGTTTGAAAAATAGACAAAGAATCTCTGCAAAGTTTGAATATAGATGATATACTGCAAAGCTTTTCTCTGTACCTTGCAAATAATGCAAAGATTTTTTCTCTGCAAAGTTACAATCTTGCAAATATTATCTCTGCAAAGTGAAAATCTTGCAAAGATTTTCTCTGCAAAGTAATAATAATGTTATCTCTCTCTCCAACGGGCATAGATTTTCAAAGATTTTATCTGCAACGTGCAAATAATGCAAATATTTTCTCTACAAAGTTAAAATCATACAACTCTTCATGTTATTATTCAAAAACTTATCTATAAATAGGCCAGCATAACTTATGTAGACTACAACTTTGAATCAAATATTTAAGAAAGATGAATTTTAATGTAGACGGGTCATCATCTACCATGCCCCACCCCGACAGTGACGAAGAGTACGTTGAACATATCAACAAGATTGATGAGCAAGAGGAGATTGTGCTTCGCATTCGACAAAACAACATCCGTCGTCGGGCACGTCTGCTTGAGAACCAAATGAATGATGCACCTCGTAGAGGTTCAATTGTCGGCCATGTTGTGATTGAACGCGATCGTGAAGCGGCAGATCAACGATTGTGGAACGATTACTTCTCTGCAAATCCACAGTTCGATGAAAAAATGTTCCGTCGACGGTATCGCATGTCCCGAAATCTATTCATGCGTATACTTCAGGAGGTGCAAAGTCATGACGAGTATTTCGTGCAAAAACGAGATGGTCTAGGAAGGCTAGGTCTTTCCCCTATCCAGAAAATCACGGCTGCAATGCGGATGTTGGCATATGGTATTGCAGCAGATGCCACTGACGAGTACGTGAAAATAGGTGAGTCAACAGCAACGGAGAGTTTGCAACGATTCTGTCGAGCAGTTGTAGAGGTATTTTCACCACGATACCTGCGGGAACCAAATGCCCAAGATGTTGCGAGATTATTGTACATTGGGCAGCAGCGTGGCTTTCCAGGTATGTTAGGCAGCCTTGATTGTATGCATTGGAAATGGAAAAATTGTCCAACTGCATGGGCTGGACAATATACAGGTCGTAGCGGATCCCCTACAATAATTCTCGAGGCTGTAGCTGACTATGATCTTTGGATATGGCATGCTCACTTTGGATTGCCAGGGTCAAACAACGATATAAATGTGTTGGAGTCGTCTCATCTATTTTCTGACTTGGCAGACGACATAGCTCCACCGGCAAATTATGTCATATAGGAAAAACAATACACAATGGGATACTATTTAGCTGATGGAATTTACCCTAAGTGGTCAACACTTGTACAAACGATCCATGATCCTCAAACTCCTAAGAAAAAGTATTTTGCAATGAGGCAAGAAAGTTGTAGAAAAGACGTTGAACGTGCATTTGGGGTGCTTCAATCAAGGTTTAAGATTGTCAGTGGACTGGCTCGATCTTGGAAAAAAAATGTGTTGCATGACATAATGACAGCATGCATTATCATGCATAACATGATAGTGGAGGACGAACGAGATCTCAGTGCACCAATTGGCGCATATGTGGAAGCGCCGAGTCCAACAGTTGAGGTCGCCGTGGACGAGAATGAACGCTTTCGAGAGTTTCTTGCTCGACATCGAAAGATTAAGGACAGGGAAGCACACATCGCGCTAAGAAATGCATTGATTGAGCACTTGTGGGAGGAGTATAGCAACTCCCAAAACTAAATTTCCTATTTTATTTCGAGTTGTGTTATTGCTACATATTTCATATCCCGTGTTTTAAATTTTCAAGTATGTTATTCGAAGTTTCAATTAATAACAAGTTGAATTTCAATTTGTTTACGACAAAATTAATTTTTAAGTGTTCAAAAAAATTAATTACTAAATAAATTAATTTTATAAAATATTAATTATTAAAATATAAAAATGTTTTTTCTATTTAATTACCGAAATTATTAAATGTAATGAAATTGTATTTTTTTAAAAATAAAAATTATAGAAAATGATGAATAATGTACATTTGGTGTGAGATTTAGTGTTGCTGGGTTGGAGTAGAGAAGCTGGAATAGTGTAACTGTAATTCAAATTTAGTGTAAATGTGAGAATTTAGTGTATATAGGTTGGAGATGGGGGGTTTAGAGATGCTAGCTTCAGACGTTATAGAGAGAGAGAGTAAGTTTGTTGGTTTGTTTGGGGTAGGGTTGGGAGTATTAGTATGTATTAATTTAATTATATGTTTAATCAGTTAATTAAATGAATTAGCACCTGAAATTTAGAAAAAAATTGTACCTCACAAGATTTTTGAATTGCATTTTTGAAATACAAGTGTCCATGTAATTTTTCCATTATACAATTATATCAAACAAAAATATAGTACAATAACATTTTAATAAAAAATATTATTATCGAATTCAAAACTTTAAAAAAGACAAAACTAATCAAAATATTAAATGCAACATGTACAAAATTAAGAAATCATGATCTTTATAAAATGGTTTATAAACATTTTTTGCAAGTTTATTGAGCACATGCTTAAACATAATTTTAATACTGATACCCATATGATTTTCAAATACATTCCAACATGCGAGATTGATTACTTCTAATTCTTGTTATTTGTGGTATATGACGCAATTAAAGTAAATTTTTAATAACAATGAAAAAAAAATTAGTTAATTTGATTTCGAACATAATATATTTTAAATTTTGATGAAATTTATTTTTTAATGTATTGCTTATATATAATTTTATATTTCTATAAAATTATTCGATTTGAAAGAAAATTTTTGGATTAGTCATTTAATTTTTTTTATATAATCTAATTGGAAAACTTATAACAAAATACACAATATAAAACTAAAACATTTTCAAATTATTAAAACGTTTTTTAACACATTTTGTAATATAATTTTATATATCTAGAAATAATTTAATACTACTTTACCAAGTTACACTATGATTGAGCAGAATATTTTTGAATAATTTTTTTTTGTTAACAAAATTTCTAAATTACGGATTTGAATACTTTTTTATAACAATTGAAAAATATAAATTTATTTTTTAAATTAGACTTACGATATTTTTGATGTAATTTTTTCACATTTATCCCAAAATAAAATGAAGTTAGGATACATAATAAAATTAATTATTATATTAAAATCAATCATCCTATTAAGTAAAAACACATTTGTTAAAAAAAAAAAAATTCAAATTGTCATTTTTTTGAAATTTGAACGAAACATCTCTATTTGACAAAATATTTTTAAACAATACATGCTTAAACTACTTTTTAATCACACATTTTCTCTCTCCACTTTTAACTACTAATTTTTACCTCGAAAATAGCACATTCATTGATTTTTAATGAAAAATTTTAACTACCATTATTTTTATATAATTTAACAGTGCTAAAAACGATTTTTTTTTTACTTTTAAATTTTTTGGGAATAAGTGCATGTAGTGTTCAAAAATGTAATTCGAATTTGTAATCATTAAACTTTTTGGAGTTTGAATTGTTCAACCATTAGTATTAATTGCACTTTAATGGTTTTTTTTTTTTTTTTTGCTTGCAAAAGCTTTCCATATTTATCAAGTAATTTTAGGCGGGAAAGTATATGTGTATTTTTTGTAACGGTTACTTTGTTTTTATATATGCATAGATATAGATGGGACAACCGTGACTTTTGTAAAAAAAAAAAAAAAATTAAATGTAAGTAAAAGTTGATATTATTAAATAAAAGTTAGTAATAAATGTGCGTCATTATATATATATATATATATATATATATATATATATATATATATATATATATATATATGAAAGTTAGTAATTCATCAAGAAAAAAAAAGAAAGTTAGTAATAAATGTTTGATAAAATTACAATTTAAAAAATTTAAAATCATATTTGAACTAAATAAATCTTGTAAAATATAGTGAATCCATGTTTATTTTTTTTAATGCTTATAGTTTTTTTACATATTTTTTAAATATTGTTATTTTGAAAATAGAAAAATATGCATTATGGATGTCAAATTGAAGATCTCAACAAAAACTTTTATATTAACTCACAAGTGAGAGCCAATTGTAAATATTAGGGTTGGACAACTAAACCATCAAACCGCTAAACCGAAATGAACTCGCAATTTCAAAACCATTTGTTCGGATCCACGCGGACCCGTCAAATTTTTGGTTTTGACCCAAATTGAACCGCTTTCGAATGGTTTGGTTTAGGTTTCAATTTTCAAAACTCGTTTCAAACTGTCAACCTGCAAAAAATTACAATTAATATTTAATTTTTCAATTGCAAAATTATAAATTTTTTTCTGATTTGTTACAGTTAAAAACTTGAAAATCTTATTTTTATTACAAAACAGAGTAACACTAACAACATGCATGGGCATAAAATTTGTATACCAGATGCAGCTGCAGCCTCCAACCCACACCGGCCCTCAAGCCCATGACAAAACTAAAACCTAAACCGTAAAAGATGAGGCTCCAGTTCCACTTCTCTAGTCCAGACTCAATACGCTGCGCATAAGCCCTAGCTTTCTCTCCTTGCATTCTGCGTTCTTCACTGGTCGTCGCCGGTAAGTATGTATCGGTCTTTCAACCATTCGAAGCAGTGCAGCGGTGCAGCATATGTTTCTTTCGTTTTCATATATATATATATATATATATATATATATATATATATATATATATATATATAAGTCTAGCTACATGAAAAGCTTCTGTTCAGTTCCATACTTATCATTGCTCAAAGTTTTGCAAAAACTAGAAAATAATAAATATATATATATTTATTATTTTCTAGTTTTTGCAAAACTTTGAGCAATGATAAGTATGGAACTGAACAGAAGCTTTTCATGTAGCTAGACTTCTGGGTAAGCCTTATTCTATCTTGTTTCCTTATTTTATATTTGATTTTTGAATCTGATAATCCAATTTCCGATAGCTCTTCACCATTGTGTATACTGTACATTGTGGGTGATTTTGGAGTAGAAATATGGATATATTTAGGATGCAGCTCTGAAATTCATGTGATACCTATACTGTTAATTCATGTAATACCAGAAATTAATTTAATTCTTGTTAATTCACAGTTGATGTATCATGAAAAATGGCCTACAATGTATTAAATTTTCAAGGGTATACCTTTCTTTTAACTAATGACTCTTATGTATGTACATATTTTACAGTTTAGAAGAATGGATCCCATTTTAGAAGTACATAGTGATCATGACAATGACGATATTAGACCAATTAAGATTGAAAGTGTGGATGATAATGAAAAAAGAAGACTCATAAGAGGCATAAAATGTCTGAAATTTGGGTTCACTTTACTCAGCGGGATGATGGGAATGTAGAATGTATTTATTGTGAACAGGTGTATAAGTATCACTCTAAAAATATTGACACTAGTACATTGAGAATTCATAAAGAGGTGTGAAAGAAGTATCCGTTTAGGTTTCAGGACAAAATACAAAAGACACTGAATTTTGTAGTAATTCAAAAATTGATGATGGTGATAATGGTGTAGATACAATCACGTTTACTCAAAAAAAGGTTAGAGAACAAATTACTAAGTACTTCATATTATCTGAGTTACCATTTCGACATGTTGAGGATGAGGGTTTTCGATTTTTTACAAGATATTTTTTTCCAACATTTGTATTTCCTTCAAGGGTAACAGTAGCTAGAGATATATATCAACTTTTTCTTGAAGGAAAGAAAAGATTAAGGAATTATTTGAGTAAACATAGAATGTCTTTTACTACTGACTGTTGGACATCAATACAGAATCTTAGTTACTTGTGTTTGACTGTTCATTGGGTTGATGATGATTGGAGATTGCAAAAAAGAATCATAAGCTTTATTCAAGTCCCAAGCCATAAGGGTGACATGGTAGCAAAGGAGTTGATTTCTTGCCTTCATGATTGGGGAATTGATAAGATCTTTTGCGTGACTATGGATAATGCTTCATCCAATGATGTAGCAATAATGAAACTCAAAGGTTGTTTTCATGAGAAGAAAATGGTTTAGTTCTTGGTGGGGAGATGCTTCACATGCGTTATTGTGCTCACATTCTCAATCTCATTGTTTGTGATGGTCTAAAAGAGATTAGTCATGCCATTTCATCTATTCATAATGCCGTTAGGTATGCTAGGTCTTCCCCAGCTAGGCTAAAAGCATTTCGAGAGAGTTGCAAAGATGCAAATATTGTATCTCGGGGTTTGTTGTGTTTGGATGTGACAACTAGGTGGAATTCCACCTACATGATGTTTCAAGCTGTCGCCAAAATTAGAAAGGCATTTGATGTTTTAAAAGGTGATGCAAACTAGGTACTTTGAGGAGGATAGATCTGATGGGAGTAGTATAGATGGACCTCCTACACATGAGGATTGGGATAAAGCAGAGGTGTTTATTCGGTTTTTGAAGACATTCTATGATATGACATTGAAAACTAGTGGTTCTTTATATGTAACCTCCAACACTTTCTTTTAAGAAATATGTGAAATTCATGGAGAGTTGAATAAATTGGTAAAAGAGCCAACTAGCTTGATGGATTTTATGGAAATAAGTATGCGAAGGAAATATGATAAGTATTTGGGCAATCTTTAGAAGTTCAATCAGTTATTGTTCATTGCAACCTTCCTTGACCCAAGATGCAAGTTGGAGGAATTGCTTAAAGTTGGATTTGGACTTATATACGATGTGGAGATCCTAAAGATGTTGTTAAATAAGGTTGAAAGCATCCTTCATAGGTTATATGAGTGGTATAGGGACATGATGGCTCCACTTAGTACTCAATGTAATGAAGCAGCTCAAACTAGTAGTCCAACTTCATCACTACGTGCATGTAGTTCTAGGCCAATTTCTTCAATTTTTAAAGCAAGACTCTTGCGGGAAGCTCAAGTTGAGAAGAATGATTTGGTGGATTACTTGAATGATCGTTGTGAACATTTGACTGATGAGCCGTTTGATATACTACTTTGGTGGAAATTGAATGCTCATAAGTACAAGATTATCTCCCAAATTGCCAAAGATGTCTTAGCCATTTAGATATCCACAGTAGCTTCTGAATCGGCTTTCTCCACGAGCGGTCGGATTCTTGATTCTTTTAGGAGTTCGTTGGGTCCAAAGATGGTTGAGGCACTCATTTGCACGAAGAATTGGATGCATAGCAACAAATAATCAATAGTGTTGCGTCAATATTTGGATGAGGTTCAGGCATTCAATAACTCCGAGAGAGGAGTTGAAGGTAATATGATATTTACTTTTCAATACATTTTCTCAATTTTATGCATTTTTTTTGGGACTAATGAATTCATTTATTCTTGTTTTATTTTTATTTTTTGGGTAAGAAGATGAATCATGTGTAATAGAATAAATATTGCACCAATAAAAAATTGAACTAGAATGTGACAGGTTAGTAAGCTAGTTCAATTCTATATTTTATGCTTCTCTTTGGTTGCTAATTAACTGTAATATAATTTTCCTGGTATTTAAAATGTAGAGAGACATGGTAATCAAAAGTTGAAGTGCTGGAGCATTGCACAATGTCAAAGGAAGTTATCATTGGGCAAAACATTTTAGAGTTGTAATAGAAGTTGCTTATTTTGTGTCTATTTTGGAATCAGTAAATCTATTTTGTAATGTTGTGATCACTAGTTTGTGCTTTTGTGTTATCTATTATGTTTTTTTTATATCATTGTGATAATTTGTTTGTGATTGTGCCTTTGTATCTATCTTAGAAGTTGTTTGCCTATATGTTTTAATTTTGTTAGTCTTATATTTGTAATATTGTTGGGTTATTTGTAATTAATTTTGATGTCTTAATTTAAAAGTCTATTTCAATAGTTATTTTAACTCGATCTACATATATTAGTTTAATTTATTTGCAAACCGCGGTTTAAAATCGTATCAAATCGCAAAAAATGATTTGGTTTGGTTTGATTTTGTTTAGGAAATGAAATTGTTTGGGTTGTGTTGGAAAATTGTCAAACCACTTTAAATGGTCTGTTTTGAAAAATGATCAAAAACCACCCAAACCAAACCGTTTACACCCCTAGTAAACATATTATCTCTAAAATCACATCAAATATTAAATGTAAGGATATGTTTGATTACCATAGTTTTGCCTGGAAAATGTCATATTATAAAAAATATTTTCCACATTTTGTGTTTATTTGATGTTTGAATAGTTATGACAACGGGTTGGGTCCCCTGACCCATGCCCCGCCCGCGACTCGCGAATTTCAGGTCGAGGCGGGTCAAACCCGTCGCCCCTTTTAATTTTTTTAGTTTTTTATTTTATTTTTTCAATAATTTTTAATTTTTTTTCATTATTTTTTTTAATTAATTTATTTAATCGGGGCTGATTCGGGTCGGCCAAACCCGCCACTGTCTCGTGACCCGCTTGGGTCTCGGGAACCCGCCCCACTAACCCGCTGGGAGGGTTTTTTTTGGGGCGGGTCGGATTTTTTTGCCATCTCTATGTTTGAATGAAAAATTTGACTTAGAAAATATTTTTTATTGTACAACTAATTGAAGTATACTTTAGTCATTTGCCTTGAAAATATTTTTTTACTTATTTGATGAGAAAACATTTTTCACCTTAGAAATCAAACACAACTTAAAAGTTTTATTTTGATAGATGTGATAAAATAAAATAAAATATGAAATCGATATTTTTGCAAATGGTGTTTTGAAATCTATAGTAGTCAATCCATTTTATGGTACATTTATACTTAAAGATATTACACTTTTCTTTTCAAAGCTTTTGAGATATGTTTATTTCTTTTTATATATTGTTGTAATTTTGTAAATATTTTTTTTATAAATTTCAATGAATTAAGATTATATTTAGTTTAATTGTTAATTACTTTGGTTAAATACAGTTCAAAGAAAGTATTATGTACTTTAAAAAATCATTGACGGCCAGTGATGGACCTAGTGCAGGCCCACGTGGGGTGGGGGGGGTTGGCCCCCACTGAGATTTAAAATTTTTTTGAGTCCAATTTTTTTTTTTTTTAAAGATTTTGTTCCAGTCTTTGAGTTTTTTTGATTAACGAGTTTAATTAATTTGATTAATATTGTTTGACATGTTATGTTAAAGATGTGTGGTTTGTGAAGTAAATTTACTAGTCTCTAATTATAACTTGTTTATTTTAGTGAGAAAATATCATATCAAGTGGATGAATGCTAGTCTTGTTATTTATGTAGAGAAAGATATATATTTGAAGATTAATAATGAAACTATTGTACAACGATTTGAAAGTATGAAAACTAATAAGGAATGATTTTAAGGTATTTCATTTGAGTTGGAATTTGTTTACTTGTCATTTGTGAAATTAAGTTGTCTTTAATTGGTTTAATTTTTCTTAAAAAAAAAATTCGGGAGCGCTGCCCCCGAACCCCCGTTGTCCCCCCAATATCATTTAATTTTCGTCCCTACTGACAAAAGATCCTAGCTCCGTCCCTGTTGATGGCAGATAGTATATATAACTATTTCACAAATTAAAATGATAAATATTTTGACTATTTGATCTTTACATGCTTATACATAAATATTTTTTTACTTAGAAGTATAAAAAGTAATTTATCTTTCATTCCATTTTTATTTTTTTAATTTCTAAAAAATAACATTCATTTTCACCGTGAAGTTTTTTTAAACATCTATATATTTTTCCTTCAATATGAACATAAATATTATCCTACTTATAAAATTTTAACATTATTATTGCAAAAAATAAAAATTCGTGCATCGCTGAAATATTAGTAATAATAACTAAAAACAATTACTAATCTTATATAGTCATATTTTCGGGTTTTTATAAAATCAACAATGTTCGTAACAGCATAGTCACCCTCGTCCTCCTTAGATAACACTTCTTTTCTACCATAACATGAGTATCGAGTTCTTGCTTGTTTTATGTTCGTAGTTGAATTGGTAAATGGATCGAACTGACGGATTTGGACCATTTGGTTCGATTTTGAAACACCCCCCACCAAAAAAAAAAATAATAATAATAATAAATAAATAAATAAATTTCCAAAAAGTTTTGGTGTCCCTATTTGTTGTGTGCGTGTGTGTGTTGGGGGGGTGGGGTCTAATTGGTCGGCCTCAAATGTGGACAAGTTGAAGGGAGGAATGAGGATGATTTTTCCAATCCGTCTACGTCAACCGACCTGCAATTAAACAAAAAAGCTCAGGGCCGAAAAGGTGCGCACGCTTAAACTTAAAGTAATTGATTTTTATTTTCAGCGCCTTGAATACACTACAGCAAAATTGAGTTTATTTATCCTACAAAACTTTTCAAATATAAAATGAAATTTATATTCAGAGTCTACTTTTTTTTTTACAAAACGAATTTTTGTAGAGATAAGAATTTAGTTCCAAAAATATTTATACTTAAATTATAAATTTCCTTGCATGCGGAGTTTATTTTTCCCTACAAAACGAGTTTTTGTAGGAATAAAAATTTGATTTCAAAAATATTTATACAAAATTATAAATTTTTCACCTACAAAACTAGATTTCTAGGCGGGGTTTTACTTTTTCTCACAAAAATTAATTTTCGTAGGGATTATATTGCAATTTACAAAAAAAAAAAAAAAAAAAAAATCTAAACCAAAAGCCCAATTTAACCAAACATAAGCCCAAACACTAACACACTTCGTCTCTTCCCCCTCTCTAACACTCTACAAATGCTGCTCCACCTCCAAACGAGGAGAGCGACCTAACCTAGCCTGCAGGCTGCACCGCTGCCAACTGCCAACCACCGTCCGCCTTCCAGACTTCAGTCCTTTGTTTTATTTTCTGTCTTCTCAGTTCTGAGGTACTTTTTCTCTTCTGGGTTTGTTTCAGTTTTATTTATTGAATTTTCATTATGCTGATTTTTTGCTTTTTAATTGCAAAATTGAAAAATGAAAATAGTGATATGATTAAGAATGTCTAACTAACGTTTTCACTACAGAAAGCACATATATGTTTTGGCGTGAATAACTTATTTGCTACCTGAATGGTGATGTTTCTGTTGACACTCTTGGTGATGGAATATGATTGGGTTTTAGTATATCTTTGTGGAATGATTTTATTTGCAACATGTATAGTTTGTGCATCACATATTTAAGTCAAATTCCATTTGTTATCTACTCTATCAATAGCATTATCTTAAATGTTTGCATTTGCCTACATTGCTTGGTTGTTTATGGACTCGGATTCAAAAAATAAATTAGTTAGCAATGTGTAGATTTGGGGAATAGATCAAGATTACTAGAGAATAGATCAAGATTATGAATTGATCATTGTTTGCGAGTTACTTCATTTCGTTTATCCTATTTTTATGTCCATTTCCCTTTATTATATGAGCCATGGAGGCTATATGAATTGGTCAATTGACCCACTGGGTTTTCTTCAATGGGGAGGAGGAAATGATTTTTGCATGTGGAAAGGGGTTAAAGAATGCATAAATGGAAGGGTCGTCAAGCTTGTGGTTGAAAGAGTAAATCTGAGCAGACTGCAAGTAGTGGTTCTTTCTAGTAACAGTTTATCAGTTCACATTCCTCAGTCTTTTGTTGCTTTGAGTAGACTGTATGTTCTTTATTTGCAGACAATTAATTGACTGGTGATCTTCCACCTTTTAATCAGACTAGTTTGAGATTCTTTAATATGTCTAATAATTTTGGGTAGAGGGTGTGTATACATTTGGCCTTTCATTGAGGATTTCGTACTTTGATAGTAGAGAGTTAAGATACACATGGAGTACATATCCGTCTGCATTATCTATTTGAAATTTTTTAGTTTAGCTAAAAGTTTCATTTCATGCTTAGTCATCTTTCAAATTTTGTAACTGGCATAATATAGTGCGTTTATGTTCATTCATTTTTTCTTGATTTTTCTTTGATATTCTTTTCGTGTGGGATTTTAGTGCAGAACAGATACTATTGATGTTACGTTATTGAATTTTAAACTTTCTCTACAGTTGCGGTATACTAGTATGTTTGTTTAAATGATTTAAGAACTAAATTTGAGTCATGGAGTGTTTTCACATTCTTCTGCACATCTGCTCGTCCTCCTCTTTTCTACACATTCTTTTGTGGATTTTTCTTGCTTGGCCTAATTGGGTAGAAAATTATCGTTAGTATTGACTAATATTATGTGTTGATAATGTAATGCTAATGGTAAAATCTATAGATTCTTGGTGCATATGTTTGGGCATACTGGACTTATGTATGCCACTGCATCACTTTCTAGTCCAATGATGAACCTCATTCCAGGTTTCACCTTCATACTTGCCATCATTTTCAGGTAGAAACTGATTGTTAACTTTATTCAATTCAGTCGAATGAATTAATACATAAAAAATAAACACAGGTTTCACCTCTCATTTTCACACTTGTCCAGATCTCCATGTTGTTATTGATGGTGGATTTCATGTATTTACATGCTGTCTAGAAGGCGAGCTTGGTAATTCTGTAGATTTACCAAATAAGTGCAAACTCCAGGATTCCAACCCTTGTTGCAATTTTCGCTGCCCATATCATGTAATTCGATGTTCCCAACTTTGAGAATTAAAATGACATTTAGTATTTGTTATTATTGAATTTTGGAATTTGTTGGTGTAAAATATGTGATAGATCAACTACCAACTTTTTCAGTTGTATATTAGTTCTGTTCTTGCATTGACTTTTTCTATTTTAGAAGAAAATTAGATGTATTGATGTGGCAACTGGATTGTGTAGGAAGAAGAAAATTAAACAAGAGTATGAGTTGGATGAAAATATAGGTCGAGGAAAGTTCGGGTTAGTATACCAATTATTGATTTTATTTTATATATTACAAGTAATTATGCTCATATTAATTGTTATTCACATATTGTTTTGTAGTTCAATATTACTTTGTCTTATTCATTTGTCATTTAATTTGAAGTCATATCTTACGATCGAAACCACCGCGGGAAAGCGATATACTTGTAAATATCTCATGGGTTGTGTTAATTTTTTGTATGGTGAGATGCTTGCTAGAGTTAATGAATATTTTACAGAGAGAGCAAAAGATCAACAACTTTCAGATGATACTACTTTAGAGCAGATCGTTGTCGATGAAGTTTTTTTGATTTTTTTTTTGATTTTTTTATATTAGATATAGAAAGTTAGAAAGAATGTTTGCTATATTGGATGATTTTTATTTATATTTTGGTATATTATTTATATTGGTACAATATTGTTTTGACATTAACTAAAGGACTAATTAGTTTAATTTATTGTCTTTTTACATCTTTATTTTATTTTCAATAAGGTTAAACAAAATTATATAATATAAATAAAAAATTTAGAAGGATTCAATTTCTCCCGACAAATTATATTATTATTGGGATAAATAATATATTTTGTCCACAAATATGTTTCCCCTTCCCCACAAATTCTTTTTGGTAGGGAAATGTAGGATTAGGCCTATAAATTTTTTTGACACTATTTTTGTAGGGAAATATACGATTTAATTTTTATCTTGTACCCACGAAACTTATGTCATAGGTAAAACTAACTTTGGCAGACAAATATTTTTGTCGGGAAAAAACTTAAGCGACAAATATTATTTGTCTCCAAAGAGTTTGTAGGGAAAGATTTTAACCCACAAAATACCAATATTTGTCGTCTAATATCTTCCTCCACGATATTTGCGCTACGAATGACACTACAATTTTTTTTTTGTCTCGAAAAGCTTTTCTCCACAAATAAGAACCTTTTTATATAAAATTAATTTGTATGCGGAATGTAAAATTCTTGTAGTGATAATAATAACATTCTTAATAATAATATTTATAAATAATAGTATTTTTATAAATTGATAAAAATGAATGATGAAAAGTTAATAATACTTATTACACTTGAGAAAGTGGATAAAAGTTGGTGTAAATCATATATTGACCAACTGCCTTGTAGAGATTTTTTGGCAAGGCATTTAAAAATAGAGACATGCAGAGAAGCGAATGAACTAAATCTAACCATGGTTGAGCTCCGACGAGACCTACGTGAAAGACATAGTCGACTTATTGTTAGCTGACTTTCACTTTATATGAGAGAGGGTGCATTTTCTTTTCAATTCGCTGGCAATTATTCCACTGTTAATGGACTCTTGAAAAATTCCTATATTTTTGTGTTCGTGGTACAACAAAGTTCACGTTGATTTTTAAAAGAAGTGCACACCAAATGCGCATGACGGTCGCAATGCAAAACTTAAATGTTTTCAAAATTCGAGACATCTTTCGTGAAAGCCAACTTTGAAAACAATGCAATGTGATCACTTCCCCAATTCTGGAAATGAAAGCGGCTCACGTTGATCCAGAACCACAAGCTAACCTTTGAATCGAGCGGGTGGTTCATGGGTCAAGAAGATGTGAACCACGAGTTTACACCTTCATGGATCAACAAGTTGAAGTAAGGTAGAAAGCCGCAGGCATAGCTACACTTGAAGGTGCTTTGCAGAGATCTTTTTTTTTTTTAAATTGTTTGTAACAGTACATTTCTTTTGTCTATTACTTGCAAGTTAACAATTATATTTAATCCGTTTTTGATTTACTATCTTAGTGCAATTATTCAATAATATCTGTTGGGTGGATTTGTGAATAGTGACGCCAAATAATGAAAGTTTGTAAATTCGAGCCGAAATTTGGACAGAGTAACGGCAATGAAAGTACAAACAAAGAAGAAGAAGAAAAGAAGGACAAAGCCGAGGCAAGAGTTGAACTCTTTGTCCTTAAGTCGAATTTGCCCCGCAACGGTGCCTACGGATAACGGCAATCGACTCCCAAGATACAACGGCTTCAACTTGTGTTTGAAGCACTTCAAAATACAAGTACAACGAACCAAATATAGGTTTATGTACTCCAAAAGATGCAATGAAGAATATCAAAACAAATGAAATGATTTGATTTTGGAGAGAAGTGAGGATGTTGAGATGTTTTGCATATCAAAAAAGTGAGGAATAGGACACCCAAAGGGTCCTATTTATAGACCATGAAAGGGTGTGGACGAAGTGGTTGAGGCCCAAACCATGCACCCTTTCCAAACAATGCACCTTTACGAAAATGTGTCATTTGGCCGGACAACCGTGCGGTCGCACGATCTTACTCAAAAATCCGAAAATAAAATTGACGTGTGGTCGCACGGTTTACGAACCATGCGGCCGCAAGGTCAAATATTTTGACCTGATTTTCGTCATTTTCCGTAATTTCTCATTCATCCGATATTGGTTTTCGAAATGCCAAATAAACCCTTCAATACATGCAGAGAAATCAAAATTCTCTTTCGGGGGCGTTGCCCCCGCCCCCTCGACCCCCGCGACCTGACCGGGCAGGTCGATCCCCGTTTGTGCGCCTCGAAGCGGCGAAGTGGCAAACAATTTTGCCTAAACGGATTGAGCCGAGATTTTGAGTATTTGTCCGAAGTCGACACAAAGTCACTTTAATCGATTTTCAATTCTCGATTTATTAACCAATATCCAACAATCCCCTACATGAATGGGAATTCCTCGATATGCGCAACACAATGCGAATGCAATGCAAATGGAATGCAGACTCTAACAAATGGAGTACACGACGACAAGTCATAGCATCAAGATAGGTAGCTCGTGGCCTTGAACCTTCTTTAGTTGAATACAATCGGATTTACTAGGCTAGTTGGTGAACGCGATGTCTTGAACCATCCAGCCGTTCGTGTAAAACCAAACAACTGTACCAACACCATGACTCATCTAACCTATTTGGTTCTCATGATTGAGTCCATTTTGGCCCTGGACTACTCTTGGTTTCATAGGTGCTCTAAGAGAATTAAGCCTCGAATTCTCGTAGAAGCGGCCCCACTTCACACTTATATAGGTGATCTCATACCTTTCTATCTTAAGGTTATGAATCATTAAAAGTATATATGTATACTTATCCTTATACACATTTTACATAGCACTTTAAATTTTAGGAATGAGAATAAGTGCTTTATTCCGAATCATTTATGACTTAGTTGTCCCATTGAACCAAGATCTTGGGATCTCCAATCTACAAGGTTGGGTTTCCGTCATAGTAATTCTATTCAATAGGCTTTAGGCCCATTCCCCTCGAAAGATGGTATACTTGATCTCTTGCAAGTCCTTTCGTCAAAGGATCAGCCAAATTTTCTTTTGACTTCACATAGTTAATAGAGATTATACCATTCGATATTAACTGTTTAATGGTATTATGTCTCCGACGGATATGTTGAGACTTGCCATTATACATACTGTTTTGTGCCATTGTAATTGCCGACTGATTATCGCAATGTATATTAATCGCAGAAACCGGATTTTCCCAACATGGAATATCTTCAAGAAAATTACGAAGCCATTCTGCTTCTTCACCGGCTTTGTCTAACGCAATAAACTCAGATTCCATCGTGGATCGAGCAATACACGTTTGCTTAGACGATTTCCAGGACACGGCTCCACCTCCAATGGTAAATACATAACCACTCGTGGATTTTGAATCCTTAGTGTCAGATATCCAATTTGCATCAGTATATCCTTCTAACACTGCAGGATATTTTGAGTAGTGTAATCCATATTCAACCGTATGTCTTAAATATCTAAGAACTCGGTTTAATGCCTTCCAATGTACAACATTTGGATTACTAGTGAATCTACTCAACTTGTTGACTATGTATGCTATATCCGGTCTAGTGCAGTTGGTAATATACATTAAACTACCAATGACACGCGAATATTCCAATTGAGATACGGGCTCACCAGTATTCTTGGCTAAGTGAATACCTAAGTCAATTGGTGACTTAACCAGTTTATCGTCATACGCCTTAAATTTCTTAAGTATAGTCTCAACATAATGTGATTGAGACAATGACAAACCATCGGATGTCTTAGAGATTTTAATCCCTAATATTACATCCGCCACTCCCATATCCTTCATGTCAAAATGTTTTGTTAACATTTTCTTAGTCGAGGAAATGACTTTGGAGTTATTTCTCATAATTAGCATATCGTTAACATATAGGCATATGATTACATATTCATTAGGTGTGTTTTTAATGTAGACACATTTGTCACATTCATTGATTTTGAAGCCATTTGACAACATAGTTTTATCAAACTTTTCATGCCATTGCTTCGGTGCTTGTTTCAATCCATACAATGATTTCACAAGTCTACACACCTTCTTTTCATTTCCTGGTGCAACAAACCCTTCAGGTTGTTCCATGTAGATTTCTTCTTCTAATTCCCCATTTAGAAACGCGATTTTGACATCCATTTGATGTATTTCAAGATTATGCAATGCTGCGATTGCAATCAAGACACGTATAGACGTAATTCTTGTAACGGGTGAATAGGTATCAAAGAAATCTAGTCCTTCTTTTTGTCTATACCCTTTGGCTACTAATCTAGCCTTGTATTTATCAATTGATCCATCCGACTTCAATTTCTTTTTGAAGATCCATTTACAGCCTAAAGCTTTGTTTCCCGGAGGGAGTTCAACCAATTCCCATGTATGGTTACTCATGATGGATTCAATTTCATTGCGTACAGCTTCTTTCTAAAAAGGAGCTTCGGGAGAGGACATTGCTTCATCAAATGTCCTAGGATCATTTTCAAGTAAATTGGTTCCGAATTCTGGACCGAATGTCTTTGGAATTCGTTGCCTTTTACTATGTCTCGGTTCTTCATTTACTTGAAGATCATCATTCTTTCCATGTATGATATCATAAGTTCGTTTATTTGAACATACTTCCTTTTCTTTACACGGAAAACTGTCTTCAAAGAAGACCGCATTTCTTGATTCAATAATTGTACCTACGTGTACATCAAGTACTTCAGATTTGTGAACCAAGAATCAATATGCACTACTATTGATAGCATATCCAATAAAGACACAATCAATTGTCTTTGGTCCAATCCTAACTTGTTTAGGTTTGGGTATTTGTACTTTCGCTAAGCACCCCCACACTTTGAGATATTTGTAGGAAGGTTTCCGACCTTTCCACAATTCGTAAGGCGATTCAACCTTATCTTTGTGTGGTATTTTATTAAGGATATGATTTGCAGAAAGTATGGCTTCCCCCCATAAGTTTTGAGGTAAGCTCGAACTTATCAACATTGCATTCATCATTTCCTTTAACGTTCGATTTTTGCGTTCAGCAATTCCATTAGATTGTGGTGAATATGGTGCCGTTGTTTGATGAATAATTCCAGATTCTGCACAAAATTCTTCAAACGGTGCAACATATTCTCCACCTCTATCACTACGAATCATTTTAATTCGTTTTCCAAGTTGATTTTCAACTTCATTTTTGTAGTGTTTAAACACTTCCAAAGCTTCATCTTTGCTTTTCAACAAGTACACATAACAGTACCTTGTACAATCATCTATGAATGTGATGAAGTACTTTTTACCACCCCTTGTTTGTACGAACTTCAAATCACACACATCCGTGTGAATTAGTTCTAATGGTGTTGTGTTTCGTTCAACCGAATGAAATGGTGTTTTGGCCGCTTTTGCCTCTACACATGTTTCGTATTTTCCATTATTAAAATGCATATTCGGAAGTAAACTTAAATTCATTAACTTTCGTATTGAATTAAAGTTTGCATGTCCTAATCTATGATGCCATAGATTACATGACTCAAGAATATAAACTGAAGATGACGTTTTATTGATTGTAGGATTTGGTACAACAGTTAGGACATTCATTTTGAATAGTCCATCTTTTACATAGCCTTTGCCTACATACATATCATTTTTGGTAAGTACAAACTTATCCGATACAAAGACTAGTTTAAAGCCATTCTTGCTTAACAAAGAACCCGACACAAGGTTCTTCCGAATATCCGGTACGTGAAGGACATTATTGAGGCTAAGTTCTTTTCCCGACGTCATCTTCAAGACCACTTTGCCTTGTCCTTCCACTTTGGATGTTGAGGAGTTCCCCATAAACAATTTTTCTCCCTCGGTTGGAGTGTATGATGTGAACATTCCTCTATCGGCACAAATGTGACGGGTTGCACCCGTATCAACCCACCATTCCATGGGATTTCCAACAAGGTTTCATTCAGAAACAACCGCCGATAAATTCATATCTGATATGCCATTTGATATGGCATCAGATTCGACAATGTTGGCTTGGGATTGCTTTTTCGGTTTGCGACAATCAACCGAGCGATGTCCAGCCTTTCCACAATTGTAGCAATTTCCCTTGAATTTCTTTGCACTCTTCTTTGTAGATTCAACGGAATGCTTTCTCTTCTTTCCTTTGTTGTTGCTAGATTCCACCACATTTGCCTTTTCTTGTGGTATGCCATTCCCAACTCGTTTTTCCGAACTTCGGTTGTCTTCTTCAATCCTCAATCGGACCACAAGTTCTTCAATGTTCATCTCCTTGCGCTTGTGCTTGAGATAGTTTTTGAAGTCCCTCCACATGGGTGGAAGTTTCTCGATAATTGCAGCCACTTGAAATGATTCGCTCACGGACATATTTTCCGCATGAATATCATGGAATACGACTTGCAATTCTTGTACTTGACTGATGACAGTTTTCGAATCTACCATTTTGTAGTCCAAGAATTTTCCCACAATGAACTTCTTGGTTCCGGCATCTTCGGTCTTGTACTTCTTTTCCAAAGTTTCCCATAGTTCCTTTGCAGATTTCTTGTAGCAATATACACCATTTAATGCGTTGTCCAAGTCATTAAGAATATAATTCTTGCATAAGAAATCCGAATGTTTCCAAGCATCCAAAGCAATCAAAGATGCCCTATTGTTTTCCCCTTCTTGTATGGCGGGAGGATTTTCATTCAAGAATTTCGCCAAGTTGAGGGTTGTGAGATAAAACAATATTTTCTGTTGCCACCTTTTGAAATCAACCCCAACAAATTTCTCCGAATTTTCCCCATGTGAAACGGAGTTTGAATGTACGATAGTAGGGGCACCCACAACCGGAGGAATTACATTAGTAGTAGTTGTATTCACAACGGGAGGAATCACATCGGTAGGAATACTTCCTTCAGAAGTTCCCATGTTCGAAGTTTCATTCGAAGTAGTATCGGTATTAAGAACCGTATTCATTTCTGTTTACGAAAAACAGAAGATCAACCAAAACAAAAATAGAAATGAAGAAGAAGTTAAACTTAACAAGTTTAACCAAACAAGAATGTCACTTTCACAAAAATATAACGAAATTCGACTTAAGATTGTTGGGTGGATTTGTGAATAGTGACGCCAAATAATGAAAGTTTGTAAATCCGAGCCGAAATTTGGACAGAGTAAGGCAATGAAAGTACAAACAAAGAAGAAGAAGAAAAGAAGGACAAAGCCGAGGCAAGAGTTGAACTCTTTGTCCTTAAGTCGAATTTGCCCCGCAACGGTGCCTACGGATAACGGCAATCGCCTCCCAAGATACAACGGCTTCCACTTGTGTTTGAAGCACTTCAAAACACAAGTACAACGAACCAAATATAGGTTTATGTACTCCAAAAGAAGCAATGAAGAATATCAAAACAAATGAAATGATTTGATTTTGGAGAGAAGTGAGGATGTTGAGATGTTTTGCATATCAAAAAAGTGAGGAATAGGACACCCAAAGGGTCCTATTTATAGACCATGAAAGGGTGTGGACGAAGTGGTTGATGCCCAAACCATGCACCATTTCCAAACAATGCACCTTTATGAAAATGTGTCATTTGGCCGGACAACCGTGCGGTCGCACGGTCTTACTCAAAAATCCGAAAATAAAATTGACGTGTGGTCGCACGGTTTACGAACCATGCGGCCGCACGGTCAAATATTTTGACCTGATTTTCGTCATTTTCCGTAATTTCTCATTCATCCGATATTGGTTTTCGAAATGCCAAATACACCCTTCAATACATGCAGAGAAATCAAAATTCTCTTTCGGGGGCGTTGCCCCCGCCCCCTGGACCCCCGCGACCTGACCGGGCAGGTCGATCCCCATTTGTGCGCCCCGAAGCGGCGAAGTGGCAAACAATTTTGCCTAAACGGATTGAGCCGAGCTTTTGAGTATTTGTCCGAAGTCGACACGAAGTCACTTTAATCGATTTTCAATTCTCGATTTATTAACCAATATCCAACAATATCATCATCATCTCTATTATCGTACTTTATCGCTGACTTACTGCTTAACAGATCAAAATATCTCTACTGTATTATGGATTCTAATGATTTTTCTTTTGAAAAATCATAATTTCAATGATAGTTGTTCTCCAATAGATTTAATCCCTATTTGATATAGATTAAAATAAGGTTTTTAGTAAATTTTGATAAAAACTGATCAAATGAGTGATTGAAAAACTATGAGTCCCATAAAATTTGTTATTAAAATTAATTGTTGACTTAAACTTCATATTTTAATTAGGACCAAATAGGGGCTTAGAAATGATAATATTGTACAAATTGGAACATCTAAAAATTCAAGGAAAAACAAACATCACAATTATGCAAATGTTTGATAGCAGCATTTAATTGTTATTTGTTTACGTTGTATTTAACTTTGCAAAGTCAAAAGTAATTCATGTAAAATTAAATATAGATTCCATGTAAATATTTCTTTTACAAATATGAATTTATCATTTTGTTTATTTCGTATTTAACAAATTAACCAAAAAAAGTTTTAAATTTAAAAATATATATATTTTTTTTATTCATACGGGATCAAATCGGGTTGAATCGCAATCCACATGAGCTCAACACAAACAGGCCTGAATTTTAGTTCAAATTTTGTGGCCTGAACCGAATCAGCCTTTAAATCCACAGCAACGCATGGTCTTTTTCACGAGGGCTGTAGCCGAGCTCATATGTAGGCGAATCGATCCAATCAAGTTCACCCGAATTGACATATTTATTTATATGATTATAATGGAACATAACACTGTGATCACTTCCCCATTTCTAGAAACAAATAGCCAACAGATATGATTATAATGGAACATAAGAGCATCTCCAATGAAGGTGTGTATTAAATCTTTTTTGTGATTTTGATCTTCAATTTTGTCCGAAAGGGCTCCAATGGAGAGATGTAAAATAAATGTAAATAAACATTCCAACAAAAAATGTATATTTAAATGTACATTTACATCCAAATTTACACCTCCCTGACCCACTTCTTGAGCATTCTGCCGTATTTTGTGCCCAATGGATCATATCATATTTATCCCCCTGATATATCACCAGGCGCTATCTTTAAAATACAAACAAATCATATTTTTAATTTCTTAACCAAATTTCAAAATTTTTAAATCAATTTGTTCGTAATATACATATAAATATAAAAATCGAAAATAAATTAACTTAAGAAATTTACGAACAAGAATATTTTGCAAATTAAAAAATAACATGAAATAATGGAATTTATAAATGTTAATTTACATCTATCACTATTGGAGTACGATTTTAATTTAGATCCACTGGTGTGTGTATCAGGGTGTTAATTTATACCTAAAATTACACCATCATTGGAGATGCTCTAACACCTGATTTGTGCACACTTTGCACACCAAATTCTCACGACTGTTGCAATGCAAAACTTACGCATTTTCAGACTTCAAGGAGACGTCTTTTGTGAAAGCCAACTCCGAAACCAATGCAATGTGATCACTTCCCCATTTCTGAAAACAAAAAGGCAACAAATATGATTATAATGGAACGTAATACTAATTTGTGCACATTAGGATCATCTTTAGATACTTTGAAGCCAATTTTAGGTCACGTTTGATAACGAGGTTGGAGTTTAGGTTGAAAGAAAATGAATTCCAAGGAATTGAATTCTTAAGAATTGAAAATTAAATGTGTTTGATTTGTTTAATTTTCTAGACAGAAAAAGTGGGAAATTTTCCAATTTTTTATTGTTTGATTGACATTATTTTCCATGGCAAATTTAGCAAAATTTAACTATTTTAAGCAAAAAATTATTTTTTAAATTTTTTCATACATTTGTGCTTGATAATAATAATGTTAATTTTTGGAAAAAATAAATAAATAAATCAATTAACAAAAAAATAAAAAATGATCAAACGTGATAAAAATGTGTAAAGAAGTTGCCAAGAAATAAAAACCTCCTCCCTAGGTTGGAAATCATTTTCCACAAAAATGAGGAAAAACCGTCTGGTGACGAGGAAAGAAGGAAATGGTTTGAAAAAAATTGGCAAACAAACAACCAAACATGGAAAATTGGAAGAAAAATATGGATTTTCCATGGAAAACATAGCATTTCAAACGCACCCTTAATTGACATTAGCAAAGAAGGCAGTAAACAACAGTGACTTCTGTCAAGCTCGAAAGCTTAACTTTGTTTAATACAACTAGTTGTATAAGCAGTCTTTTAAAATTTGAACAAGGTCTCTAGTGCCACTCAGAAACTTAGTAAAACTCCATATCTGGAATATTTGAAACTCAGCTTAAAAGTTCAAAAGCATGATTTATCTTATCATTGTAAGAAAGCCGCTGCTCAAAAAGATCTTCCATGTAACTTTCGCTTACAAGAATATCATAAAAGCATGCGGCATAAATACAAATAGGTTAAATATTAAAATTGCAGGGCTATAAAAATTACTGTACCATATTTTATAGAACAATTGCTTTAAAAGTCTACGTAGGAATTGTACCTTTGTAGGAAATCCCTGAGTCCACTGCATAACATGCTTTGGAATTGGGGCAAGAACCTTGGCAGTTTGAAGACCTTCAGAGCGCCTGGACATCAAGAGTTTCAAATGATTATGTTTACTATTCTAATTTTAAACTTGAAAATATACACACAATCACAAGAATGCAGGCACAGTTAAGATCTCTTAAAGGGGGAAAGGGAAAGACTACCAAGGTCCCCAATATCTCTCAGATTGTTAATCACTTTCCGTTTAAAAATACTGAAGACGTAACACTCAAAGTCTTCTTTAAATTCGTCCCGTAACATATTCAAAATAATAATAATAATAATAATTCATCATATAATCCATAGATTTTATCATCTCGTATGCGGCATGCCCCAAATTTCTCTTCCACTATCCGATCAATGAAGAGTAAGCAGCTGCAAAATCTATCAACGGAAAGGACTCCCACCCATGAAAAAAGAAAAAGGTATAATTGCATTTCGAAAATCCACACCCCTTGGAAATATAGGAAAAATGTTTTCTTCAGGGGTTCTCAAAATTTCATATAGAGGTCTCCTGGAAGCTGGAAGCTTGATGTTGCAGTAATAGATGTCTCTTAACTATCTAATATTTTGGGCTTCAGAGTTCTATCATATCTTAATCTTGCACACCAAGATCTGAATGATAAGCCTCAGAGCTTGTTGATTTGGTGTGTTTGGGTTGGATTTAATGGGAGAGGCTGTAAACTGGAAGATGATAATGGGCGTCTGCAAGCTAGTAATCACTCTCTTCCAACATCTATGTTCTCCTTGTTTCTAAACATCTGTGAATACAAGTCGTTTCTACGAAAATTTCAATTGCAACCATTGTTTTGTCGTCAGAGTTGTAGAAATAATGAAAAGTGAAGTAGTTCATACACGTTTGTTGACAGTGGCCAAGGAGCTCACTAGAAAGTGCCAGGAAAGAAAAGAAAAGGTATAGCTTTAAATGGAAGGCATTTTCAAACACTGACAAAAAATCTCTGGTGTTTAACATTCTAGTCCTATTTATAGGAGCAAATGTGGATGAAAATCTCCAGCACCAATGTATAGGGTGTAAATTGACCAACGAAATGTCTGCCTGAACTAATCAAATGGATCGAATACTCACCATATATAATCAACTGTGCCTAAGAAACGTCTGTGGTAGCTGGTGACCAGTGGTTCTCCACTTGAATCTCTTAACCCTGAAGAGTCCTGCAAGATACATAAACACGATGAAATATGGTAATTCCAATATATTTACCATCCCATTAAAGGCTGCATACTTGAAAAGGAAAAGGCTTTAGTTTGTTCAATATACCTCAACTTCCCCATACACACTTCTCAACTTCAAAGGGTGTACCATGACCTTACAGTCTGCAATACCTGTTGCAGTTTGTATTTCCATCGGAGTCCAAGCTGATGGATTATAATAAAATTTTTCCACATCAACCACCTCATAATCTACATCGGGGGTGTCATCGAGAATCTCATCTTGACGAGACTGCAAGTCTTTGTTGTAAGGATATTCTTTAGTAGACTCATCAGAATCTCTATAATTAGACCTTTGAAAATCATTTAAGTCAGTTGGAAAGCCATCACCACTATTATGTAATTTAGATAAAAAAGAACTGCAATCTTCAACCAAAATTTCGTCTCCTGCTGTATCATTAAGTACTTCATTAATAGACAAGTTCTCCAATTTCGCAACCGATGAGGAGTTGGAGCTCGTCACTTCATAATGAATATTTAACCCATAAGAGGTTGAAGTGTCATCCTTCTTGTTTACAGCTGAAAGAGATGAGGAAATCGCTGGGTTTTCTGATGAAGAGACTTCAAGAGAATTAGGAGAAGAATTATCACAGCACTGCTCAACTTGAGATACGTCCGAGTTAAAGGTCCCTCCAGATTTGGAATCATTTATATCATTGCTAGAAAGATAGCCAGACAAGGTAAAGTTTTTGTCGTGATTGCTTTGTGTCTCAGGTATTGTATGTAAATTTGATTCTCCATATTTTCTGGTCAGGCCAATTGTGACACTAGAGTTAGCACCTTCATTCTTTTCATGTCTGTTCTCAGTCACCTGAGAATAATCATCTTTAATAGACTCTGTTGAATTAAATTCATGACTTGTATCCTTTACTGGACAAATGGGAGACCCTCCTTCCCTGGGAAAATCGCTAGGACTTCCAATTGCATAGTTTTCACTAGTGGAGAAATCAGTGATCCCATTAGTCAACTTCTGCGCATCTGAAGGAGAATCTCTTTTGTATGCTTCCTTCTGATTAAGTGCAGAAACTTGAGCATAATCAACAGAAAACTCCGGCCTACATTATCAAACAAATGTCCCACATTCAGTAGCGTCAAGGCTGTCATAGGCTCGGCATATGATAAATTTTTAATCACCGTGTGGAGAGGGTATACCTATAATTAGGATAGGTAGGCCTTGATAAATGTATTTCAGCAGAGGCTTGCCCAGATACCCTATCTCGAGGTAGATTCGACAGATCTATCTGCAACAAGAAATCAATAAATCATTTCATCCAGTTGGATGTGCCAAATATAGAGATTAAAACAAGGGAAACTCAAGAAGAAAATACAAAAGCAATACCTTTTGTTCAGTGATAAAGTTGTACAGAGGACTCTGATACAACAGTAAGATATTTTGTTATACAAATTGCATAAAGAGCAAATCCAAATCAAAGGCTATAACAAAGGCAAAGGACAAAAGTATGTAAAACAAGAATACAAAGGGAATATAAAATTAAAAATAAATAACAAATCAATCAACCTTCGGGATGCAATTAAAATCCCCACAGACAACAATTGGGGCATCTTCCCAAATCTTAGAAATAACATGAGCTCTGTCCAGAAGCACCCTGACCTGATGGAAGAACAGATAGTTGAAGCAACTTGCGAAGTAGTAGGATGAATTCAAATTTAAATAGTTCACTTTCTCATAAGCTAGAAATCACATGGTAATGAGTACTATTCAACTGAAACCTAGGAAAACTAGGAGTTAATAACAACAGATTAAGAGCCTGTTTGGTAATGTGAAAAGTTTTGATTTTTGTAGTTCTTTTTAGTTTTTTGATAGATGTGTGGTTTAAAAATATTTGAAAAGTCAAAAATAGTGGGCTTGACTAAGAATAGAGGGTTGAGATTGAATTTGAAAAGTTGTGATAAAAATTTTGTCTTTACCAAACAAGCTCTAAGAAACAAAATACTAGTGGAGTCACTGAGGGTATAACAAAGCCAAGCATTTATTCAAAAGACAAAATACCCTAATACTGATAGGCAACATATATAGCCCCTGTTTGGTGGAGATTAAAATCAGATTTTTAATAGATTTTAATAAAAGTCAATGAGATGTGGTTGAAAAGTTGTGGGTCCCATAAAATATGTGGTTGAGATTGATTGTTAATTTTGACTTCAATTAAAATCTAAATTTTAATTTGTACCAACAAAGGAATAAATTTATTACAAAACAGGGTAACAACCAGCCTTTGCAATACTTAAACATGAATGTCATGGGAGGCAAAAACAAAACCCCAAGTACCTTAATGGAAATCATCAGAAATAAAGAAAATTTAGGATAAAGATAAATGGGGAAATGGGGAAAAAGTACCCAATATAAATGGAGATGCACATTTAGAAATGGTATATTTAGGATATTTCCTACTAAATATCCCGTGATTATGCATTTAAAGGGAGTTGCAATCCAATCAAAATTTGTTTAAGAAACCTGGAAGAGCATTTCTTTTTTACCAATTCTCCTGCTTCTCAAAGGGGGTGGTGGGTGGGGGTGTACACTTCAAAAAACAATAAGGGGCTTTCAGCTTTTTGACCTAAAATCTTCAATAGCAGATACATAATTGATAGATCATAGATATAAGCTATGTGCAAAACATTCATGAGAAAGGTCAAACAAGCCACAAAACAGAACTCAATAATTTTACACCGGTCAGATAAAACATATGGTGTATTGTGTTTTCGAGCTTATGCTTTTTGGCAGCTATCTGGCATTGGGTCTATTGAGCCATGAAAAAGATTCAACGAAAGACAAAAACGTCATTGTTCTTCAGTTTTCTGTTGAGGTCTATCTTGTATGGAATGCTCCAAACTGGTCTTAAGCATCCAAATCTGGGTCATTACCGGCAAAAACATCTCTAAACAAGGTTCTAGCACCTTTCTCCAGAAAAAGAAGTTCACGACCCGTGAGCCATTTTGCAAGTTTGTTACTACGGGTAGTTCCTACAAAGGGTCGAACTAATGACATATAAAATCTCTTTCTATTTCTTTTCTATATATAAGAAGTTTAAAAATCATATAATAATCAGAAATTGCCGATAACTATATAAAGAACTTTCTAGTTCACTTAGAAAAGAATGATCATTGTCAATTTCAAAATGATTTTTTTTTTTTTTTAACAAATGGACAGTCTCTACTCTTGTCCTAGCTCGTCGGAGAGCTAGATTTGCCTCAATAAGTTGCATCTTTCCTTCAGCTTTTCTTAAAATTGGTATATTTTTGTATAGCTTGTAGTTTCCCAGAATTGAGCTTAGTATCATAAATCGTTCTACCCATCTTGTATATTATCCTTTTCGTTCCGTGTTGTACAATCCTATTTGGTCAAATACCTAGAGACAAACTCCTATGTTCCTTTCATTACGTTATTTCTGAAAAAATTTCTAAATAACAAGCATAAAGGTTTTCTTATTGATGATATCAATATTGATGATAGTGATGATCAATCGAATTAAGAAATCGAATATCAAAGAGAAAATACAAAGAAATGAAAGGATATCAGATTTTCTTTATTTTGTTGGTATTTGAACCGAATTTTGTCTCTTTGAACTTCGACTTTTTAGTATTTCAACCAACTATTTAACTTTTCACATATGTATGAAGTATTAACAGACTATTTACATTCTTTTTATTTTTCTATCTATTTGAATTTCAGTTTCTTTTTCGGAACTAAAAAAAAGAAACTACCGATTTTTCCACAAGACAAGTTAATCAACTACTTCAATCAAGCTATACTACTGTCAAGCAAATGATGATGCAAATAAGAAATGCAATCAATTTCACTTCAGTATATACACCACCATTGTGCCCACTCGTAGACATTAGACGCTCATACCTGTCCAAGCTTAATCTCTCCCCTTTTAGGATTGAAAAGTACATGAATGTTACAAACCACGACTCTGTTAGCGTTAGCTGGGCTGCAGAAAGAAAAAATATGCAGTCTTCAGCAAACGTCAAATTATTTCAACGAGGAACTATAAACACAAAAAATTAAAACAAATAATTAGGGAAGCTGAACAAATCCTTCAAAAGCAAATGTACTAACCAAAGGCAAGTGGGCATTCGCACATGCATATTTGAGTGAATCTTCATACTCGTTTTTCTTCCTCTTCCTTGTTAACCTTTTCTTTTCAATTTTTCTTTTAATATTAGTTTTTTTATAGTGGAGGTGACTTGCCAATTATTTTTTGTTTTCGATTTTCTTTTCCGAAAGCAATGATAGTTACCTATGCAATAAAGGTTTTCTCATACTTTGTGATTACGTTTACTAGAATGATCTTTACTGAGACTTAAAATACATGTTAGAAGTATGACCGCATAAGATTTGACATCTACTTTTAATAAAATTGTCAAGACTCGAGTATTTAAAAGAAGATCATCCAATATTAAGCAATATAATTCGGTATTTGATGCATATGCCTATGGATCAGATGTGCTCTTGGGAACAACTTTCTCAACCAAGTAAACGAAAGTCATCACTTATGTTTAAACTCTGAAATTTGAAATCTCAAGGAAGCAATTATTATCAGGTCTAAAATACAGTACTACAGAAAATATTGTATCTGTTACCTTAAAGGGTCAGCTGATGGATTACTATTCTTCTGATGATTCAAAGACTGTTCAACGACAAATAAAATATCAATGAAGAAATATAAAATCACTTCAACGTCTGAGAACATGCTAACAATGCTTCCCACGAAGTGAAATTGATATACCTCAAACACACATATCTGGGCAACATTGTCCCGAAGACCAAGTTTATTAAATTCAATAGATTCTTCAAACAGCAACTTGAATCTGAAATACAACAGCATATATCACTTAAGAGTAGAGATGATTTCTTATTCTTTATTTATGTGAATGGGGAAAAGGACGGAATAACCGTGCCAATTTAACCTACTTGGAGAACGTTATTCTTTTAGTGAACCAAAACATTGAACCGTTTTACTTATCACTGCTGTAGCAATGCATAATTATACATTGCGAACCGATCAATTCCCTTAACAAAAGGGTCTGAGATTATAGTGGGAAACATCATATGCATGAGTGCTCAGTAGTCTTAACTTGTACTGTGAAAATATTGAAACTCAACCTAAACCTATCAATAAAATTAGTAAATTTTTGTTTTTTTCTTTTCACCAGTATCTCGACCCCATCATTGATCATTTGTGAATCTCAATAATGAGGAATCTCCAAAGAACTCAAAAGGATCATCTCCATTTGAATGCACTCAGAAATAATTGAAATTTTTTTATGAACCTCAGAAAATGGATAATTTGATACACTACTACTAGATTTGAAAATAAAACCTACTTTAATTGATCACTTGAAGCCGATGACTTCTGATTTTTAACACAGATGTCTACAATAATATGAATAGATATGATATCTGGCAGTTTATTACTTAGACTGTCATGTAAGTGTCATTTATATAGTTGGGAACATAACCATTGAGTGAAATAGCAATTTTTAAGTCACAGGCAAGCAAATGGGTGAAGTAGATCTAAATATTTGATACTTACAATTCAAGAACTTGCAAGAAATTGAAATTACTACCTAGAAACACGCCAAAATATTGCACAACCATCAACAGGATCACCTGTTCGCATCTACAAATAAATATAAACATAATTAGTCTATCAGTGTCCAACTGTTACAAATTATTGTCTTAAAGAGTGCAAAATGCAAGTAGTGATTCACTGATTTGCAGCTCTTCAGTGGTTCTCTACTTCCTTTTCGTATGGTAGGCATATGTTTATTAATCAAATGACGTAGGTATATACGTGAAAAATTATAAGAAAAACAAGTTCAAAATATAAATTGATTCAGAAAGAAGGGGGTTCTTCGTAAACACATATAGGTTCAGAAAACTAAGATTTTGTATGAATCTTGAAAAATAAACGATACAAAGCAATTACTATATGGAAAAGGACACTTAAAACATGTTGGAGAACTATCAAACCCTCAAGGTCAAAATAACTCATGTATATATTAAATTATCTACCGTACTTTTGGTTAAATAGGTATGGCTTTAAGATTTTCAACGAATTCCAAGTGCACTACAGTGGAGATCCAATGTTTGAATTCATAAGCAGATATGTGAATCAGTTAACCTAACCTTCACACAAGACATGCCACTCCCAACCTCACAACATTCCACAAAGAATGCCTGCTATTCACTTAAGTAATACTTCATCTAAGGCTTTAGTGGGAGCATTTAATATGACAGTTTCCGCGTGTCATCAATAACACTTATAGTGATCTATGAACAAGCTAAAGCAAAGAATGATCAAATAGGATAGTCCAAATTCCACAAGGTAGAATCAAAGCAATTAATCGGTTTTCCAAAAACCTTCCAAATGCCATTGTATCCTCGGGGAATCAGTTCTGCCTCCATGTCTTGAAATCTATCAACTTCCTGCTTTTCCAAGTAAAAAATAATAATTAAAAAGACGTAAATATTGGAACATCATACGAACGTATCTTTGACTGTGAACTGAAGATAAACACATTAATTGCTAAAGAAATGAAAGAACTTCATCTTAGGCTGCGTTTGATTCGCCATATGATTTTCCACGTGATTTTCCAACTTTGCGCTGTTTGGTTGCTTAAGTTTTCCATGGAATTCATTTTTTCACTTGCCTCGAAATCCGTATTTTCCTTGTTTTGGATGAATTCGTTTTCCAAGGGGGGAGGAGGTTTTATTTTCCATAAAAAATCTTATACCATTTTTGTTACGTTAGATCATTTTTGTTGTTAATTGATTTATTTTTTTCCCAAAAATTAACATTATTATTACTAAGTACAAACTTATTAAAAAATGAAAAAAAAAAAAAATTATAATAGCTAAATTTTACTTTATTTTCCATGGAAAATAATGTCAATCAAACAACAAAAGTTGGAAAATTCTCCATTTTTTCTACTTAGAAAATTAAACCAATCAAATAATTTAAACTTTCAATTCTCGGGAATTTAATTCCCTAGAATTCAATTCCCTGAAATTCATTTTCTTTCCACCCAAATTCCACCATCGCTATCAAACGCAGCCTTACTTCTAATGGAGAGAGAAGAAAGGGAAATGCTGGGAGAAAAAATGAACAAAAATGATAAATATCAGAACAAATAATAGACATGAGAGGCAATCATGCAAGAGACAAAAGACGTGTAATCATTGTTCCGAATCGCACCTTAAAATAAATAATAAACCATAGTATTCCAGCCTTCTGTATAGCTAAGATAATACACCTTTAACTGAGCTAATAGTCAATTATAATGTGAATAATTTTCATATTTTCCGAAGAAAGAGTCGAATGACAATAATCTATAAGCATATTTCATGCTTAATACATGTAATGAAGTTCAGTCGACAGAGCATGGAAAGATAAAGTGATAAACTTGATCTTAAAAATGTATCACAATGATCACCTGAAAGCACAATATATCAGCAGACCATAAACCAAGCTCAAAAATAATATTTTTCTTGCGCCAACTCCAATCCAAGATATGGTGAGGTATGTGAAAGTAAAGTTTACTCCGGTGATTGATAGCCAAGTAGTCAGCTAGTATGTTGTATGAGAGAACTGTGAACCGCTCTAAGAATATCATAAGCAAACCGAAATAAGGTTAACTCACAAAAATTAGTAAATCGAGGATAATGTATAAACTAAGTATCAGAAGAAAAGAGGACTCGATTGGTGAAATAGTATCTATCTCTCCCCCCCAAAAGCATTTTTTTTTTTACTTACGCACAAAGAAAATATTTTGTTGCGAATGAACAAGATATTGAGGAATTGCCCATTCGTAAAATCAAAACAATTAATCTCTATCAATAGACCTGCTAAAGCCTCGAACCATAGCGTACTTAGTACTGGTGCCACAGAGAAATATGTTTTTAGATCTCGCATTGAAAACCCTCCTTTTATTTATTTTTATTTATTGTAATACATAAAGATAATGCATATATGATCAGATAGATATGTAGTTAAGGAACACTTAGGTGGCGTTCTGTTTGTATTTTATTTTGTATTTTCATTTTCGAAAATGTTTTGTGTTTCGTGTTTTCATTTTTGTTTTCAAATTTGCTGAAAACGCGTTTGGTTTGTCATTTCTGAAAACTGTTTTTGAAAATGAAAAGCTGGAAAACACGTTCTGTTTGAAATTTTGCAGAACACTATTTAAACTATTTTTAATTAATTTACTTGCAGAATACTACTAACTCCAACTCAAATTTCCTTTCACAATACACTAAAAATATGGTTACATGCAACACACTAATGTGAGCATTAAGAGTCTATAATAACACAGTTTGGTCAGGTTCGGGACTTGAGAAAGCTCTACTTCTATTAAAATCCAGAAAATGCAAATTCTTTCAAAACCACTAGATCCATTTATCATTGCATTTTTTGAAATATAACAACAAGAATTCTCATTTAATTTTTTTTTGTAATGTTGATATTGAATTCAATAAAACTTTATTTAAACTAAGTTCCAAGTTAGGATAATTCTCAAAAAAAAAAAAAAATTCTTTATTTAGGCTTAGTTCCAAGCTAGGATAATTCTAAAAAAAATAATAAAAAAATAAAAACTTTATATTAAGCTTAGTTTTAAGTTAAGATAATTCTATAAATAAAAAAAAAAAAAAAAAAATTCCAAAACGCGTTTTCCGCGTTTTGGACATTTTTTATCGAAATACACACAAAACGCCCAAAACGATGTTTCGGGCGTTTTCCGTTTTGTGTACAAATTTTTTTTTTTTTTTTTTCCAAAATGCGTTTTCGAAAATGGTAAAGAGAACGCGTTTTTAACGTTTTCGAAAATAAAAACAGAAAACGACCTCAAAACAGCAAAGAGAACAGGGGCTTATAGTTGTACACGGAATCCCTAATTCAGATTGAAATGTATAATGATCCATAAGATTTTCTTTTTCTTAAAACAGAAGAAAAAAAAGATCCCCTCAAAGTTGGTTGACAGAGGGTATTCAGATAAAAATATTATTTCCTTTCTGTCTGAACCCTTGGCATAGATCTCAACTCTGATTCTCTCATAAAGATCTAACAATGAAAAAGAAAAAAGAAAAAGATGATTTTTGTTTTTTAACAGTTTGGGGAAGATATCAATGAACTTCTATGAAATGGTTTCACAGGATTCAGCCGATTGTCTTGTTTGTAGAATATCATTGAGAAATAGGAATCCGTGTTAATTCAAAGGGTGTTTCTGTATTTTCAGACGAAGAAGAAGGAAGAAAAGAAATCAGTAAAAAAGTTCCTGAATGGTTATACAAATTAACCAGTGAGTTGGAACACGAATCAGGAAATCAAGAAAAGGGACAATTAGATCCTGGAATTCGCTCAAGAAATGCCAAATTTGTAGTAATTTTGACTGGTACCAAGGGGGATACCGAGGATAGGTTTTCAAATGAATATTTTATCGATATAGAAAACTCATCTCAATAAAATGATTTGAACCACTTATTCTAAAATGGGCATTTTCCCTCTTTTATCCAATGTTGAATTGACCACCTATGTCTTATGTCAATTATTCCTCGGTCTATCAGTGAACCATCTCTCTGAAAGATGTTCCACTAGAAATATTCTTATTATTACTTCGACTCATATTCCCCAAAAAGTGGATCCTGCTCTAATAGCTTTGAAGAAAATAGGTAGGAGCATAAACTGAAACATTCTGGAGCTACAAAGATAGTTATTAAATCGTTTGCACCGCATAAAACATTCCTCCTAGAGTAGTTATTAATACGAATAAGAGAAACTCTATTATAGCCATTTCTGTACATTCAATGTACTCTACGGATAGAAGAATACATAGAGTTGAACATAGTAAAATAAGAAATTGAAATTGTTCGTTTGGAAATTTCCCGAAAAGAGATATTAATAGATGCAGATATGTAAACTCAGACAATCAAGTGCAGTAACACTTAACGATCTGTTCGGCGGCCCAAGTCGGAATTTTTTTTGTTTATTTGACTTTTTGATTTTTTTAAGGTAAAATGTGTTGTTAAAAATTGGAGAGAGAAAATATGTGTGGTTAAAAAGTGGTATGAAAAATTATGTAATTTAAAACATGTAATGATTACAAAAAAAAACCAAAAAAATGGGTGCCGCTGAACGCACCGTAATATTTCAATAACCCTCTTAATACATCTGAACCCAAATTAATTTATTGTCTTTGCTGAAGATCCTAGACTATATATGATAAACGCTGCAAAACCACATGCACATACTTCCATGCTGAAGCAAGTTCAAATATTTTTCTCAATGCTGAACAAAAGAAGTAATAAAGAAAGAAAGAAAGAATTGAATGATAGATATTTGAGTATGTTGATATTTTCGAGATGAAAATTATCACCAAGCTTGATAGCTAAAAACCAATGACACAAATTAGAAACCAGAATAATTACTATTTACTTTCCATTTTACAGTTGCGGATCCCAAAGAGAAAATGACAGTACTCTTTAATTCCCCCCAACCTATACATCTGTTTTTTTTTTACTCCAAAATATCAGATTTATTACTTAGACTCGAATATTGATATTTATACTACGCCCCAAAATTTGTTAATTAATTAACTACAGTTTCAATAGCGATTTACAATGATCAAGATTCAAAACCAAAATGATAAATAAAAATAGAAAATCGATACCACAATGAGGAGGGGGTCCTGGCTTTGCATATTCCCAGTTCCTGTAATCTGCAGGCTTTGAAACTCTCGGCCTGAACTGCAGCTGCTGTTGTCTAAATTTCTGGTCATGACCAAAAGGTGGTCTCGGCCGAAACTGTGGTGATGGTCTGTAATTATGTTGAGGGTTTGGCCCGGAAAACTGTTGAGCCGAACCGTATTGAGGCGGAGGAGGAACGGTACGGTGATTGGGCTGGCGTGGAGGGCGAAAACCGCGATTTGTGTCGCCTACTGACTGGAAATGGGAATCACCAGAAACGAATTGAGGGTTGGAGTCTGAAGGATTGTCGGAGTACGGTCTCCTGCCTCGTCCACGGCCCCCTTTCGGCTGTAAGAAGAAGAAAGCAGTATGTTTAGACACGAAAAAATTAATGAAGTGCTGAGAATTAGCTATGTTTGTAATTAGGAAATACATAGGGTCGGGAAGACATTGTAGAAGTCGCTGTGGCAGCGGCGACGGCGGTGAAAGGTTTGGCGGAGGCAGCAGCTGCGAGGAAGTGAGGGGAAGAAGAAGCTCGCATCATCGAGTTTTTTCCTACGTTAAACCGCTTTGTTTTCAAAAGGTGTTACAGAATCTTGAGGATTCAAACAGATCTTTTCATATTGATTGGAGAGGTAAATTAAAGGTAAATTACATACTGTGCCTTTCAAGTGAAGTGCATTAGTAACTCTCACGAATGGTAATGACTCCCGTTCACCCGACTGCACTGAGCAAGTTTCCTATCATTTCTTTTGTCACTGAGAGATATGACCTCTGAACAAATAAATATGTTTGTTTTCAAGTACAATATATGGTTGAAATGTGATAACTAAATAGTAATTTGTAAAATGATGTTGTTTGTAAATTTGTTTATAAATTATTATCTAAACGTAGGCTAAATTTTGCTTAAATAATTAAAATAACTAGAATACCGCTTCTCGTAATGAAATTCGACCATTTCAAATCAATAAAAATTTTGGAAATACCGTTTTTCGTATTTTTTGAGTTTGAATTTGGGGATAATTTGAAATTGAAATAATATAAATGATTAACGAGATGTGTTTTTCTGTATGAGAAGAAAGAGAAGAGGATGGTGATGGAAAGAGAGGAGACGACATTGAAGAGGACTTCTGATTATCTTTGTAGGAACAAATTACGGAAGATGATAAAAACGAACGGACGTATAAATAGTTTTTTTGTCACTACAGGAGGGAAAACTTCTTACTTATACAATAAGTGATTAATAAATTTATCTACTTTATTCAATTATTCAAAAAACTATTTGTTTTAATAACATATATTTCAGAAAAGATTTTGTGAACATTAATATTTCTAATGAAATTTGTCATTAAAAATTATATATATCATGAACTCAAGAGTAAAATCATTTTTGCAAGAAAATATGATTGAAAATCCATTTGAGAAAACAAGTTATAAATCAAATATATTCAAAATAATAGTATAATTTACAAATTAATATAAACCTCTATTTGATTGGCTTTATTTGAATAGTAAGATGGGAAATATTTGGATCATGCTATTCGTACAGATAATTGTACAGATAGGTGTATAGATAGCCTAATAAGGTCAAAATTGTAAATAGTTTTTGACAATTTTATCCTTTTATCAAGTTTTATAGGATTAATCCTTCTATTTTTGACTAATTTCATATTGTAATTTTTTGTTTTATATTCTGTAGCCTATTTTTTAATAAATTTATTTTTTCTTGAATTTCTATAATACTCTCTCGATTTATTTTATCATTTTTAATAAGATAAATTATTTCATTCATTCTTACTTCAATAATTTCAATTTCAATAATTTCATTGTTAATATTTTTGTTATTGTTTTGTATAAATCCATTTTCGATCTACAACATCAGAATAGTCTATCATAAGTTGATCATAATTTTCTAAGAGTGTAATATTCTTCAGATGATTCATCTATATTTCTTAAGTGAGATACAATTCTATCCATTTTTCCTAATACTTTTTCTAAAAGTTTGTTTAATCCTTTAATAGTATATCCTGGCATTTTGTCGAATAAAACTGTTCAATTTGATTTTATAAAGTTTCAAGTAATTTTTCAAATTCAATTAATGTTTGAGAATTAATAATATCAATATCAGTTATGATATCTATACTTGGTTCAAGTGGTATGTTATATTTTGACATATTATATTTTTTCTTTTTTTCTAATTTATCTATTATGTCTTGAATATCTTGTATAATTATAGATCTTATAATTCCTATAGCAAAGTTTTCCATCATATTATTTTTAAAACTTTTAAGTATTTCCTGTGATGCATAAAGTTATTCTTTATATCCTACTTTATTGATTTCATTTTTATTTCCAACTTTATATGTTCCTCTTTTAGATCTGGGTTTTTTCATAATATAATTCCTTTTATTCATGAATCAATTTTTTTCAAAAATTGGTAAAGAATGATTCATCTCTTCCATCACTATCATAATCTATTACTGGATCATAATCATTGTCACTGCTAAATACATATTCTAAATACAATTCATTATTTATTTCAGTATTATCACTATCAAGCCAAAAGTAAATGATTGACTTAGTAATTTTTATTCCAAATAATTCTTTAAATTTAGGATAAACAGCTAATAAACATGACATATAAACATGGTATAACTTTTTTATTTCATTGTTAGGTCTAGTAAATTGTTTATGCATGAACAAAGGTTCGATTATGCTATGATATTCATCTTTGTATTGACTGTTTTGATAATTAAATTTAATAATTCTATATTCTCCCATGATAATTTTCTTTTTCAAAAATTCTTCTTCCACCTAATTCCATAAGACAGATATATTAAGAATACTAACATCTTTTCCTTTTCTTTGTACTTTTGTATCTTCCTTCTTTTGTTAGTGACCTTCATGCTTACAGGTTTCTGCTATCACACCCTTCAACGGCCTCTTGCCTTCACGGGTAACTAGCATTTTCTGACTCCATGCCTTCACTGTTTAACAACTTAATAGAAAATATTTCTGGACAAAGTGTAGGGAGTTTTCTTAATAATATATTTTCTTCTAGGAAATAGGATTCAGAAGACAAAAATCTAGAAACTCATAATTTTTTATAAAAAGTTTGAAATTTTATTGATATCAAAAGTTTGGTACACAGATTGGTATGAGAATTTTTAAAGACAGAGATTTGGCTTTCTCACAGACTGAGTGTTCAATCTACTTTCTTCGACTTTTTTCCACTCTACCTTTTCCTAATCCTTATGCCTCTATTTATAATACTTACATGAGGCTCAATTATTTTCTTATTACATCATTGCATACGTTACATAAATAATTGAAAACTTTATATCACATTACAAAGGACACCTGTCCTTCTATCTTATCTTCTTTTCTAAAGCGATCACATGGTGTTGTCTTGGCTTGTAAAAAGTAGATTCCATTATATCTTCATTGTCAGCATCTTCTTTGTCGATTCTTGCTGTCCATCATCTTTTTTGTTGGCATGTGGGGCAATTTCTAGCTATACATGCTTCTTGTAAAGTTAAAAAGCTTCCATGGATTTGATGAGTATCAAATTTGTTGATGTAATCCTTCAGAATGGTTAATTTTTCATATCCTCCATTTGTAACAAGGGTTCATCCTTCATATTGGCATATGCATTTGAATTTTTTATCACATAAATTTTTGGAAATATTGTAAAGGACTTTAATTCCCAAAACTCTTCGGGATCTGAACCATGATTAGGTAATGTTTGGTACCGGTCTGATATTTTTTTCAACTTCAATCTGAAAATTTCTTGCAACATATCCAATTGTAATAATGTGTTCAGCAGGATAATACATCCTTCAATCAATTTCAAGGCTGATTGAGTAAAATTTTAAATAAATAGGTTTTCCTTGAGCAAATTTTGATATTTCACCTTTTAATAGATTGTCAAATTTATCAATTTCCTTTAAATCTTTGCCTGGGTAAATAAGATCCAATAATCCATAATCAGCTGTCATTTTTGTCATAACTGGATCTCCTCCTTGGGTAACAATCAATCGTGGGTAAACGTGATCTCCTGAAGAAATGTAATAGCAATCACTTTCTTGGAGTTCATAAATGATTCTGGCAGTTTGCTTATATTCGTCTTCTCTTGGTAAAAAAGGAGAGTCGTCTTCCTCCTCAGCACGGATTTTTATAACTCTTGTATGTTTATCTTTAGTATTGAATGTCAATTTTCTTGGACTGGGTTCATTTATAGTAACCTTCTTTGGACTTTCATCTCTTTTGATCAATTGTCCGTCACTGCTTCCATATGATGTACCTGGTTGTATTGTACCTGTTTGTATTGTTGGTAAAACCTGTTTGGTAAATAATGATTCAAACTGAGATTCAATCTCAATTATATTATCGCTCAATTCTTTGGTATAATTGTAATGAAAAGTTGAGATTTCCATCAGTTGTTTAAAACTTTCTTGGAGAGTTTCTCCAAGTTGTTCGATTCCCATCTTTATATCTTCAGCTTCTTCATATAAGAATTTGATTCACTCCTTGGCGTCTATCAATGATTTCTTGATATTATCCATCTACAAATTCAATAATCCTGCTTAAAAAATCTGCAAGATAGTTATTGATACCCTTAATATGGATTATATCAAAATTTTAAAATGCCAAATAAGCTTGCCATCTGTGTAGTCTCCTATATTGAGGTTCTGTTGGCAATTTATTTTTGATTAATCCTGCAACTTGAGAGTTATCAGTTTCAACGATGAATTTTTTAGATAATAAGAATAATGAAAACTTTTTTATTCCTCTGATAATTGCTAGTAATTCTTTTTCATGAGTGATATAATTTATTTCTGCTTGGTTAAATGTTCCACTAGAATATCTGCAAATTTCATTTAAATCTATTTTTAATATTGCTGCCCAATATTTATCTGAGGCATCAGTATTAACAATCATATTATCTTTTTCATCTGGTAATCTTAGTTTTGGTAAATTTTTGCATTCTTCTTTAAGTGATTTAACAATTTTTGTATGTTCATCACTTCATCCTTTAGTATTTGTTTTTATGAGTAAAATTTGAATTTTATGTCTCTTTTTTGAAAGGTTTTCAATAAATCCTTCTACATAATTTAAACATCCTAAGAATTTTTGTATCTGTTCTTTTGATTCTAATTTATTTGGAAAATTTATTATCTTTTTAGATATGTGGGGTTGTAGTTTTATTCCTTTTTTATCCATTGATAACCCAAGAAAATAAATTTCTTATTTTTCTATTATAACTTTGTTTTTTCAAAGAACAATTCTTCATTTTTGCATTCATTTATAAATTTTATTAAATGATTTATGTGTTCTTTTTTGTCATTGGAACATATTAATATATCATCAATATAGACAATTTAAAATTTATTAAATTTTCTAAATATATTATCCATTTTTCTTTGGTATATTTGTGGTGTATTTTTCAATCCAAAAGGCATAACCATCCATTCGTACTTACCTTGAGGTGTACTGAATGCTGTATATTGTATGCTATCTTCTTCCATCTTGACTTGGTAAAATCCTGATTTACAATCAAATTTGGAGTAATATTGTTTTCCATTTACAAGGTTTATTAGTACTTCTTTATTTGGTAAAAAGTATCCATCAAATTTGGTATATTTATTTAATTCTTTATAATTTATTACCATTCTTACTTTTCCTCTAACCTGTTCAGAATGTTTCATAACCATAAAGGCTGGACTGCTATGAGGTCCATTACTAGGTCTGATTAGTTTTTGATCAAGTAATTCTTTAATTTGAGTTTTTAATTCTTGTGTATCTGGTAAAGTATACATCATAGGTCTAACTCTTATGATAACATTTTCTGTTAATTCTATTTTGGCTTTAGGATGATATGGCTTCCAAAATAATAATGGGTTTCTCCATAAATTTTTTCTAATTATTCAATGATTCTTTCCATACTAATTTCTATTTCTATTTTTAAACCCTTTTTGTATATAATTATGTTATTTTTTATTTTATTTTGTATGATTGGTGTTTTTTCCCATTTATCACCACGTTGGGCTGGCTGAACTTTATATGGTCTAAATTCTCTTGATATTTTTAGTAAATGTGTACAAGGTGTTTGTAACATTATCATATAATTATTTTGTTTATATTATTGAAATTGTTGTATAAAGTCATTTCCTAGTAATATATCACATTCTAGGTTATTATAATTATATACTTTATTTATTATGACTTGTTTACTTCCAAGTATTATATCAATTTTATCAGCACTCTGTATTATTTGAGTAATTTCTCCTGTTATTCCAGTTATTTTTATCTTATTTGTATCTTTTCATGATTTTATTAAGAAACTTTTGAATATTGATATATCACTTCCTGTATCAATTAATGCACAAGTTGTTATATTTGTTTCAACAATAGTTATTTATATATATACAGCTAATGGAAAGCTTATCTGATTATTCATCCCATTTGTTACATAGTATTGTTTTTCCATCTTGAGTTATATATAATCCTTCTCTTTTTATATTATAATCTTCCAATCCATTTAGGAAACTCATTCCTAATAATACATGAGGTCTTATATCCATACTGTTATTTATATAACATGATACTAAAAGGCTAATTCCTCCAATTTTTATTAATACTTTAACTTCAAATTCACTAGTATGTTTTTGTCCATCAAAATTAATGTATCTATATGGTTTGGTTTTATGGGCTATTAACCCTTCATTTTTAGTTGCAGCTATGTGACATTCACTAGCTCCTGTATCTATTACTATGTTTGGTCCTTTTATATTTTCTTTTCCATTAAAATATTCTCCTTCTATTTTCATATTTCCAGCATTTCTATGAAGTTTTATTTCTTTTGTATTACTAGTTTCTCCTAAATATTTCCTATTAGGTAGACTAAGACTCCTTGATCTTCTAATTATTCTTTCATTTTCAAATGTTATTTTATGAAGATAATCTTCTTCTATTAATTCTATAATTTCAGGTTTTTTTTTTGTTATATTAAGTTCATAGTTTTTTGGCATTAAAGTTATTTGTTTTTCTGGTCTTATAATTTTACTAAAATCTTTACATTTTTTATGAACTTCTATAAATGGTTTTTTAGAATAAATGTTTCCATATTTTGAATTAGTAAATGTATTTAAGGCTCTATATTCAATAGTCATGATTTTATCTTCTGGTTCCATTATATCATTTCTATGTAATTTGAAATGTAATCCTAAAACTTCATTAAAGTTTTTATCTGTTAATGATACACAGTATTTTGGATAGCATGTAAATATTAATTTTTTATATGCGAGATTTCCTTCTACCATTCCTACATGACTATCTTTTAAATTTAGTATTCTTTCATCATGTAAACTTACTGTTAGTGATGAATCTATCCCTTCTCTAAATAGAGATTTGAACATTATTTGTACTCCTGCTAAATAAGTATATTGAATCTTTTCACTATGTTTTTTTATTAATTTTTGTTAATAATTTCATGATTGTGTTTTTTGTTAATAGATTAAATTTATGTGTTCCATGGGTTGTTCTAACATCAATGGCTTTTTCTATTTTATGGTATTCATTTATTGCTATTCTTTCTCTTCTCCATATTCTATCAAAAATTTCCCATCTACCAATATTTAAATCTAATGATAATTTTTGTATTTTCTTATACTTATTGTTATCAAATGTTATTTTTAATCCATAATTTTCTATTCTTTCATATTCTTATTTATTAATATTATTATCTTCTATTTCTTTTATCTCTTTATTCTGATTCTGATCCATTACTTTCTGAATCTGTTTCACTTATATAAACTTCTTGATTGTAATATTCATCAATATAAGATATTTCACTTAGTTCATTTTCTATTTCTAAGTAATCTTTTTGTAATATTCTAACATTTTTCTTGGTACAATCTGGACTTATATGTCATATTTATCCACAATTCCAACATTTACATTTACATTTATCTATTTTATATGGTTTATTTCTCTATTTTTGATTTGAACTATATTTTCTTTTATAATATCTTCTTTTAGGTTTTAAATATTTTTTCTTAAAATTTTTAAATTTTTTAAACTTTCTATTTTTTATTTTTCTCTTGATATTTTTTCTTTCATTATGATATCCCAATTGTGAAAGTTTTTCCATATCTTCACAGCATATTTTGGTTAACTTTCCTGATTTTTTCAATAATTATCTTTGTTGACATATATATGCTAATCTTTCAAATAAGAATTTTATTCTTGATCCTAATGTTCTTGGTATTCCATCATTATCTATGTAATATTTTTCAAATTCTATTTTAAAATATATTTTCCATGTGCCTGGTAATTTATTATAGTACATGACTTGGTACACTTCTTGATTTTCATTACTGTAGAATTGGTTATAATAGTATTTTTTAAATTCACAAGTGTATTCTTTGATTTTGCACATATCACAAATTGTTAATTTATTAGTTTGACTTTTGCATTATCTTTTTCTCTTATTGATTCTCTTTCAACATTGTTTATCCAATTTTCTCCTAGGAATTCATCTCCTATATATCCTACTAATCTTTCTATACCTTCTTTATCTGATTTTATTATTTCAGTTTGAACGTTTATTCTTATTAATGCTTTAGTATCATTATTAATTCCTTCCCACCAATTATAAACATCTCCTTCAAAAGATGCAATTAGGTAGTCTATTCTTCTTTCAGTACTTTCCCATGTATCATCTTTATTATATAAAAAGAATAATATCATTGATTCTGCTCAAGCTAATAAGGCTTTCTTAATATCTATCGTACAATTTAAATCTAATTTTGTTCATCCATGATTTATGGGTTTATTATAATCATCATTTGGTATAAATCTATCACTATATTTATTTCCTTTTGGTGTTTGTCTTTCTTTTATTCTATCATAATATTGATTTTGTGGTTTACTATATAAAGGTGCATAACTTTCATCTGGATCTGGTAATTCTGGTTTAGCTCCAGAAGTTCCTATTGGGGCTGGATTTGGTGCTCCTCCAGTATTTATTAAAAATTGGTATTCGTTTAAATTATCTATATTTAATTGGTCAAAATTTTCTATTAGTAAATATATCTCTTCATTCATCTTTCTTTTGATCTTGTTCTTCTTTAGTGTTTTTATCTATCTTTAATTTTCCTAGGGTTTTTTCTATAGATTTTTGAAATTTAATTTCTTCTTCTAATATTTTTGGTAATATGTTTTTTCTGAATTCATAATCCACACTTCCTGTTTCTATTACAATTTTTTCTTATTCAATATGTTTATTTCCTATTCTTACAATTTCTTTTTCTATAAGTTTTTTTTTTTATCTATTTTTTTATCTTTGCTTTTATTATTTTCTTTTAATTATCTGATTTCAAGTTTTAATATATTTATGTCATTTCTTGTTTCTGTTAGTTCATTTTTAACTTTTTTAATATCACTGATTAATGATTTTATTAATATTTTTTAGTCTTCAAAATGTATATCCATATTAAAATCTTCCTTTAATATTTTCTATTTCAAGTATGAGTTCTGATTGGTACTTATCATTTTTGCATGTTGTTATCATATATTCACAAAATTTTCTACCTGATTCTTATATTTCCTTTCGTCTTTGAATTCTCCAATATTTTCTTAATGTATTTTGATTTTTAGTCTTATCATATAATTCTGAATAAATTTTTTCTTTGTTATTAAGAATTTTTTGTATTTTAGGTATTTGTTTTAGTATTGTATTAAAGTATTCTTTTTTCTTTTCTATAAATTTTAATCTTAGGATTTCTTCTCTTTTTATTTTTATTTTTCTTTCTTCATTAATCATTTCATATAAGTTTATTCTTTGTTTATATATTATATCTAATTTTTCATTTGTTTTTATATCTAAGTATTTTTCTAATATAGGGTCTGCTCTATGAAAATTCATATATCCAATTTATTTCTTCCTTATACAATTCTTCTGGTATGTCATAATTTAGTAAATCTAATATTTCTTCTTTTATAATATCGAAATTTATTAGATCATATATTTGCATTCTTATATTTTCATCTAAATCTTTTAAAACTCTTAAGATTTCTATTTTATAATGAGGGGGTAATATCAATTTTCTTATAATTATAAATTCTGGTGTATGTATTATATATTTATTTTCATTTTTTGTCATGTAATGTTTATCCTTAAGATCTGCCATATGACTCTGATACCAATTTAAGGGGGTGCTACTATGAGCGAACGAAATCAAATAAAAATAATAAAAATATTAAATCAAATAAAATCATATATTAAAATTGTTTTGAGATTTTTCTATACTTTAAAGTTTGAAATATAAAGCTTTGAGGACTTATATGTTAAATTATATGAAAGGGGTGTTTCGGTAAATTTACGCCTTATGTATGCTAATCTGTATGTTTCCTTTTGCACAAATGGACATCTCCGAAATATTTGTCTTTTCTTCACAAATTGGAGTGTTTGAAAGGTTAAGTTTGACAAGGCAAATGTTTTCCACCCTAACAATATGTGACCATGTTTGCCATGAAAAAGTGGAATTCATTTTCCTTTGATTTGGTAGATAAATGATTTCCATCTTTAGTTGGCAAATGCTTTTACGTCACGTTTGATCATTTTTATTGTTAATTAATTTTTTTTAGAAATTAATATTATTATTATTATCAAGTACAAATGCATTAAAAAAAATTGATTAAAATTGCTAAATTTTATTTTATTTGTCATGAAAATAATGTCAATTAAACAATAAAACTTGAATTCCACCTACAAAATTAAATCAATCAAATATATTAAACTTTCAATTCCTAAGAAAATAAATTTCCAAAAATTCATTTCTTTTCCACCCAAATTCCACCATCATTATCAGACGGACCATAATTGACCCTATTAGTTTGCCTAATGGGTTTATAAATTTGTGTGTTAACAAAATTATGATGGTTAGTTTTAATTATAAAGCGATGAATGTATACCAAGTATATTGTCGATAATCCAATCATTAAACCAATAAGATAAGAGTACCATGGTTCATAAAAATCTAAACAAGTTATTTATTTTGCCAATAGAGTTAAATAAGAATTCTAAAACTTTATTTAGTAACCCTGATTGATTTATAAATTGATTTATTTATATTTTTAAAATAAAAATAGTGATTGAAAATTAGAAAGGATAAATGTGTGTGATTAAAAAAAAAATTGAATTATTAAGTAATTTATAAACTGATTTATAAATCAATTTATTTAGTCTACCGATGCTAAGAAATCGAGGCTAGACTCCATGTAAACTAATGTTGGATGAAAAGGTTCAACGTTAACTCGAGATGCAAAATGATAAATAAATAAATAAAATAAATCACTAATTGTGTGATCAATAAGGTGATCTGAGCTAGGCGGTATAAGGGGAAAAAGCAAAAAAATTGTCCATGATGATACTAAATAAGTTCAGTGCCACAGCATTTGTTTTCTTGCATGGCAAAAACCCATGTAAAACTGGTTTTACCTAGACTCAAAATACTCAGAGAGACAGTACCAATTAATGCTTAACCCCACATTCTTCAGATCCCAAAAACTAGTTTATGTTTTCATTAGTACAAAGTAAAAGTAAAAAATCAATCTAGAAAGAACTCAATCTAAATTGTCATTTCTTTGTTTGGGTAATGAATTTGGTAACAACAAAGCAATCCGGTGGGGTAATATTTGTATAGTAGTTCTGAATGGTTTCCGTGATTTCAAACCCGAATTTCTTGTAGAAGTTGATGGCATCCTCGTTGTTCGTCTGCACATGCAAGTAGATCTCACCAATATTCTGCTTTGCACAAAGATCAAGCATGTAATTCAACAGCTTTGTACCTAGATACACCAGAACCGAATAGATAGAAATAAGTGGTGGATAAATGGTTAAGACTTGTAAGCCCCTCAAGTTGTGTAGAGTAAAAGTAGCACAAGTGTTTATAAACAATTTATAAACATAAACCAAGCATAGGTTATCGTGAAATTATTTATCACCTCGTTTTTGAAACTACAGTCTACAACTAGTAGATTACTTAGTACTTACCAATACCTAACCCACGATAAGGTGCCAAGACGCCCAATGTCATTATGTATACACGAATTCCACCACCTTCCTTCTTCTCAAGACGGCATGCAATTGATCCAACACAAATGTCACTGTAATATGCTGGAAAAACAGACCATAACCAAATTTAGAGATATATTGGTAATATCTGAATGGACATTGAGCTTAATATGACATTAAGCATATGGTTATCTCATAAATTTGGTTACTTTTTTTTATATATTAATTAATTTAGAAAAAAATAAAGAGCACCAAACAGAAAACTGAGAAACGTGATAATTTAGTGAAAGAGAACTAGTAACATATGGGATTTTAAGACTTATGGTTTTTGGTTCACATAATAGTTATCTTGTGTGTTACGCCATTCAATCTGCGTGTTGTGCTTTCAGGAGAATCATTCATGTGCATTCTAGTATTTGATGGAGTATTATGATAACTGTTGATAATGAAAGGGGACTATAGAGTGTTCTCTATAAAGTCATTCAAGTCAGAAGAATTGTATATGGTTGTTAGGGTTTAGAATGTTCATATACCTTGAACACTTGTCACCTGTAGATAAGATTAAAAACGAAAAAGGCAGAAAGATGAAAAGATGCATGACAATATCCCTAACTAGAAGAAAACACAAATTCAAGTAACAATTTGAACAACACGGATTGCAAGTTAAATAGCAATATGAGAGCAGTTGAAAATTGAATTCACGAGACTTATTTGAAAAATATATATGAGCTGGCAATTCACATCCAGCACATCAACTGCTGCTATCATTGTTATCCTCAATTTTCCTCGCCATGTAATTATTCTTTTTTCTGTGTCAATCAAGCTTCTCTTATAAATGTGTCATGCATTTCAAAATCATATAATTTAACTAATTGATTTGCGGTTTGTTTGAGCCCCGTTTTGTCGGAAAATAAATTTTGTATTAGGGATTTTTGGAGAATGTGATCAAAAATCAAGAAAAGTTTTGGTTTACGTATAAAATTATTTTATTGGGAGAATGTGTGATTGAAAATGAATTTGGTAATAAATAATTTTTTAAAGAAAGGGGCTCAGATGGGCTTAGTCAAAACATGAGCTTTATTATTTCTAAATCAGTATATGGTGGGTAACAATTAGATTTAAGTCATAACTCTTGGCCTTTCTTTTAATTATATATCTATTGCTATAAATCCCAAGGGTATCATAAAGTTACACACCTTCTTTTAGGTACAAGTCTGAATATTCATTCAGATAATAGTAGCAAATTTTTCCTCGGTTTCACCATTATGTTCCCATAATCCATGTCAATAATTTAGCATCATTAGCCTGAGTCAGTTATTTAATCCTAAAAACTGGCTGCAAAAAGCTTTGTCATTGCTTCAACCAACCAGATGCCAAGACTATTTACAGTGCAGGTGGGAAGGTCAATCAGAACAGACCTCCGATGCTTGCAGATGTATATCTAAGTTTATGTTACTGCAACTGCCTTAGTAATATAACATAATGCACCATCTTGAGGATCATTCCTTTTACTCATTTTTGGGGTGGAGGGCTTTGAATGCCAATCTTTAACTGAATCACAGAGAGAATCTATGTAGCCAACTGTAAACAAATATGAGATGAAGCTGAATTTTGTTCAAGAGCACACTAGTTTAATTCCCTTTTTTTTTTGTCACGTGGATGAGATATCAGTGCAATAAGTAATATCATTTGAGTATAAGTAAGATGCTACCTTCACAATCCCCAAACTCTAAAATCTAAACAACCCTAAAGCCACACACAATGCTGAGATGTAGCATGCAGTGAATCTCACTCACCAATAAATACTCCTTTGCAGAGTTGAGACGGGAAATCACTAAAATAACTAATAGAAGCACCTAAAGATTTTTAACTATCTTCATAGCAGAGTAAGGATATAGTTTTAATATACCATAGTATGGAGAAATTTGTAGCTAATAAACCACTATTTTCAACTATATTACCCTGAAATAATCTTGTGATGCGATGGTTTTATACATCTGGCCATGCAAATGATTTCTTTCCTCATTCCCTTGAAGTCAAAAAATTAGAAAAGCATGGGGGGAATATATCTTGACAATATGCCACCTATTGCACTATAGTTTCAATTAAGTTGGCATTAATGAGAGGGTGTTCTTTGGACAAAATCCACTTAATGATTTCCTTATCGAACTTGGTCAAATATGTAACCGCTATGCTGTGAAGATGTCTATACTCAATGTGCTACACTTTATAATCAACCTTCTTGTCCATACTCATCAAAATGAAGTGAGCCAAATAAATGGTTCATATTGCTATTTACAGTACCAAATTGTTAAGCATGGAAGTTAATTGGAAACAGTGAACTTTGTTAGATAGGATATAACTAGCGTCAGTCATAAAAGAAAATTATGCAATGAACTAAAACCTTGAGAATACAAGAAACCACAAGCATAAAGCAAGGAAGTTTGATGGCAATGAACATCCAATCAAAATCATAAAGCAAAGGTCAAACATAAGCCAACCAATACTTTTCCACGGCTAGATTAACATAATGAAAAATTTATATTCAAGCAACAAGAACCGAATAGTTGATTCAAAAACCATCAGAGAACTAATTTATAAATAAGATCCAAATCACATTTTGGATCATTATGGATCTTAAAACCATCAAAGCATTTATGTAATCAGCAACAAACAGTTTCACGGACAAAATGAGAACTAGCTATTTATAAAAATGACACCAAAGAAAACCCCTGACTAGCAATCTGCGGAAGATAAGAAAAAGAAACACCTATGTTTCTGACCAAGAAACAATTATAAGTCCTCAAAACACTCCGGGTTAAAATGTGAAGTAATAAGCTAGTATACATGAAAAAGAAGCAACGTCTAGTTGAATTTAGTTAGTAACTAAATGCCAAACCCAAACATACAATTGGATTAAACAACACAGAAAGAGAGGGGATAAAGGAAGAGCCCCCGTTTGGTTTTCATTTTAAAGAGTTTATTTCAAAAAATAGTTTTTTGAATAATGATTTTTAAGGAGAATGTGTGGTTAAAAAGTATGAAATCTTTTTTGAGTTTATGTGTAATATTATTTTATTGATAAATGTTTGATTGAAAAGAAGAGTGACAAAAATGTGTTAAAATTTTTAATGGGTCTCAAACAGGAGCGTATCAAAATGAGCCTCAAAACGTGTAAAGTATTCCATTAAACTTCAATAAGCACGTTTACTTTATACTAGTAATGTGCAAGCGGAGCAAAAATCCCAAAATCACTAAATAATGAAATAATCCCTTAAATGAAACCCAGGATAAAAAAATCCAACCAAAAGCAAAAGAACATAGTATTTTCCTATTTATGCGCTCAAAATCCTTTAAAAGACCCAGATAACAGCGTTATAAGTGTGGTTTCTATTCCAACAATAGCTAGTATTAAGGCAAAACAAGAAATCCCCAGTTAAGAAAATTGATTAATAATATATTCTCCAGCAATATAACAGCAAATCCTGAAGAACATAGGGAAAAAAAAAAAAAAAATCGCAGATCATTTGTCCCTAGTTACAAAAAAGGCAAAACAATAAAAACCCAATTACAAAAGTGAAAAGAAAAAAAAAACTGTAAATCAAATCTGACCTAATTTGGTAAATTCGCCGGAAGCTAGAGCATCGGCATAGTACTTATCATTGTACCGGACCGGGAAAAGGGCAGTGTTAAGCTTTTTCAACTGCATCAAATTCTTGTCCCTCAAACTTTCCAGTGATATCGACACATCCCTTCCTCCTATCCCCATTGTACGTATGTATATATACTTATCTGCCTGTATATACGCAAATTTTGGAAAATCATTAGATTTATTGCAACAAAACAATATAATGTGAAAATGTGTGTGTAAAGAGAGATTAATTTGAAGAGACTACTGGGCTAAGGAAAAACCTGAGAAATTTTGATGGTTTTTGCCTTTGGGGCTTTGGAAGACGAGGGGAAAGAACTACAGCAGAGTTTGGCAAGGCATTTAAACGACAGCGTTTGAGTGCACGGCTCTTACAGGCTCGTGGAAATACCGAGTCTGTCCTCAATTACTTGGTGGTGGTAAGATGGCTTCTTATTTTTAAGGTGATCACCCAACTTTATTAATAATGTCACTTTAGTCACCCAATTTGATAATATTTCACTTTGGTTATCAATTTCATATGTTATTATACCAATGATCACTCTATTTTATAATTTATATCAAGTGAGGTGGTCAAGGTGACACCATTAATAAAGTTTTTAGCACAAATGTTTATTTTTACATATTTGTTTGCAAAAATGTCCAGAATTTCCTCATGTTCATTCTGTCTTTATTTAGACCTAAATATCCTTACTAACAATTCAAAATTCCACCATGAATACAATTAGCCCCTGTTTAGTTCTCATTCTTTTCATCTCATTTTTCTATAATACTCAATCAACGTCACACTTCTTACTTTTGATTTCCAATTTTAGACTTTTTAACTCAATCTATACTACACAATCTCTCAAAAACTCATGTTTTTCAAAAAATAATAGGAATCAAACAAGCAATTTTTATTATTAAATAAAAATGTTGTTGGCAAATAAGAAATTGATAGATAACCTATACAAGTACAAATCTCAATCAAACAAATGAATCTTCCCAAATATTCAACGGTTCATTTCATTTTCCTTACAATCTAAACCCAACAAAAGATTTTTTATTTATTTATTATTATTATTATTTTTTTTTTTTGAAATGGAAAATGCATTCAACAGAAAAACGTGTTCATTCCTTAGCCGTCAGGCTTGGTGAAATGAAACGTGGAATACTATCATCCCAAACCTGATTACAAGTAGTAAATGCAGTGAATTGTGCAATTTTGTGGGCTACCAAATTCCTCTCACGAGGGATATAATAACACGATCCACAACTACTACGAATCAAAAGTTCTTGGATATCTCCCAGGATGCCCGCATTCGGGTGACATTTATCATGCTGAATCAAACTTTGCACCACTGTTAATGCATCACTTTCGATGGCTTTGATTGGGATCTGTCTATTAATAGCGAATTTGATGCCTTCTTTAATAGCAAGGGCTTCCGCTAATTCAGTGTTGCCAAAACTCCGAATACGATGGGAAAAGACCGCAAAAACCGCACCTTCATCATCTCTGAACCAACCCCCAAGACCAAAAATTCCCTCCTCCATTCTTACTGCCACATCCGTTGCTAGAATAAGTCTGTCCATTCTTTTATTAGAACCTTCCCACCTCGCCTGCCCACTGGCGTCAGAATTCCTTCTAACTTTATTAAGTCTATTTGCAGCTTTGAACTCACTGATATTGAATTCCACAATCCAGCTTATGTACCTTGCTAGATGTGCCTTTTCCCCATGCAACACTTCATTCCTAGCTTTCCAAATGCACCATAGGCCAACACAAGCAAGTTCTAGGATGGGAACAACGTGATGAAGAAGGAAACTTACAAGGATCTCTCCCAGCTCCGGATTAAGGCCAACAATCAAATACTTCTTCAATTGTTCCCAGACGCCCAGCATTTTCCAAAAATCTTTCACCATGGGCAGTCAATGAAGATGTGAACGTTAGTTTCAACTCCGCCAAATCTTGGGCAGTTGAGCGGGACATAGATGTGTCTAAGTTGCAAGTTCTCCATAGTTGGGATTGCTCTGTTCAAAATTCTCTAGACAAGATGCTTCGCTCTGGGTAAAATGTTCAGCTTCCAAAGTAAGTCCCACCATCTTCCATTGTTGGCCAAAAGGATGATTCGATAAGGTCCGAATTCCATTCTCCACTAATAGTTTTGAGATCCGCTACCCATGTTAAGTTTTGGGACCGAGGAGATATGATTTTTCCTTCCATTCCATTCGCTATCCATGCATCATCATAAATCCTCACCTGTTTTCCATTACCTATTCTCCATCGACATCCTTTGACAAGCACTTCCTTTCCCTAGACCAAGTTTTACAAGACATAAGAGCACCCCTGTTTAGTGTTGCTTCGAGTATGTTACAATTGGAAAAGTATTTGCTTTTCAACACTCGATTGACCAGTGACTCCGGATGTTGGATGATGCGCCAAACTTGCTTAGCCAGTAGACTTTTATTAAAAGTAGGAAAATTCTGAAATCCCATTCCCATGTTCTTTTTAGTTTTGCACATGATCTTCCAGTTTATCCAATGGAGCATCTTCTTGTCAATTTTAGCCCCCCACCAAAACCTGGACAGGATGCTCCTAATGTCGTTGCACTGGTTATTGGGGACCTTAAATATTCTCATGACGTATGTGGGGATAGCTTGTAAGACTGCCTTAAGGATCACCTCTCTCCCGGCATTCAAGAATAAATTATGGTTCCAAATCTGGACCTTCTTCCAGATCCTATCCTTAATCATTCCAAAGGTCTTCTTCTTGTTCCTTCCCGTCATGGATGGTAGGCCCAGATAAGTGTCGTGATGTTTGAGGGTCTGGATCCCCAAAATAGTACCAATCAAGTTATGCTTCTCCTGAGTTACATTCGGGCTAAAGAAAATATTTGTTTTCTACAAATTCACCTATTGGCTCGATGCCTCCCCATACTTCCTGATAATAACCATTAGTTCCTCCACATCTTTAGTTTAAGCTCTGGAGAACAAAATAGAGTCATCCGCAAAAAAATAGATGGCTAATACACGGTCCTCCTAGGTTGCATCTCAGTCCCATAATCTGCCCCATGGATGCCGCTGCCTGGAGTTGAGCTGAGCTGAGAATGCTTCCGCACACATGATGAAAAGATATGGCGACAATGGGCATCCTTGTCTAAGTCCACGTGATGGAAACACTTTACCTTTGATTTCGCCGTTGATGGCAAAGGATGTAGCTGGGGTTGAGATACAATCCATGATTCGACCAGCCCATTTTCACCATAACTGCATCGAAAAAGCTCCATTCAATTCGGTCATATGCTTTACTCATGTCCAGCTTGAGGCCCATGAACCCTTTCTTGCCATTATTCCTCCTGCTTAAAGAATGTAAAAGCTCAAAAGCATTATCCGTACTGAGTCGATTAGAAACAAAGGCACTTCGGAATCAGAAATGAGAAATGGTAAAACATTATTCATCCTATTAGCTAAGCATTTAGAAACAATCTTGTAAGCAACACTACATAATGAAATAGGGTGATATTCAGAGATGTACTCCGGTGCAACTTTCTTTGGGATAAGGACCACCGTTGTCTGGTTGATTGAGTGTACAGAACATCCCTCATTTAGGACTTTCAAGCATGCACTAGTGATGTGATCCCGGGAGGGGAACACGACGAACACGCGGAATAAATGCCGGGAAAGTTCCGAATTCAGCTTGGAACGGACGGTAACACTACGACCCGAGCCTCATGACGCAAGAACCATGAGTATATTAAAACCGAGACCCGTTACAATGCAGAAACAAGAACCATAATGGGGTGAACGCCACAATGATTGTCCAGATCCTTGATAAATTCAATTTGGTGAACGCCACAAATATCTCACAATATTTGATAAGTTCGAAGGTGTTCAATCAAGAACAATATTTGGGAGAGAAATAACTCAACACAATTTTCATTCAATCAAAGTCTGAATGTTAAAATGAATGAAAATAAATATAAATAAACAAAACGAAATTAAATAAGCCCTGACCGCTATAAAAGCCCAAAATAAACCCTAAAATAAGCAAAGACAGAATTTAACCTAAAAACGCGTAAACCCTAATTTTATAGCTGAGCGATCACGCAGGTGCTTTGGCCGCGATCGCGTGGAAGGTTCAAAATGTCTCGGGTCTCTTTTTCAGTATAGTTCGCGATAGCCCTAAATTTTATACCACGCGATCACGTGGTTTAAAACTGTAACTTCTTGATATTGGCTTGAATATTTGATTTTTCTGTCAAGCCCGCCATGATTCTCATCATTCCCCCCTTCTTTAGGATGATTCGTCCCGAATCATAGCTTCATTAGTGATGTTTCAGTGCACCCCCTGGATCAAATGGAAATCCTTTGCTTTCATGCCATAGGACCAACCGATAGATCCCCATTACTTGAATTATATGGATTGATCGAAATGTGATCTTCCTTGGCCATATGTGGTGGGGCTCAAACTTCTGATTATTTCGAACCTGTAAGAAGGATTTAAAAAAAATGGGGAGGAAGTTATTAGTTTCATAAGGTACAAGGTATGGATCCCTGTACTCACGAGGAATCATCACCACCTCATCTCTTCCCATAACGAGGCTATTTTTTCCCCTTTTTCAATCTTTTCACTCTCTTGCTCAATATTTTTACTCTCACGCCCAACCACACATTCATTTTCAAAATTCTCAAGCTCAAAAACCTCCACCACACTTTTATCCTCTACTTCAAAATTCGGAGTTTGATCAACTATTTCAATTTTCAACTCTTCAAATTCAATATTCTTAACATGAGGCTCTACTATAATCTCACACTCACTTCCCCTTTGTAATTCAGGCTCAGCCTCCCTTTCACTTTCCCGTTGCAACTTGACTAATTTTTTCCTTGCTCTCTTTGCAATCATCTCCTCCTTTAACTGCTTTAATATCATTCTCACCTCATCAAATTCATCCCTCATTTTCGAGACACCATTCCCTATTTTTGAGGCACCATCTTCCAATACTTTTAGATCATCCCCAGTTCCAACTCTAGGTTTATGATCAATCATATTCTCCCTCCTAACTCTAGGAACTGTTTGAGGTTTTTCCCTGAATTTAGACATTCTGGAGTTGGATGTGGAATGGAATGGAAAGATTCGATAACAAGGAGTTAAGAAACTCAAAGAAGTAGTCCTTGAATTTTGGAATTGATTTTTTTTTTTTTGAATAATGAATTTTCAGAATTAAATAAAATTAAAAAAATTTAATTAATTATTTTTTAATAAATCCGAAAATCTGACACGAACGCAACAAAACAAACGAGAGTTAAGTTGGACGAAAAATGAATAAAATAAACACTTTTGAATTTTTGTTGAATTTTTATATGAATCAAAAACTGAAAAATTTTACTGGCACGAAGAAAAAGTAAACTTAAGGAAAAAAAAGACTCAATAACAAGATATGGATGATATTATGCAGACTCTATGATAAAAACACAAAATCAAACTAGGATAGAATAAACCTGAATTCAGAGTCCAGTTCTGATACCAAATGATGAGATTCGAAGCGCGGAAGAAACGCCGGAAAGTTCCAAACCCAGGTTGTGGATGGACGGTGGAATCTTGACCCGATATTCACGACGCGATGGCTCGAAGATGTGGAAACAAGAACCATAATGGGGTGAACGCCACAGGGAATGTCCAGATCCTTGATAAGTTCAATTTGGTGAACGCCACAAATATCTCACAATATTTGATAAGTTCGAAGGTGTTCAATCAAGAACAATATTTGGGAGAGAAATAACTCAACACAATTTTCATTTAATCAAATTCTGAATGTTAAAATGAATGAAAATCAATATAAATAAACAAAACGAAACTAAATAAGCCCTAACCACTATAAAAGCCCAAAATAAACCCTAAAATAAGCAAAGACGGAATTTAACCTAAAAATGCGTAAACCCTAATTTTATAACTGAGCGATCACTCAGGTGCTTCGGCCGCGATTGCGTGGAAGGTTCAAAATGTCTTGGGTCTCTTTTTCAGTATAGTTCGCGATAGCCTTAAATTTTATACCACGCGATCGCGTGGTTCGAAACTGCAACTTCTTGATTTTGGCTTGAATATTTGATTTTTCTGTCAAGCCCGCCATGATTCTCATCAACTAGTAACCTGGAACTTAAGGAGATCCCTGTGGTTTTGTAAAAACAATGCTTGGTAGCCATCCAATCCGGGGGCTTTGAAAGACCCAATCCTGAAAAGAGCATCCGTAACGTCGACCATGGTGAATGGCTCCTGAAGGGACTGGACGTCCTCAGTTAATAGCTGCCTCTGAATATGCTGGGTCCCAATAGCTAATGTCTCTTCTGATGGTTTTGAGGTCGTAAATAGACTGGTGAAGAACTCCTCAATGTGACTCATAAGCTGATCTTCTTCTACAATCCAACTGCCATATGCCCCTCTTAACCAGTTGATAGCGTTTTTCCTTCATCTTTCAGTAGCTCTCCTATGAAGGAATTTTGTGTTGCAGTCTCCCCCTATCATCCAGTACGTTCTAGCTCTTTGTCTCCGATAGTATTCCTCCCTCCTATTGATAGTTGCAATCACCGCCTCCAATTCCTTAACCTCATTCATGACCAAGCCTGGTGAGTTTGAACTCAGCAATTGATCTCTTCTCTTACTGCACTCCTTCAGGGCTTTCCTTCTTCTACCTAATTTCTATCTGCTCCAACTGGAAAGGTTGTCTAAACAACGACTAAGAATTTCTTTTGTTTGCCCAAATGGATTAGTGCCATCTCCATTGTCAAACGCTCCAGTGAGGATATCCTCTATTACTTCAAAGTACCCCTCTTCATGGATCCAAAGAGGTTCGAATTGCTTGTAAGGAACCTGTGTCTCTCTCCTTCTATCCCTTTCCTGTCGGTTGAACTTTACAAGGATAGGTGTATGATCGGATTTTAAAAAGGGTAGATTAAGAACCTCCGTAAAGGGAAAACGGTTGGACCACGCTGGATTGCATACTGCCCTGTCCAGTCTAGCCTGTATATGTGCATCGCCACTTATGCCGTTATTCCATGTCATCACTAGGCCAATACATCCCAGGTCCATTAGACTGCATTCCATCAATGCATCACAGAATTTATCACAAAGTAGAGTTGATCTATTATTACTACCCCTCCTCTCTTCTAGACTGATTGTTTCATTAAAATCACCAAAACACATCCATAGAAGGTCAAACATCCCCTTAAGCTTCCTCAATAAGTCCCAGAATGTTCTCTAAGGTTTGAGATATGATTACCATAGAAGCCGATAAGACGCCATGGCTCGGTTCCCTCCTTATGAATAATTGCATCAATGTGCCCCTTGGAGAATGACTCGATATGAACATCCCATCCTTCCTTCCAAAGTAGCATAAGACCTCTGCTTCTACCCCTGCTATCAACGATAAAATTTGATCCAAAACCTAAAGCACACCACATTCTGTCTGCCCTTGCACCGGCTAATCTCGTCTCAAACAGGAAAACGATATCAGGGGAATGATTACGGATGAGGCTCCGCAGGGAGGATAATGTGCAAGGGTTCCCCATCCCCTGCACATTCCAACTTAGGTAACTTATGATGTCCGGCGGTCCTGCTTCATAGGACTCGCCAGTTTGTAATTGTTCAATACGATCTCCATATCCCCAATATCCTCCTTTACCCTACTCCTTTTATCTTCTCCCACCTCCTCTACTGTCCATGGTAATTTCCTTTTGCTCTTTGGGATTGCCTTCCCTTTGCTGATTGAGTTACCTGACCCACCCAGTAGAAGTCTTTTCCCCGGAGAATAGATTGTTGGCCCTCTCGTTCCCCTAGCCAGTTTTTTCCATCACTTTCCTCTTGTCTGGATGTTAAAGTTACTTCCCTTCTTGCTGCTATTCACCCCTGAATTTTGTTCTGTACTTCCATTCTTCCCACCATCACTCAATTTCTCCCTGTCCCCCTCTTCGGATTTATCATCCACCCCTCCTAGTACTTCCTTCTTCCTCTCAGTTCTATCTGGTTCTTTGTTATTGATTCCCTCTCTTATGGTTAAAGTTATTTCCATGCTACTCCCCATTGAATCCCAGTCCTTATTCACCTGATTGGACTGGATAGGGCCTTTAATCATCGCACCCCTGTCAATACTACCCAAGGACTCTCTATATGTTCCTCCCTCGTTGCTATCCGTCTTGGAGCTGCCCTTTGCTCTATATGATCTCTTTTGGGGAGTGTTGTTTATGTTTGCTGATCACTGATATCTCGCGATGCGAGATATCCCCGCAAGTGCACGGGTCGTGAGAAGTAATAAAGTGGACCTAGGAATTCGGATTATCGTCCCACGAGGACTGTTATTAATTATCGAAATATTTTAGTTCTACACTTTATTTGAACGAACAAATGAATTTGATGTTTTAAATTAAAACTAAGAAGATGAATTAACTAATTAAATTGTGAATTTGTTTTGTTTTAAAAGATGATTGTAAAGTGGTTGAGATTCACGATTTCACCTAGGCAATTAAATTAATTCCAATTCCAGATTTTATTTTCTAAATATGTGATCGATCGAATTCACTGATTCAAATTGAGATTCCTCTCTCGAGTTTAAATCAATCCTACCTAAATAAGTCAACCATGTATCTCTACAGCGGGTCCGAAAATTCCTTATCTAGATGCATTACACACAAGAATTCACACACGACCGCAATAATTACAAGAGTATATCTCCATCTCTCGTTCAATTACCGGATTTATTACCTAGATCTATGTTATTAACTCACCTCTCGGATTATGGAAATAACACATAAAATCATGAATAAGTGGCCAGTTCATTCACGCATTAAACGCAATAATAAATCAACACATGCATTAAAGCGTTAAAATACGGAATACGGAATTAAAATAATTAACTAGGCTATATCGTTCATCCCAACATCAAATTTAGCTACACATCATATTTAAATAACAAAAACAAAATATAATGACGTTCATTGAAAATAACAACGAAGAACGGAAAGATTGCACCAATTATCAATTCTTCAAGTATCTTCAATTCACGCCCCTCTGCGATGCTTGAATCTCCAAGAATTTGAATTAAAATATCTGTTGTGGCTCATTCTATGGAGAGGAAAATGTCTGATTTTCGTGCAAAGTGGTTGTATTTATAGTTGGTGAAGAGATCAAGTTGAAGAAGGAAAGAAATTCATCAAATCCGCGCGCGAGTCTTTTTTTGGTATCTGCACAGCGTTCAGTATTTCGACCATATCTTTCTCTTCCCTTATCCGATTATTGTGATTCAAATTTATTTGGAAAGATAACGTAAAGAGATATAATTATTCATGAAATAGGATTTTCCCAATTCGAACGTTTACTATCCCAAAATAAGTCTCAAAGTCCAACTAGAATTCTGTCCAGAATCTTCTAGGATTGGAATCAATTTTATGGTAATATTATTATCATATTCCATTCCTTTTTGACTTCTACTTGCATCCAATTGACTCCTAAAAATCCTCAAAGTATCTTCTTATTATCCAAATCAATCATTGGATATTTGCAAGTTGGTCCATCATGTTTAATTTGCTCTTCAGTTCTTCAACTTCCAATTGCAACAATATAATCTCCATACTTTGGAGTCTTCTCAATTTGCTCGTTTCAACTCTCAATTCCTTCAACTGGATCCTCCAGCTTCTTATTCATTTACTTCGCCACATTGCATCTTTCCGGTTGACTTCACAAACTTATCAATTGCTCATTTTAGCTCCAATTAGCATCCAAATATGCATTTTTCTCATCAATTACTTCATTCTTCATCTTTTGGGATATTTTCTGCAAAGTAAACAAATAAACACAAATTAAATAGCATATATTCTAAAACGATAATAAATTATTCTAATTTAGACATACAAATAAGTGTATAAAATACAATTATCATTTGCCTCCACTAATCTGGGCCCTGATTCTTTCGTTATATTTTGGTACTTCCACACCTCCTTCAAACACCCCTTCCTATAAACATTCATTTATTCTATGTCCCATGACTCCGCATCGGAAGCACATAACTGGTAGCCTTTCGTATTATAATGGAACCACAAATTCCTTCCCCAGTTAATCAAGGCGTACAAATACCCCTTTTTTCAGCGGCTCGGTGATGTCCAGTAGGACTCTCACTCGTGGAGCAATGTTTACGTAATCATCGTCCACAACCTCCCCAATAAGCCTTCATATTTTGCGAAGAGCCCGGTCTGTATGACAAACTAGAGGCACATTTAGAAGATGGACCTAAAAGGCGTTAGTGTTGAATTCCATTCTAGAGAGATCTCCTGTCTCATCCAGACTTTTAAGGATTAAGAGTTGGTTATTGAATAGCCATGCCCCCCCATCAGAACCCTTTGCCTATCAGACATGGAATCAAAATGGAAGGTGAATATATTTGGGTTACCTTTGGCTTCTACCTTCAGACCCCTTGTGAGTTGCCACACCAGGCGGAAAACCCTCTCCACTGCGTCTCTATTAGCCACCTTTGCACTGATTACTTTACCAACTAGACACGACTTCAGGTTTGTTAAGCCCTCGCTACACACTTCTTCACCAATGGAGAGCTTTGAGTTGTTAAGGTCCTCTAATATAAGTTGCTCACAAAGATTCCTAATTTCTTTAGGAGCCATACTACGCTCTGAGAATGATGAAATACCGGAGAATAGCTTGAAGAAAAGGCTGAGTAGGCCCAGCGACCAGAGCCATCTATTGTGGGAAAGAGCCTTAGTTTTCGTCGGGGATGAGAGCTAAGGGAATTTTACCCAACAGAAGATTTTAAAGCTCACTAATCAGTAATCACTCATCCCCACCCTACATCCATCTCTAATTCCGAAGTTGTAGCTATAGCCGTCTTCACAACTGAGCAGCTGAGCCTCTGTTCGGATGCAACCGTCATTTTTTTATGAATTTCGAGTTAAATTTTGTTATTGAAAATTGGATAGAGAAAATATGTATGGTTAAAAAGTGATTTTGAAAATTATGTAAATTATAAATTATAATAATTGCTATTTATAATGAGTTGCCAAACAGAGGCTGAGTTTCCAACCTTGTAATCACCATCGCTGGTCATGAAGTTGATACTTGCTCCATTTACTTTGCTCTCTCAATCATAAATAGAGATGACAATTTTTTCCGTAAGACCCAATCCTTGAGGGGACCCGCCCCGAATGGGGCGGGGATGATAATGACTTTATCCCCGTTGGATGGTAATGATTTTATCCCCGTACGGGATGGGGACGGAGATGGAAATGAGGTCCCCGACCCGTCCCTGCCCTGTTTATAATTTAAAAATTCAATATATTTTGAAAAATTATATATTCTTTTAAACAAAGTTGGAAGATTCCAACCTAGATTACCAACTTAAAGGTATGGGATAATAAGTTTTAGTTTTTTTTTTAAAAAGGTTGATCCAAAAAAATAATAATAATAATAACGGGGATATAAATGGAGAATTTTTAATCCTCGCCCCCACCCCGCATGTAACGGGGATGGGAATGAGTTCCCTGACCCATACCCGTCATATTGCCATCATAATTGTAAATATCTTGGGACCTCTTGCAATTTGTATCTCAATGTGCATTTTCTCGTACGTGAAGCTTTTACTTATGTGATTACCATTATGATTTAAACAAATATACTCTTTCCCTATGTATTGACTGAGTATGTATCCAAACCTGTCCCACAAGCATGTGGAGCTTAGTCAAGTCATTAACCTATCAGACAAGTTTAGTAGATCAACATGCCTTGTTAATAGATGAAGCCAATTGCAATCATTTTTACTTTCCCAAATATGTAATCCAAACTCTACATTGTAGCCTTCTTGTTTTTACTTTATTTCCTGTGGTTTTATCATGCCTTTGTCAAGTTTAGATATAGTTTTAGTAGATTTTACTAAAAGTTTAATGAATGTGTGGTTCTTTCCATGCATGATTAAATTTTGTTGTTGGCTTTGACTTAACTTTTAATCAACTTTTTAGCTCAACCAAACAAGGGTCATGTTCTGTTTTCTAATAATTACAAGCAGCATTCATTCAATTGTAGTATTATAGTTATATCAGGATAGGAAAATGTTTTTATGTTGAAATCGCAGTCTTTGGCAACCTTATGTTTGATTTACAGTCAGAAATTTTTGTTTTTCATTTTTCCTTTCTAGCCATTTCAATTGGTATATTATTACTCTTGGTTTTTGTTTTGCAAAAGTTTTATGTCTTGTTTTCTTCTGTTTTGGTGGTTTTTTGCAAGGTTTTCAATCTAGGTGAAAAGAAATCCAAAATTGAAGGACGTAATTACACGAAAGATGTAATAACCAAAAAAATTATAACGTCCTTAACTACCCATTATGACATAAAAAGTTATTTCTAGAATTTATTTGATTTTTATGAAATTTAAAGAAATAAAAATGAAAATATTATTAAAATGAAAAAGTTACGAAAAACTTGTTTAAACGCATCTCTTTAAGAGATCCGTTTGATCACTCCGATCTCCATTAAGTGCATATGATATATGCACAAATAAGTTCTCGAAACGAGCTTCGAGAATTTGAAACATGTTTCTTAGTTTGATCAATGGACAGTCTCCGATGAATTTTCAAAGTTCACACTTTACCGAACGGTAAAGAAAAATAGCTTCAAGTGGCTTTGATAAGAATCATAGTAGGCTTGGCGGAAAAATCGTAAGGATTGCGATTCATATTTTTATTCATAAATTAAGACTTTGTTTTTGCACGAAAAACTTTTGAATTTGGAAATCATTATTTCAGAAAGAATTGTAGACATTTGAGTCTGTTTTCCAATGCACTTTGAATCATCACAATTCGGACATTAGTGGAGAAATTTATGACCAAAATACCAAGAGTACGTGTTGCTAAAAAAAGTGCAATCACGCGAGCGAGAACTTTACTACCAAGCGATCGCGCGTTTCAACTTCCTATACTTGTTCCTACCCTTATCATAAATTGCCTTCCGGAAATACCTCCATGGCCTACCCAACAAGATATGACAATATTCTAGAGGTACAACATCACACAATACGTCATCGCTATACCTCCCAAAGGTGAAATTCACTAGAACTTGCTTGGTCACATTGAACTTCCCATACTCCTTCAAACATGTCAACCAATAAGGCGTAGGATGTGGAAGTAAAAGCAATCCCAATATCTCAACTTGAATTGAATATTTTTTTCTTCAAACCTACTATGATTCATATCAGGCTTACTTCGGCAAGCCATAAATTCCTCATCGGTTAGCCATTTCTTGCGTGGTGAATTGTATGTAAAAGTACACTTTGATTACTTTGAAATGGTACCAAGAACCTAATATTTCAACCTTGTTTGCTACCTCAAATTTGAGCTCAAACATGGCTCCCTAAAACTGAAATTTTGGAAATATCAAGCATGAGGTTGCTTGGACACAGCTGGCCTTATCTTCAATACTTAACATTTCCATTAAGAATGTCTCTTGCTTACCTTCCACTGCTACCTTTGGAGATGAGGTCATAAGTCAACTCCTTAATTACAAAGTAAAAATTAAGTCGGCTCATTTCCTTAACTTCAAAGCAAGAATTCAAATCTTTTACAAATGAGAATTACTCCTTCATGTGCAACTAACAAATCCTATAAATACCCAAGGTTTTGAAGCATAAACTTACAACTGAAAATCAAGGCAAGAAACGTTGGAAGTATAGTTTCTTTCCAAAACTTCGATGAGGATATTATGTCAAAATCTTGTTTTGAATCCGTTTCAAGTCTTCCTTTTTATCACCAAACATGTTTTCTCACAATCATTTATCAAAACAAATGAATTTGGATAAAAGCAATCAAGAAAATGATGTTTCCGATTCAAAAAATACGCTTGGTATCGACATCTACTGGTTTTGTATCAACACCCGAGCTTAAAACAATGAATGATGACTCTCAGACACTTTGGTGTCGACACCAAAACAGTTGATGTCAACACCAAACTGACAGCCCAGTAGCTAAACTTAATTCAGCTATAACTTTTGTTATACAACTCCGATTTGCAATCCTAAAGTTCATTGAACTCTAGATTCGATGATCTTTTTAATGATATATTATACAACTCGTGGATATTTATGTATTAAGAGTTATGTACTTGTTTCTTCCCATACTCCGCTCAAAGTTAGTTAAAAAGCTTTCATTCCAAAAGAGAACTATTCTAGGAGTTCTTCATGGATCGATTCATCCATTAAACTGTGAGTGAGATATGTTTACATGAATTATATGATTTCATTATAAGTTAGTAAGATGTGTTTATTTATTTTGGATATATTTACGTGAATTCTATGATTGATTATAAGTGGGTGGGATATGTTTACTTACTCGGCTATTAAATGTGAGTGAATATGTTTATGTAAATTATATTATTCATTATAAGTGAGTGAGATATGTTTACATGAATTATATGGTTTCATTAATAAGTGAGTGAGATATGTTACATAAATTATATGGTTTCATCAATGACTTAGTCAAATATGTTTATTTGAAGTATTTGACTAATGATGTGAGTCAAATATGTTTATTTGAAGTATATGATTAATGATGTGAGTCGAATATGTTTATTTGAAGTATTCGATTTATGATGTAAGTTGCATATGTTTATGTGAGTTATATGATCCACTACAAGTGAGTGGAGTATATTTACTTGATTATATGATTAGAATATATTTAATTAAATTATATCATTTTAGTTGATGTGAGTTGTATATGTTAACAAAAATTATGGCGTTTGAACTGCCAAGTTTTATTGAAATCTCCATTTTATTATTATTTAAAATATTTTGAAAACCCAGTTATGTGACGTCGTTTACGTCATTAACGAAAAACATTCACGTGATTTTGAGATCGCACAAGAGTGGTATCAAAAGTATATTCTTGAAAATCTTGAAATAATTGAGGTGTTACAAAAGAATTTCGTATTTATATCCACGGATGACATTACTCGGGCATACCGCCTCCTCGATAACAAAATCCAATTCCTCAAGGTTTTTTTTTTTTGTGTTTTTTGTGTTTAAGTTTATAGAAGTATGATTGTAAGTAGATGTTTGATTTGGTTGTTTTTTAATTGTAATTTTTATTTGGTAAATTATTATTATTTTCTTTACATAGGAAGAGTTGGAGAGAATAACTATGGAGTTAATTCAATCAAGAGAAATAAAGGAAAATCAAGAGCAAATTAAACTTAGCAAGCAACTCCCTTACTTGGTTGGAAACATCATTAAGGTATGTTGTTCACTAATATTTCGTGATGCGAGATATCCCCGCAAGTCCACGGGTCGTGAGAAGTAATAAAGTGGACCTAAGAGTCCGGATTATCGTCCCACGAGGACTGCAATTAATTATCGAAATATGTTAGTTCTAAACCTTATTTCAATGAACAAAATAATTTGATATTTGAAATCTAAAACAAAAAAATCAATTAAAGAGTTAAATTGCTAAATTTGTTTTGTTTTTAACAACGATTGTAAAGATAGTTGGGATTTACGATTTCACATAACCAATTAAATTAACTCAAATTCCATGTTTTATTTCCTAATTATGTACTCGGTCGAATTCACTAATTTATATTGAAATTTCTCTCTCTAGTTTAAATCAATTCTACCTACATAAGTCAACCATGTATCTCTACAGCGGGTCTGAATATTCCTTATCTAGATACAATAAATACAAGAATTCACACACGACCGCAATAATAACAAGAGTATATCTCTATCTCTCGTTCAATTATCGGATTTATTACCATGTTCTAAATTATTAACTCACCTCTCGGATTATGGAAATAATTCAATATATCATGAACTGGTGATCAAGTAATTCAAGCATTAAGAACAATAATAAATCAATACATGCAACGAAACATTAAAACAACGGAATTTGGAATTAAAATAATATGACTAGGTTACATCGTTCATCCCAACATAGAATTTAGTTACACATCATCAATAAAGAACAATAACAATAAAAATTAACGTTCATTAAAATTAATATAAAGAATAGAAATCTTGCACCAAGTTTTGATTGTTCAATTATCTTCAATTCACGCCCCTTTGCGATGCTTGATTCCCCAAGAATTTGATGTTGATTTCTCGATTGTGGCTCGTTTTTTGGAGAGGCAAAGGTTCTATTTTCGTGCCTAATGAGTTGTATTTATAGGTTTTGGAGAAAACCTAGGTCAAAAAATGAGAATTCTGTTGAAAATCGCGAGAAAAAGCCCATATTTGGCCCAGCCGGAAAGCCAAGCGATCACGTGGTATAAAACCTCGCGACCGCGTAGGCATAGGTAAAACTCTCTGTTGAAAAATTCGAGGCACCTCGCGATCACGTGGTAGAAATCCCGCGATCACGAGGAAGGACGTTGCAATGCAATTTTCCATCTTTTTCCGGATGTGCAAGTTGGTCCTTGACTTTTAATTGCACCTTCAATCCTCAACTTCCAATTGTTGCAATTTAGTCCCCAAACTTTATCTTCTTCTCGATTTGCCCATTTAAGCTCTCAATTCCTTCACTTGGGTCCTTCCACCTCTGATTTGTTCACTTGAGCACCATGAACCTTCCCGGTTGACGTTACAAACTCCTCACTTGTCCAGTTTAGCTCTAATTAACATCCAATTGTGTCATTTTTCCATTAATTGCTTCATTCTTCTTCGATTGAGACATTTTCTGAAAAGTAAACAAATAAACACAAATTAAGGAGCATATATTCTAAAACGACAATAATTTATTCTAATTTAGACGTACAAATAAGTGTATAAAATACACTTATCATATGTTGACTTGTCTTTTTTACTTCTCTTAAATGGTCACTAATTGAGAGTTTTACTTTCTATTGTTTTTATTCGGGAAAAATGATAATTTACTTGAATTTGGCTAGAATCCCCTATGTATAGGGCATTCCATGTATTCAAATATTCCTACTGTTTGCTAGCTCTCAATGATTTGGAAAATGATAAGTGCTTTATTAGTACGTATTTAATTCACTTATTATCTTATTTTGTTATTGGTTTGATCCTATTGAAGCATCGTTTAATGCATTTTCAATTATTGTGCTATGTAAGGTCAAAAAGAAGAAAAAGAAATGAAACAGGACCAAAGAAATACAAAAAAATCAAGAAGTGAGGTTCAAGGGTATATTCAAAAAGATCCAAATCAATAATGACATGTGGGAAGAAGATTAGATGCAAAAATTATGGTCAAAGAAGGTTTGGGGTGAAGTTAGAAATCAAAAACCCGCAAGGATTGTGATCATTAATTTTAGTCATAGATTGAAGCTCAATTATTCATATAATACTTTCGAATTTGGGAAGAGCTATTTCACAAAGAATTGTAGATATTTGAGTTTTCTCTCCAACGCTACTTGAATCACCACAATCGGACTTCGGGAGAGAAAGTTATGACCAAAACATCGAGCACAGGCGCTTCTCAACAGAAATACACTTACGGCCGTAAATGATAAAGTTACGGTCGTAACTTCCAAATTCCGAAAATTTTCAGTAGCTAACTTACGGCCGTGATAAGGAAATTTACGGCCGTAACTTGCTCCCCAAGGAATTCCCTTATCTGATTCAAGGTCTATCTTTAGTATATCTTTGGGGTAAAGTTAGGCATGATTTTGGGAGTATTAAAGGAGGAAAATCACCACAAAAAGGAGGTTGGACATTGAGGAAAATTGAGAGCAAAATATAGAGCATTCTTGGGAGATTTTCAAGCGCAAGAATATCAACAACAATGGATTCATGAAGCAACTTGAAGAATCTACTACAACCATGCTAGGCTAAATTATACGTCTTATTCAAAGGGGAAGTTGTATTAACTTGATTATGTTATTTTATTTTCCTATAAATTAGTAGCGTAAATTTATTCCTTTATTTCAATTGTTGGATTATTATGTTTTGAATGTTCAATTGAGTTTATTTGATTAATAGTTTAATTTGGCCAATTGGATTATTGATCTTTGAATTCATGAATATACTATGTTTAGATTCTTGATCCGTAATTGTCATTGAATCTTTACTTTAGTAGCAAATAAATCTCGTGCAGGTTTAGTAATAATTCAACTTGGATTGATTAATTAGAGCTTGTATAATTAACGATCCAATTCAATCTATTCTTCTAAATTTTCATACTAATTGTGCATTAAATTCTAAGAGCTTGTTTAGGATTGTCCGTGGCTAGAATTGGTTCGAAGAGATTGTTTTGAATCAATACACATAAGGAAGAATTTAGATAATCAGAGCTTGTTGATTATTTATGATTGATAATTGAATTAGGGATAGAAACACGTTACAAGGAAAGATATAACATTAATTGAGGGCACAACCGAACCCGAGAACAAGATTTCTTCTCATATTATTTCTCTAGTCATATTTAATTATTTATTTTATGCATAGTTTTCATTCAAGCAATTCAAACAACAAAACCCCCCCATTCCATTTTAATTGATCGAACAACTAAAATTAGTTTCCGTTCCTCGTGGGATCGACCCTTACTCTCACTACTACACTATTAATTAATATTTAGCGAGTAAGGAATTATTTATTATTTTGGTGCGTTGCGACACACATCAAATTTTTGGCGCCGTTTCCGGGGAACGGTCAACCAATTTATTTGTTTAGTTAATTAGAATTTTTTTCTGCATTTTATTTTATTAATTTTATTTTTACTTTATTTCTATAAAATTTCAAAAAAAAAAAAAAAAAAAAATCTTGCATGTCTACTTCTTTGCTTATATGCGTAAAACTCGATCAACTAATTTTGAATTTTTTTATTTTGACCAAGAAATCGAGAGAACTTTTCAACAACAAAGAAGGGTTGCACAACCAATGACAGTAACTAACAATAATCTGACTCTCAAGCAACTAGCTACCCAGATGTTGCTCAACAACAGCTATGCATAACTTTTCCGGCAGTGGAAGAAGGCAGAACTTTTGAGCTAAAATCCGGACTGATCCATCTTCTGCCAACTTTCAAAGGACATCCCGGTGAGGACCCATACAGACATCTGAAGGAGTTCCATGTCATTTGTGATAGCATGAGACTCACGGGTATTACTGAGGAACAAATAAAAATGAGAGCTTTTCCATTCTCATTATGTGTTAGACATGAATGATGACCGCTCATCCAACTCTACTCCTATTTTGTTAGGGAGACCATTTCTAAAAACATCTAAGACCAAGATAGATGTTAGTAGTGGCTCACTTACCATTAAATTTGATAATGAAATGATTCAGTTTAATATTTATGATTCCATGAACTACCTTGATAATGATAATCCTGTTCATTCTGTTAATGTTATTGATTCTTCAGTACAGGAAACTTTCAAACTTGGTGGAAATGGTGAAAAGCCATGTAAAATCTCGTGTATTACATTGCCAACTTCTGATGACATGCTTTTGCCCCTGTCTTGCAGGCCCTAATGAAAAATATGAAAAAGAAGTTGAGCTTTGGAAATATACCTAATCCCGGTTGAAGGAGGAAACAATAAGTTTAGCCAAAGACGGTAAACAAAGGCGCTGCTCGGGAGGCAACCTGAGAGGGGAGTTTCTTTTCTCCCTCAAATTGTTATTTTTTTATTTTTATTTTTGTCATTTTTCTTATTTGTTAATTTCATTCTCAAAAAAAAAAAAAAAAAAAAAAAAAAAACATGTCCCCTCCTTTGATTTCATTCACATCCCATCTTTTGTTAGTTATTGTCACGCTCCACATTGAGGACAATGTGGAATTCAAGTGTGGGGGGGATGATTATCTATTATCTTTTGTTATCCTAATTTTATTCATCTTCATTCAGTTTTTTTTGTTAGTTACCTTTAATTGTGCTTAGACCCACATTTCAGTTTAATAGGAAGCAGCCCCACTTATGATTATTTTTGAACCACCAACTTCTTAAATTGCATAATCGGATAAACAATGAGCACATAGAGATGAGTTTTCCAATAATTTCTGAATTAGTTTGAAAATGGGCACAAATTGAAAAATTTCTGCAACCTAATTGAGTTAAACCAAAATTGATATGATAAAATACCGCCCCGAGTAATTTCATTCTATCCTTATCCCCTAGATTTTGAGTTTGGAATGAAGACTGAGCAATGACCTATAACTCATAATTAGACGGAAGAAGCACATATAAACCATAATTTGTGAGCTTTTGAGCTTATGAGCTACTTTTACTCTTTATATTAAGCTCTATTTTTTGATGTGTGTCCTGTATGGTTGGTTTGTGCTTGGATGTGCTTTCTTGTGCATACCGTTGTAGCTTATTGACTCAAGTGCAAAATATAGTAGATGCATTAGGTTAAACCAAATTTGACCTGCTAAAAGGGCCTACCATGATACATGTACCGTTAGAAGCCCTTTTGAACCTTAGCCTTTCTTTGAATTTCTCATGCCACGAATACCCTTTCTTTCACATTGTCTCTGTTTTGGACCCATAGAGAAGGGATTCGCAAGCTTTTGTTGATTGAGAATCGTGATGTGGTCTAAGTCTAAGAAGTTGAAATGGTTATCTTGTGTTGGGTGACGGTTGTGTAATGGACTGAATTCAAGGGAATGTAATTATATCTTGTGCCAATTGGTGACTGCGTAATGATTTGAATAAAAGAGAAAAAGTTGCAGTCTGTACTTGAAAAAAAGGGAGAAAAAGCAATGAAAAGGAAGTTTAGTCATGAAAATTAGTAGTTGAGGATGTCAAACACTCAACTTGTGAAAAAAAAATTAGAAAAGAAAGAAGAGATTCAAGTGTGAACAAAGTTGGGTAGCGGGAAACAATGAAGTTCATATTAAGGGGTGAAGGAAGTAATGTCATTGTGAATTGACTTAGTTTGCGAAATTCCTTCTCGACTCAGCCTAAATATGTCATTTTATCCTACCTGACCCGAAGCCCCGTTACAACCAAATAAAGACCTTTACTTTGCACTTGTGTTATTGTTGGCTCCGATTATGACATTTGAGCAGTCTGTGGTAATAGATTCTCCATGCAGTGAGTTGAGTGAAAATTCTCACCCTTATACACTTCGTGCGAAGAGAGAAATATCTAGTGAGGGTGTTAACTCCCATTACATATGCTTATGAGTGGTTTGAATTGCTTGGTCTATATTCTGTGCTTTCAAGTTGGCCAAAAAAAACTAACACCCAAATAGTAAATCATTGATAGAGGTTAAGAGAGAACTAACGAGAGGTGGGAGGATACAAGCCACTTTGGGAAATGAATTGGGCCGGGGGTATTGATTTTCATTTTTGTTCAGAGGATATTGGATGATGCATCTCTTGCACACACTAACACACTCCGGTTATGCAATTAAATTTTCATAATAAAAAGAAGTGGGCTGTAACCTTAACTTTCCGATTGTAGATCTATCTTTTTGTTTGAGTTATGTTTCTTTTCTTTTACATCATTATTCGAGGACGAACAATGGTTTAAGTGCGGGGGGATTTGATAAGTGCTTTATTAGCACGTATTTAATTCACTTATTATCTTATTTTGTTATTGGTTTGATCCTATTGAAGCATCGTTTAATGCATTTTCAATTATTGTGCTATGTAAGGTCAAAAAGAAGAAAAAGAAAGGAAACAGGACCAAAGAAATACAAAAAAATCAAGAAGTGAGGTTCAAGGGTATATTCAAAGAGATCCAAATCAATAATGACATGTGGGAATAAGATTAGATGCAAAAATTATGGTCAAAGAAGGTTTGGGGTGAAGTTAGAAATCAAAAACCCGCAAGGATTGTGATCATTAATTTTAGTCATAGATTGAAGCTCAATTATTCATATAATACTCTCGAATTTGGGAAGAGCTATTTCACAAATAATTGTAGATATTTGAGTTTTCTTTCCAACGCTACTTGAATCACCACAATCGGACTTCGAGAGAGAAAGTTATGACCAAAACATCGAGCACATGCGCTTCTCGACAGAAATACACTTACGGCCGTAAATGATAAAGTTACGGCCGTAACTTCCAAATTCCAAAAATTTTCAGTAGCTAACTTACGGCCGTGATAAGGAAAGTTACGGCCGTAACTTGCTCGCCAAGGAATTTCCTTATCTGATTCAAGGTCTATCTTTGGTATATCTTTGGGGTAAAGTTAGGGCACTATTTTGGGAGTATTAAAGGAGGAAAATCACCACAAAAAGGAGGTTGGACATTGAGGAAAATTGAGAGCAAAATATAGAGCATTCTTGGGAGATTTTCAAGCGCAAGAATATCAACAACATTGGAATTCATGAAGCAACTTGAAGAATCTACTACAACCATGTTAGGCTAAATTCTACGTCTTGTTCAAAGGGGAAGTTATATTAACTTGATTATGTTATTTTGTTTTCCTACAAATTAGTAGCGTAAATTTATTCCTTTATTTCAATTGTTGGATTATTATATTTTAAATGTTCAATTGAGTTTATCTTATTAATAGTTTAATTTGGCCAATTCGATTATTGATCTTTGAATTCATGAATATGCTATGTTTAGATTCTTGATCCGTAATTGTCATTGAATCTTTACTTTAGTAGCAAATAAATCTCGTGCAGGTTTAGTAATAATTCAACTTGGATTGATTAATTCGAGCTTGTGTAATTAACGATCCAATTCAATCTATTCTTCTAAACTTTCATACTAGTCGTGCATTAAATTCTTAGAGCTTGTTTAGGATTGTCCGTGGCTAGAATTGGTTCGAAGAGCTTGTTTTGAACCAATACACATAAGGAAGAATTTAGATAATCAGAGCTTGTTGATTATTTATGATTGATAATTGAATTAGGGATATAAACACGTTACAAGGAAAGGTATAACATTAATTGAGGGCACAACCGAACCTGAGAACAAGATTTCTTCTCATATTATTTCTCTAGTCATATTTAATTATTTATTTTATGCATAGTTTTCATTCAAGCAATTCAAACAACAAAACCCCCCCATTCCATTTTAATTGATCGAACAACTAAAATTAGTTTCCGTTCCTCGTGGGATCGACCCTTACTCTCACTACTACACTATTAATTAATATTTAGTGAGTAAGGAATTATTTATTATTTTGGTGCATTGCGACAGGCATCAGCAAACTAATGGGAATTTAAGGTTTCATTCGAGAAATGAGAATTTTATGTTGATTGTGGGTTGGCATTTGATGGTTCATTTCATATTTGAGAAGGTGGCTGCATGGATTTATAATTAGGGAATGAGGTCTTCTATTGTACAATGGTCTATTTAGATGGCATGTATTAAAACAGTACGAGTTTGTGTGTATTTATTTATAAACTTCTAGCCTTTGAAACGAATGGCATGAAAGATACCATTCACATTCCCAACATGGGGATTCAAAAGACAAGTCCTAGTTGAAGTAACATACATGAAAAACAATTGATGGAAAATATGATATTCATTGATACATGACACAGTTAATATACAAACAGGCAACTTGCACAAGAAGTAAAGTAAAATACAAATAAGGTAATGAGATATTTACAAATATTCCAATTCCTATATATGATATTATGAGATATGGTGGAATGATTTTCTAACACTCCCCCTCAAGTTGGAGAGTGGATATCTTGCACACCCAACTTGTGTACCATAGCACCGAAAACGTTATTCCCTAGAGCCTTGGTGAAGAGGTCTGCCAATTGATGTGTTGATCCCACATGCTTAATCACAATAGAACTGTCCTGAACTTTATCCCTTATATAATGATAATCCATCTTAATATGTCTAGTGGGCTCGTGAAAAACTGGATTCGCTGCAATGTGTATAGAAGCTTTATTATCACAATATAGCATGGCGGGTTCTGGATGAGACAAACCCAAGTCTTTAAGCAAATACCTCAACCATGTTAATTCAAAACAAGTCCCAGCCATGGCGCGATACTTTGCTTCTGCTTAAGAAAGGGACATTGTCTTCATTCGCTTTGATCTCCATGAGATTAACGAAGGGCCAAGAAAAATACAGTAACCTGTTGTAGATCTTCTTGCCTCGGGGCATCCTGCCAAATCTGAATCACAATAGGCCCTTAATCTCATATCATTTTTTGAACTGAAAAATAATCCCCGACTAGGAGCACCCTTAAGATAACGAACAATCCTTAATGTTGAATTCATGTGTGATGTCCGGGGTTGTTGCATGAACCTACTCAATATGTGTACAGAATACAAAATATCTGGCCTTGTCATAGTAAGATATATCAAACGGCCAACCAACCTTCTATACCGTCCGGAATCTTTTAACAAATCACCTTTGTCCGAAAATTTTAGTCCACGTTCCATAGGAGTATCGGAGGGAGTCGCACCCAAAAATCTGGCATCTTTAATGATCTCTAATGCGTACTTATGTTGACAAGTAAAGATCCCATTCTTCGAAGTTGACACTTCTATGCCAAGAAAATATTTTAATTCTCCAAGGTCTTTGAGTTGAAAATGTTTATGCAAAAATGCTTTAACTTCTCCAATACTCACAGGGTCATTACTAGTAATCAGGATATCATCAACATAAATGAGAAGAGCTATGAATGATTTACCTTGTCGTCTAGTGAATAGGGAATAGTTGGCATGGGACTTCTCATACCCAGCTGTACGAATAGCAGTTGAAAACTTCTCAAACCATTGACGTGATGCTTGCTTCAAACCATACAAGGATTTATGCAATTTGCAAACCAAGTGTTCCTCCCCTGTCTCTGAAGCCCTGGCGGTGGAGACATAAATATATGTTCGTGCACATCTCCGTGAAGGAAAGCATTATTAACGCCCAACTGATGTAGTTTCCAATTATTGGTCGCAGCTAAAGTAAGAAGACAACTAATAGTAATGATTTTAGATGTAGGTGAGAAAGTGTCTTGATAATCGACACCCTCCAATTTGCGTAAAACCTTTTTCTACTAACCATGCTTTGCACCTTTCAACAGACCCATCTGAGCGATGCTTAACTTTGTAGACCCATCGACACCCTATAGGTGCTTTATCGGGCGACAAAGAAGTAAGAGTTCAAGTGCCATTTGCTTGAAGAGCTTTTAATTCTGAGTTCATGGCCTCTTGCCATTCCGGATAGAGGATGGCTTTTGAATATGATAATGGTTCTGTGACCTGACTAATATGTGCAACAAATGATTTATGAGTATCCTTGTACCTATGATATAAGACATAGCGCTACAAGGGGTATATGGTGCCATGAGTCGGACCTGGAAGTAAGGAAGACGGGTGGTCGAGGCAAGCACGAGTGACATTGGAGCAAATATAATCCTTGAACGAGACGGGAGGTCGAGTTGGATGGGTGGAACTACGAGGGGGTGTAGGTTTAGCTATAGGAGGTTCTTCGGCTAGAAGTGGGTCGACTGGAAAAGTAGGTTGCTCAGTAACGATTGAGGGATGATTTTCTGCTTCAGTGTCTTTGGGAGTTTGGTGAGGGTGTTGATCTAAGACTGGGAAGGGAATAGGAGTTGAACTAGCTCCTGATGTGCTGTGTCAGTTTCAAGTGGATAGGAGTTGTTTTGGCCATGTATTGTAGATGAGCAGGGAAAAACGTCCTCATGAAAGATAACATCTCGATTGGTGAAATTTTTTTTAGTAGCCAACTCCATTAATTTGTAACCCTTCTGTCCTATTGGGTAACCGATGAAGATACATGCTTTGGCTCGGTGATCGAACTTATTTGAGACATGGACATTGCTGGAAAAAGCTAAACACCCAAACACTCGGAGATGTGAATAGGAAGGTGATTTATTATAAAGACACTCAAATGGAGTTTTGTATGAAAGGATAGGATAAGGTAAACGGTTGATGATATAGATTGCTGTGAGCACACATTCTCCCCAAAAGTGATTAGATAAGTGAGCTTGAAATTTTAAAGCTCTAGCAACTTGAAGTATATGACGGTGTTTGCATTCCACCACCCCGTTTTGTTGGGGTGTGTAAACACAAGAATGTTGGAAGATGACCCCTTTTTATTTGAAAAACGGTTGGAGAGAATGAAATTCTCCATCATTATCACTTCGAAAGATTTTAATTCGGGACTTAAATTGTGTGAAAACATAATCAAAGAATTGTCGAATAATGTTTTGTAATTCATCCTTATATCTCATTAAAAAAACCCAAGTAAAGCGTGTATAATCATCAACTATGGTGTGGAAATAATGAGAACCAGAAAGAGATGCAAATTTATATCGACCCCAAATATCACAATGAACAAGATCAAACGGTTTTTTTGAAGAAATTGTATTGACGCCAAAAGGTAATCGAATTTGCTTTGCCAGCAGACAGATATGGAAATTTTTTTTACATTGGACTAGAATATTTAAAAAATTTCTAGTTATGAAATCTAAACGAGCATTAGATAGATGGCCTAAACGGGAATGCCATAAAGTAGCAGTTGACTTGGCTAGATTGCAGGTTGGATAGCTTTGTGATGGTTGGTAGGTTTTAGGCTTGGTGTCATCGTTTCTCAACACTGTCAGATAATATAGCTCGTCACGTTGCTTACCCAAACCAATCGTCTTCCACGTAATCAGATCCTGCAAAATACACCAATAAGGAGAAAAAGTTACTAAACAATTTAGCCCTTTCGTCAGACGACTAACTGAAACCAAGTCCACTTCAAATTCAGGCACACAAAGCACATCATGCAAAAGATATTTAGAGTTAAGAGGTAACGAGCCCTTTGCAACAATGTTGGTACTTTTTTCGTTGGGGGAACAATACTAGTGGCAGTAACCAATTGTTATCTTTATTCAAAAACAAATTTGAATATTCTATAATATGGTCATTAGCCCCACTATCAATTATCCAACGATGAGATGAGAGTTTAGACAAACCAGGCTTGGTAACAACATTTGCTTGTTGTCCAAAATTTTCGCCTTTTTCATTCAAAAGTGGTAAAAGTTGCTGCAATTGGGCCTCTGTTATCACATTCAAGACATTTCCATCTCCTTTGTTTGGCTCCTCTATAACTTGATTTTTACCAGGAGAGTAGCGACCACGATTAAGACTTTGGTTTGACCTTTCCTTCGGATGGTCTGGTGGATATCCATACAATTCGTAGAATTTGTGAATTAAGTGGCTCATTCCATCACAATGGGTGCATTGCGGGCGTCCCCTTGAAGTACCAGAACGACACTTATTCGGGTCTAAACGCTGTAAGGACTGGGTGTTAGAGGAACGATTTCCACCTCCTCCTGTATAATCATCTGTGCGTTGTTGGTTCAAATTCCCCATGTTGTTTCTTACTGCTATAGCCGTCGAGTTGTTTAGCTCAATTGTGCTATTAGAAGCACTGATCAGTCTTTGTTTTTCTTCTTGACAGACCAACGAATATGGCTGTCGCACTGAAGGGAGGGGATTCGTCATGAGTATCTGTTGAGTATATTTTACATGCATATTTCATATATTTTTTGTGGTAGTTTTTGAGTAATTTGGACAAATACCTACTGAATTGTGCATATTTTGTGGTTAAATAGGTTCAACATTCAAATACGTGGAGAAAGCACAAGAAAGGAGCTGAATTGATGAATAATTGAAGAAATTAAGGAGAAAAGAGTCAAATCCTCCAAAGAGTCAAAGTTTGGGACCAAATTGTCACTTCCGGAAAGTTGTGGATCACATGTGTAATTGGCCAAAGGACTAAATTGCAACTTTCCAAAGTTGACGGACTCAAATGCACTTTTGGAAGGGCTCAATTGAAAGAAATCGAAAACTTTGGGGACCAAGCTGATCTACATTGAAAGTTGGATGACCCAATTGTAAATCATTGAAGGATGGAGCTACAAGTGAACCACACGATCGCGTGGATCTATCAAGTCGCGTTCGCGAACTAGGCCATAAATCCAAACCGAGAGAATTTAGCCCAACCACGCGATCGCGTGGTCAAAAATTTGAACTGATTTTCTGGGCTGACTCGGTTCGACCCAAACACTGAGAACGGGGATCTATGCGATTTTGGGTATTTTTGGCTAGGGTTTGAACACTTTTTTTTTTTTTAACCATTTTTTACCCTAAAAACTCATTTTCTCTCCATTGTTCTTCATTTTCCTTGCTTTCTTCTTGTAATTTTCTCTTGTTTTTGTATAGTTTTGTTGATGAATGTTGATTTGAGGGAGAAATACCAACATTATTTTCGAAGAGTAGTGATATTTTGAAGCAAGAATCATTGGTGAAGGGAAGTATTATTGCTTTATCTTCATATTTTTCTATTTACTTTACTTTGTAGTTGAAATAATGCATTTAATTCTTGAATTTTATTATTATTTCACTATGGGCTAAGTTATTTAGTGTTGGGATGATTGAAGAAACTTGACCTAGCATAGTTGACATTGATGCTTGTATTAAGAATTTAAGCTTTTTATTATCTTGTACATTTATTGTTGTATTTATTGACTAGCATTTATTGTGGCCACATTTATGCTTAGGTTTCATGGGATGTGCAATTATTGAGAAATTGTTGTGTATTCTAGATCAATACAATATTTGCTCTAGGTTCTTGTTTAGTATAGAGATATACCTAAAAATTTAGATGATCCATTGAGTTATTTTCACAAAGGTTTAATGCAATTGGTGTGTTTTTAATCGACATAGAGATATAGTAGGTTAATTCCACTAATTAGGGTTGACTTCACTCGAGAGAGGTAATTGGCTAAGCTTGGAAAATCGGGTCTAACATGATTAATGAATTGCATTTCTATTTTCTTGTTGTGAATTCAATTAGGTAATGGTCAAGTGGAATCAAGAATCCCAACACCCTTTTATCATCTTTTTATCAACATTTTCTAGTTATTTATTTACAATTGCGATTTTAATTCTAGTACGAGAACACTCCCTAACCAATCTTTACTGTGTATATTTCTTGTTAAAATTGATTGAATTAGAGTGTAGTTGAAATAGACAATCCTTGTGGGATCGATAAACCGGACTCATTTAGTCCACTATCACTTGTATGCGATACGTGCACTTGCGGTGTGTTTCTAGCGAACAGTATCTGTCCACGAATTGCGCCCTGTCAATCCTACTGTGCACCACACATGCATGAAGATGTATCGGCATATGTATCCAATTCGTCCCACAAACTTTTTAGTTTTTTGTAGTAAACTGAGATTGGAAGTTGATCTTGACGATAATAACTGATTTCTCGCTGAATTTCGAAGAATCGAGGTACATTGCTTTGAGAAAAACTCTCTTGGAGATCTTCCCAAACTTCACGAGCAATAGCATAATAAATTACACTGTCCGAAATTTCTGGACTGAGAGTATTAATGATCCATGAATGGACCATATCGTTGCAACGTGACCATGTTGCGTAGCCCTCTGGGTCTGTTGTTTCAGAAGGCGGGTTGATTGAACCATCAACGAATCCCAATTTATGCTTAGCGTTCGAGGCTAAAGTAATAGTCCTACACCAGGTTGAGTAATTATCACCATTCAGAGGCTTGAAGATAAGAAGGAGGCTTGGATGATCTGATTGTTGTGAAGAAAAAGGGTTTGATGAATCTGTACGTTTTGGAATTATGGCTCTCGTCGGATCAATGGTCGGATCGACCACATCACTAGTGCCATCATTGTTCTTGGACATGGTGGACGAGAAAATATTATAGGAGAATTAAGTGTAGAAGTCGCAGGATACTAAAAAGGCTCTGATACCATGAAAAACAATTGATGGAAAAGATGATATTCATTGATACATGATACAGTTAATATACATACAGGCAACTTGCACAAGAAGTAAAGTAAAATACAAATAAGGTAATGAGATATTTAAAAATATTCTAATCCCTATATATGATATTATGAGATATGGTGGAATGATTTTCTAACAATACAACAACAAATGGGTGACAAAGTGGTTGGAGATGCAACTGTAAAAAATGTTTATTTCGTGTATTTGGCTTAAACTCATTATCTTGGGCATATTGTGTCATTCTCGACAAATAATATGTCAAGTGTAGAAAAACGGGTACAAAATGTTGAGAAAGACATGTTAAAATGTCGAGAATAGTTATGAATGTTGAATATTTAAGTGTTAAATGCCTAGATTTTATTTCTATCTCAAATGGGCTTCCCAACATTCATATCAAATTAATTTTAGTTCTAAAATATTTTTTTAGACAAATGATAGATATACTATTTATTTTGTTGCAATATTATGTTTGATGATTGTGCTAACGACGAGATAGCAAGTTAAACAATGCAAACAATACGTCCAAGTTCAACTGATATTGGTATACTTAAACATTAAAATTGGTTGAAGTAATTATCCGTTTTATGCAACTTTAGGTTAATAAGCATTTTTTTTTTTTGGGTTAATAGTACAAAATGTCCCTACCTTTGACATATATTGTGCAAAACGTCTCAACGTTGTGATTTTTTACTCTAAACGTCCCAACATTTACATTTTCTTGTTGGAGACATCATTTCTGTTAAATTTAACCCAATTTCACCGTTAATTTGGAATTGAACAGTAAACATTTAACACATGCAAGGGCATTTTCGTCAAAATCAAAAGCAGTCCATTCATATTTGGGTAATTGGCACAAAACGTCCATACGTTTGACACTCATTGTGGAAAAACGTCCCAACGTTCATTTTTTTGGCGAATAACGTCCATACCTTTAGATTTTCTTGATGATTAGTCCCCAAATTTTACTTTTCTTTCAATTTAGTCATTCCTATTTGATTTAAAGTTCATTGTCTTCAAACGTGTATAACTTTTGATCTACAACTCTGAATTGCACTCCGTTTTTTGCGTTGAACTCCAAATTCAACAATCTTTTTTATGATGTATCATGTGTTCATTTATTAAACATTTCGTTTTGACTTTTGTATAGTAGATAATTATTTTGTTAGGGCATCATTGATTAACGTAAATTGATTTCTGTAAATTTTATTGAAACAGTGAAATTTTTATTTTAGTGTGTGTTCGGCGGCCAGTGGAATTTATAAATTGGATATATTTGACTTTTTCATTTTTTTAAGGTAAAATGTTTGGTTAAAAATTGCTATATTTACCCTATGTTTAAGTCATATTATAATCTCATATCACTTTTTGAACAACACAATTTCTTTCTTCAATTTTTAAAAAGTGATTTGAAGAGATAAAATGTGTGTTGTTCAAAAAGTGATTTGAGATTATAATATGGCTCAAATAGAGGCTAAACATAACAATTTTTAACCAAACATTTTACCTTAAAAAAATAAAATGTCAAATAAATCAAATTTATAAATTTCGCTGGTCGTCGAACACACACTAAAATTAAAATTTCACTGTTTCAATAAAATTTACAGAAATCAATTTACGTTAATCAATGACGCCCTAACAAAATAAGTATCGACTATACAAAAATAAAACGAAATGTTTAATAAATGAGCACATGATACATCATAAGAAAGATGGTTGAATTTGGAGTTCAACGCAAAAAACGAAGTGCAATTCGGAATTGTAGATCAAAAGTTATACACGTTTGAAGACAATGACCTTTAAATCAAATACGACAAGAAAATCTAAAGGTAGGGTCGTTATTCGCCAAATAAATGAACGTAGGGACGCTATTCGCCAAAAAAAAATGAACGTAGGGACATTTTTCCACAATTAGTGTCAAACGTAGGGAAGTTTTGTACCAATTACTCAAATATGAATGGGCTGCTTTTGATTTTGACGAAAATGTCCTTGCACGTGTTAAATGTTTACTGTTCAATTTCAAATTAACGGTGAAATGGAGTTAAATTTGACAGAAATGATGTCTCCAACAAGAAAATGTAAATGTTGGGACGTTTATCGTCAAAAATCACAATGTTGGGACATTTTGCACAATACATGTCAAAGGTAAAGACGTTTTTTGCTATTAACCCTTTTTTTGTGTCATTGAATTACTATTTATTTGTGAAGGAACTACTACACTTGTTGCAAGTTATTTTGTAGTGAAATATAATTTGGCGTCAATGGAAGTAACTTATTGAACTAAATTCTGTCAAATAAAATGGCGTTCTTGATATTACATATGTCGTGATTTAACTTCTTGTTACAGAATTTCGAGAATTGGACAAAAAGCTACGAAACATTCACATGTTATAATATCTAAATTTCACTTTTTTAATTTTAAAAAGTCCAACACTTCCTAAACAAGCAGAATGCTAAACAGTGATTAATTATACAGAATAAAAACAACTAAAATAATAAATTACGAAAACAAATGCTGCTAATATATTACCAATTAAATACTATTTTTTATTAATTCAAATTTATTCTCAAGGCTATATTATTGTAAAGTTAATACTATTAATTATTCTAAATATATTTTAGTTTTTTAGTAATGATAATTTTCATAGTTTATTGTCAAATCCATCTATATTTAAGCTTCATTTTCAAGTTAAACGTCCTATGGTAGAGCTATAAGGCGGCTCGTGTCTCTCAAACTCAATCGTACGAGCATATTTGACCCAATTTTAATTTAGTTTTTCCAACTTCAAAGAGGCCGAGTTAAGTGTAGTACACATTTATATTTTTTTGTTGAATGAGATTTTTATTTTTCTCACCTAATCTCTTCATTCTCCAAGAGAATGGGAAAGAGAAATGCATTCATATTATAATATCTTTGAAATTTAAGTTTGTGTTCAACAACTGTTATAACATATAATGATTAGTGTAGGTATGTCAACGAGTCGAGCCGAACTTCAAGGCTCCAGCTTGGCTCGAGCTTTCTTTGGCACGAGTCGAGCTAAAGCTCGACCCAAATTTTTAGGCTTGGCTCGAGCTTCTTCAAGCCGGCCCGAGCTCGACTCGAATTTTTTTCATTTTTTTTCACAACTAACATGCGACAAATGAGTTGTGTTTACTTAAACATTAAAACATATATTGTATACAATAAATGTTGAAAATTGTGTTGATTATAATAAAGTTTTACCAAACACAGTGTAAGTCGAAAGCTACTTTTTGAATTGACTAATTCATAATTTTGAAATTGACTTGTTTAATTGATTGAGTAAAATATCGAGTCAATATTTCAATCAGAAAGTTAGTGATTTGTTAGGTGGATCGTCGTCGTGGGACTGAAATTCAGTCGAGATATATTTTACAATTATATATATATAATGACTTACAGATTCAAATATGCAACTTGAAATGTTTAAGTTATATAAATTAATTTTGTAAATTTTACTTAAATAAAATTAATATTAAATATCACACAACAACTTATATAGCCCTTGTTTGGTTAGGGATGACAATGGGACGGAGAATTCTCGAATCCGACGGGAACCCGTCCCGAACGGGGAGGGGAATCCCCAACAATGACGAGGATGGGGCAAAGATGGTGATTACTATCAAATCCCCATCCGCGAAGAATTTGAGCAATCAATCTATCATCATACCCACTCTCTTGATGAACTTCCATTGACATTATTTACATAATATTGAAATTCAAATGTATAATGTTATTTCTTGATATATATATAATTGGAGCAACAAACACATGATGAAGTGCAGTTTTAGGATAAAAGATAATCCCAAAATAGATATTGTTTAGTTAAGGGTTAATTGCTAAATATATAATTTTCAGTTTTTCAAAAAACTTGCAAATACATCTAAATATTTAGCCCTTATTTGAGCCCCATTATTTCTCTTTTTTTTTACAAATTTTTTCTACAGTAATCAATCTTAACCATTCAAAAAAGTCAAACCCACAATTTTTTACTGTTCAAACCACTTTTTAACCATTAGATTTTCAAAAACCAAATTTTAACTTGAAATAACGGGGCTCAAACAAGGTATTAATTTTTTTTGTATCATACATCTCAAACATATCATTTATTAACAGCATTAATCTCATTTTAACAAAAAATGAAGGGAAAATGGGAAAGTAACTTAAAAACCCAAGAAAATAAAGTTTAATTGTAGATTTAATAATCAAACTTTGATTTTTGTTGGCATAGATTTCTAGCCTTTCATTTATTATCAGACTACATCCGGTATTATAGAATCGATCATTTTTCTAATAATTGACTCATGTACACTATCACATAATATTATGAGGGAACTAAAGAACGACATTATTTGAAATCATTAAAAATACAAATATTAGACATACAAGCGCAAAAAAAATTGAAAATTCTATCATTGAGATACCTTGAAACTAAGTATGGGGAACGCAAATTTGTATGTCCAGCTTTTTTTTATTTAAATTGAGGTAATTGATGTTTTTGTAGTTGAATCTTTACATGTTATTGCTGTTCAATTTTCAACATTTTCAGATTCTAAGCTTACGTCGTTGAAATTCAGTACCACGAAGAAGTCATTTGTGAGGGTATCTAAAAGAGATGACCATTCAAATCTAAAAAAATGCTGAAAACCAAACAATAACACATGTAAAAATTAGACAATCGAGGACTAAATCGACAATGAATAACTATATTTTCACAATGTGGATGACAATCTACTTACATTGGGGGTGGGGGCCACAAAATTCAAATTTTGTGGCCCCCACCCCCAATGTGAGTGATTGTCATCCACATTGTGGATCACATTGTGAATGTAGCATTGTTGATCTGCAATTAACCTTTTTTGGATTTTTAAGTGACTTTCCCGTTTTACCCTTCACTTTTGTCGAAATAGGACTAATGCTGCTAATAAACGATACGTTGAGGATGTATGGTGCCAATATGTTTGAATGTATTTACAACTTTTTTTTAGAAGCTGTGAACTAAGTCTGCAATTAATCATTTAACTATAGTTGCGTCTATCATCACTATCATCACTAATAACTAAAAGCGTGGATGTCAAGGAATATTTTAATTGCCAATTATATCCATTTTAATTGTCAATTATATCCTTACTTCTATTTTTCTTATGTCTATAATACTCTTAATTAAAAAAAATACATCTTTTCACATAAATAAATGTTGAATAACTTTTCAAATGATTTTGATTTAATTAAACAATAAATTCAAATTCCAAATAAGGTCCTTATATTCATTGCATATAATTTATAAAATATGTTTATTGATAACCATTTTCAATCTTATACCACATTGTAATTCAATACGTATGTTTATAGAGTTCTAAAACTGAATTATTACAAGTTTACAACGTAAATCAAACATAGACATAATTTTTTTTATACAATACAAGATTCTAATAATATTATAGTAGAATTAAGATAATCTCACAATAGAAATAGTGTGGAGAATGTTAAAATAATCAACATGATGAATAATTGGTAAACTACGATTTATGTTAAAATAATTTAAAACCAATAACTTTTTGAATAATCAAAATAAAACATATAGAGTTATTTATTTGGACGCTAACATAAGGGTCAATTTGAAGAAAATAATTTATTATTTTTTTTAGTCAAGTGCAATAAGATGTAAGTTATTAAAATATATTTATAGATAAATAAGTATTCAATCTTCACTTGTATGATGAATGTAGTTAAGCCCCCGTTTGGTGTTGATTTTAATTCAAATTTTAATACAAGTCAAAGTTAATAGTTAGTTTCAACCAAATATTTTATGAAACTTACAAAATTTTAACCACACAAATTTATCAACTTTTATCAAAATCTAATAAAAATCTGATTTAAATCCTTATCAAATGAAAAAGAAATCCAGCTTATTCAAATTTGACAAAAAATAAAATAAAATGAAAATACTTCTATGGTTCAAACATATTTTCAACATCTTCTCGGATTTACGTTTTGCTACATAAATGTCATGATGTACACTTAATAATTAAGAAAAATTGAAAATGCCTATTACAAAATTTACTCATAGGTTAATATATAAATAAGTTATCGAGTAATTTTCATATGAATAATTAAAAGTTAAAATTAGTAACAATAATTAATTTGACATCATCATAATCATAGGAGTTTAAAACGATTATACCCAACACGATTTAGTATTAATACTCCTTAATATTATATTTGTATAATATGATGATTTTAATAATTTTCATTTTATACTTCATTATATAGGAGATACAAAGTATAAGTTTTTTTATCTTGTACATAAGACGTGCGAAGCATGTGACGGAATACTAGTATTAACAAAACGTTCTTATAACATGTTTCAGATACAGTAAAAAGCTAATACAATAAAATTAAAATTTTCATAATTGACTATTGCCTCGCATATCTTATATGATCATAATGTTGTTACAAATGCAGTATTATTTTCTACAACCATAATATTTTCATAGCATATTTCATATGCTGAATTAGACACGATTATATATTAACAAATAAAAATAAAAATAAAAATAAAAATAAAAATTAACGCTTGATGAGACTTGTTAATTGTTATGTCCAATTCTTGCCACATGGCTATTTATAATTGTACTAGTGAATCACCCGTGCGATGCACAAGAAGAAACGTTTAGATAAAGATAATTTAATGTGAAATTAGATGAATCTTTTAGATAAAATAAATAAATTTCGCAACTAAGAGATAAGATCTTCATTTATTGGTTTCATATGACTACAAATTTTGGAATACTTCTTTGTACACAACATTGTTTGTTAATTTTGTTGGTCTTTCATTCTTATCACAAATCAACATCTTTAATCAAGAACGATTTGTCACCCTAGAAATCGTAACATAAAGTTGTCCATGTGTAAATACTAGCCGTTTAAGAAGAAGTCCCACATGCGAGAGTGATTGTCACTGACTCTTATTAATAGTCATAGCATAGGACACCATCAATGAAAATTGTTTTCTTTGAAATCTAATAGGTATCCTAGAATCAGAAGAGTTCAACGACGTCCTTGGAATAAAGAACTTGTGTCTTGCATTGCTAAAGAATTTGACCACCTAGAACATGGTCGCCAAGTTTTGTAACTACCAACATTGTTCCATTGCACAACCCCTGAGTATGACCAATATTTCTTAAAAAGAGAAATGGATACTGACATACTGCAAAGAGAAATAAAGAGGATGCACTTCGTTTATCCGCTGCAATAGTCCACCATGTGGCGCAATAATGATATCCTTGTGTCCAAATTGTGTATCAAAATCCACCGACAATCAATCCAGCAATTTCATCGACAACAGGCAAATTATATTGCCTATCATCGGTCGCCTACCAACCAATAAGTATAAGTCTTACATTTGAATTATTTTTCTTAATCATTTTTTCTCTAACTAACCTAAACTGTCATACCAATTTGTTGTATTTGTCTAGCATATCCTTCAAATTAGAAACTATACAATCATGCAACATTGAATCACATGATTCACTCCTACCGGGGGACATTAAAAGACATAAATTAAATTTTAGACTATCACAACAAAATTATCCATAAAGAATATAAATATATAAGCAATAAATATATAATACGTACCCTACGACCCTTTTTCTACTTTCAACCTTATTCGCATTGTTAACAATGTAAAGCTGAGCAAATTGCAAAGTTGAACTGTCATCGGCAACAAACTCCCAATCTTATGACAATTTTGACTGTGTAATCTGAAGATGAGAGGTCCTCTACCATCTCTTAGCCCATTATCTATCCCCCCATCGAAGTTAATGAAAACATCATATTATATGTCCCAATGTTCTCAATGAAATTCTTAATCCTATCGTCCCTGCCATATAACAAATCTTTCAAAATAAAAGGATGATCTTCTATAAGAGGAATCTTCACTTTCTCTTACATACAACAAAGTAGGGGTGAACAAAAAAATCTCGAAACCGAACTAAACAGCAACAAATGATTTGTTTTAGTTCGATTTCAAATGTGAAATGGTTTTGTTCGGTTTGGAAAAATTTCAAACTGCCTTAAACGGTTTAGTTTAGGTTTTAATAGTCAAAATCGCGGTTTAAAACAACCAACCAGCCAAATTTAAAAAAATTTTAAAAAATAAAAATAAAGGCAAACGTTCAATTTAAGAAAAAAAATGCAACACACTTTGTATTGTCAACAAATCAAAATTAAGGAGTCAAAGATTAATTTGTTCAAATCTACAACCATTTAGAAATAATTCTTACATTTCATAATCATCATCTAAGATATTTTCTTAAAATAAAATTTTTAATGTAAGAACTAATTACATCTTATTTAAGAAAAATTTAAATATTGCTTCCATATAATTAGTTTGTTTATCAACATGAATTGATTCACAATAAACCACTAAATTAGAAACTGAATACTATTATTGAGCTAGTTTCAACTCAAAATTTTAGACGAATATGTGTCTTTGAGCTCACTTTGGAATATACTAATTCATTCGATGACAATTCGTGGTTTTAAACTGCACCAAATAGCAAAAAATGGTTTGCTTTTGTTTTATTTTTAAAATGAAATGAAATGGTTTGATTTGGTTTGAAAAATTCCAAACCGTTTTAAGTAATTTGGTTTGAAATATTACCACAAACCGCTCAAACAAAATTGTGTTCAACCCTACAACAAAGTGAGAATTTTTGGATTAGACATGTTTTATAACGCTTATCCACTCTCTCCTCGAATAAAAAATATGCCTTGCAAAATAAACACTTAAATGTAGAATCTCCAATATCCATGTACTTTGAAAAATCAAACAATAGATAAAAAGTTATTAATATAGACCATGCATATAAAAGATAAGATTCACTTTTTTTACTATTGACAATGGAAAACAACACGTATGAATTTGATAATCATAATAAAGAAAAAGAAAAAGAAAATTAAAATTGTGAGATTGACAAAGATGCATTAAATTCATGGTATTATAGGTTTTCAATATTTATACAACGTAATTGTTTGTTGATGAAAATTATAATATAACATTCATCGTCTCAATTTTCAGTTAAGTAAGTTGGGAGACAATTTACTTATTGTTGTAGAAATTTAAGAATCATAAATATTGAATTAAAATATAACAATTAATATCATCACATAGTTAATTATTTTTTAAAATTTAGACTTAACAGTTAGGACAAAAAATCATTAATAACTATATCATTTCAAAATAATATAAATAAATTAGTTAATCGTTAATGTTAAAAAATATGACATAAGACTTTTTGGAATAAAAAATTAAATAACAATTAAATGTAATTATAAATAAAATTATTTTGTTAAATAATCTAATATAGAAAAGAATGTTATTATGTATATGTAACAAAGAACTTAAAAATAGGATTATTTACAACAAAATTTAATACAACTTGATTAAATATTTGATATAAATGTAAATGAAAATTTGACATTAAAATATCAGAATAATTGTATGAAAAGATATGTTTAAACACAAATAACCAAATATAAATAAGTAAAAAAATCCCCCATAAAAATTCTCCATAATTAAGCATCATTCCAGCATTACTCGGAAGTAGTAGCAATGCGAACATAATAAAAGCTGAGTTTTCTTGCCAAAACTCAACTGTTTTTATATATAGATATATAGATTTTTGAACTTTCATAAAAAGTCCCAATTTGGTTTGATTAAAAAATTCTTAATAGATTTTTATAAAAATGGATGAAATGTATGAAAGAAAAGATGAAAAAAGTTGTGGATCTTATATAAGGTTTAAGTAAAAATTAGGGCCAAGCATGGACTAAAATACAAGTTTCATTAAGAGTGGGTAGTCAAAGTCTTATATAACTACTAGTTTAATGCAGATAACGTTGAGTATATCATAGCGTATTCACGTTCAATGAACGTGATTGTAGTTCATTTAAGAAAGTACATAATATTGCACTCTCATAAATTATAAAATGTTCAAGGATTTGTATCCTAAATTTCCAAATCCTAAATTTTTGATAGCAATCTAGCTCAATTTCATCATAGTAGTTCCTAGTATAAAAACAAATGTCTTTTAAGTTTTTCCTTAAAAAAAGAATCAAAGTGACCTCGAGATGCTCTAATCTACATCTACAATATCTAAAAATGATGAATGCACGAGAATAGTTTGAACACCTATTTTACCCATATATATATTTAGTTATATACCATTACCCCTATTTAATAACATTAAATAATTTATTACATTAATTAATGGGTTAATTACACAAAATGTCACTCAAGTTTCAGTTACAAATTTTTTTATTTAAAATTAAAAATATATTGATAATCTAAATAAAAACCTTTTACATCAAAATAAAATGTTTATGACCATTTTAGCAATTTTTCCAAAATTTAGGGGCTATCAGCCCTAATATTTGGATGTGAAAGTTAACAAAGTGCATATTGAGTAATCAATTGAAACTTAAGTTACAATTTGTGTAATAATTGAACTTTAGTGGCATATTTGAAATTTAGATGGAACTTGAGTGACATTTTGTATAATTAACCTTTAATTAATTTATTGTTAAGAATTTACATTGTTATAATGTAATTTCAATTATTATGTTATTTCATTTATTTGGTACTAAATTAACTTACTATCAACATTTTAAAATTTTGTAATAAAATTTTATATTCTTATTCTCACATTATTACACTTTTTATTTGTTTAGTATTAAAAAAGAAGAAAACTACTCCGCCCTTTAATAAATATTATTAGAATATAATATTTAAAATATTACATCCAAAATTTTAAAAGTTTGAATTTGTCGACCATTTGAAATTTCAATTAAGATTGTCGAGTTTAAAATTCAGTTATTTTATGCCAAAACGTTTATTTCAAAAGTTATTCGAAGAGGATGATGTAGTATTCCGGATATTTAGAACCTGAGGCGTTACAAAAATTGTATTGATGCTAGATCAATACTAGAACCTTGTGAGTTGCAAATTTAAGAAAGAAACCAAGAGTAAATTTGAGTTCATTTTATGTAGTAATCCAATCTATGTTGGAATTCTACCATTTCATTCAATTGACTATGCACAATTATGCCATATTTTTAGCTTAGTTACCTGTGTAAGCTTTTATATTACTTGTTTGTATGCATTTTTATTTTCTCTGAGAAAAAGTATTCCCGAGTGGGAATGAGTCAACTGGTTCCTCTGTATCATTGTCTGAGCTATATGAGTTGTATAATCCATATACATATATAATAATAGGATAACTGTTACCATTTTACACACATAGTTTTCCGTCCATTTTTACTTGTCATTTTAGGAAATTTTTTAATTTTATCAATTTATTTTAATATATGAATTATGAGAGTTCAATTAATGTATGAAGTAAATGATTTATGAATTTGTAAAAAATGAAAATATCTATAAAAAATCAAAGTATAGATTATTTTTATTCTTCTGATAATTATTGCATTATTTTGAAGTTGAAAAATATGTAATATGGATGTCAAATCAAAGATTTCAACTAGAAGTTTAATATAATTTAACAACTGAAAGCAAACTTAGTGGTTCAATTTGTAAAATAGAAGGTGTTAGCAAAATCATTCTATTTAAAAATAAAATATGGTCTACACGTTTATTTAACATGTACAAAAATAGTATGTGCAATTGTGAAAAAAAATGAGTTTTAAAGAATGTGTGGTTAAGAATGAACACTGAAAAAATTATTTTTGAAGGAATCAATTCTATGCGAATAAGTGATAAAATCTTATGTGTCTTGTGGGTTAAACCTCCATTTATAAATTGAAATGAATATGTGATTTTTTTTGTATATAAAGTTAATTATATTTGTAATATTCATTCAATAAAATTTAATTAAAATTTTCATTTCATATTATTTATTTGTTATATTCATTTTAATATATGACTCATATAAGTTTTTCAAGTTTAAGTTTAACAGATTGCAGCATTTAATTTTAAGCATTTCTTTCATTTTTTAAAATGTTTGATAAATTCTGATAGTAATGTATTTACTTTTTTATATGTAATGTAATGTAATGAAATGAAATATTTGTTTAATATATTTAATTATCAATTATTGCATTAAGATAGTTAGTACAAATTCTTATAGTACTATTCAGGGAGTCGATAAATTAATTCCGTAAATGTCTATTAGCTTTTAATTTCATTTTACGAGTTGAAAATTGTAAATATTTCAACTTTTAGAAATAAAATAATCATAAGCTAGACTTTAGTCTCAAATCAAAATATTAAAGTATAGAATAAGTCACAAGTCGATATCTTAGTCTGAATATACTAAGAAAACTAGATAATGAATAATTAGCTGTTAAAAGAAATATGCAAGTCGTAATTTTAGGTTTTACTTTTCTGGGTATTTTTCATTATATATGATTGCACAATTTAGTCGGACATTTTATTTTTACAACTTATTCAATTATATCTTACGTGCATTGCACGTGTGTGATTACTAGTGTTGTATTTAGATATAACATTTGGTCAATATGAAATTTATTTCTTTATTTGTCTTTGCTTTTCTTCTATTATTTTTCTTTGCTGTCACATTACATATGATAATGCGAGATGAAATTTCTCTTAAGGTTGTACTTGCATATGGTGCTGAAAGTGATGGAACTCTTGGCTTCCAATAGAGATACTTAAAACGAATATTATTCACTTCTCATTTCTCTTTTGTCAATTATATAAGGAGTTAGATGGAATGTATATTCTCATAAAATTCTTTTACTGCTATAATAGGCATCAACACCGTAGAAACTTAGCTCCGGATTTGAAATTGATTTTTTTTTTTTTTTAAACTGACTTGGTTTTTTTGTAATGCTTGCCGATCTTGCTTTCATTGATGTGAACCCAAAATTTTTTGTGATGAATAGTTAAATTTTTTCTAACAAAGGAAAATGTAGAAACAGACCATTTCATAAAATTAAAAAGATCCATATTGTCAAGGTAAAAGTGATGTTTTGTTCTTTCCCTTTTCATTTACACCTACATTTGTATTAGGTTTTGCTTAACAGACAGAAAGAACATTGTGGTTGGGGTATGGTGGCAGTTCAGTCCATCTCTCGCCACCAAAAATGCTTCACATTTGGTACAAAATTTTAAGCATTTTTTCACTTTTCAATTTTATCCTGTGAAATTTTTTGCTTCATAGACTTTTGGCTTCCCTGTTTTTATCAATAAAATGGGAAATGGAATGACATTTAGGTAGTTAGGTTTAAATCACATACAGCGTTCCAATTCATAATCTTTTTCAATAGTGTAACTAGACCTTCCTATCTGTTATTCTCAATGAGTTTAGTGACCCTTGTTGGAGAAATAAGTGGTTTTTACTATTTATTAATTTCAAGAAATTATTATTTTGTTAGTGATAATTCCTTGTGGGAACTTTTAAAATCTTTTGCATGATATATTGCAGATCTGAACCTTGAATTCTATTCTATTTGATTTTAAAATTCGTAGCTAGTATATTGTCTCGTAATCCGGACGACCAATGCACAAAATTAAAAGTTAACTAGACAAAGAAATACCTCTTATTATATTTACTAAGAAGTGTTTCACAGTGTTCTTGTTTTTTATTTATTGTTCTTTTCTTCCTTATTACTCGTGGTTTAGTTGTTTCAATGATATTTCTTAAGATTAGCAAAAGGCTTATTGAGAACTACAAGAATTTCAAGTTAGAGACTGGTGTGGATGATAAGTGTATTTTATTCTATCCTTAAAGTAGGATTTTTATTGTTTGTTCTAGAATATTTGCTATTTATTTAGTTTGTATTTGTTTATATTTCAGAAATGACCCAAAGTTAGGAGAACAATGGAATTGAAGCCAAAATCGATCAATTGGATGTTAAAAGTGTCAAAATATGCAAATCAAGAGTTGATGCAGTTAATCAAAAGACCAATTCACTAGTACAAAATTACATAAAAAAAATAACATATTAGCGTCGTTTTTCGTCAAAAAACGACGCCTCAAAAAAAGCGGTGGCAAAATTGTAAATAAAAATTCATAAAAAACGTCGGTTCTTCCTAAAGAACCGACGCTGGTAGAGCCGGCCCATTAAGGGCGTCGGTTCTTACTAAAGAACCGACGCCTATAATTAAATTATAGGCGTCGGTTCTTTAGTAAGAACCGACGCCCTTAATGGCCGACTAAAAGGCGTCGGTTCTTTAGTAAGAACCGACGCCTTTTAGTTAAAGGCGGCGGTTCTTAAAAGGAACCGACGCCTTTAATTTAGGCATTTTCCCTCTACCTTAGGTCAAATTCTTCAGCACTTGAATATTCCCACAGCACTCCACAGCGCCGCTCACCTCCACAGCCTAAAAGTCTCATTCATCACACTCCCCCACCATAGCCAACGTCACCGGTAGTGCAGCTTCGGCGCCGTCATTCTTTTCTCCACTGCGCACCACCCCCACCCCGCTGCCCTCTCTTTTCCTCCGTGCGCCTCACCCAGCCCACCACCGTGTACCGGTACCTCCGCCACCTCCTCCCCCAGCCGCGCGTAGCCAACCCTCAAAGTCTCATTCATCACACTCCCCCACCGTAGCCAACGTCACCTCCGACCGGTAGTGCAGCTTCGGCGCCCCCATTCTTTTCTCCACTGCGCACCACCCCCACCCCGCCGCCCTCTCTTTTCCTCCGTGCGCTACACCCAGCCCACCACCGTGTACCGGTACCTCCGCCACCTCCTCCCCCAGCCGCGAGTAGGGAATCCCAGCCAGCGCGCACCTCCGCCACCTCCTCCCCCAGTCGCCACCGTCCCACCAACACGGTAATTTTTTATTTTTTAAGCTTAAACTAGTTTGTTCATTTTGTTAATTTATAATTGAATTTATTTATTTATGATTTAATATGTTTATTGATTTAAATGAACTTATTAGTGTTTTTTGAATTTGGAATTTAGATTGATTTTGAGTTAGTAGATTTATAAATTCAAATTTTAAATTATTGGAGTTTTATTGAAATTGTAGAATATTAATTTTATTTTAGTAACGATTATAAGATATTTATATATGAATTATTTGAGATGTTTTGTACTTGTTGGATGTTTTGGTGAATTTAGATGATTATGTTGTGATGATTTGGAGATATGAGCGTATATATATAGTGAATAATTAAAAGGCTAAAAATGTTTGAGTTTTTAACATGTTGAGGTTGAAAATTTTAAACTAGATGAAAATGTTGATGTTCGAGTGGAGTTCTGTTTGAGGTTTGAATATGTTGAAGTTAAATATTTTAGTTTTATTGTGGCATTTTGATTCCCCCTACAGGTTGGTTAAGTCCAATTTATAGGGGAGATTCTGTCAAAATTTTTGTAAAATTTTATAAATAAAAATGTAAATAATCAAGTAAGGTAATTTCATTCGTATTAACACATGGTGAATATCTTGATATATGTGTCTTAAATTAGTTACGGATAAATAATGAATGTGAGGTATTTATAAGTGAATTATTTGAGATGTCTTGTACTTGTTGGATGTTTTGGTGAGTTGAGATAATTATGTTGTGATGATCTGGAGATATGAGCGTATATAGTGAATAATTAAAAAGCTAAAAATGTTTGAGTTTTTAACATGCTGATGTTGAATATTTTAGACTAGATGAAAATGTTGAAGTTCGAATGGAGTTTTGTTTGAGTTTTGAATATGTTGAAGTTAAATATTTTAGTTTTATTGTGGCATTTTGATTCCCCCTACAGGTTGGTTAAGTCCAATTTATAGGGAAGATTCTGTCAAAATTTTCGTAAGATTTTATAAATAAAAATGAAAATAATAAATTAAGGTGATTTCATTCGTTTTAACACATGGTGAATATCTTGATATATGTGTTATTAGATATGGATCGGAGTTGGATGTATGAGAAACGTAATACACATGAATATGTGAAAGGAGTTGAAGAGTTAATGAAATGTGCTGAGGAAAACAAAATAAAAGAAGGTGAAGAAATGCTTTTGTGTCCTTGTTGTGATTGTAAGAATCTGAGAAAGTTCCGTAGCTCTGAACAAGTCAAGAGTCATTTGATCCGTCATGGGTTTAAGGAAGGTTATGTACGGTGGATATGGCACGGTGAGAGTATACTTCCTAGGACGAGCACCGGTGATGATAAGGGTGATCAAGAGGAGAATAATTTGGACAATGATCAGAATGATGTGGATAATGATCGGATAGATGAAATGATGCGTGACATACAAGAGGATTTCATCGAAAAGTCTCATATTTTCGATAGCCTGTTTAATGATTCTGAACAGCCTTTATTTTCTGGTTGTAAGAAATTCACAAAATTGTCTGCTGTGTTTAAGTTGTATAACTTGAAAGCAAAGAATAGGTGGAGTAATAGGAGTTTCACGAATTTATTGGAACTTTTACGAGATATGCTTCCGGAGGATAACGAACTTCCTAGTTCAATTTACGAGACAAAGAAAATGTTGTGCCCGATGGGTATGGAGATCGAGAGGATACATGCATGTCCAAATGATTGTGTATTGTATCGGAAAGAGTATAAGGACTTGAACATGTGTCCAAAGTGTGGAGCATCGAGGTATAAGCGAAAGGAAGGCCATGTTAATTGGGAGGATAAGAAAGGCTCACCGGAAAAGGTGTTATGGTACCTACCTGTGATACCAAGATTTAAACGCTTATTTGTCAATGCAAATGATGCGAAGAACATGCGTTGGCATGCCGATGGGAGGAAAGAAGATGGAAAGCTAAGACACCCGGCTGATTCTCCTCAATGGAGGACCATTAATAGGATGTTCCTCGATTTTGGTGGAGAAGATAGGAATCTTAGGCTTGTACTATGTACAGATGGGATGAACCCGCACGGTAATATGAGTAGTCGACATAGCACTTGGCCGGTTCTCTTGGTGAATTACAATCTTCCTCCTTGGTTATGTATGAAGCGCAAGTACATCATGTTTTCGTTGTTAATATCAGGGCCTAAACAATCGGGAAATGACATAGATGTTTACCACTAATTGAAGATTTAAAACTGTCGTGGAATGAAGGTGTGTTAGCATTTGATGCACATAGACAAATGAATTTCACATTACGTGCTATGATATTTTGCACCATAAATGATTTTCCTGCTTATGGTAACTTGTCGGGGTATACTAATAAAGGAGCTAAAGCATGTCCCGTTTGTGAAGAAGATACGGTTGATCTTTGGTTAAAAAACTGTAAGAAAAATGTGTTTATGAGTCATCGTATATTTCTCCCTGTTCACCACCCTTATCGAAAGAAGAAAAATCTCTTCAATGGAAAAGTCGAGACTCGAGTTTCTCGCTTACCATTAACAGGAAATGAGGTTTATGAACGAGTTAAAAATATTGATGTTATGTTTGGAAAACCTTTTAAACCTCCTCAGAAGAGTCTTTGGAAGAAGATATCCATATTTTGGGATCTACCCTACTGGGAACACTTACAGGTAAGACATTGTCTTGATGTAATGCATGTGGAGAAAAATGTATGTAATAGTGTCATCGGGACATTATTGAACATTCAAGGAAAGACAAAAGATGGTATCAAAGTCAGAAAAGACATGGTAGAAATGGGGATACGAGATAAGTTAGCACCGCAAGAGTTGGAAAAGCGTACCTATTTACCCCCAGCCTGCTACACTTTGTCTAGAAAGGAGAAAACAAGTTTTTGTGAGTGCCTAAAATCTTTTAAGGTTCCATCTGGATACTCATCAAACATCAAAAGTCTTGTGTCGATGAAGGACTTGAAATTGGTTGGTATGAAGTCTCATGACTGTCATGTCTTAATGCAACACTTGTTACCAGTTGCAGTTCGTGGCATACTCCCAAAACATGTTAGAAATGTCATTATAAAACTTTGCTTCTTTTTTAATGCAATTTGTAGTAAAGTTGTTGATCCGGATGTGCTGGACGATTTGCAGGCCGATATTGTTATCACTCTATGTCAATTTGAAATGTATTTTCCTCCATCATTTTTTGACATTATGGTGCACTTACTTGTTCACTTGGTGAGAGAAATTAAGATTTGTGGTCCGGTGTTCTTGAGGTATATGTATCCATTTGAGAGATACATGGGTATATTAAAAGGATATGTGAGAAATCGATTTCGACCTGAAGGCAGTATCATTAAAGGTTATGCTGCCGAGGAGGCTATTGAATTTTGTACTGATTACCTAGATGATATTGATGTTATTGGTATTCCTAAATCTCGTCACGAGGGAAGACTGAAAGGTAAAGGTACGATATGATGCAAAACAATTGTGCCTGGTATTTAATTGCGAGACAAAGCGCACCTCCTTGTCTTGCAACACCTTACCGAGGTTCATCCATATTTGGACGAGCACATGTCCATTTTAAGGCGGCAAAATCCTTCAAAAGGTGAGAGGTGGGTAACTAATGAACATAATCGCTCATTTGCAGAATGGTTCAAAGATAAAGTGCTGCAAGAATTATCACAAATGTCGAATAACATTTATGAAATTGTAAAGTGGTTAGCTTACGGACCTGACATGCTTGTGAGGTCTTATGAAGCATATGACATTAATGGGTATACATTTTATACAAAACGTTAAGATGATAAGAGCACGATGCAAAATAGTGGAGCGACTCAAGTAGCAATGTCAAGAGATTTTTCCGTAATGTCTTACTATGGAGTAATTGAAGTTATTTGGGAACTTGATTACAGGGAGTTCAAGTTTCCTCTATTTCGATGTAAATGGGTTGATAATAGACGGGGTGTTCGGGTGGATGAATTAGGCTTCACTTTGGTGAATTTTGATCGGTTAGGTTATTTTTATGAGCCATTCATACTGGCATCACAAGCGAAACAGATATTTTATGTTCTTGACCCAGCAAATACTAAGTGGTCAGTTGTACTTCAGGGTGACTCGATGTTAAATCTACCCTCCAAGTATAAAGGGGTCAAGTTATAGCCTAGCAGTAATCCAGGGTCATTCTTCCTAGGGATTTTATTGGTATCGTAATATTTGCTAAATTCGAAACCTAAACTATGATTTCAATTGTGCTAAAATGAAATTGGAGAGAACATAAATAAATTACAATGAAAGGGAAATTTGAGTGGAGTTATTCTTTCGCTATCAATTGGGCTTTTCAAATAAGATTAATGTGAATTTTCTTGAAATCGATAAGATTTAAACATATTCGTACGAAAATTAGTCAATTTATTCTACGGCATTTAGTCGAGCATGTTGTGTGCATAATCAATACATACCACATCAACGACATCAATCGAAGTAAAATAATTTGAAAAATTAAAACACTCGTTAATTATCATCAATAACAAGAATTCATCTATAGAAAATTAACACTCACCCATTGAGGCTAAGAATAACTCCCCTCAAATATAATTTAGCCGAACATAATTAAATTAAACGAAATAAAATTCAAATAAACAATAACCATTACTAAAGAGTGAAATTCACGTTTTGAATTGAAAGTTCAATATCCAAAATATATATCTCAAACCAAAATAACAAAAATTAGTCTAAATTCATTAAAACCAGTAATCGAAACAATTAAAATTCTAAGTAAAATAAGATTGTAAACTAGAACGAATCACCCGAAACAACCAATCGCAGCCTCTATTTTCGAACCACAAGAATATGCTTCGTTTCTCCTCCTTCGCTGCTGCGTTGAAGTGAAAGCTGCTGGGAGTTGGCTGCCTGTGTGTAGAGAAAAGACAGAGTGAAAGTGCGTGCGTGAGAAGATGAAGGCAGACTGGTTGGGGCTGCTGAATGGTTGCTGTTCGGTGCTGCTGTGTGGAGTTGTTGATGAGGACTGCTTGCGGCTGTTGTGCAGAGGCTGAGAAGACAGCGGGAGAGAGAAGAGAAAGCAGAGGAGAGTTGAGAGAAAGGTTGCGGCTGAAGGTGAGGCTGTGTTTTAGGTGAAAAAGAGAGAGACGTGAGGGGGAGGTGTGGCTGGTTGGTCTGTGGCGAGAAGAAGGCAGCGGCTAGTTTGCTGCTGGGTTGCTGAAGACAGCGGCTGAGGTGCAGGCTGTAGGGCTGGTGAGGAAGAAGATAGCGAGAGAGAGAGAGAGACGTGAGGCAGAGGGTGGTTGGTTATGTGTGTGAGGAGTGCTGCTGGTGGGGAGTTGCGGCTGGAAGAACAGGTTGAGGGAGAGGACTGGCGGCTGCTGGTTGTTGATGGAAGTAGGCTGGTTTTGATGGAAGTAGGCTGGTTTTGTGGGGAAGAAAAAAAATGGTTGAAGTAAGGTTGAAGGTGGAGAGAGTGATGGTTGAGGGATGTTGGAAGAAGAAGTGCTGCCGTGAGAGTTGAAGGCTGAAACCAGCTTGTAGGTTTCTTTTTTTTTTTTTCAATTTGGGCTTTTTTTTCGGGTCCATTAAGCTAGGGATTTTTGAGATAAAATTGTCCAAAATGTACCTGTAATTAAATAAATGAAATTATTGGCAAATAACATCAATTTAGAGTTTTAACAAATAAAATTGAATCTTTAATAAATTTTACTCTAAATGACAAAATTTATATCCCAAAAATGTATTTTTTCATTTATTTGCCTATCTAAAATACGTAAAATTGGACAATAATCACACTCCCCAACTAGCTTTTTGCCAGTCTCTAGAAATTCAAGCAAATTAAAAATATGACTAGCTCAATGAAAAACTTCAATTGTAATGTCAAGAATGAATTTAGATAGTCGAGCACAGAAACTTCGCAAAATCAAGAGATCAAGCATTATATCCAAATTAATCCATAAAAACGTTCCCAAAATTTTTTGTGTGTGTGTGTTTTAAGCCGATCCATCAAACCACTAGCCCCAACACGTACAGTGTCGAGTATTCACTCAAGCCAAGTATAAACTCCATATACTCACGGGTATGTGTATTTTGTTTCTGTACTGGTTAGGGGTCACTCATGGAGTTTGAAAATTGATCACTCAAGCATTCAATAAAGGCCCTATATATGTGGATGACAGTAATGCAAATATTGACCTCATGAAAAGCTCACAACCTTTGGGACTCAACCGTTCTTACCACAAGCTTACTTAAGATCAAAATGTCAATGTCAACGTAAAGGTAGTGATGGTGTTCTCAAGAGAATTGATAAAGAGTGATGGAAGAAGAGGTTTGCATATTTCAGTGATAATAATAGAACAAGGAATTCGAATGGAAGTATACGACGCAATGGTAGCATTTTTTTTTTTGGTAGGATAAGGGAATAAAAGAAGTTGGTAGAAATCGAGAACTTTCAAAATATAAGCAAGGATAATAATTTTCACTTTTAATCACACTTCAAGCTTGCTTTCTTCTTCACATCCTTTACTTTCTCTTCAATACGTCTCCCTTTTCTTTCTTTCTTTTTTTTTCTTTTTTTTTTCTTTTTTACTTTTTCTCTCTCTCTTTTTTTTTTTTTCAAACTGAAATCCTCTCAAATAATTTTTCAACATTTTCCTCTAGTCTCAATGACTGTCAAATACTTTCCAACTCCACTTTTCTTTCTTTTTCATGCACTGAACGTTTGTTTCTCAAATATGGAGCAAAAATAATCATCCCCACTTATACTTGAAAGTAGAAACAAGGTTATGTATTTATGGAAGCAATGTCTGGATGTAATGTCATTTTTAATGTGAAATAGATGAAAGGGCTTTGTGGCTATGAAGGAATTTTGTGGATATGAAGGGATTTGTGATGGGAAGAGAATATGATAATATTAGCTTCAAAGGATCAAATTTTTATTTGACATTGACCTTCATCGTTTCTCAAGTGTAAACCACCAACAATCCACAATCCGTGTAATGATGCCCAATGGAAGTAGCAATATCAAACAAGGGCAATATAAGAAAATCACCGATCACTCAGCTCTCATGATGAACAAATAAAATTACTTAACTCGAGAGAGCTCTAGTTGTATGTGTTGACTATCCATCTTACCACAAGGCTTAAATTCGTGCATAAAAATTTTTTTTTAGGAGGGAGGTCTTTACAGAATAACAAAGATATAACTCAAGACTCAAAATGTACTCAATTTTAATGCTCAACTATCACAAAAGAATTTATGCAAAACAAGTACATTTGAGTCACTCTCCCCCCAACTAAAATCAGACATTGTCCTCAATGACTCAAAGAGAAGAAAAATGAACGGTGAAAAATAAACATGACTCAAAATTAAATCAAGCTAAAGGAGAAGAGTGTACCTGAGAGGAGGCTTATGCACATGAGCAATTATTCAAGAATGAAAAACTAAAAAAATGAAGAAAAGAATGAAGCTGCAAAAAGAAAATAAAATATATACATAATAATAAAGGTTAGTTCCAAGAAATTCAGCCGCTGGAAGCAGGGTCCAACACAGGTAGTTCATTAATATCAGCAGAAAAATTATCCAAAAATGGTTTCAGACGTTGTCCATTAACTTTAAAAACAGTACCAGTTTTTGGATCCAAGATTTCAACTGCTCCATAAGGGTAAACAGTTTGCACAATGTAAGGACCAATCCATTTAGTTCTCAACTTACCAGGAAACAGGTGAAGTTTAGAGTCATATAGCAATACTTTTTGAGAAGGAAAAAATGATTTTCTAAAAATTTTCTTATCGTGAAAAATTTTCATTTTCTCTTTTGAAATTTTTGCATTCTCATATGCTTCCAAACGCAATTCATCTAACTCATTCAATTTCAGTTTCCTAAATTCACCAGCTTGATCTAAATCAAAGTTGAGTGTCTTAATTGCCCAAGAAGCTTTATGTTCAATTTCAACCGGAAAATGACAAGGTTTTCCAAATACAATTCTATAAGGAGACATTCCAAGAACAGTTTTAAAGGCAGTTCTATAGGCCCATAAAGCATCATCCAATTTTATAGCCCAATCTTTTCTATTTGGATTCACTGTTTTTGTCAAAATGCCTTTAATTTCCCGGTTGGCTAGCTCAGTTTGACCATTAGTTTGAGGGTGATAGGGAGTGGAAATTTTATGCCTAATGCCATATTTCTTTAACAGGGTTTCAAAGGGTTTATTACAAAAATGTGTTCCACCGTCACTAATTATGGCCTTAGGCATACCAAACCTAGAAAAAATATGTTCTTTCAGAAATTTGAGCACAACTTTATGGTCATTTGTTCTACATGGAATAGCCTCTACCCATTTTGACACATAATCAACAGCAACCAATATATATAGATATCCAAAAGAAGGGGGAAAAGGACCCATAAAATCTAATCCCCAACAATCAAAAATTTCAAGAACAAGGATTGGAGCTAATGGCATCATATTCCTATGGCTGATATTACCAAGTTTCTGACATGCTTCACAATTTTTACAAAAGGTATGAGCATCCTTAAATAAACTAGGCCAATAAAAACCACATTGAAGTACCTTAGCAGATGTTTTCTGCGAAGAGAAATGGCCTCCGCAAGCATGAGAATGACAGAAATTAAGAACTTGTTGTACCTCGTCATCAGGAACACATCTTCGGATGATCTGATCAGCACAATATTTGAATAAGTATGGATCATCATAGAAGAAGTTCCTTGCAATAGCTTTCATCCTCATTTTGTCTTGGACACTCCAATTTGAGGGCATATGACCTGTAACAAGATAATTAACCAAGTCAGCGAACCATGGAACAATGTTCAAGCTAAATAACTGTTCATTGGGAAATGAATCATTTAAAGGGTGAGAAACTTTAGAATTTTCAGAATTTAATCTGGATAAATGATCAGCGACAACATTTTCCACCCCTTTTTTATCCTTAATTGTGATGTCAAATTCCTGCAATAACAAAATCCATCGAATGAGTCTAGGTTTAGCATCTTTCTTTGTAAACAAATACTTAAGAGCAGAATGATCAGTAAAGATGGTAACAGGGGTCCCAATAAGATAAGTTCGAAATTTTTCCAGTGCAAAAACTATTGCTAGCAGCTCTTTTTCAGTAGTTGTGTAATTTAATTGAGCTTGATTCAAAGTTCTGCTAACATAGTAGATTACATAAGGTTCCTTACCTTTCCTCTGGCCAAGCACCGCCCCTACAGCTATATCACTTGCGTCACACATTAATTCAAAAGGTAGAGACCAATCAGGTGATCTAACTATGGGTGCAGTGGTGAGTGCCTTTTTTAAAAGTTCAAAAGCTGCAGTGCATTCATTAGTCCAAACAAATTTTGTATCATGCATCAAAAGTGTAGTCAAAGGCTTAGCTATGATACTAAAATCTTTTATGAACCTCCTATAAAAACCTGCAGACCTAAAAATGATCGAACATCTTTTACAGTTGAAGGAATAGGCAACCTAGAAATTGAATCTACTTTTGCCTTATCTACTTCCATGCCTTTAGAAGAAATTATATGACCTAAAACAATTCCTCTTGTTACCATGAAATGACATTTCTCCCAATTAAGGAGAAGTTGCTTATCTTCACACCTGCATAAAACAGCTTTCAAATTTGTAAGACAATCATCAAATGAATTACCATACACAGAGAAATCATCCATAAAAACTTCCAAAATGTTTTCTATCATGTCACTGAATATGCTAAGCATGCATCTTTGAAAGGTTGCTGGGGCATTACAAAGACCAAAATGCATTCTTTTAAAAGCAAACGTCCAAAAAGGGCAAGTAAAAGTAGTTTTTTCTTGATCTTCTAATGCTATTTCAATTTGGTGATAGCCTGAAAAACCATCCAAAAAACAATAGAATGCATGCCCAGCAACTCTTTCTAGCACTTGATCTAAAAATGGTAAAGGAAAGTGGTCTTTTCTGGTCATGGAATTCAATTTCCTATAATCTATGCACATTCTCCAACTAGTGGGTACTCTTTTAGTTATCATTTCTCCCTATTCATTTTCAACAACAGTAACCCCAGTTTTCTTAGGAACTACTTGAGTAGGACTTACCCACTTGCTGTCTGCAATAGGATAAATAATACCTGCATCAAGTAATTTTAAAACTTCATTTTTAACAACCTCTTTCATGGTAGGGTTTAGCCTTCTTTGAGATTCCCTTGAAGGATTAGCATTTTCTTCTAGAAAAATTCTATGAGTCCACACTAAAGGACTAATTCCCTTAATATCCGCTATAGTCCAACCTATTGCAGATCTATGATCATTCAACACTTTCAACAACATATTTTCCTGATCACAAGTAAGAGGAGAAGAGATTACCACAGGGTATGATTCATTAGGTCCCAAGAATGCATACTTTAGTTCCGATGGAAGAGGTTTAAGCTCCAGAGTTGGCATCTTCTCTGCTGATGTTTGCATGGGTGTTTGGCTAACATTTAGAGGCTCAATGTTTGGCTGCCAAGCTCTTACGGCTGCTGTTGTTATACTTTTTGAAGGGTCTTGAATGTTGTCCAATTCGAGATTCTGCTCAAGATGCTCATCAGGATCTTCTAACTCACTTAGCAGCTCTTCCAACATATTGACTTCCTGCACTTCATCAAAATCTTTTGGTTGCCTACAAGCATTGAATACGTTAAGTTCCAAAGACATATTTCCAAAAGTCAACTTTAAAATACCACTCCTAAAATTTATTAAAGCATTTGAAGTTGTAAGAAATGGTCTACCAAGAATAACAGGGATTTGAGGAGAAGTTTTAGGTGTATTTTGAACATCAATAACAACAAAATCAACTGGGTAATAGAATTTATCGACTTGAACCAAAACATCCTCAATTATCCCTCTAGGCATCTTAATAGATCTATCTGCTAATTGTAAAATCATGGGGGTAGGTTTAAGTTCACCTAGACCAAGTTGTGTATATACACTAAAGGGCAAAATATTTACACTCGAGCCTAAATCTAGCAAGGCATGACCAATACGAGTGGTTCCTATCATACAAGCAATGGTTGGAGAACCAGGATCTTTAAATTTTTGAGGAGTTTGGCATTGTATGATAGAACTCACTTGTTCAGTTAAAAATGCTTTGTTCTTAACAGCTAGCTTCCTTTTCACTGTACACAAATCCTTAAGAAATTTAGCATAGGCAGGGACTTGTTGAATTGCATCTAACAGAGGAATATTTACCCTAACTTGCTTAAAAATCTCATGAATTTCTGTTTGATTTTTGGTCTTATTACCAGGTTGTAATCTTTGAGGAAAAGGGGCAGGGGGTGCACCTACTATTGGCCTAGGTGGTTCCTGAACATCAGATAGAGATTTTAATACAGTATCATCAACAGAAGGTTTAGCTTGCTTACCCACCAAGTCCTCTTTAGGTTCAGGAACTTGGATTTGCTTACCGTTTCTCAAGGTAGTTACTGCTTTCACATGTCTCAGATTGGATTCATCGACCCCATTGTATTGAGTTTGAGGATTAGGCATTGGTTGAGCTGGAAACTTACCTTTTTCTGATGCACTTGCCTGAGTAGTCAGCTTTGTAAGCTGAGATCGGATGTCATTGATGGCCTGAGAGTTTTGATTGTTGATGGCAGCTTGGCTTTGCATGAATTGTTGGATTTGGTCTTCCAGACTTCTCTTCTGCGGTGGCATATAAGGTGTTGGTTGTGAAGGTCCAACATTGTTGCCAACATTATTGTTTCCTCCTTGATCATTCCTCCAACTGAAATTCGGATGATTTCTCCAACCTGGATTATAAGTACTCGAATATGGATTAGAATAAGGTTTGGAAATCATATTAACAGCAACAGATTGATCAAAATACATCTCTTTTAGTTGGGGAAGTGCAGGGCAATCAGAGGTTAAATGCTGTGCATCATCACAAATTGAACATTTTTCTAAAATAGTGGAAGAGGAATTGACTTCATTCACTTTTTGAGTTTCCAAATTTTCAAGTTTTCGAGTGATGACAGCCAATCGGGCATTTATGTTATCCTCTGTTCTAAGTGAATGAATTCCATTTCCAGATGCAATCTTTGGAAATTCATTTTTTATTACAATACCCCTATCAAACTCATCAATGTTATCCCAAGATTGGGCATTTTCAGCTAAATCATCAAAAAATGTAAAAACTTCATTTGGGTCTTTTGCAAAGAAATCACCATTACTCATGGTTTGCACAAATTCTCTCATTTCTGGTCTGAGCCCTTCATAAAAAAATTTCGTTAACATCCATTGCTCATAACCATGATGAGGACAAGATAACAACAAATCTTTGAATCTTTCCCAACTAGTGTAAAAATTTTCATTATTCTTTTGGGAAAAACTCATAATTTGTCTTTGAATAGCGGTGGTTCTTTGTGGTGGAAAAAACTTTTTAATGAACTCTTTCCGCATGTTTGCCCAATTTGTAATTGAACTAGGCCTCAAAGAGTTAAGCCACGACTTAGCTTTATCCTTTAGTGAAAAAGGGAAAAACTTGAGTCGAATGACTTCCTCAGTACAATTTCTTTCAAGAAAAGTAAAACAAACCCCTTCGAATTCCTGGATGTGGTGATATGGACTCTCTGATGGCATCCCATGGAAGCGTGGTAGATGATCAATCATTCCCGGTTTAAAGTTGAATACCGCTGCATTTGCAGGCATCACTATGCATGACGGAGTGCTTGCCATTGTTGGAAAAATATAATCTCTAAGACTTCGAACGACTGGCGCCTCATTTGGATCTGTATTATTTGCCATTTCTACCTGCTGATTTTCAAGAATTAAAAATTGGTTAGTAGGTTCCGATCTTACTAATCGCTTAGAATTATCTCGAAACCAAACGGACATAAACAAAGAACAATATCCAAAAAAAGTAGTAGAGAAAAAATAATAATAAAATAAAAAGAATTCAGAAAAAATCAATTAACACCAAAATAATCCCCGGCAACGGCGCCAAAAACTTGACTCGGTGTTAAATCTACCCTCCAAGTATAAAGGGGTCAAGTTATAGCCTAGCAGTAATCCAGGGTCATTCTTCCTAGGGATTTTATTGGTATCGTAATATTTGCTAAATTCGAAACCTAAACTATGATTTCAATTGTGCTAAAATGAAATTGGAGAGAACATAAATAAATTACAATGAAAGGGAAATTTGAGTGGAGTTATTCTTTCGCTATCAATTGGGCTTTTCAAATAAGATTAATGTGAATTTTCTTGAAATCGATAAGATTTAAACATATTCGTACGAAAATTAGTCAATTTATTCTACGGCATTTAGTCGAGCATGTTGTGTGCATAATCAATACATACCACATCAACGACATCAATCGAAGTAAAATAATTTGAAAAATTAAAACACTCGTTAATTATCATCAATAACAAGAATTCATCTATAGAAAATTAACACTCACCCATTGAGGCTAAGAATAACTCCCCTCAAATATAATTTAGCCGAACATAATTAAATTAAACGAAATAAAATTCAAATAAACAATAACCATTACTAAAGAGTGAAATTCACGTTTTGAATTGAAAGTTCAATATCCAAAATATATATCTCAAACCAAAATAACAAAAATTAGTCTAAATTCATTAAAACCAGTAATCGAAACAATTAAAATTCTAAGTAAAATAAGATTGTAAACTAGAACGAATCACCCGAAACAACCAATCGCAGCCTCTATTTTCGAACCACAAGAATATGCTTCGTTTCTCCTCCTTCGCTGCTGCGTTGAAGTGAAAGCTGCTGGGAGTTGGCTGCCTGTGTGTAGAGAAAAGACATAGTGAAAGTGCGTGCGTGAGAAGATGAAGGCAGACTGATTGGGGCTGCTGAATGGTTGCTGTTTGGTGCTGCTGCGTGGAGTTGTTGATGAGGACTGCTTGCGGCTGTTGTGCAGAGGCTGAGAAGACAGCGGGAGAGAGAAGAGAAAGCAGAGGAGAGTTGAGAGAAAGGTTGCAGCTGGAGGTGAGGCTGTGTTTTAGGTGAAAAAGAGAGAGACGTGAGGGGGAGGTGTGGCTGGTTGGTCTGTGGCGAGAAGAAGGCAGCGGCTGGTTTGCTGCTGGGTTGCTGAAGACAGCGGCTGAGGTGCAGGCTGTAGGGCTGGTGAGGAAGAAGATAGCGAGAGAGAGAGACGTGAGGTAGAGGGTGGTTGGTTACGTGTGTGAGGAGTGATGCTGGTGGGGAGTTGCGGCTGGAAGAACAGGTTGAGGGAGAGGACTGGCGGCTGCTGGTTGTTGATGGAAGTAGGCTGGTTTTGATGGAAGTAGGCTGGTTTTGTGGGGAAGAAAAAAAATGGCTGAAGTAAGGTTGAAGGTGGAAAGAGTGATGGCTGAGGGATGTTGGAAGAAGAAGTGCTGCCGTGAGAGTTGAAGGCTGAGACCAGCTTGTAGGTTTCTTTTTTTTTTTTTTCAATTTGGGCTTTTTTTCGGGTCCATTAAGCTAGGGATTTTTGAGATAAAATTGTCCAAAATATACCTGTAATTAAATAAATGAAATTATTAGCAAATAACATCAATTTAGAGTTTTAACAAATAAAATTGAATCTTTAATAAATTTTACTCTAAATGACAAAATTTATATCCCAAAAATGTATTTTTTTTTCATTTATTTGCCTATCTAAAATACGTAAAATTGGACAATAATTACATGGCAAAAGACATATTGTTGACATTGATGATGTGGTAGATGAAGAAGAGTGTGATCATTTCGACGAAACTCCTCCATTTTCTATTGGTATACAAATTTTATAAATTGCAACAAATTCTCATATTAGTTTAATATATATTCACTTTCATTCGATTATTAATAATAGTTTTAATTTTAAATATTCAAATTTCAGTGTCCTCAGCAACCTGGAGGAGATGAGTGTGGCTATTATGTTATGAAAAACATGTTCCAGATAGTCACAGCATGTTCTCAACTTACTTCTCTACACGAGGTATAAGTTATTGAAGATAATTGTTTAATTACGATTTATATGTAACTAACATAATAATTATTAATTCTTATTAATTACTTTTAGGCATTTCAAGAGATTTACTCAACAGAGGAAATTGACGAGGTTCGAAATTTATGGGCCAAATACTTCGTCGAAGAGTGTATGTAAACTTGGCCCATTTTATGTTTAACGTACATGTACAAATTTTTTAACAATATTGTTAATATAAGATTAATTAATTCGAAATTCTCTTTATTGAGTTATTAAGTTTTGTTCTGCATTCCTCGATTATATATATTTGTTGAAGATAATTTTTTGATGTGTACATGATTGTTATAGTTTATATAGGTATATAAGGAAAATAAAAATAAATGAAAAAAAAAATATTTGTAAAAGGCGTCGGTTGTTAAACAACAACCGACGCCTTTTCTCATTTAAAGGCGTTGGTTGTTAAACAACAACCGACACCTTTTCTCAACTAAAGGCGTCGGTTTTTACGTAACAACCGACGCCTTTAGTTGTGAAAAGGCGTCAGTTGTTGTTTAACAATCGACGCCTTTAATTAACTTCAGGCGTCGGTTTACAACCGACGCCTTAAGTATGCACTTTTAGCGTCTCCACTAAAGGCGTTTCCTGTACAACCGACGCCTTTTCTGCTTTACAACCGACGCCTTTGACTCTTAATGTACTAGTGATTGGTTGAAAATTGAAAGAAGAAATCAGAAGTTCTGGGGCTAAATTGCAACAATCAGAAGTTGGAGGACTTGCTGCGCAATTAAAAGACGGGTACCAACTTGTAACATTTAAAAAATGGAAATTACAGTTCCAAATAGAACCGTGCGGTCGCACGGTGTTATAAGCGTGCGGCCGCATGACTAAAAAAATCAGCGATTGAAGATAACCTGTAGAGTCGTACGATCGCGTACTTTTGAAGCGTGTGGTCACACGGTAGAGATTCTGGGCCGCAGCTGGGCTTTTTACATGGAAATCAGCATTCTTTCTCCCCAAGTAACCTAGGCTTCGGGAGATTCTATATATACCAGACTTGGGGTACGAAATTAGGGGTTTCCAACTTGCTCAATTCATGCCAAAACGCTGTCGAAGTGCCGAGGGATCCATGTCACACCAAGAACACACATTACAACAAAAAAAGCTTTTTGCAACATTCAAAATGCAACATTTACTACTTAAATGTTGCTAAAGGGGGTTTACCGCAACATTTAATAATTGAATGTTGCATTTGATTCATAAATTTGAGATTTATCCCCATTTGCAACGTTTATTGAATGTTGCTATAAGTTCAATTTTTTGTAACACTAAAATTAAGTTTTTGCAACGTTTTATTAATGTTGCAAAAGATTGAGTTTTTGTAACGTTTAAAAAACATCGCAAAATCAAAGATTTTGCAATGTTTTTTAAACGTTGCAAAAGCTTCGAAAGTTTTTGCAATGTTTAAACGTTGCAAAAGGCACAATTTTTCAATAACCCAACCAATTTAAACCCCAGCTAAGCCAACTTAAACCCAACAAACACGACATCCCACCTCCCTCTCCCTCTGGTTTCATCGTGCCTCCCTCTCCCTCCCAACTCGAAGCCGCACGCCTCAACATCGAACCCACAAGCTGACTCTTCCCTGCTTTGCCTCTGCAAGCAGCCAAGGCTCGCCCAAGGCCCAAGCCAGTTCCGGCGACACCGACGCTGGAGGTGAAGCGGTCTCCGTCTACCGCTTACTCCAACTCTCCAACGCTGGAGGTGACTCACTGAAGGTATTTTCTTTTGAGTTTATTCCTCTCCCTCCCAAATCCAAACTGAGAGGATTATGTTTGATTTATGAAAATGCTAGGTTTATGTCTTGATTTATGAAAGTACTAGGTTAATGTCTTGATTTATGAAAATACTAGGTTAGTGTCTTGATTTATGAAAATGCTAGGTTTATGTCTTGATTTATGAAAATACTAGGTTAGTGTCTTGATTTATGAAAATGCTAGGTTTAAGTTTGAATTTGGTAAGAATCCTATTGGGGTTTCTTGAATGGGAAAAGATTTAAGTAAAAAATGACTAAAAATTATTAGAGACGTGATTTTGGGGGTCCAATATGCAGCTTCATCCTCCCCACCTGCTTCTTGAATGGGAAAAGATTTAAGTAAAATATGATTTTGGGGGTCCAAAACAGATTGATATGTTCTGTATGCATATTACTGAACATAATTTTCTTCATATATATAGCAAAGATTCATGTTTAATGAAGAATTGAGTTCAATTATTCTGCATATTTGGGAGAGGAAAACGTTTAGCCGGTATGTTTTGTCGAGGATGGAAGATAGCTAAATACGACTTGGAAAACTAGGAGCATAAAAGTGATGTATATATGATAGATAGAACTAAGTACCTGTTTGGTGACTTGTTTATAAAATATAAAAAAAAAACGTTATATAACTTTTATTAAATCACTTTTTAACTACACAATTTTTTAAACAACTTGTCAACAACATATTTTTCTTTGAAAACAGAATATTCTTTGTTTATGAGCAAACAGAGGTTACTGTCCACAATAACAGGAATTCAAGTGTCTTTCTAGTTGAAGTAGATTCTCAGCTGGTACTATTTTTTGTTTGAGGAATAATGGTCATATTGAGGGGCAGAGATAGTTTGAATTGCACTGTTTTCCTCTATTAGATCAGCACGTGTTCTTTTTCTCTTGTCAGCAAATTCCTTGAGGTTGTTGTCGTTTTTAATGATGTTTCCACCTTACCATTTCATTTTTGTTCATTTGCTTTGTAAAATAAAAAAAATTAATGATGAAATATGTATTTAATGAAGAAAATTCAGATTACATGACGTTTGTTGCTATTTTCACTGCCTTGATGTTTACAGAAAATGGGAACCTTTGTCTCTATGGGCTCCCTAATGAGACATGGGAAGTCAACTTGCCTGCTGAGGAGGTGCCTCCTGAGCTTCCAGAACCAGCACTAGGGATAAACTTTGCTAGAGATGGGATGCAAGAGAAGGACTGGTTATCACTTGTTGTTGTTCACAGTGACTCCTGGATGCTTTCTGTTGCATTTTACTTTGGTGCACGCTTTGGGTTTGGCTAGAGTGAAAGGTAATTATATTTTTGAAACATCTGGTCTATGTGTGAACTTATTTTACATGGTGCAGTTCTATATTTTTGAGAAATAACTTCATAAGATAATGGATTTCCACTGTCTGCTTGACATTTTGACAAGCTAATTGAACAATATCGATTACGACTATGATTTGAATCATTTTATTGTTAATGATATTAATGAATTTGATCTTTCACTTCTTATTTCATGGGCGATAGTATTCGAATCCCTTCTCTTTTACCTGCTGGTTTTCTTTTTCCTGTACATCTGCAAATTGCAACTCCAAAGTTTCGTACTTGCTTCACATCTGATGATGAGTCAATGATGAAACTGCTTTTTTTTATGGTCCAGTTTTCATTACCCGTTCATTTACTCAACCTTTCCAAATGTGTATCAGCATATGTGAAAAGCAATGATGTAAACGTGCTGTCATTTGTGTTTTATTGTTCTTTTAGATGAGTGACCTAATTTGACAAGATTTTATTTTCAATGGCTAGGGATTCTCTGATCATGTTTATTTAATTTTTATTTAACCGTTCCTAGGTGTCTGTAAGATCTTTTATTTATCCACAAATAGGGGGTTGAATACACGTTATTTGGGGGGTATGCTTCATTTACCTTTCGTATTCCTAGCCATATACATTATAATAGATAGAGTTGATTATGATATTTCTCTACAGGTTGACTAAGTCCAATTTATAAGGGAGGTTCTGTCCAAATTTCTATAGAATTTTTTACAATAGAAGGGAAGGAAAGAGAAGTTAACACGTCTATTTTGATTTTTGACAAATGTACCTTTCTCACATGCCAAAGATTTCTTAAGGAAGTCTTGAGAAGTAATTTATATAGTGTGCATATACATTATAATAGATAGAGTTGATTATTAAAAACTCATATTTTCTCCCCCTCTTGTTTCAGGTGGTCATGAATTGAGCAAAAGCACTGGAAATGCTAGTGGAAGAGCTTCTTATGGTAAGAAACGTTTATTTATTCAATGATCTTGTGTAATTCTTATTTATGACTAACTTCATGTAAGTCTATTTGAAAACAAGCTTAATTTGAATTCAAAATTTTTGTTTGCTATTATTAATTAGTTTTAAATTTGATTTGGGTTTAGATACTCAAATAGTGCCAAAGAAGAAAGCAACAACTTTTGCTACCATTTAGTAGTTTATTGTCCTATTTAGTTAGATGGAGGTTATTGTTGAATTTGTGATGTTGATGAGTTAGGGATTGATGTTGGAAGTTCTTTGAGGTATTGGTTTGATTTTTAAATTATTATGTTGGTTATGATGTCTTTCTACAGGTTGACTAAGTCTAATTTATAGGAGAGTTCTGTCGAAATTTCTATAAAAATTTTTACAATAGAAGAGAAGGAAAGAGAAGTTAACACGTCTAAGTTTAGGTTTTACACTTTGGGTGAAAGCTCATTTTCCTTGGTGGTACATCTAGCTGACATGTGTCATTGATGCACTTCACGTCTCTGGTCTAATAGATTGATTTAGGACAAGTCATATCAATTTCTATGAAATCACATTGAAAAGATGTAAATGTATTTTGCTTTTAACTCTATTTTTTATTTTTTCTACAATTTATTAAGTAAAGCATGACATTCACTTATAACTTTGCTCAAATTTGTTATAAGTGTAACTTTGAAGATGGACCGAATTTTGCGATCTAAAGGTGCGGTTATATTGCGGGATGAAGTTGATGTTCCCGTAGTAAAATATTTCTTTTGTCAAATGATGATGTTCTTTTGCGAATTTGTTAAACATTATCAACACTTTCTTTCATGGATTTGTTATTTTGTATTGTGGATTTGTTATTCTGTATTGTGGATTTATTAAACATTATCAAGACTTTATTTTGTATGGATTTGAAAATTCATAATGTATTTACTTTTGTTTTTTATTTAAAGTACCATTTTAATGAAGTAATTAGAAAAATTTCGGTTTTATAAATAATTTGTTCAATAATATTTTTTTAAAAAAAAAACATATAGCAGCGTTCAAAAAACGTTGCAAAAGAGTCTACGGCAACACTCAATAAATGTTGCAAAAGGTTGGGTTAAAATTGCAACACTTAAAAAACGTTGCAAAAGGGTTTACGGAAATACTCAAAAAATGTTGCAAAAGGGTCTACAGAAACACTTAAAAAACGTTGCAAAAGGGTCTACTGCAACACTTAAAAAACGTTGCTAAAGGGTCTACCGCAACACTTAATAAACGTTGCAAAAAGGTCTACCGCAACACTTAATAAACGTTGCAAAAAGTCTATTGCAACGTCTATTTCAATCTTTTGCAACGTTCAAAAAACGTTGCAAAAAGTTTTTGCTCTACGGAAACACTTGGCAAACGTTGCAAAAGCCTTTTAACAACATTTTTTGAGTGTTGCAAAAAGCTATTTTTGTTGTAGTGACAATTGAAGACTGAAGATCAAGGGATGAATATGGTGACATCTATCCATTTTTCTTGTAATTTTTATTCAATTATGTATCTAGGCTATGTTTTAAATGTTAGAATTGTGATGAAGCATTAAATTTCGAATTTTATGTGTTACTTTGATGTTTAATTTAATTAATTCATGGGTTTGAACAATTGATGCTTGCTTTTATTATTATGCAATTACTTGATCACTAATTGTATGATTTTAAGTTATGTTTTCTTAAGTTTGAAAGATTAGGAATTTATTAGACTAGCTTCAATTACCACAAAGTCCGATAGGGGATAGAAATATACCCCTATACTTTGTATTATCTGCTATAATATTCACAGTTCTTTAATGTTTTCTTGCACATTCGTATTCAACATAGAAATAGAGTTGGGTCGTGTGTAGGAATATGCGTTATTGTTTGTCCGAAATGGAGTCTTAACAACATTAGGAATATGAATTTTCAAAACCACGTGAATTATCATTAGACAATTGGAGTAATGTATAATTGATGGAACTAATGTGGATTCTCAATTCTAGCATATTCATTTCATAAGTTTTCACAAATCAAATTTTCCTTATTTCTTTAGTTTAATCTTTTTAATTTGTTATTCAAAATCAAAATTCTCAAATCCTAAGCATTTCTTGTTCCGGTTAAGGTAATAGTCTAAAATACAATTTAAAACAATTTCCGTGGGATCGATATTTTGACTTAAAATTCACTTTATTACTTGCGCGATCCGTACACTTGTGGAGCGAACAGTGGACAATATGCAAATGTCATTATTGGTTTTTTTTTTATAATGTCTTTGTCTATTATGTGTTAGTATTTAGCAATAAATTCTTAACCAAGAAAATTAAAGAAATTTCCCGGTATTAGTAACTAACTATGCTCCCTTAAACCTTAAATTTCTATTTTACAAAGTTTAGTTTTTGTTTGCTATTCTCAATCTTGGTAACCTTCAGAATCTTTTGTCTGACGAGGATGCATATTAGATCCTCTTCATTCACTTGAACCTGCCAAAACTAAAAATAAGGTGAGCTGTTAGTGATTTTCCAACTGTACTTCATTTTTGTTTATTTGTTTCTGGTTTGCTCAAGGATATGAAGATCTACAATTAGTGTTACTAAGAGCTTGTTTGTGTTTTTACATAATTATGTCAAACTTATTTCAAAATAATATTCACTAATAGTGAGACAAATCTATTTGATGATGCTTATAATAAGTCAAACATACTTACAAAGCAATTTGCATTCTAGACATATTTGTCTAACCTTATAAGTTAATTTTTCCTTTAATAAATAAAAGATTAGTAATACTTGACATGTGGTGGCCACTCAAGTCATTTGGAAAGTTGTGGCTTAATGACTGCAAATGGTCGAAAAGGAATCCATAGGAGAGTCCAAGTATGCTATTTGGTTTCATGTAGGAGAACACTTTCTCATAATTATCAGCCTGCAATGCATGACAAAATTAGGAATGAGAGATGTCCGATAAAATTAAGATTAACAAATATTGGTAACATTTTAATTAGTATTCAAATAGAAAAATCTTGGAAGCTGATAATTCCTATAAAAAATCACTTCTTACACACAATGAATTATATACATATTCAGTTTTAAATATAGAGCGCTACATAGAGAGGATGACACCAACGCCCTTGTGGCTAAATAAACAAGGGAATTTGATACTTTTAAATATAGAGAGCCACATAGAGAAGATGACATCAACGCCCACGTGGCTATATAAACAAGGATACTTGATACCTGAGATGCATCGGATATCAAGAAAAGTACCAAGCACTGCCACAGAAAGTATCCCGCATGTCCCCTAAGGTTCCATTTTCTTCAGAAAACCCACAAGCCTCAGCAAATGAGCAAGAACCCTTCCTCAAACCGATATTTTGGGTTGTTGCAGTTGCAGTGTAGGAGTTTTTCTGTTCGTTTCCAGGGGGTTAAAGCATTAGGTTATTTGCAACCAATTTAGTTGTTTCGAATGTCTTGAAATTTCATTTTCAAACTATTTTTTTTCCTCACAACTTGGTGCTTCATAATTGTCATGGCCGCTTTTAAATATGTTGTTATTGGTGATTTGTGTAGGCTCAGTGTAGCTAATGGTCATAGGATTCCTTAACTGATGAGCAAAAGATATATGCAATGCTCATTGTTTCCTTGACATCTATGAGGTCTTCCAGGCGAGAATTATTAGATAAGATTGAAATTCCTTTGATAGGTTTATGGCATTTTCCATAAGGTTGATTGTACTACACTACTATTTTTGTTGTAGCTTTCTTATTTTCAGGTTAAAAGGTTGTACTACAAGTATAAATACTATATGTACATTTCCAACAACCCTTATACAATTCAATGTCTATTCTCCTTTCAAATGCTTCTAATGTAAAATGATATAAAACCATTATTCAGATAAATAAATAGATAAATATACAAATTCATAAAAATGCAATACAACAATTTATGCGAACAATAAAAATATTATCAGTACTTCCATTTAGGTACACATTCAAATAGTATTATCAATACTTCCATGTACGAAACTTCGTGCAACACACGATTAACACTAGTAGAAGATAAACTGGATTGCTATAGCACCTGTATTTGATTCATGAATTGACATCTTTGATTTGTAGTTCAATGAGGAAGGACATGTTTGATAGAGCACGTGTTTTAAAATTTCTGAATTAGTTCTAATATTTGTATATAAATTTCTCGAGACTTTGCATCAATTCTTGAATTGTCCATTCACTTAAGCACTGACTGTAGCTTTTAATAATCATAAGTGAAAGAATTAGCATCTAGTAGAGATACTTTTGAATTAATCAACTCATTTGATAATAGTGCTTGATGCCAATAGATATGTTATTGTATTTATTTCACTCGTTGGTGGTCCATTAATTGTTTACCACTTCAAGGGTGGTGGTGATGACCTCAAAATCACTTGAATATTTTTAGTTAGTGACGTAAACGATGTCAAAAATTGGGTTATCAAAATAAAACTCGTTTCTTTAAAAAATTAAGAATGAAAACTCCTTTAAAATGAACGATATTAATTTTTGAAATAAAAGATCTCGAGTTAAAAATATTTTAGATAATAATAAAATAGACAATAATATAAAATATGTGGTAGTTCAATCATAATAATTCTTATTCGGTGGTTTGTCCACAACTTATAGATCGTCACCTAGTGCAGCATTATCCATATTACCGTCTAAAAATCGAGCCAATCCTTTTTATTTCCATGACTTCCTTAAAAGTTAGAATTTGTGGGATGAGCATAAGCATGTCAGTTAGTAGAATATGGTGCACATGTGTTATTGCACAATGAAATATACAAGTTAAACCTCATATACTAAAGACACGTTCAAATGTATGTATGTATCATTTGAAATGCGTCAAAGTAATACAGCTCTGTTTATGGACATAATGTACGCATGTACAAAATAATTGACAAATCAAGATCATAATATGTTGTCGGCACCGTATCACCGATTACTTAAACAACATATTCGTATATCGTAATAGAAAATTATAATTGAGACATCTCGTATGTATTATTTCACCGATGACCCGTACGTCATAGATATTTTCCAATATTGATAACTGCATACTATATTGTAATGCATGACATACTAAACTACAATGCATGATATGATAACCACATACTATCCAAGTTAACCTTACATACTCAAGTTTCAATGTATGTATAGTTTACAATATGCTAGTTAAATTAATACAACTCGATATGGGTAAATACCCGTAAATCCAAAATATTCGACGTATCAAGATCGTGATGTATTTAGGTACCGTATCACGGGTTGCTCGAGCAACATATCCGTATCATATAGCTAATTTTAACTGAGATATCCCGTTGGTATCGTATCATCGATGATCCGTACATCATAGATATTTTTCAATATTGATAACTGCATATCATACTACACTGTAATGCATGGCATGATGATTCCCCCATGACTCTCATTTCGTACCTGAGCATTCAACATATAACATCTCATAATTTTCCACAACATAAACTTAGATCATACACATCCCACCTAAGATCTCACGGATTTACCCGTCAATATATCGTCATGCCTTAAGATCATCAGGCAGTTCCAGGTATATGACAGCATATTAAGATCACGATTAGGGTACATTGGAGCAACCGCAATCTACTATGCACATGATGAATGCTTCCCATAAGATAAGTCACATATCTTCAGAATCTTATTCCATTATATTTATATAACTCAAGATAAAAAAGTTATCAACATGCGAAAAGTATCCACGTGTTCTATTCAAATATTTATCAAGTATGCGATGCATAAGCATATCCAACGACATCATCTAATTTTGTACACATATTAACTTACATCATTAATCAATCAGCTCAAATAAACATGTATGACTCACATTGTATATCAACTAATTCAACAAGATGAGTAATCGATGAACATGTACATTCTTTTCAAAAATCTTGCTTTAAGGACCCGATTATAGATTATCTCTTCGACCCCCAAAGCGTTTAACATTTCCATAAATCAGATATTGATAAAATGGACAGAAAACATCAGATTATATAGGATTGTTTCATCCTTTAGAGCTTCTACATCCTGTCATCTTTCACCTTATCCAAATGCAACAAGGCTACTAGATCTGCACAAGCTTTCGTCGATGCCTTGGAGTAGTAAGTGATTTGATGAAAAATCTATCCTCCAAGTATAAAGGGATCAAGTTATATTCTAACAATAATCCAGGGTCATGCTTCCTAAGAATTTTTATGATATAATAATATTTGCTGAATTCAAGTCTTAAAATATGATTTCAATTGTGCTTAAATGAATTTGAAGAGAATATAATTAGAATGCAATGAAAGAGAAATTTGAGTGGAGTTATTTTTTCGCTATCAATTGGGCTTTGCAAATAAAATTAGTGTGAATTTCTTGAGATCGATAAGATACAGAAATATTAGTAAGAAAATTAGTTAATTTATTTTACGGCATTTAGTCGAGCATGTTGTGTGCATATTTAATACATACCACATCAGCGACATTAATTCAAATAAAATAATCTGAAAATTTAAAACAATTTGTAAACTCTTATCCATAACAAGAATTCATCCATAAGAAATTAAAACATACCCATTGATGTTAAGAATAACTCCCCTCAAATATAACTTAGCCAACCATAATTAAATTAACCGAATTGAAATTCAAACAAACAATAACCATTACTAAAGTGTGAAATTCAAGTTTGGAAATGAAAGTTCAATTAACCAAAATATATATCTCAAACTCAACTAACAAAAATAATCTAAATTCATTAAAACTAGTAATCAAAACAACTAAAAGTCTAAGCAAAATAAGATTGTAAACTAGAACGAAGCACCCGAAACAACCAATCGCAGCCTCTATTTTAGAACCAAAAGACTATTCTCCTTTTCTCCTCCTTCGACTTCTGCGTTGAAGGCTGCTGGTTCGGATAGAAGAGGCTGGGGACGGTTTGCAGTTGCTGGTGTGAGGTGAAAGAGAGAGCTGGTGATGTGTTATGATTCTGTTGAGGGGCTGCTATGATTTCCGGTTGAGGCTCCTTTGAGAGGTGATGGAGGCTGCTGTCTTCGGCTGTTGAAGCTGAGAGCTGGGCGTGAGTGGAGGTTGGGATAGTGAGTAGAGGGCTGCTCGTTTAGTGTTGAGAGAGAAGTTGAAGGAGGCGGCTGTAGGTTGGTGGAGAGAGAGCTGGGTTGAAGGGTTGGGGAATTGCTGTGAGTTGCTGTTGGTTGTGGGAAGGAGGCTGCTGCGTGAGAGAGTTGGTGAGGGAGTTTGGTTGCGGCTGGTTGTTGATGAGAGAAGCAGCTGTCGAGTGTCAAGGCTGAAGTTGGCGGGTTCTGGAATTGTGTTGTGAAAAGGAGAGACGGTGAAGTGGGCTGGGAATTATGGGTTCATCCATTTTTGGGCTTTTTTCAGGTCAATAAAGTTAGGGGTTTTGGAGTTGAAATTGTCCAAAAATGTTCCTGCAATTAAATAAATGAAATTAATAGTAAATATAGTCAATTTAGAGTTTAAGAATTAAAATTGAATCTTTTATAAGTTTCACTCTAAATAACCCAATTAATATCCCAAAACAGCATTTTCCATGTATTAACCAATCTAAAGTAAGTAAAATTGGACAATAGTCAGTAAGGCTCTCATGAGGGACTAATGTTATGACCACGCTTAAATGGACTTGACACATAATTAATATAGACCCACATATGGCCCACGAACATCCAACTATACTCCGGACCCAAGTAGACAGAAGCCCGTTAGATCGGACCGATATTGCCCGGACTCCTTCTACCGGATCGACGTTATCCGGGGTCCATGCCCCCGGAATGGTGACATGTCTAGTCAGTGTGTCGAAGAGATATGACCATTTATGCAAGTTGCGGCTCGATGTAACAATATCTTTAAAGGGATATGATGGTTGCTTTAACCCAATGACATGTAGCAATCATTATTACAAATAAGTGGTTTACCTCATAAACGGTTAGGAACTTTCCACCTATAAAGTGTAACAAGTGTCACAATCTAAGACCACGAATATCACTATAAATAGACTACATATGCCTCCAAGAAAAAGGTTGGTAATTCATTACTTGAACTCTACTTATAAATTTCACTCTCATTTCTCTCTTTTACACACTTTATAATTCCCTCATTCAAAATTATATTTACTCAACATGGGTTCTGACTTGAGCATCGGAGTACAAATGGGAGCCACCCAGCACCCGTTGCACGCTGATCGTTTGTCCACAGTGCACAGGAAATCCAAGTGTTTAACAGAGATGAGCTGAGAAGTGTTGATTCAAGGTCCCACTAGATTTTGTGGTCAACAATACACATCAGATAACATAAAGCTATTTCATCCTCTAGGGCTTCTACATTACTGTCATCTTTCACCTTATTCGACTTCAACAAAGCTATTTGATCTCCACAAGTTGTTCATTGGTACCTTGGAGTCGCAAGGCCCTCACGATATACATCAGATCACATAGGACTATTTCATCCTCTAGGGCTTCTATATCCCAATCATCTTTCACCTTATTTGACTCCAACAAGGCTACTATATTTCCACAAGTTGTTTGTCGGTACCTTGGAGTCGCAAGGCCCACATGATCAGCATAGATATCCCACATAACACATTGATTACAGGGCTGGAGTTCAAATCTATAATCTTCATGAAAAAAACTTTTCTTTATGACTCATGATCCAACAAACGTCATTCATTAAAAACATGTCAATACATTATTTCACATATAAAGGTATATCAAATATTCAGATCATTAATCAAATGACTCACGTAATAATAACTTACTTCAATAATCAAACCCTCGATTAAACATATTCAACTTAATCAAATGATTCAAGTAACTTCATTAATCAAGTAATCAAAATAACATATTCGACCCACGGTTTATTGGATGAATAGATCTATGAATGGCTTCTAGAATAGTTTTCTTTTGGAATGGAAGTCCTTCGACTAGCTTTGCACAGAGTGTGTGAATAAATAACTACATAACTCCTGGTTAAGTCCTCACAAGTTGTATAACATGTCATTGGAAAGATCATCAAATCTAAAGTTCAACGAACTTTACGGATTCTAAATTGAAGTTATACAAGAAAAGTTATGACTGAATAAAGTTAGGTTGTCAGATTGTCCGTTTAGTGTCAACACCAAGGTGTCAAAGAGTAATGCTTCATCTTTTTAAGCCTAGGTGTTGGCATAAAACTAGTAGATATCGACATCAAACGTATTTTTAGAATCTGAGACTTCATTTTCTTAATTGCTTTGATCCAAACTCAGCTGTTTTGATAAAGGATTTTGAGAAAACATGTTTGGTGATAAAAAAGGAAGACTAGGAACCGATTCAAAACAATATTTTGACATAATTTCTTTATCTAGGGTTTTGAAAGGAAGAAACTTTTTCTCTCACACAATTTCTTGGAATTTTTCAGTGTATGGTTATGTTTTGAAATCTGTAAGTATTTATAGGCAATCATGGCTTCACCAAATGGAAGAATTCACACCGGCATGAGATTTCAACTTTATTCACTAGGCTAAGTTATGACTCAACCCTTATCCTTGAAAGTTGGAGGTGCTGAGTTTTCAACATGCATGTAGGAGGTGTAAACTAGGGAAAGGTGATGAGTAATACAAACTAGAAGTGCAGCCGTGAGAGTCTAGTGCCACCTCATGGTTAAATTTCCAAAATTCTAGTTTCGAGAAGTAATGTAGAGCTCAGATTTGAGGTAGTAAATGTGGTTGAAGTCCAGAGCTATTGATACCATTTTAAATTACTCACGACGTACTTTTACTTACAATTTACCACATGTGAAATTGTTAACCCAGAAGGAAGTTATAGCTTGTTGAAGTAAGCCACGTGAAACTATTTTTCTTAATCATTCGGTAAAGTACTGACTTTAAAATTTCACCAGTAACTATCTGCTGATCGAAATTAAAAATGAATTTCATGTTCTCGAATTTCGTTTTGAGAACTTATTCATGCATATATCGTATGCCTTCAATGAATGTTTGAAGTGATCAAATGAGTCTCTTAAAGAGGGGCGTTTAAAAACATTTTTGTCGTAACTTTAAATTTTAATAAAATTTTTGTTTTTCTTTCTTTAAATTCCATAAAAATCAAATAAATTCTACAAAAAACTTCTTACGTCATAATGGACAATTAAATATGTCACAATTTTTTGGATTGTTATAATGGTGTATATTAACATTTTGTTGTAGTAATCTTTTAATCAAACGAATCTCAAGAGGTTTCTAGGATTAGAAATGTTAATTTGCCTCGGTGGCACAGCTCAACTGGCAAAGGCTGAAGGAACATAATATCAATTTCGCGGGCAATCTACATGGTGGAGAGTCCAAGTCCTAGCAGCAACGCTTTGGGCTTGGATTTCTTATGGATTTGATCAGTGGCCAAACTCAGTCACTGACCAATTGAGGCATATACCGAGAATTTACATTCTCCACCAAGACTAAGGGAAGGTGGGGGCCCCCAAGGTGAGGGTTTCACCCTTTTTTAGAAATGTTTATTTCATATGCTTCTTCTGGGTGGAACAGTAGTTGTGGACTCTCTTTTGTTTTGTTTCTTTCTACCAGGTAAGGGGAGGGCAGGCGGGGCAAGGCAATGATATATGTCATTTATTGTAATTTGCATGACTTCAAATAGCTTTCACGTGTTTATTGAATTATTTAATAAGATAAGGAGTACAATATGTTATTTGAATTATATTATTTCCTAATTAGACCTGAATATGATCCTATGAGATGTTAGTGAAATATGTTGTGTGAGTTGAATACATTTATTTGAATTATTATTTCAATAATGATTTGAATAGGACGGGTCTATTTGAATTATTTGGGTACTCATGTAAGTATATGTTTATTTGAATTATTTGATAGATTATATGAGTATGATATATAATTTAAATTATATGTGATGCATGCTTAAATTATATGCAATGTATACGGTATACTTAAATTATATGTTTATATTACTAATAAAACATGTTCATGAAACTTGTATGGCACACTTACATTGCACGTGCATACACTATATATTATAAACCTAAAGATAACACAATAGACTAGTTTTTTTATTAAAAAAGTTCTGCAAACTCTGGTCATGATTATTATTGTCATATATTCAAGCATGCAAAATCTTATTGCACTTTTTTAGATTCTTTATGGCTTGTGCGTATATAAATGTAGCCAACTTTGCTACGCCTTTAAATAATGAGGTCTATGTACTTTCTAGGTTGTGGCCTGTGGGGCAAAAATATATATATATATATATATATATATATATATATATATATATATAATATATAATAATGATAATAAAAACAACAACAAAATAAAGCAAGAATTCTCCCATGAAAATGGTGGATTGCCAGAGCAGAAAGAGTCATTTTCATTGAATGGTCACCAGATTATAATGGCAAAAACTGTGCATACTTTGGTTTTTCCATTCAATGGGGTCATTTTCTTAAACAGTTTGTAATCATTTCGACAAAGATATTTTTCTTCTGTATGTATTCGATCGTCCTAGCATGATTATTACACAAATATACTCACAATTCATGAATATTTTAGTATAATATTGTGACAATTATGTTGGTTAGAATTCACCCTAGAAAATGACTTGTAAAAATATTGAGCGATTGATCCAGATTTCCGATTGGTTGACACAGAATCAGTCTTCACTGGAAGTAGCCTTCCCAGGTCGTTGTGCGGCGAATGTCATTCCCAGAAATTTCGACACTCAAAACTAAATGGGGATGGGATCATGGGAGATACAATTAATCCCGTTTGGTATAACTTTTGAGATCCTGAGATACTTTTGGACCCATTTGATTACTTTAACAAAAATATTTCTCTAACTAGAAGGACTTTTAGAATAAGAAGAATAATTTTTTGAATCTTCCGCAAGAATAAAAAGAATAATTTTTTATGACTCAAACGTTCAAGTTTCGTCCGATTAATCCTTGTGGAGGACAGTCTACCATTTGGTTTGTCGTCCAAGTAAATTTGAATGGGAATACAGTCTGTGGACACTTGAAGTGGACATTCGGACAACGATTCTCTTCTCATTCCCATGAACCCCTTTACGTCATGCGGATGAGACCCACGAAGAGGTGATAAGGAGCACCAGAACCAGGGGCGGATCCATAGCATCATTGGCATGGCGAGCCCCCCTCACTCGCCCATGCTGGATCCACCCGAAAAAAAAAATAGTAGGAGTTTTTGACATTTTTTTTGTTGCAACTTGAAAAATTACTGAAATCTGTCCGTGCTGAAATTTTTTTATTGATATCTGTTCGAGCTGAAAAAATCTTATGGATCCGCCACTGACTAGAACCCTACCTCCATGTAAGTATTTTTCTTCTAATATTAGGAGTCCAAATTTGAACATCTAATCATCTTGTTTTAGCTCATTCTACTTTACCGATGCACTATATATATATGTGGGAGCGAGAATATAAAGAATGTTAGGACAATTATGTCGAGTGGTCTTAGCTTTGAGAGTAACTCTTACTTTTCTTTACATACTTTCATTTTTTCTCAATTTTTTGTTATTATTTCTTTTTGGGTAGTAAGAAATTAGATGTATAATTCGAAATAGTTCGTAATCATTTAACGCAAGATATTCTACTTCCATATGTATCTTTCCATCATAGTGGGAACTGGGGACTCAATCTTTGTGGATCGCACACCTTCATAAAGATATGCAGATAGAATATATATCAGATTTGCTGTGTGAGTGGGATGTTTTGTAAATGATCTGTCTTCTATTTTGTTTTGTATCGCATCTTCCCAACAAAATGACATAAACTTCTTAAGCTATATTTGATTGAAAAGATGAAAAATTGATTGTAAGAAACGATTTTCTATGAATGAATTTGCATGGAAATTATTTTCCTAAAAATTTTAATTGAAAGTATTTGATTAGATTAATTAATTTTTCAGATAAAAAGTGAGAAATTTTACTAATTTTGTTGTTTGATCAATAATATTTTTCATGACAAATAAAACAAAATTTAACTATTTTATATTTTATTTTTCACTATTTTGTACTTGATCATAGTAACGTTAATTTCTGGGAAAAAATAAGTTAATTAACAATAGCAAAAATGATCAAATATGACGAAAATACTTTTTCACTTAGGGTGGAAAATGTTATCAAGGCAACTAGGTTAAGTGTACTTTAATTGGTTGTACTATAGAAAATACTTTCCAAGGCAAATTTTTCAAACAAACACCAAATAAATACAAAATGCGGAAACGATTTAATATTTTTTAGGCAAATAAAGGGAAATCAAACTAAGCCTTACTTATTTGTTAGAACGGACTCGAAGGGTATACGTTTTGATTGATATATGCACTGATGTGATCCAAAGTAGGAGCTCCAAGGAGAAGTCAAGCTATCAGCGGTATAACAGCGATCTACGTGGAAAACAGAACGAGTTTCATGTTGAAGTAGATCCGGGAAGGCGAGTGGATCAAGTCGAATCAAAGGGGCGACATTCGAAGACCAGCACTGCTTTTACGGCCGGAAGTGATAAATGTTACGGCCGAAATCTTCTCTCAGGCGAAAATGAAGATTTCCAGCAAATCCTTACTTACGGTCATAAGTCTAGTCGTCACGGGCGCAAATCTTAAACAGAAGACCAGTTACGACCGTAACTCCAATTTTCCGGATTTTCGCAAATTTTAAATGTTTTTCCGTTTTTAATTATTTATTTCTATATTTTGAACCCTAAATGCGTTTAGGGCTAGGTTTTAGGTGTTTTTGACTATATTATGTTTTTCATTCATTATTGAACATTGGTTTTTGATTATTATTGAATTAAATTGAGAGAGTTTTCTCCATTGAAATGTTAAGAAATTCCTTTTACTTGAAATTATCAAAGATTGAGTCTTTGTGATGTTCATCCACGAACTTATCCAGGAATTAGACAATCATTGTAGCGATCACCAATTCCAGTTCTTTCCTCCGCATTGTCAATTCCTGCGTTGTGAGCTTTTGGTTGGAATCCTATCGTCTAATTTTTATTGTTTTCGTTCCATCTGATTTAGATATTTCCTATCGTGTTTATTATTCAGTGTTTTATTCGCGTTCCCCGATTGAAATCGCATCACGCAAATTATTAGATACCAGACTAATAAATATTGCACGTTTGGCTAAGTCTAAAAGCAAGAAAAGCTGCTTTTAAGTAATTTCTTGTGCGTAAACAATCACGTTCGAGAATACATTATGTTTTTCAAGTAAAAAGTTATTATTTAGATGAGTTTTTGCCCAAAAATACTCTATAATTCTTGTGTAATATGATGGTGGTTGTTCCTATTTTAATTGTTTTCCCATGTCTTCAAGTCACTTTCAAATTGAGTTCCAAAAGAGTTTCAAACAAATAAAGAAAAAGAAAGTTGCATTCACGTGGCACACGATTATGTCCCTGTGCAACCATCGATATTTTTATCATATATTTCTTTTTCATTATCTGATTGAAATGATTAAGTGCTTTGAAAAGCTAACAACAAGGGCAGCAATTCTTTAAGATGTATCATTTTTCCAAATTCGAATCTTTACTATATCAAAAATGGGTCTAAACGTGCGATTAAAAATTTGAAACATTACTTATGGGTTTTGTTTTCACCCAAAGTCATTTTCAAATTCAATTTCTATCATTTGAATATCAATATCATTCAATTGAATCTTCAATTATCATTTTGTGGTACGAATCAACTAATGAATATTTATACCTCCGTTTGATAACAATATTTGATTTATAAATTGGTTTATTTATGATTTTAAAATAAAATATAGTGGTTGAAAATTAGAGAGAGAAAATGTGTGTGATTAAAAAGTGATTTGAGAAATTATGTAATTTATAAACATATTTATAAAACGTTTATTCTTATTTACAGAACACATCAAACTCTACATTTTTGTACTTTTTGTCATTTTCTTTCCATTTATTCTTCAAAACGGACCCAAATTTTTAGTTATACCTAAAAACAATCGAAATAAATATACAATTTTACAATATCAAACTCTCAATACTAATTATCTAAGACTCTGTTTGATAGGAAAGATTTTTCATGCGAAATGGAAAATATTTTTCATTTTCTAACTTTTGTCCCGTTTAATTACTTAAATTTTTCATGGAATTCGTTTTTCAACTTTTCTCGAAATCTGTTATTTTCCTTAATTTTAGAGAATTGGTTTTCCACCAAAATTATTTTCGTCTCGTTTGATCATTTTGTTGTTATTAATCGATTTATTTTTTTATAGAAATTAACATTATTATTATCAAATATAAACGTATGAAAAATACATTTAAATTTATTGAAATAGCAAAATTTTGTTTTATTTTTAATGTAAAATAATGTCAATCAAATAACAAAATTTGAAAATTTCTCTACTTTTTCCATCCAAAAAATAAATAAATTAAAGATATTAAACTTCTAATTTTCAAGAATAAAAACAATCGAAATAAATATACAATTATACAATATCAAACTCTCAATACTAATTATCTAAGGCTCTGTTTGATAGGAAAGATTTTTCATGCAAAATGGAAAATATTTTTCATTTTCTAACTTTTGTCCCGTTTGATTGCTTAAATTTTTCATGGAATTCGTTTTCCAAATTTTCTCGAAATCTGTTATTTTCCTTGATTTTAGGGAATTGGTTTTCTTAGTACTTTGGTGGGCATTGGTTTTCCACCAAAATTATTTTCGTCTTGTTTGATCATTTTGTTGTTATTAATCGATTTATTTTTTATAGAAATTAATATTATTATTATCAAATATAAACGTATGAAAAATACATTTAAATTTATTGGAATAGCAAAATTTTGTTTTATTTTTAATGTAAAATAATGTCAATCAAATAAAAAAAATTGAAAATTTCTCTACTTTTTCCATCTAAAAAATAAATAAATTAAAGACATTAAACTTCTAATTTTCAAGAATAAAAACAATCGAAATAAATATACAATTATACAATATCAAACTCTCAATACTAATTATCTAAGGCTCCGTTTGATATGAAAGATTTTTCATGCAAAATGGAAAATATCTTTCATTTTCTAACTTTTGTCCCGTTTGATTGCTTAAATTTTTCATGGAATTTGTTTTCCAACTTTTCTCGAAATCTGTTATTTTCCTTGATTTTAGGAATTGGTTTTCTTAGCACTTTGGTGAGAATTGGTTTTCCAACAAAATTATTTTCGTCTCGTTTGATCATTTTGTTGTTAGTAATCGATTTATTTTTTTTTATAGAAATTAACATTATTATTATCAAATATAAACGTATGAAAAATACATTTAAATTTATTGAAATAGCAAGATTTTGTTTTATTTTTGATGTAAAATAATGTCAATCAAATAACAAAATTTGAAAATTTCTCTACTTTTTCCATCTAAAAAATAAATAAAAATTATTTTCGTCTCGTTTGATCATTTTGTTGTTATTAATCGATTTATTTTTTCTAGAAATTAACATTATTATTATCAAATATAAATTAATGAAAAATACATTTAAATTTATTGAAATAGCAAAATTTTGTTTATTTTTGATGTAAAATAATGTCAATCAAATAACAAAATTTGAAAATTTCTCTACTTTTTTCATCTAAAAAATAAATAAAAATTATTTTCGTCTCGTTTGATCATTTTGTTGTTATTAATCGATTTATTTTTTCTAGAAATTAAAATTATTATTATCAAATATAAACGTATGAAAAATACATTTAAATTTATTGAAATAGCAAAATTTTGTTTTATTTTTGATGTAAAATAATGTCAATCAAATAACAAAATTTGAGAATTTCTCTACTTTTTCCATCTAAAAAATAAAAAAATAAAAAAAATTAAACTTCTAATTTTCAAGAATTCAATTCTCATGAATTTAATTTTATGAAATTCGTTTTCTTTCTTCATAAATTTCACATTGCAATCAAACAGATCCAAATTTATAGTCAAAACGGGATAAGTTGTATTTATCATTAATTACACTACAAGATATTTCAGTTGTTTTGCTTCTTTAATATTGTCCAGCGTGTCATGACTCATGAGCATCCCTCCTAAAATTTTACTGTTCCCACGATGATTCAAGATGTTTAGGGTAAAGAAAAGCTTATGTCAGTAGGTCTTAATTGGCTCATAGAGCTTGAGTTGGTCAATTCGTAATGCATGCACTCTATATACGTAAGCACTGACAAAAGTTTTGCAACTTGTATAGAAATTAGGCCCTGTTCAATATAGCTTTGCACCTTTTGGCCCAAATGCTGTACATGCACTTAAATATAGCCAATTAAAGAGTAGTTTTTTGAATAGCGATTTTTTTCGAAAATTCATGATTGAAAAGTATATAATTTTTTTTTAGTTTATGTATAAAATATTTTATTTTATAAATAAATGAATGGTTAAAAATGAGTAAGTCAAATATGGTGCTCACAATGAGCATCATATTTGTGAGACTGACATGTGATACAAAAAATTATTTATATCACATGGTAGCAGATCCATACACGAAGTGGGCAAAGATTATAGTGCCCATTGAGGGTATCATGATATCTTTATTGTGAAAATGATCGAGAAAAAAGAGATTTGAGAAAGGGGAAATCAAACTGGGGCATAGACTCTGTAACTTGTGTGTATATTTTCAATCAACAGTTAATAAGTGTGGTGATTTTCTTTGAAACATTGTGCAATCTCAAACCCAAATATGGTATCGGAGCAGCCAACCTCTTACGAGCAATAGATCCTCAGCTTTGAAATGCCAGGCCCTCTTCCACATATCAAGCCCCTCATCTTCGTTCCAACACCCACCATATCTCCTCCTTTGAAAATACCCTCATTGCTCTAACATAATTACCAATGTTTTCAGAACCGGACCGGCCATTGACCCGGCTGAGAGACTGGGTCAAGGGTCAACTCGGAGTCGACTCGGGGTCGACCCGGACATTAAATAATATTAAATAAATCAAAAAATTAAAAAAACTAAAAAAATATATGAAACCCGAGTCAAACCCGAGTTCGGGTAGGAAGGTTTCCCAGGTCAACCCGGGTCGTTGACTGAGTTTGACCCGACTGGGTTTCTAGGGTTACCTGACCCGATTTCTGGCTTGGGTCGCGAGTTTTCGGGTCGACTCGACCGGGCCAGACAGGGTTTGAAAACAATGATAATTACACATATCAACGACAAACTCATACCATCCACTTTTCCTCAATGGAGGGCATGATTCGAAGCTCTTCTTATCTATTATGACCTCCTTGACTATGTCAATGGCATCTCACATTGTAACTCTTATAATCGATTCTCCATTTATTTTTATTTTATGTACGTTTTCTGTCATTATCCACCGGCTCACAACGATAGATTTTCTTTATATTTTTCGTATGTCCCAAATTACTCCCTCCGTCCCAAAAAGATAGTCTTGTATATTATTTTTGTCTGTCCTAAAAATATAATCTTGTTTTCATATTGAGGCATTGAGCATGCATTAAATTTTTCATTTCCATATGTACCCTTATTTAATGTATATTGGTACAATGCATATCAGCTACTTAACTATTGCATTTTCAAATTTTTTGTTGGAAACAAAGTGAGTCACTTGAAATAATAAATAAGGGATAAATAGTATAAATGGAAACTATTGATAAAACTTAATACCATAACTATACTAATTATCATTTTTTAATCCATGTGAAAATAAACGTAGGATTATCTTTGGGACGGAGTTAGTATATGTTACTTTTCTTTTCTAGGGTTTAGTTGATTCCTTAACTTTCAATATATCTTCATTTAATGTGTATAGTAATCAACAAAATATGAGTTATTCTTATTTAAAAGTTAAAAAAATATTCATTGTAAGTTGTTTAGTAAATTTTTTATAAACAAATTTATAAACAACATATTTTTTCAAATCAATTTTTAATCATATGTATTTTCTCAAACATTTATAACCACATATTTTACCTCGAAAATATTATATTTTTTATTTATAAAATTATTTTTTGCCAGACGAATAATTACTTTTTCTTAATCCCTGTGGAATGTAATCAAATATATCAAACAAATGGCGGGTGGGGCTAGGAGTGGACGTAGTTCGATTTGGTTTGGTTCTCCTCGATTTGGTTCTGGTTCCAGGAGAACCGGAGAACCAAACCATAAATCGATGATTTTTTACTAATGGAACCAATTGGTTTTTTTAAAGATATAGAACCAAACCGGAACCAAATCGCTCGGTTCTGGTTTGGTCTGGTTTTGTTCTGGGATCATTACTTGAATTTTTAAATAATAAATGCAAATTCAAATCTGTTTATATCTGCTTATTCATTAGAATCCATCTACATCAATACTAAATAGAAAATGAAATTTTTAGTTAACAAAATAAAAATTTAGAAAAAGTAACATGTTATTCCAAGTCAAAGAAGAATAAACTCGCTTAAAGGAAGCTCGTCAACCCGTTGAAACTTAGAGAATTGAACATAAATGTCGTTTAGACTTATAGCTACATGTTACAATGAAATTCTGAGTCTCATTCTACCGTAGTGCCGTGTAAGTTAGGGATGAATTTGCAACTTTAGTTTGGGTTAACTCTTGAGAATTAAAGAATTGAGCCGATGTTTATATATCATAAATTTTAAAAAATAAACGTCTATACCGTCGATGGTGACTAAGGAGTGCAACGATTGCTGTGTTATAGGAGTGCAAGTAAAATCGTGTGAATGCGTGTCTATAATTGAAAAGAAGAAAAATGAATTAGAATTAGAATTTAGATTTATAATTTAAAATCTTTGTCTAATAGGAAATGAGATAAAATGTATGGTAAATAATATTTTTGTACATTTCACATTTATAATTTTAGATTTGAATATTTTGGTGAGATGAATATCTTGGTTCTGGAAGGAGAATTAGAACCAGAACCGAAACCAAATGGTTCTTAATTCGAAGAATCAAACCATTATTTTTTTCAATTTTGCTACAATCACAATCTCACTCACAATGTAGGTGACAATTCACTCACATTGGAGTGGGACCCTCAAAATTTGAATTTTGAAGGTCCCACTCAAATGTGAGTGAATTGTTACTCACATTGTGAGTGAGATTGTGAAATTAGAATAATTTTATTTTTTTTATGAAGAATCGAATCAAACCGCTTGATTTGGTTCTGGTTTAATCAGGTCTGGTTCGATTATTTTGTCCACCCATAGGTGGGACTACATTAGGCGAAATGGGTTTTTTAAGTGGGTAGCTTAAAATTCCCATTATATAAGAACGTGTTTGATTGGAAAAAATAAAATGTGGAAATTCCAATACAAATTTGTAATCCTACATGTAATCATGTATGGAAGGTTTCTTTCTATTTTCTGTCTTTTACTTTCCATATAATTTTGCTTAGACCAAACATGCCCTTAGATTTCTTCCTTTCAACCTTCACATAGTACAGCTACATACGCCTATTGGAGACCGTGTGATGCGACTCTCAGCTACCATCAGACGGTTCACAGACGCTAAACCCGATGGCATTTTAAGGAAAGTAGTCAATTGGTTAAAAACGAAACAAAAGGCCTTTTGACACGTGTCTTTTTATGACCAATAATCTCTCACTGTCAAATCAAATATTTACTAGCTTTCGTGTCTTTTTTTTTTTTTTTTTATCGAAACTAGCTTTCGTGTCTTACGATGATATTATGTTTGGAAATGGAATTACGGTTTTCTTGAGCAAGTGTTTGGTAAATAATTTATAAATTGATTTATAAATTTTACAATTTTTCAAATAAATTTTTAATCAAACATATTTTTTTTCTTTAATTTTTAACCACACATTTTTGCCTCAAAAATCATAAATAAATCAATTTATAAATTGGTGCAATGTTACTATATGGAGTAGTTGTGAATATGAAACAAAAAATGGAAAATAAATAAAAATAAATAATAAGATGTGCACAAAAAAAAAGTAAATAAATAGTATGTGAAGCAAAAAATGAAATGATACTTTCTTAGCCCATTGAGAAATTGAAAAATAATTTGAATGTGTGGTTGAAAAGTTATTAAAATATATTTAAAGTGATATATACCATAAAAATGAGTGATTAAAAATGATTTTTATGAGAAAGATTGAAATTTTTTCCTGAACCAAACAAGGGCTCTATACAATCATTTTTCCTTTTGGTGACATGAGTAGAGGAGCTTAAAAGCTTAAACATGAGTTCAGTAGTTTGAATATAATCTGATTTGTTTATAATTTTGAGAAAAAAATAGTAGTTGAAAATTTGAGGAAAAAAATAATTGGTTAAAAAGTGATTTAAAAAATTGTATGTTTTATAAACATGTTTATAAACTATTTTTTGTAATTTACTGAATACATGCTAACATATAATTATAATCATTCTAATTTTCAATATCACTTTTTAGGCTCCGTTCGACGGCTTGGAGGGAGAATTAAATTTATTTTGTGGATTTATTTGTATTTTCTATGTAAGATGTGATGTTAAAAATTGGTTTGAGAAATTGTGTAATTGGATAGAGAAAATATGGATGGTTAAAAAGTGATTGAGAAAATTGTGTAAAGTAAATTTGTTGTCTTTTTTATCTTTTAGTGTATTAATTTGGCAAATTAAATGCCAACTGAACGGTGCCTTAATCACACATTTTTTTAAATCACTTTTTAATCATAAATTCGACTCCAAAACAACAGCTAGTAGCCACCGAACATAGCCTAAACTTTTTAGCTTTCTCGTTTCTTTTACATTGAGGAGCTTTTGTGTACTTTTTACAAACTCTTTTAAGCTTCTCTTTGGTAACTGTATAGTGATTTATAAATTGATTTATTTATGATTTTGAAGTAAAATATGCGATTGAAAAATGGAATATATAGCCTTTGTTTGGTAAATTATTATAACAACCGTTTATAAATATTGTTTATAAATAGCAATATAACAATATTTCGTTGGTCAATTTTTTTGAAAATTAAAAAATGGAGGCATGAATCTTTGATCGATCGAAATTATTGACTTTTTCAAAAAATTGTTCAATTTTTAACCACATATTTTACCTAGAAAATACAAAAAGCAAAAGAAACCGTGCACAAAGTTGCCGAATAGTCCGTAAATAACCTCTATTTGATGAACCGTTTATAAACGATTGTTTATAAATAACGACGTGTCAATTTGTTGTTTATATATATATATATATATATTGAAAATGGGCAAAAATCTTTTACCCATCGAAATTATCAAATTGTTGATCCAGTGAAGAATTATGAAAAAGAGAAAAGGTTTACAAACGGAGGGTCGGGGCAGGGATGGGGTTGTGGTGCCATAGGTTGAGAAAGGCAACTCAGGCAAGTGATGATACGCGAGTCAGGTCACGTGACTAGTAGGGGTGATGGTGGAATGATGTCACTGACTGCTTCAAATCCCTCAAACTTCCTGTACAGAAATGACGTATACTTTACTGTGGAGCATGGATTTCTACTCTCTCTCTCTCATTTGGGGGAACACAAAATTTGTACTTTTTTGTAAAGGTGCTCAAGATACCTTTTTGGGTGCAACCGCGATCTAAAAAATTGTATCCAATTAGTGAATTACATTCTTAAAAAAAAAAAAAGTGTAGCTCGCACCTGAGGGTCCGAACAGACCACGTCCAAAGTTGTCGAATGGTGGAGTATGAAACGAATATAAAATAGAATTTTGATCAAAAGTTGTCGAATGGTGGAGTATGAAACAAATATAAAATAGAATTTCAATCAAAGATTTAAAAAAAGATTTACATTTGCATTTTATTTTACACCTCAACATGGAATAAATTTAACCTAAATTTAGTTATCAATTCATAAAATTTTGATGTGAGATATATAATTTAAATATATTATATTAATTTACATTAAAATTTGAGTTTTTATATTAATTTACACATTTTTTAATTTTTTAATTTTTTAATTTTCTTGACCAAATTTCAGTTTTTTTAGATCGATTTGTTCGTAATATTTATAGATATTGACAAATAAAAAAAAATAGATCAACATAAAATTTACTAGCTAAAAAAATCAAGCAAAAACTAAATTTAAATATTATAATTGTATCTAATCATTAGAGCAAAACTTTGATATAGATCTATATGAATGCATATTAAGATGTAAAAGTAATTTGGGGGGGTGGGGGGGTGTAAATTACGATTAGAGTTGCTCTTACACTTCTACTAACCTTTTGCATGCATTTATTGCTCAATTAATTCATGTAAAAAGAAATTCATGAATCAATAATGAAGAGTGCTAGATATACAAAATAGATAATAAATCGATTTACACCTCCCACATGGAAGGGACCAAATATAATAAAATATTTGTGGGCTCTTTCCACGTGAGGGGGTGTAAACTAATTTGACATCCTTAATTTGTACAAATAAAATTATTCATCAACAATGTACAATGAAATGAAAAATAGAATTGCTACACCTAAGGCATAGCTCAAGTGGTAAAAGGTAAGAGTGGAAAAATCCAACCTCGCTCGTAGCTATTGGGTGAGGGTTAGATTCCTGAAAAATGGAAGAATCCATTGACAAGCGAAGTTAAAGGGCAAGTCCTTAATCCTACATCACTTGAGTCACATCCTTCGATTTACATCCATCACCAAGGTCTAGGGCAGGGCAGGTGAGGGCCGTTGTGGTTGCGGTTCAACCTTATTTTAATAATGGAATTGCTAAAAAAAAAAAAAAATCATAAGATTTGCTAAGTAGATGATTGATATTCTCTCATGTCATTTGGTAATTGGGCATTGCTTAACATATTAAATGCTTCATGAAGATTGTACTAATTGTGAAAATCTACAAATCAAATGTCGAACTCGACATTGTGGAGATGGACATTTTAACTGTATATCGAAACGATTTGCAACCATTAGATGGGACTTATTCGTAGGTGCCACTTGCATACTTTAAATTTCTATATATATTAATTGTGTCGAATGCTTATCATTTCTATTTGAAATTTTTCAATTTTGCGTGCTAATCTAAGATTCACCGTATCACATGGGGACAGTTTGTGCAAGTAGATGACAAATGAAAGTGGTGGTGGAATAAAACCACATCAATTCTAGTTTATTTTATGACTGATGAGAAAGTCCAAATTCATGTTAATGCACTAAAATCCTATTAAAATTCAAAATCACAAACATGAGTATAAGGTGACCGAAATACCCAAAGACGAAGACATGAATTTGTACATGTTCACTAATTTTGCCGAGTAAAAAATATATCGTAAGTGTACGGATCGTGACAAGTCATATAATGGATCAGAGAGTCCAGATTAACAATCTCACGAAAATTGTAATTAAGTACCGAAATGTGTTAATTTTAACTTTATTTGAATAAATGAAAGGTGATTGGTATTTTAAACTAAAATACGAAATAAATCTAAATAAATGAATTAATGAAGAAAACACAAATGACAAATTATTTTTCTAAAGTGATTGTAAAGTGTTGGGCTCACGATTTCACCATATTCAATAATATTAATTTCATTCATCAAGTTTTATTCCTATAGATTTGTTCGATCAAATTCACGAATTTTCGAGTTTTAATCAATTCTATCTAACTAAGTCAACTATATATCTCTATAGAGGGTCATAATTATTTCTTAGCTAAATGCATAAATCTCATGGAATTCACAATTGATCGCATGTAACCACAAATTCATATCTCTATTGTTTCATTGAAATTTCCGAATTTAATACCATGGTCTAGGTTGTTATCTTAACCCTCGAATTATGAAAACAAACCACAAAATCTATGAATTAGTGATCAAGTAATTCAAGTATTAAACACAATAGTAAAACCAACACATACATATACACAAACTTGAAGTTTGAAATTATTAATAAAATAAAACTAGGCTTTTTCGTTCATCCCAACTTATGAATTAGTTACACATCTCAAAGAAATTATAAACGCAATAAAATTAAGAAAACATAATTGAGTTCATTAAATTAACAAAGGAGAAAGAAAATTGTTGTATCGAAAATGAACAATAACGAAAAATAAAATGAAAGTAACGCAAGAACACAAAGAATTTTCAGTCCAAAGACCCCAGAGGTTCGGTAATTCAAAGAATTTCCTACTCCCCCGTTGAGCAATCCATTAAATTTGGATTCACGCCCAAATCCACTAGGTACAAAGCAATTTACAATCATTCACCAAGAAACCTCAAAATAACCCCAAAATCGAGACTATACACATTGTTGAACACAATCCAAAATCACCAAGAATAAACTCTCATTTACTACAAGATTACATCTATTGTAATCAATCTAATCACTAAGTGAAGATTAAAGGAAGAGTAAATGATTGATCTCACCAAGAGAAATTGTTCGACCCGTAGCCCTACTTTTTCGCCTCTCAAAACTGGAAGAATGGCATCTGAGCCAACTTTGATCTCACCAAGAAATCAATCACACACCTCACGAGCCCAAGAAAATTTCCCGATCAAAAGAGAGAGAGATGAAGAATCTGCGTGCGTTTTGTGTATATCTTTTCTTCCGCCTGTGTTCTGTCTGTCTGTGCTTCTATTTTTCTGTTGAGTTGTGAATATTGAAACTAGCATGGGAAGTCTTTATTATGACCAAGTCAGTAGCCCATGATTTGGGCTTTACCCATTTTAGCCCAAATAAAGAAATAAAACGTGTTTGGCTTATTAAGTCTAGAGTAACACTTCTTCATTCTCCACCTTGCTACGAACTTGAGTGCACAATTAGTGGATTTGAGTAACCAATTCAATATCATCTTGCTCATAAATACCTGTAAAAAAAAAATATTAGTTTTTCAAAAATTAAATAAGGACCGAATATTGATTCTTAAGAATCAATGTTCAGCATTTTCATGCAATCCTTAAATCTATTAATGGGTAACACCTTTGTTCCCATATCCGAAGGATTTAAAAGTGTTGGTATCTTTTCAATTTTAACCATTCCATTTTCAACCATGTCCCTTATGAAATGATATTTAATATCTACATGCTTAGTCCTATCATGAAACATGGGATTCTTACTAAGATGAATGGCACTCTGATTATCAGAAAATAGAAGTACATTATTATCAACAAAGTTCAATTCATGCAATAAACCCCTCACCCAAAGCCCCTCCTTTAATGCTTCACATGCAGCAATATATTCAGCCTCAGTGGATGATAGTTCAACTACCCTTTGCAATTGGGAATTCCAACTAATGCGTGAATTACATAAAGTAAAAACATATGATGACGTACTTCTTCTTTTATCTAAATCACCCGTAAAATCAGAGTCACAATACCCTTTTAAGATTATACCTTCTTTGCATTTAGAATAATGCAAACCAACAGTTTCAGTACCTTTTAGGTATCTAAGCATACATTTTAATGCTTCCCAATAAAGTTCACCGAGATAGGACATAAACCTGCTAAGAGTACTCACAGAATATGCTAAATCGGGTCTAGTGCATACCATCAAAAACATAACAGAACAAATCACATTAGCATATGGTACTCTATTCATCCTAATGATTTCTTCATTTGTTTTAGGAGATTGATCAGATGAAAGTTTCAAATGATTTGACAAAGGTAATGAACAAGATTTAGCATGCATCATAGAAAATTTTTCAAGCACTTTAGAAATGTAGGCAGATTGATTTAAAATCAAAGTACTATTAGTCCTGTCCCTTTTTATGTTCATACCCAAAATTCTCTTGGCAGGGCCAAGATCCTTCATTTCAAATTCAAAATTTAATTTCTGTTTAATTGAGTTTATTTTATTCATATCATGACAAGCTAAAAGAATATCATCCACATATAATAGCAGATAAACATAATCAGGTCCTCCATTTCCATCATAAAACAAGCATGAATCATAATTACTTTTCTTGAAGCCAAATACCTTCATGTAAGATTCAAATCTCCTATACCATTGCCTAGGAACTTGTTTTAAACCATATAGAGACCTCTTTAAAAGACAAACAGTTTCAGTCTTACCCTTTTGCTCAAATCCTTTAGGTTGTTGCATATATATAGTTTCATCTAATTCACCATAAAGGAAAGCAGTTTTGACATCAAACTGTTCTAACTCCCAGTCAAAATGAGCAACTAAGGTCAAACAGATCCTAATAGATGTGTACTTGACGGCAGGTGAGAAAATTTCATTATAATCTATACCTTCCTTTTGGGAAAAGCCCTTAGCTACTAGTCTGGTTTTGTACTTAATGCCATGTTTGCTGGAGTCACCTTCCTTAATCTTAAAAATCCACTTACAATATATGACTTTATGATCTTTAGGTCTTTTAACCAATATCCAAGTTTTATTCTTATGTAAAGAATTCATTGTTGACCTATGATTAACTCTTAACCTTATTGTTTTGATAAATAACAAACAAGATTATAATGTGTTATTAACAAGTGTGATTTAAGTGTTTCATGTAATGATAATCTTCAAAGCATTCAAAGGACAAATCATCTCTCGAAGATAAAAGATAAAAAACACAAGATGCGATAGTATGAAGATCGAGGAATGGAGTTTACAAAGAATTGAGATCTTACAAATTGCTTTTCAATGTTATGTAAGGTTAATGCATCAATAGCTAGCAATGTATTTCATAAAGCTCAAGAAACATTTTTTAAACCATTAAAATATCATTTTCAAAATCAACTTTGATCAGAAAACCTTGAAAAATCAAAATCTTGAAATCCTGATTTTTCAGGTCGACCGCAAATTCTATAGGTCGACCGCAAATTTTTTCAGGTCGACCGCACTGCATATTTTTGAACTCAAACGGCTATTTTCTTGCAACGGCTATATTGAGGTCGACCGCATGGCTGAATAAGTCGACCACAAGAGTCAGAATATGCGAAATTTGCTCTATAAATAGCTCTCTCTTTTGCATTCAATTCAACCAACTTAAAATAGCATTTAAGAGAGAAATTTATTGAGAAAATCATTGAGCTTACTTTGTTTTACATTCTATTTCATTTATTGCAAGGAATCTCTTGATTGTTCAAAACTATTTCATATCTTTATCAAGAATTCCATCTTGTAGAAAACTCAATACTCTTACTTCATTATTGATCATTGATTGAGTTCATATCACCAAACACTTATTGAAGTGTATATCTCTCTTCATACTTAACTAAGTATTATTTGGAAAGAGAGATCTTTGGTTGAAAAACTTTGATTCAAGAAAAACTATCTCATATCCTTCTTCAAAGTTTTCATAAACACTTGAACTTTAAATATTTGCTATCTATTGAAGTGTTATCCTAAAACTCTCAAGATACTTGTATTGATTATATCATTTGTTAAGAGAGTTGGTTCGATTGTAAAAATTCTCATTTGTACTTTGTTTATGGTTTCGAGATCCTTGTGAAAAACTCGATTGTAAAGGATAGGTGCTCCTTGTTGTAAAGTCACATAAGGATTCGATACTCCTTGTTGTAAGTTATCAATATAGTGGATTTTTCCTTGCTCGTGACGGAGAGCTCGGTAACGGAGGACGTAGATCACGTTGGTTGATTGAACCTCCCTAAAATCGCGTTTGCAAACTCTTATTCCTTTTACTTACTTGCATTGCACTTACTCTTTTCTATCAATTTATATTGTGCAACACTATATCTAAGTGCTATACTTGCTTTGTCAATTAAGTTCATATATTTATAGCACACTACATTGATAGTTTAGCTACTTGTAATACTAAGTGCTCATACTTATACTCATTGGTTTTTAAGTTTAAGACTATTTATCGAAAAAGTTTTATAAACCAATTCACCCCCCTCTTGGTTATTTTATCTTGGTTTAACATTCATTTCATCATTCATAGCTGCAAGCCAATTTTTAGATTCAGGACAAGATATAGCTTCTTCATAAGAAGCTGGTTCAGGACACAGATTATCACAATCAGTAAAGAGAGACATAAAATCATCATTGTTATCCCTAGTGGAAGGTCTTACTTCCCTTCTCACCCTATCTCTAGTTAACTGATAGTTGGATAGATCATGTGTTTGACTAAGTTCACCTTCAGTATTAGAATCAGTATCCTCTTGATCCATGTTTTCATTTTGGCCGTTCATATTCAAAATGCCCCACCTCAAGAGGAGCTTGTGTAGTTGTGTTATCAAAACTGAGATCATTCAAGTCCCATATGACAGTTTTCATCCTTTTAAGATTATCAGCTTTAGATTCAGTTTTGATAGGGCAAGGCATTAAATCTTCCTTAAACACAAAATTCCTGCTTATTATTATTTTAAAACCCTGATCTTATTTTACCCACAACGTGTAACCTTTTAAACCTTCTCCATAACCTAAGAAAACACATCTTTTAGACCTGAGGTCGAGTTTTCCTTGATTTTGGTATGCATATGCAGCACATCCAAAAACCTTTAAGGAGGAATAGTTGGGGTGTTTACCAGACCAAAGAAATTCAGGAGTTTTAAAACATGTAGCCCTTGAAGGGCTCAAGTTAACCAAATAAGTGGCAGTCTTCACTGCCTCAGAAACATTTTGGGAGACCAGAGCTCAACAACATACACCTCACTTTATTTAATAAGGTCCTATTCATTCTCTCAGCTGTCCCATTTTGTTGCGGTGTGTAGGTGACAGTCCTATGTCTTAAAATTGTATTTTGTTTACAAAACTCATCAAATATGGTATTACAAAACTCCAATCCATTATCAGTTTTCAAAACTTTTATTTTCTTGTTGGTTTGGTTTTCAATTAAGATTTTCCAATCCTTAAAATTTTGAAAAGTCTCATCTTTTGATTTTTGTAAAAAAGTCCAAACCTTTCTTGAAAGCTCATCAATAATCAACAAGTAATATTTGAAACCAGAAACAGTTTGAGTGGATGCTGGACCCCATAGATCAGCATGAAGATATTCAAGAATGGAGGTGGATTTATGAATACCAGATTTGAAAGGTAGTTTTGTTTGTTTTCCCAAAATACATTCTTCAAAAAAATCTTCATTGTCTAAATTGACATTTCCTATAACCCCATCATTGCTTAGTGACTTAAGAGATTTATCTCCTATATGGCCAAGTCTTCGATGCCATAAGGAAGAGTTTCTGTTTTGAGAATGTAAAACAGATAGGCATTCTTCTTTCTGAGGAATAGCATGAATTTTGTAAAGACCATTCGTTTTTGAAACATTTATGATTTCAGAAGAATCCTTTTGAATTTTGCAAAACCCATTCTTAAAGCAAATCTCGAAATTATTAGAATCCAAGATTCCTAAAGAAATGAGGTTCTTGTCAACCTCGAGAACATACCTAGTTTATTCCAATTTGAGAAATTTATCATTTTCAAGTTTTAAGATAATGTCACCAACACCACGTATCTTACAAGGAAAATTGTTTCCCATGTAAGCACTCCCTTTATCTGTAGGTGTGAAATTATTGAACCATTCTCTTTCGGGACACACATGATATGTGTACCTAGAATCCAATACCCAAGATTGATGAGTGTCTTGAGTATTCACCGTGTAAACGGCACCATCATTATCATCACACTCATTATTGTGTCTTGGTTTGTTCTTAAGATCATTTAATCTCTTGAGACAATTTTTAATGTAATGTCCAGGTTTATCACAATAATAGCATTTCTTGATTGATCTATCCCGGGATTTGGAGAAATCTGGTTTCTTATTTGTAGGAGATTTTCCTTTTCTTTGGGTATTATTGTTATAGGTATTTTGATGTGGCTTGAATGGTCTTTTAGATTTAGCAATTAAAACTTCTCCTTGATGAATTCTTTTAATTTCAGATTTTAATTCCAAATCTTTATTTCTTAAGGCAGAGGTAATAATATCAAGGCTAAGTGTATCTCTACCATATTCAAGAGCATATTTAACATCTTTATACCTATCACCTACCGCATTTAATAAAGCAATACACGATTGATCTTCAGATATCTTTTCATCACAATTAGACAAGTCATGTGTAAGCTTATTAAATCTATCAAGATTAGACTCGAGATCCTGAGATGGTTCAAACCTAAAGGCAAAAAACGGTTTCAATAGAAAACACTTATCGGGAATGGATTTAGATAGATATAAATCTTCTAACTTTTTCCATAATTCAACAGTCGTTTCTGTTTCACCTACTTTTCTAAGGACAACATCAGAGAGATGAAGAAAAATAGTGCTCCATGCTTGTTCATCTAGTTCTTGCCTTCTAAAAGGACTAAATTCAGCAGACCAATTTTCAGTAATAGCATATGCACATTTTTGTTGAAGTAAAAGAGCCCTAATATTTTGTCTCCATAGACTAAAATCACCTTTTCCAGTCCACACCTCTATTTCAAATTTAGTAGGAGACATTTTGAGAGAGAGAAACGCCAAGTTTCACAAAACAAGTCACAACAAATTTGAAAACACAAAATCTAACCTATATATCAAGAAATAAAGCAACAAAGTCCAAGTATATAAAAATATTTAAAAATAATGCAGATTATTAAAACATGCAATATTTCAACAAAATTATATAAATGAAACAATTATGCAAAAATTCAAGAATATATCAGATTATTGTAATTTCCCTAAAATTAACTTCAATTATTCACTTATCAAAAAACAATTTGGATAACAAATCAAATACCAAATATTATTAACTCCAAAATGTCGAATCAAGATAAGGATAGAAGTTACCACGGATTCGAAATTGTTCAATCACAGGGAATTAAGACCTGCAGCCACCAAATTAAGAACTTGCAATGTCAAGAAATTGGATTTCAGCCAGTACACAAGCTCTGATACCACTTGTTGTATAAAAAATGAACAATAACGAAAAATAAAATGAAAGTAACGCAAGAACACAGAGAATTTTCGGTCCAAAGACCCCAGATGTTCGGTAATTCAAAGAATTTCCTACTCTCCCGTTGAGTAATCCACTAAATTTGGATTCACACTCAAATCCACTAGGCACAAAACAATGTTCAAAGCAATTTACAATCATTCACCAAGAAACCTCAAAATAACCCCAAAACCGAGACTATACACATTGTTGAACACAATCCAAAATCACCAAAAATAAACTCTCATTTACTACAAGATTACACCTATTGTAATCAATCTAATCACCAAGTGAAGATTAAAGGAAGAGTAAATGATTGATCTCACCAAGAGAAATTGTTCGATCCGTAGCCCTACTTTTTCACCTCTCAAAACTAGAAGAATGGCATCTGAGCCAACTTTGATCTCACCAAGAAATCAATCACACACCTCAAGAGCCCAAGAAAATCGCCCGATCAAAAGAGAGAGAGAGAGAGGAAGAAGCTGCGTGCGTTTTGTGTATATCTTTTCTTCCACCTGTGTTCTGTCTGTTTGTGCTTCTATTTTTCTGCTGAGTTGTGAATATTGAAACCAGCCTGGGAAGTCTTTATTATGACCAAGTCAGCAGCCCATGATTTGGGCTTTACCCATTTTAGCCCAAATAAAGAAATAAAACGTGTTTGGCTTATTAAGTCGAGAGTAGCACTTCTTCAAAAATCTTGCACCAAGATGTTGGTTATTCGTTGTAATCTTCAAATCCCTCGCCTTTTCTTCTTCTTTTTTTTTTTCTTCTTCTCGCCTCTTCAATGGATCAATGAATTGTGTATGTTTTTTAGAGAGAAGAAGTGCCCAAAATTCATGTGTAATGTTCTGTATGTAATTTTCATCTTTTATTTTCGTTTAAGTTTGTCCTTTCTCATTTATTGTGCGGCCATTCCTTAACTTCTGATTTGATCAATTTGACACCCAAACTTCTGAATTTCCTCAATTAAGTCCTTTCATCTCTTGCTTTTCTCCAATTAAGTCCTTGAACTTTTATCTGCCTCCATGTTGGTACCAATTTGGCTCCAATTATCATTAATTTTCTCGTTATTGTTTTAATTACTTCATTCTCTCAACTTTGGGACATTTTCAGAAATAAATACAAATAGTAACAAAATCAATAGCATTTATTCTAAAACGACAATACTTTATCCTATATTCGACATATAAAATAAGGTATAAAATACACTTTTCAGTACATAGACGGTCATAAGAATATAACGTGACAAACAAAAATGCTCTTGAAACTTTAATAGATAATATTGGGACGACTCCGTACATGCATGAGAAGTTGGATAATCCGTTACATGGTCTAGAGGTTGGGAAATTTGTGGACAGACATGAGCAACTGTCATCGTATTACACGATATTGGACAGATGTGAAGGGTTAAAATTATGGATATGTCCAACATTGCACCAAGGGAAATTTTCTCTTAAAAGAAAGAGTTGTACATGAACTTCACATACTTATTACATTTGTGTGTTGTTACTATTGCACTTTTATTTTGAAAAACAAAATAATTTCACTAGATTTTGAATGCATTACATTTCATTGGGTACATATGGTTAAAATGTTTTCTCTAATTTTTTCGTCAATTTGTCGTAGGTGTTTACTAAACTAGATCAGCCTCAAGCAAAATCATTGATTGAATACACAAAATAATGTCCTAACATAAGCAATATAATAAATAAAAGAGAATTTAAACATATGCATCCGAAATGAAGCAATATTCTAGCACTTCAAGCGTCGTTAAGATTTTAGTTTTCACTACCATTAACTTCCTACTCATCGTCGAAACTAATGACAATGACCTGGATTGGGGGAAGTTCGGAAAGACCTCAAACGGCATCATACGTAGTTCGTCCATCTATGCCAATATGAGACGAGATGAGTATTGTTAACACAAATGAATTGTGGTTAACAAAAGCATACTAGTATAAATCAATAAATCCAATATTATATCGTAATTACCACACTTCATTTCTTCATAGTCCATCAAATAACACAAAACATTAATCGTTAAACTATACTTTCTTGTTAGAGAACGTACATTTATCTTCAATTACACTTCTATTCGTAGGAACTTGCAAGTTTTTTGGGCATTCGCCTACCGGGTTCGTACCTCCCCCTCATGCATCAATACAAGATTTGCAATCTTCATCATCGAACACGTCACCATGTTTTTAATTACGTACGTAGTTCATTTTTCCTATGTTTACAGCCTACTAAGTCTTTACTAATCTCATCATTAACCTCCAGTTTAAGAACTTCTATTTCTATCATACATCAGCACTCTAATTGTAAATGAGGATCATGCTAGAGGTACAAGATGAAAAATATGATGACAATCTCACTAGAATACAAATTTTTTTAAATGCATAAATAATTACTTTTCTATCATTTTAGTTATAGTTTTTAGTTTTCTGATTATATGTCTATATCTCTAAATTTATTGTAAACATAAAATACGTAAAATATACTATTATATGTTAAAGTTTCTTCTTCAACAATTATGTCTAATTCATTAGTTTTTTTCTTCTAGATCACTAATTATCCTAACTCTATTAGTTATACTTCTAGTAATTGCTGAAAATTCTGTAAATGAAGGTTATCTTATTGCATAGTCTAATAATTTATAGTATTTTCCTAAATCTTCTCTTACAATTTCTAATTGTTCGTTTGTCTCTTTCCATAGATCTTTAAAGTCACTTATATCTATAGGATTTAGTTTTATTAAAGGTTCTTAATTCATAAACTTATAAAAGTAAATGGTTTAATTAGAATTATTGATTCAGTTTCTTAAATTCTGAACTCTATAATTCAATAAATCTAACATCTCTTGAAGCCTTCTTATTTCTTCTAAGTATATTCTATTATTTCTTTTTATGAGACTTAATTCTTCTAATCTTCTCCTAAAAATTTCAATTTCTCTTTCAATAGTTAATTCAGGCATAATAAAAATAGACTGTAAACATATGTAATAACATGTACAATGCTCTAATTGAAAGTGGAGGACCTAAGGTACAAATAAAAGAGGAGGTCCAACTTAAACGGATGAGAAAAGATGGAAATTGAGTTGGACTTTACAACCACGTGATCGCACACCACACAAGTGCGCGGTTGCACGATGCCTTCTAAAATCAAAGCGAGGCTAAAACATATTTCACGTGATCATGCGCAACTACTTCATGCCATCGCTCAGGTCTTCGAATGAGCCGCTTATGGGCTTTTTGCGCACGGATTCAACAGAATTATCTCCTCTTTCTACCAGGTTTTGACAGAACATATATGTATAACTCTTGTGCCATGAATTCCAAACCTTTGCCTCCCCTAAAAATTAGATTAAAATTGAGATTTGAACGTGAAATTTTTGGATATCAAAGCATAGCAAAGGGCAAGACTTGAAGATTACATGAATGATTGAATCTTGGTGCAAGCTTTCATTTCTTTACTATTATTTTCAATTAACGCTTATATTTATTGTTTTTGTAATTTTATGACAACGTGTAGCTAAACTTTCGTGTTGGCATGAACAACGTAGCCTAGTTAATTATTTTAATTCCAAACTCCCTTGTTTTAATTATTTGTTGCATGTATTGATTTTATTTTGAGATCAATGCATGAGTTAATTGACCACTAATTCATGATTTCATGATTTGTTTTCATAATCCAGAGGTGAGCTAACTAACTAGACTTAGAAATAAAATCTGGTAATTTACTAAAAGATAGAGATATACTTTTGATTTTGCTGTGGTCGTGTATGAATTATTGTGTTCTAGGCATCTAGATAAGGAATAATTAGGATCCTGTGTAGAGATACATAGTTAACTTATTCAGGTAGAATTGATTTAAACTCGAGATAGGAATTTTAATATACATTAGTGAATTCGACCGAATGTATATCGAGGAAATAAAACAAGAGTTTGAGTTAATTTCATTGGTTAGGTGAAATCGTGAATCCCAACACTTTTAAAATCGTTTTGAAAACAAAAGCAAATTGGCAATTTATTATTTTAGCATAATTTTTAGTTCTATATTTCCAAAACTCTTTTCTATTGTTCAAATAAAGTTGGACACTAATAAGTTTGATAATTAATAGCAGTCCTCGTAGGACGATAACTTGGACTCCTTTGTTCATTATATTACTTTAGTGTGATATTGTACATTTGCAATTAAAAAATATCACATCATGGCTCATAGTTCCGTGTTCATGACTCTAATACCAAAGCTTTTTTTCTGGAATGGCTTGGATTTATTCTTCCTTGTAAAATGGTTTAATCTCTGGTTCTCCAAAGAATGCTTTACTAGTTACTCCAAGTTTTATAATATGTTCTACCTTTACATAGTCCTCATCAATAAATTCTTGGATGGCTGAGTAAATCTTGACATAGATTTTCAGCCTGGGTAATTCCAAAGTATGTTTTGACTGCTACTTTGATAAGATTAGGGGATAGTGATATTTCCTTCATATCTCTGCTAGGATAGATGCATTGGATAAGTCATTGGTCAAATAGTCCTCAGACTGCTGTTGGTTCAGCTAGAATAATTACTTTGTTAATTTTTTTGGTGGCTAATTGTTCTTAGTCAGTTTCCTTCTTTTGTTCTCTTGTTTAGGTACTCTACATACTTCAAGTATGTCTGTAATTTCTTCATGGTCTTCTGATTTTCTGATAGTTCTTTTGTTACAACTGCAGGCTTCTTGGTAGCTTCTAAAAAAGTCTCTTTAGATGGTTCACTAGATTTGCCAATGACTTTGGAAGTTGAACTTCTAATAATTGATAAATTAAATACTTCTTCCTCAATGAGAAGTTCTACATATAATTTCTTCACTGGAGAGGATTGGGATCCTCCTTTGTACATTTCTTCAAGAGAATTAACCTTTGATTTGTAAAAAGATAGTTTATTGTTAATTTGTACAATCTGTGACATGCAAGTTGTGTAGTTGATATTCATTTAACTCATAACCAAATTGAGTCCTTCTACTTTCTTATATAGTTCTTCCATACCTGGATAAATAATCTGTAATGACACTGTCAGTATCTTTAATGTGAATAATTTTGAAATCATAATGACTAAATTCTACTTACCATCTTATTAATTTTTTATTAGCAATAGTTGGATCAATCTCTTTAGTTAACCAATAGTTAACTTGAGATTATTAGTTCTAATCTTAAATTTTGTAGTAACAATATATAATTCAAACTTCTTAATAGCAAAATTCTCAGCTAATAGTTCATTTTCATTGATATGATAATTAGTTTGAACTGAGTAAAACTGTCACTAGTGTATTGTGCAATTCTTTTCTCATCATCTTTTGGATAAATATATTTAAATACTGCTCCACATGCTGTTTCACATGTATTGGCCTCTACTACCCATTCACGTTCTTTTTTGGGTAATTTTAGTTCTGGTAAATTTTTACAAAAATCTTTAATTTTTTTGTACTTCTTCTTCTTCTTCATCTTTGGACCAGGCAATCTATCTAATTTTTCCTTTTAATTTTTTTGTAAGGGAATTAAATATTTTGTTAAGTTAGGTATATACTTTCTAGTCTGATTTACAAATCCCAAAAAGTTTTGTAATTGTGTTTTATCTTTTATATAATTGTCAAATTCTTATATTTTTATACCTATTTATTTTTGGAGTTTAATTCCTTCTTTGTTAATTATAGATCCTAATAATTCTACCTTTTCCTTAACTATTTTCATTTTTATAGTCGATAATATAATTTCATTATTTTTTACAATATCTATTAAAATATTAAGATATTTTATATGGTCTTGTCTAGTTTCAGAGTAAATAAAAACATCATTAATATATACTAAAATAAAATGATAATAATATTTAAATATTTTATCCATATATCTCTAGAATTTTCGAGGACTATTTTTTAATCAAAATGGTAAAACATTCCATTCATAAAATTCTTATGGTATTGTAAAAGCCGTTAATTAATGTCTACATTTTTCAATTAACATAATATGGTAAAATCCTAATTTTAAATCAAACTTAGAAAAATACTTCTTTCAACTAATTTGGTTAAATAATACTTATTGTTTAGAATTGGATAACTCAATTCTTTTGTATAAGTGTTTAATCTTTTATAATTAATTATCATCCTAGATTTTCCTTTTTTTTTTGTTCTGAATGTTTTACTACAATAAAAGTTGAACTACTGTGTTTACCATTATATTCTCTAATAAAATTTCTTTTATATGTATTTCAAATTCAGGTTATTATTTTGGTGTATGTTTAATTGGTTTTACATTAATAATCTTAGTGTCATCTTCTAATATTATTTCTGCCATAGGTTTATTTATGTGTCATTTTTTAAAGGGTTGCCTCTTGACAATTTTAATAATTCTTATGTAATATTTTTGATTGCTATACGGTCAAAATATTCTTGTACTAAATTTATCCTATTTTTATTAGGTATAAATTGCATTTTTTGTGTTATTTTCTGTCTATCCTCTCCACGCTGAGTTGCTATATGAGACATTTTTCTCTACATTAAGGATCATTAATCCTAATTGCTATTGCTATATGGTGACAAGGGGTAAATAAAAGTATAACTTTTTCATCTATTGGTTTAGGATAATATTGTTTTATAAAATTATTTCCTAATAATAAATCCCCTAACATATCATCAAATTAATATACATAAGGTATTTTTAATTCATATTTTCCTATTTGTATTTTAACATTCCTTACTATTTTAGTTATTAGATTTGTACTTCCATCGAATCCTGCAAGTATAATTCTTTCTTCATTATTTTTTTTATTACTCGACATTTTTGGGGGTAATACATTTTCTTTAAATAAATATTGTATCAAACAATGCATGATAATTTATACTAAGATATCCATTATAATTCATTTTAGTTAATATATAAACATGTTCTCTCCCTCTTTGTATTCTATTCCTAATAACCTTGGTATTACTAGATTTTCATTTCGTATTGTTAGCAACATTACATCATCTTTTATATAATATGGTTTTACTTGTTCGTTCTACATACATATTTATGATTTTTCCATTTTTTTATTTATTTTTATTGGTAATTCTACATAAGTATCCATATGGTGAATATTTTCAAAGTAATCTTGAATTTGAATTGGATTGTTTGTTTGTTACTTTGAGTTTTAAATCTCCTATTATATTTTCTTTTATATGAGATGCAATTACTCCAATATTAATACTTTCTGCTCTTGACACTATCCTTTTATTTTAATTTCTAGCATAACTTCAAATTATTTTGTATCATTTCTTTTAGATAGATTCATTCTAGGTATCCTTCTATATATTTTTGACATTATTAATTTTTCTGAATTGTTTATATTTTCTATTCCACGCAATCTTGTAGTATTATTTTTTCTTAGACTAATTGATCTTCTTCCAAATTTAATTTGTGGTTTATCCATATTTACTAATTGTCTAACTTGGTTATAGTTTATTTCTATATCTTCTAGTATAGTCATTTTTGGATTTTCTTTAGCTCGTTTGTATTCTAATAATTTTTTCTATTATATGTGTTTTTCTTGCATTCTTAAATTTTACTTCATGATTGCTAGTAAAGGCATATATTGTTCTAATAGTCAAACTTATAGTTTTATTTCCTAGTTCCATATGTATTTCTTTTAATTTGTAATATAATGTTAAGACTTTATTTTCATTTTATTCTCCCATACCTTATTGTAAATTTTACTTTCTAATATATTAAATTTCCTATTACAATTCCAATCAAGGGATCTTGTACTACGTTTACAATTCTACCATCCATAATATAGAATTCTACCGGTGTATCAATTCCTTCTCTAAAATATGCTTTAGTGATAGTTGATATTCATATTCTTTAGATGTACCTTCTTCACTTATTTGTCTTACCATATTTATGTATAAATATTCTTCTCTATATATTCACTTTTTGAAAAATCTAATCCCATAATAAAATTTATTACTTCATGTTTTTCTAATTCATAAATTTCTTTATTTTCAGGAGTCTATTCACTTTCTTCTTCTTGTTCCATAGGTAATAAGTTGTAATTTTCTTTTTCTATTAAAGAAATATACATCATTTTTTTTATCCCTTTTGGGATATTCCGGAGATATATGTAATATTTCTCCACATGAATAACATTCACATTTTTTTGGATTCTTAGGGTATGTTCTAGTTTTGTTTTGTTTTTGTCTTAGGTATCTTTTATATGGTATTCTATACCTTTTAAATGTTTTTTTATATGGTTTCTTATATTTATTAAATTTCTTGAATTTGTCTTTAAATTTATCATTTCTATAATATTTTTTTTCTTATGTTTTCTTTGTAAATGGCATCCCCATTGGGTTGGCTTATATTGTAATTTATCATAATATAATGATTTTTTACTTGCTTTATAATATTTTAACATATTATTTGACTCCATACATCTTATTTTTGTTTTATTTCAATAAATTGTATTTTTGCTTTTAAGCTATTATTATTTGTTGGTATATTTAATTTCTCTCATTCTCTAAATAATTCTAAATTCCATGGACTTGGTAGTTTTAGAAATATTTGGTTCATAAATTTAATACCATTCTCTTCTTGATTATAATTTTATTTTTCATAATATTCTCTAAATTTATACACAAATAGTTTAAAGTAACACATATCGCATATTGATAAATTTTATAATTGTTGGATAGATAATGAACAATAACGATAAATAATGAAAGTAAAATGCCAAGAATACAAGATTTTTTACCCGAAGGTCCTGGAGGTTCGGTAATTAAAAGAATCATCTACTTCCCCCTTGAGAAATCCATTACATTGAATTTATGCTCAAATTCCACTAGGTACAAAGCAATGTTAATAGTACTTACAATCAACTCCAAGATTCTCAAAAGAATTCCTCAAAATCGAGACAAAACCCACAGCCTCTTCACAGTCAGATTTAACCAAGAATCAAATCCTTAAACAAATGATTTACATCTATTGCAAACCACAAACAAAGAAATTGATCCTTGAATTTAATCTACGCCCAACACTAATGACAAGTCTAAAGCACTGGTTTTTCTGTTTTAACAGTTTGGTTCAAACTAACTGGATCCTTTAGGTAGTTATAACAGCTAATACCTGCATTTGATAGAAGTTTATGTCTATAAATAGAGATAGGTGACTAGAAGAAAAGGGAGAGAAAACTCTGTATAAGAAAGTTGGATTGAGAAAAGTGATAATCAATTTTCTGTACAATCTGGTAAACTTTCTTATGTTTGAAAGAAGGAGGAACTGCTTCTTGTATTGTATGGTGATTCAAATTCATAGTTTTAAGTCTTCTTTGATGAATAAGATCGACTGAGGAAACTGATTTGAGTTTCCTATTTAATCTTTTTCTTGTTTATATTTTGTTTCTATCTACAGTGAATTCAATCCTCATTCAATTAGTATTCTATCCGCATTCAATCACATAAAGTGCATTCTTTCCAAATTCAATCCGTATAGAAGTGTTTTCCTGTGCATTTCTTGTTCTTTATCTTTTTCTTTCCAGTCATTGATTTCTTGGCAGCAGATTAAAAGGAAAAATCACTATAGTGGTATCAGAGCATTGTTCCAATTTACTAAGAAGAAGATCAAAGGGTTGAAGGTTATTTTTTTTATTTTCAAATTTCTTGATAAGCTGTTGGTGCATTATTCGTGAAAGGAGCTTCATGGCCAGAATTTTCCAATCACAATGTCTTCATCAAAGCTTGAAATTGAGAAGTTTGATGGAAGAAAGACTTCAACCTGTGGAGAGAAAAGATGTTGGCACACCTTGGAAATCTTGGACTCGAAGAAGCTGTGAAGGAGAAGACTGATATGGATGCAACTCTCCAGATCAAATCTGAGGTTCTCAAGAAAGCAATAAACACTATTATACTCAGCCTTTGTGACTCGGTTCTAAGGAAGGTGATCAAGGAGAAATTAGCCTGTAATATGTGGAAAAAGCTGGGGGATCTTTATATTACCAAAGCCTTGCCTAACCGAATCTACTTGAAGCAGAATTTCTACAGCTTCAAGATGGATGACACAAAATCCATTGATGACAACATTGATGGGTTTCGCAAAGCTGGTTTCAGATTTGGAGAATCTTGAGATCAAGATTGATGAAGAAGACCGAGCAATCTTCTTGCTAAACTCTCTTCCAAAGGCATATGAACACCTCAATACTATCAAATATAGCAAAGACACATTGACATTGAAAGAGGTAACTTCAGCAACCTATTCTAAAGAATTGGATCTGAAATTATCTGGGAATCTAGTCATGTCGGAGGGGGCTGTTTTGAATGTGCAAGGAAGAAGAGAAAAGAAGCTATGTTGGATCTGCAACCAAGAAGGACATTTTAGAAAGCAATATCCTCAAAGAAAGAAAAGGGGAATGGAGCAAAGAAACTTAAATAGAAAACAAAAAGGAGATTGTGAAAGTTTCCTAGATTGCTATTTAAGTGGAGAGGTTCTTGATGCAACAAATTCGGACTTGAGAAATGAATGGATGATGAATTCTGGTTGTGCATTTCATAGGACAACAAGAAAGGACCTGTTCTTCGATTAAAAACCTGACTTTGGAAACAAAGCGTTGTTGGGAAATGAAAATACCTTGATATTATTGGTGTTGGTTCTCTCAAGATAAAAATGTGGGATGACTCTACAAGGATCCTAGGTGGAGTGAGACACATATCATGTCTGAAAAGAAAAGAAATCTTATCTCATTGGGAACACGAGACAATTCTGGTTATGTGTATAAAGCTCAAGGTGGAGTGTTAGAAGTTGTGAAAGGTTCTGAGGTGATCATGAAAGGAATTCTTCAACAATGTCTCTATGTTTTGCAAGGAGATTCCAGTTAGCAAGTTTCATGAGGCATTGGATTTGCTGAAGTTAAAATCATTGTGAGTAAATCCTTTTCAAGAATCAAAGTCGGAGAATTGAAGAAATTGATCCTTGAATTAAATCTACTCCCAGCGTTGATGACAAGTCTAAAGCACGGGTTTTTCTATTTTAACAGTTAGGTTCAAACTAACTGGAGCCTTTAGGTAGTTGTAACAGCTAATACCTGTATCACCTGCATTTGTTATAAGTTTATGCCTATAAATAGAGATAGAAGACTAGAAGAAAAGGGAGAGAAAACTCTGTATAAGAAAGTTGGATTGAGAAAAGTGATAATCAATTTTATGTACAATCTGGTAAACTTTCTTATGTTTGAAAGAAGGAGGAACAACTTCTTGTATTATATGGTGATTCAAATCAATAGTTTTAAGTCTTCTTTGATGAATAAGATCGACTGAGAAAACTGATTTGAGTTTCCTGTTTAATCCTTTTCCTGTTTCTATTTTGTTTCTATCTACAGTGAATTCAATCCCCATTCAATCACATAAAGTGTATTCTATTCACATTCAATCTGTATAGAAGTGTTTTCTTGTGCATTTCTTGTTCTTTATCTTTTTCTTTCCAATCATTGATTTCTTGGCAGCAGATTGAAAGGAAAAATCACTACAGAAACAACCAAACTCTCCCAAAACCGAAGCTATATACGATGGAACTTCATCCAAATTCACCAAGATTAAACTCTCTTTTACAAAAAGATTACACCTATTGCAATCTATCTAATCACCAAGAAGATTAAATGATGAGTAAATGATTGATCTTACCAAGAGAAGAATCCGTTCGAAGAGCCCTATTTTTTTCCCTCTGATTTTAGAGTGAGGTTGCATTCTCTTTTTCCAATTTTGTCCGTGTTCTATCTCCGTAAACTGAAGCCACCATGGGTAATATATGAAGCCAAAGTCCATTCAGCCCACTTATGGGCCAAGTCTTATTTTAAGCCCAATATCGAAGAAAACATGTTTGGCCTTTGTGAGTAGCAACTTTTACTACATTTTCCACCTTGCTACGAACTTGAGTGCACCAATAGTGGATATGAGCAATCAATTCAATATCATCTTGCTCATAAATACATGTAAAAGAAAAGAAACAAATTAGTTTTTCAAAAATAAACAAGAACCTAATATTGATTCTTAAGAAGCAATGTTCAGCATTGTAGATGAAATGAAGATATTTTTTTTATTATAAGTATTGATATTATTTGCTAAAATATGTGCAAAACTTAAATAAATGATATGTGAAATAGAGCTTTGATTTATTTTTGTTTCAGCAAGGGATATCGTGGTAATTTCTTTCACCAATTGGAACCAGCTTGTAAGAGTAGCATTGTTGATGAAATGATGTGGTCTTGTAATTTTTACTAAATAAAATGTTCAATTTTTTTATCCATATTAAATTACGTGGTCTTGAATTTTAAGAATAGTTTTCTAACTCACATCAAATTTATCAATCACCATTTTGATGCATTTCAAATTACTTCGCTGAGATATGTGTGTTTGCAACCGTTCCTCTTTTGACAAAAAAAACTTGAAACTCATCTGCAAAAATCAATTATTTAGACATCTTTATACTTCCAAAACCAAGTTTATCAAGCCTAATTATACCGTTATTCAACCTCTATAGGTTTTTTGCTTCCATTATGCCAAATTATTTATCACGGTATCCCTCATTTGAACACTAGTATGCGGCTTGATTTCCTTCTCTCCATATGTGAGAGAATCTAACTTCGATAGCTTCGGTAAGTAGCTGAATTGATTCCAGAATATAATGCTTCTATCGTGGACCTTATTTCAGATTGAGTGCAAAGTTGGAAAGCTTCCCTTGAATCCATTTCTATCCAAATTCTGTTACATTTTTTGTCCTGGCATATTTGTAGTCTAGATTCAACAACTTTTAACTCTGGTTCTAGGATAGAACATTCCCCGTAGAAATCTTTGAAGAAATCTTTGAAAGCCCAGATTGCTTCTCCCTTATTATTTCTAAGAATCCCCCCTCCAGCTGCTTGATTGTCGTTTTTCAGTGTACCATCCGTGTTTAATTTCATCAATGTATTCTTAGGCTTATCCCAATGCAAAATAATGGGATAAATGTTCCTTTTGATAGCTTCTCCCTTCAAAATATTAGATAATGAATAAACAAGGAGGTTAATCCTTGACACCACTCTCCCAGCCAGCATCTTTGTACCGTTGTGTTTTACCTCGTTTCTTTCTTTCCAAAGGAACCAAAATGCGATAAGAGGAATGATAGATTGAATGGTTCCAGGCCTGACTTTTTTCTCAAGAATCCAAGACCAGAGAATTTGTTTAGGATGGCTGCAGTTGTTTTTTATTTGCACTCCTCCTTTATCAGTAAACTATCTCCAGACTTCTTTGGCTATTTTCCCATGAATGAAGACGTGATTAATGGTTTCAACATCATGACAACGTTGACATTTTGAGGGCGTTTGAATTCCATACTCGTTCTTTAAAACTTCATCCATAGGTATCCAGTATTTCCGAAGTCTCCAAACCATCATAGAAATTTTGGGAGGCACAGCTGAGTTCCAAACATATTTTAAACTTAATTGTCGAGTTTTCCTACGTCTGAACAGCTCAATACATGTTTTGTTAGAGAATTTACCATCAGAGCTCTGTTTCCAATATATAGTATCTACCTTTGAAGTAACTGGGATATCACAGATTTCTTTAACAATGTGCATTGGAAGATTAGTCAGCAGTTTATTCTTATCCCATTTACCTTCAGCTTTGTACGCACAAATATACTTCTTGTTGATGTCTGTTTGATGGTAAGAATTGTCTATAATGCCAGATCCTAGCCATTGCTCCTTCCACATGTCAATTTTTCCTTTCCCCACTTTCCAAACTATATTTGGTTCCGTTATTTGTTTGGTCGCAAGCATCCTTTTCCATATAGGTGAATCTTGATGTCTGATGGTCACTATAGTAGGATGAATCCCATTGCAATACTTAGATTTTAATGCCCAGGCCCAAATGGAATCATGTTTCCTGAACTTCCAGCAAAGTTTACAATCCAAGGCAAAGTTATAATTTTTCAGTGATTGACAACCAATTCCCCCTTCTTCGAATGGATAGCACATTTTTCCCATGAAGACCAGTGAATGTGTTTGGACTAATTATTGTCTCCCCAAAGGAATGCATTAAAGAGTTTAGAAATTTGATTGGTAATAGTCTTAGGAGGATCAAGCACGTGTGGGAGATGATGTGGAACAGAATTTAGAACATGTTTAATCAACGTTAACCTCCCTCATGTAGATAAAAACTTAGGCTCCCAGCTATAATCCTCAATTTGATTCTGGAGGTTAAGTTTTCATAAAGATATATCTTCTTATGGCCTTTGTGTATGGGAACACCCAGGTAAATGAAGGGAAGATTTTGATTTTGAAAACATGTTATCAATGTTGTCAAACTCTGCCCGACCGGACTGGGTGAGACCTGAAACCCACGATCGGGTCCAAAAAATGGGTCGCATTTGGCCAAAACCTGGGGTAAAACTTGACGAACCGGCTGGGTTTTAACAAACCCAGTGACCCGTACCTGGGTTTCATGGGTTGGTCCTTTTTTTTTGGGCCTTCATGTAAGTAGCTAAAACCCGATTTTTGTTAGAATTTTAGGGCTTCTTCACCTCAGTTCACTCTCTGCGCCTCTTGCCCTCTGTTTCTCTTGACTTTCTCCATATCTTTCTCCCAAAAGCTCGAAGATCCAATGTACACAGGGTTGCCCGACACTATTTCTCTCTACTCCCAATGCAATGGCCGGCGACATCTTGCAGCAAAAGGTACAACCCCTCATTTTACTGAGAGCATTCGACTCAATTTAGAAATTATGTTGTTCGATAGTTGATACAATATTATGTTGCAATTTTAATTTTGTAGACTGCGAATAAATTAGAACTTAGAAGGATTAGAGAAGATGCTCTTATCTATTTCTTATAGTTCTTTAAAAATAATTTTGAAGCTTTATAGGTGATTTTGTATAAGGTTATGTATGTCGTGTGATAGATGTTTTCATGGGATTATTGGTGACCAAGCTTGTATCATTTAGATTCTATGAAAGAATTTTATTATTTCTTTAGCTAACATACTGCTTTGAGCTTTCTTCCAGTGTTTTCATGGGATTATTCGGTGTTCCAAGCTTCCATTTTCAATAAAGAACTGGAAATATTAAGGTTGATACTTCCTTTACTTTGTCTTATTTTCTTTTAGTAGTAATTTAGTTTGATGTAGTTATTATTTCGGACCTTTGATTGAGTTATGATTCTTATGAATTGATTCACTTATTGTTTTGCTTTGGGTTGAGTTAGGATTAGGACAAGAAATTACTTATTTTTGGGTTTTTCATTTTTTTCATAATTTTTTAATGCACCAGGTCGACACCGAGTCGACCCCAGTTCGACCCTCTGACCATTGACCCTTTCATCTTTCCGGGTCGACCTCCGGGCCAGGTTTTAAAACATTGCCTGTTATAGAGGTTGTCGTTCTCCTTGCATTATCTCTACAAGCAATAAAATCACTTTTCTACTGATTCAGTGCTTGACCAGACCCTCTTGTATAAGTATTGATGAATTCCATTACCTTTTGAAGAGATATTTTTCCTCCATTTGCGAATATGATCACATCATCTGCAAATGCCAGATGTGTGATAGGTATGTAGCCACCGTATACATACTCCATCCTCGTATATCCGTTGAACAATCTATCCAATCCTAGTTAAAAACTTTCAGCCATAATGATAAATAATGAAGGGGATTTGGATCACCTTGTCTCAATCCTCTACTAGATGAAAAGAAGCCATTCAAATCTCCATTAATCATCACTGAAAACTTACAACTAGTAACACATCTGGCAATTTTGTCTATCCAAATCTGATCAAACCCCATTTTACTATGAGCTTTGAAGAGAAAGTTCTAGTCCACTCGTTCATATGCTTTGGCCATGTCTAGTTTTAAAATGACATTCCCTCCTCTAACATTCCTGTTCAGTTGATAAGCCATTTCTTGAGCCAATAAAATATTGTCAGGTATGTTTCTGCCCAGCGTGAATCCGCTCTAGTTATGAGAAATAATTATGGGAAGGAACTTGTTAAGTCTTGTGGTTATAACTTTGGTTATGATTTTGTTTAAGACATTGCAAAGGATAATAGGCCTGTAATCTTTCCATTCCTTAGCCATATGCTTTTTGGGGATAAGTAGAATAGAGGTAGCTGTGACTCCCTTAGGAAAAATCTTTCCTAAAAAAAAAATCCCTCACAGCCTCTATTAGGTCATCCTTTATTATCTCCGAACAAGTATGATAGTAGTGGGCAGAAAAACCATCCGGCCATGTAGCACTGTTCTTTGATATAGAGAAGGTGGCTTCCTTGATTTCATCCATATGAGGATAAGCATTCCGAAAGTTATTATCTTCCTCAGTTATCATAGAAGGAATGGCCTCCAATAATTCATTATCTTCTCCAGAGTCATTTTTAGGGAGGAGTGTGCTAAAAAATTCTGTTGCTGATTTCTGAATATCTTCTTCTTTTTCTAGAATTCTACCATCCTCCAATTGGATCTGAGATATATGTCTTCTATTTCTACGTTTTTTACCACAGCATGATAAATTTTTTTTTTATCTCCTTCACACGCCCGTTTAAGTCTTGCTTTCTGTTTCCAAAGAGCATCCTCCCTTGCCAATAGCAAGTTTAGCCTAGCATAAGCTTTATGCATTTAATTTCTAGCCTGGGGAGTTTTTAACTCATCATATGTTTTCTCCTTGACTAAAGCCTCTTTTTCAACATTGGTGATATTAGTAAATATATTACCAAATACCTCAGTGCTCCAACTTTTTAATACTCTTTTCAGCCTTCTTAGTTTGTAATAAAAACCAAAAATACCTTTGGGAAATGGGACAAGAGTGATGTTCCAGTTGTGTTTAACAACATCCATAAATCCTTCATGCTGGCACCACATTGATTGGAATCTAAACGAAGGTTTAACACATCTTTGTATGTTGGTCCACTTCAGGAGAATTGGACAGTGATCAGAAGTGTCACGGTTGAGGATCTCAGGATTAAAATCAACATAAGACATCATCCATTCAGCATTAACTAGAATTCTATCTAGTTTTTCCCACATACAGCCATTGTGCCAGGTAAAAGAATTCCCTTGAATTTTTTACTTCATCAACCCCACAACTGATGAGCATTTCCTAGAAATCTTCCAGGCTTTTAGATTAGGATTATTCCATCCTTCCCTTTCTTCACTGTTTAAAATAGTATTGAAGTCTCCACCAATAATCCAAGGTATATCCATGTTTTCAGAAAACTTAGATAGATCATGCCATAAAATCCTTCTAAGAGCAATAGAACACTTTGCATAAACCATTGACATATATGATGCCTTATTCTGCTATATGAGTTTAAGATTAATCTTTGTCTTTCCAAATAATCCAAATTTTGCCAGTTTGCCAAAATAAATTTCAAAGTTTAATCTCTGCAAAAATCCTGGATTTTGTCTTTATTCACCAGTGACTCAGATAATGCAATAAGACGGATGTGATGCAAATCAACTAACTTCTTCAATCTATTCGAGGAATTAGAAATGCCCCTTGCATTCCAAATCATTATGTTGTCAATGAACATATTATTTTGTTTTGGCTGGCCTTCCCCTGTTTCTCTATGGTTTCACTGGACTCTGTGATCTTTCTAATGTCTTATCATCCACTGCTCTTTCCTATCATCACCTAAAAACTCAGATAATGTTAGCTTCTGTTAGGTTTTTCCCCTCTTTGTACCTGAATGTTAGTAATTTTCCAAGATCTATATAAATCTGATCAATTGGAACAGATTCTTCTTGTTGGGCATTAGAAGCTAGTTGGAATTTATTTATGATTTCTCTCAGTCCATTCCCCTCATCATCAATGTCCTTGAGACAATTAAAAAATCAACTATTTGGGACCTCCTGGGAAATGATAACTTCTTGTTCAATCTCATTTTCATTTCTCCTCATCTCTTCATTGATATTTGTATTCTTATTCTCTTCAAGATAATTTTCCTCCCTTTCTAACTTGTTAGGGACCTCCTCATAGATATTTTCAGTGCCTCCTCTAAGACCAGCTACATTTTCTATCATTTTGAATACGTGATTTCCTTCCATTTGTTTTGAACATTCACCAATCTCCTCATTTCTTCTCATTTTATCCTTCCAGATTTCTTTACTTTTTTCATCTCTTTTAAGGACTTTCACAAGATCCTTTTGGGGAGGTTTGACAATAGGATCAACTTTCTCTATCTTCTAGTAGAATTGAGATTCCAAGTGACCAATGTGTTGGCAAAATCGACAGTAATGTGGATTTTCCTCATAAATATTTTTTTGCTGGATTCCAAATTCTTCATTTCCTATTTGTTCTATCGATCTTAAGCTTTGCAATATCAACATCCATATAAACCCTTGCCAGGTTAGGTTTGGACCTCTCAGCTGTAGGCTCATCAGTTTTGAGTGGTTTTCCAATTGCATCAGCTATGGATTATACTATAGTATAGCTTTATTATAGTATATCAAAGGCAATTTTGGCAGAGCTATCCAAATCGGTACCACTGGCGATTCTTTAGAAGTATCAAAGGCATAGCTATACTCTAGTATTCTCATTGGGAATCCTTTAATGTACTAAATTGGTTTCATGACCAGTCTAACATAGTCCTCTTCTATTGAAAAATTTATGAAAATATGCTTCGTATCCAAAAAACCAATGGAAAATTCACCTTTAAGTTTGATTGTAGCAAAAGCAAGATGGATCTAAGCTCTTGACGGTTTATTGTGAGAAAGTTTACCAATAAGTGCACAATTCAACATGTAGCCAGTTTCCCTATTTCTTCAGCACATACCAATATGTATTGCTCATTCTTGTACACCGATGTTTCTATGATAGAACAAGTTCTGATTTCCCCTCCCGTGCTACTATTTCAAATGATTTTGCTTTAGCATTAATCGTTTCTTTACTTGTGTCACTTCTGCATATGTTTTCCCTTTTGCAAGGGGATCCTCCATTGAGCTAAATCAAAACTTCAGTGTTGCAAAGTGATTTAATACTGAAGGTATTGATCTCTAGGTGAACTAGAACTCGCCTCTAGAATGAGATAAAAAAATGGAAAAGTGTACGGATCAGAAAATTCCGGTAGAAGCTTCTGATAAGTGTATTTTATACACTTATTTCTATCATACTTTTTGTGATTTGTGAATTGTGGATTAATGGAGATGGGTTTAGGATAGTTGATAGGGGTATTGAATGGTGCTTATTAGGTGCAAATTTTTGGTTTAATTCAAGTCTTCAACTCTATGATTTTCATTAATTTCTTCATATGCATGCTAGGTGCTCGATAAAATACTACAATGAATGTTCTGTTGAGTTTTCGCAATTCCTTTTGGATGATCACCTTCATAACATGTTATACATTATTTGTGTATCTTTCAATCATTATTTACACTCATTTAAGGCATGAAACTCAACATGAATATCTTTGCACTTCAATGCACTTCATTGTAAGGCATCACAGCACCACTACACCAATTTCAGTTTCATGTCACCTACTTTATCACATCCTTTCATGACCCAAATGAACTTCATATTTGCTGAATTTTTGATATGTTGTAGACCAAGTTATGTACTATCATATGCCCGGGACATGTCTCAGGAAATTTTCACTTTTTCGAGGTGATGTCAAGGGCTGAAAATCAGTGGTCGACCACTTTTCAAAAATTTTCTAAGTCCTAGTTTGGGTATGTTGTGTTGATTTTCTTTAGTTCCTATGTGATAATTATGCTTCTAATGATCATTAATGTTTATATGCAAGGAACATATCATCATGGGAAAATTCACGCCAAACATGAAAAAGGAAGTAAATGGTCATTTCATCCAACAAAGCATTCAAGTCAAAGCTTAAAAAATGGGAATACCAACTCTCCAAATCCGGGAAGTACATTAACCCTCTTTGTTATTTCTGTGTTTGTTTTCTGTATTTATTTTGAATAAATTGAGGACAATGTATGATTCTAGTTTGGGGGTAATCTCATTCATGTACTTTCATATACACATTCATTCGATTTTGGGTAGAAAATTCATAAAAAATTGAAAAAATCGAAAAAATCATAAAAAGTGAAAATTTTGACAAATTTTGTTGATTTATTTATTGCTTATGACATGATTTGAATTGACTTTTGTGCTTTAGTTAGAAAATTGAACAACATGTGAACTAAAAATTTTCTTAACGTTCATCCATGTAAGACCTTCATCAAATTTGAGCACATAGCTACTTTCGAATAAAAACTTGTGTAGGGAGATGCTTGATACTTGTGGGATAAACTTGTGCACTTTGAACATAGAACTGACTGTAAAATCCCAAACCTTAAGAAAATTAAATCCTGACCTGAATGTAGAACCAAACTGCTCAAGAAGCAGTTTGGGGGTGGGAAGGTTAGTATGAGTATGCATTGATGAATTGATAATTTGAAGTTTTAATTGTGCATATTTAGTGTAAGGGGTTTTGATCAAAAAGTATAAACCATAATAACCAGCATAAAAAAGAAAAATGCTGAAGGTCTTATTTTACTCTTCAAATGTCTTTTTGACTCGAGCAAGTAAGTCTGAGGGGTTTTCTAAACCTGGTACCCTAAGCTCAATTGAGTTGGGAGCTTCCGACCTAAAGCTCGCTACATGGGTCAACTAGAAAGTAAGTACAGAGAGTTGACTTACACATAAGATACAAAAACATCTTTAACTTTTTTATTTAAGCCTTTATGACTCGAGTAATTAAGTCTGAGGGGTTCTCTGAACCTGGTACCCTAAGCTCAACTGAGTTGGGAGCTGCCGACCTAAAGCTCGCTACAGGGGTCATATAGAAAGCAAGTATGAAAAGTATTGCACAAAGATGGTAAAAGACAAGGACATTAAAAGAAAAAAGTCGTCCATAAGAAAGAAAAATGGAATAAAATGGTATAAGCTTTGTTGATTGAAATTCCTAACACTTTGTTAATTATTCTTGGTCTGTCGTGCATACTTGTCTAATCCTAACTGCCTTGTGTAGAAAAATGCAATGTATACATGTTTAGAAACCACATCAATAGGAAAGATCTCGGGACATGAGAGAAAAGCAATAAGGTTGTGATCACCCATGAGAGGGTAAGAAAAATCAAAAGAAAATCATTGTTGACTACATGGGATTCGGGCTTACTCTTGCATAAAAAGTCACACATTATCAAGTTTATTTTTGCATAAGTTTGCATTTGATTTTGGCTATTCACACACACACACACAATGAAGTTGAACATCGGATGAATATAAATATTTTATGTTGTTCATATTTCTTTTTCTAAAGTGATTAGTCAATCTGGATTGTTGAAGCTCATGGTAAATGAGTCAATATGAACAAAAACATTTTAACTTCAAATTTATAGTTTAGTTTTATTTTTGTTCGAGGACGAACAATAGTTCTAGTTTGGGGGTGTTGATAAGTGTATTTTATACACTTATTTCTATCCTAAAAGTAGGATTTTAATTATTTATTCAAGAATATTTGCTATTTATTCTATGTCATTTGTTTATATTTCAGGAATAACCCAAAAGTCATGAAAACAATGGAATTAAAGCTAAAATCGAGCAATTGGATGTAAAAAGTGTCAAAGTAAGCAAATCAAGAATTGATGCAGTCAATCAAATGGCCAATTTGAAGAAGAAATCGAATTTGGAAGAAATCAGAAATTCAGGGGCTAAATTGCAACAATCAAAAGTTGGAGGACTTGCTGTGCAATTAAAAGACAGGGACCAACTTGTAACATTTAAAAGTCAGAAATTGCCTTCAACCGGAAAACCGTGCAGTCGCATGGTCAGAAAAATCCGTGGCTGAAGATTACCTGTAGAGTCGTGCGATCGCGCACTTTTGAACCGTGCGGTTGCACGGTAGAGATTCTGGGCCGCAGCTGGGCTTTTTGCGCGAAAATCAGCATCCTTTCTCCCCAAGTAACCTAATTCTCATGTACATCTATATATACCAGACTTGGGGCGTGAAATTAAGGGTTTCCCAATTGTCTTGTTTCATGCCAGAACTCTGTCGAATTGCCAAGGGATCCAAACCACGCCAAGATCAAGATTGAAGATACAATTGCAAGGAGATGAATTGGGTTACATCTTTTCATATCTCTTGTTATTTATTTTCTATTATGTTTTTAGGCTAGGTTAATTGTGTTGAAATTTTGATTTCTTGACTCTATATTTTAATCTATTATTTAATTTATGCAATTCATGATTTTGAGTAATTGAATTATGCTTTTTCTATCATGCAATTACTTGATCACTAGTTGTATGATTTTAGGTTGTGATTTCTTAAGTTCGAAAGATTAGGATTTCATTAGACTTGTTTCGATTGTCACAAAGTCCGATAGGGGATAGAAATATACCCCAATGCTTTGTGTTATCTGCTATAATATTCATAGTTCTTTTAATGCTTTCTTGCACATTCGTATTCAACATAGAAATATAGTTGGGTCGTGTATAGGAATAGACGTTATTGTTTGTCCGAAAGGGAGTTTTAACAACATTAGGAATATGGATTTTCAAAACTCTTGAATTTTATTTAAATAATTTGGTTAAGATATGGATGATAGAGTCAAAATGGATTCATAGATCTGACGCATTTATTTTCATTCGTTTAAAATCAAATTTGTCAATTTTTTAGTTTAATCTTTATTTTAGTTTTCAAAATCAAAATTCTCAAATCAAAACAAATTTTCTTGTTCTGGTTAAGGTATTAGTCTAAAATACGATTTAAAACAATCTATGTGGGATCGATACTTGGACTTAAAACTCACTTTATTACTTGCGCGAACCGTGCACTTGCGGAGCGATCAGCTTCAAATCTACAAAGTGATTTAAATTTGAAGATCTTGATCTTTAGGAAAGCTAGAACTTACCTCTAGAGGAGAAGAACAAGTAAGTTGACTTTGATAAGAGGATTAAACAAGCGGTGGGTGGATCATCAGATATCAGAGGATGATCGTGTTTAATCGTACCTTAAGTGCGTGAGAATTTAGGCGGGAGCCAGTTTCATGAATAATTTGCATCTGGACCATATTTCGCATGTTATCTTTCAAGAATTGTGAGCATAATTTTTGAGATTGACAATTTATCTCGGCATATATGTTCCATAACAACCAAATGCGAAGTCTCCACATGCTAACAAAAGTAAAAGTTTGAATCTTCAAATTTAACTTCATTTCATCAACAGTCCCGCTCTGTTGCTATAACGAATCACAATTTTCCCAAGGTCTCAAAGTCCAAAATCCAAAACCATACATGCAGACGTATCAGTTAGGGTTACATGCATCTGAAGCATGAAATTTACAAATTTAACAACCAATCATAGGCTACCACTTGCTAGACATGGAAGTAACGTCTCATGCAGATGAACACCTCCTGCTTATAGCCTTGATGAGTCCTAGAACTAGATTTAGGGAAATCATTGCCTAAGAAAGGACAAAACTAAAATCTGCTAGTTCATGTTGGTCCCTAAAATCATGTATAAATAGGGGGCTTTTGCTCTTACGTGAGATAGGTACATTTTCTGCTCCTTAAACCGTATGAGAAACATATCAAAGTACAAGTCTAGTTAGACCTCAAAAAGTTAGGAATGTGAATTCAATTTCTGAATCATGTTAGGGTGTAATTAGACTTTGTTACAACCCTAACATAATTCCAGCTACTCCTGCAATGATCCTGAGGTATTCAAACGAATAAGGATAGAAAATTATTGAAGGAATCAAGATTAGTTGCAGAAGCAGATTCCGTAGTATTGATACATTAAGAACATGGATTGATACATTATTTTATTTTCAGAATACAAAAAGTGATTTTGGGGTCTTTGTTGTTCTTTTCAGGTTCATCAGAAGTAAGTAGTTCTACATTCTAAAATGGCCTGAAATGCTACTTCATATCCGTATTTCATTGTTGAATTTATTGTATTCAAAGGTTTTCTCTTGCATTAATACAATCATGAGTTATCCAGCTTATAATGCCACCAAGAGGTGATCGTGATGTGTTATGGAAATATTTGAATATCAGTAAGAAATATTTGAATTAAGGGTGTGTTACCCTTCGTGATCTAAGCGCGCTCTGGATAATGTTTGTTTTGTAATATGGGCCTGCATGAAAGCATATTTTTAAACTAAATCACTACTTGCTGAATACTTTTGTATTCATATTTTCCATGTTTTAAAAATACAGATGCTGAGCCGAATGGCTTTCAAGTTGAGTCTAAGGGAAGAAAGCTCACACCAAATGGAACTATTATATTTTTACCACTGAAGTAGAGATTTGGAGCTATCCCCCAGATCACCCCACTTTGTATCGATACGAATATAAACTGTCAACTCGCTAAATTGAATCAAACCGCAACAAATGATTTGGTTTGGTTCGGTTTCAAACATGAAATAGTTTGGTCTAGTTTGGAAAATTTTCAAACCGCTTTAAACTGTTTGATTTAGGTTTCAATTGTCGAACTCACGGTTTCAAACCGCAACCTGCTAAGTTTTAAACAAATTATAAAAAAATTAAGTGCAGAAATAGCTTATAATAATAATTGTCATTGAAATCTTTAAGTCATTTTGAGTGCTGTTTTGATTTCTTTTTTAGTAGAAATGAGTTAAAGATTCAACTTTTATCAAAATTTGGACATATTCTTGAAATAAGCCTTTTTCAATTGCAAAAATGTGGAAATTTTTCAGGAATAAAGCTATGTTTGAATCTATGCATGTTTAATCCCTCCTAAAAATAGTCCAACTTCATTCCCAACTATAACTATTGAAAGCCGCAAAAAAGTTAAAATGAGGCTTGCAGTTTCCATTGAAGAACTTTATAAATAAATTAGAAGAGAATTCATTAGGACACATATTTATAGCATACTAAATAGAAGAAATACTCTTGCAGTAACACAGTGTATTGTCTTTTATTTATGTGAATGGTTTTGAACAATAAATCTCAGTGTAGTTTCAACCTACCGGAGTAATCCCCTTACCAATGTGAGTTGCATCACGAAAAAAATTTAAGAACACCTCTTAATGTAATCTACGTAATGGTCAGTTGGTATTTTTTAGTTATCAACCATAAAGTTGGTATCGATCATTTACTCAATGTTATGTATCAATTGCAAAAAAATTTATCTTTGCTATTGGTAGATTGATCATTCATTCATTCTTGCATTATCGTAAAAGAATGTGCCTTGGTTTAGGATTTACTAATTTATTTGATTGCAAACCAAGGTTTTAAACCGCACCAAATTTCAAAACATGGTTTTGTTTGGTTTGGTTTAGGAAATGAAATGGTTTGGTTTGAAATTTCGCTACAAATAGCCCAAACCAAACCTTGTTCACCCCTACTTTTAATTTTGAATTGTTGTATGGTACAATGTAACAAATATGTAAATTTATAGGTGAAATAGGAACGGGGTCACATTTTGAATCCGTTAGTATTCGTGTCAAGTTATGTAATCGATAACTAAGTTTTATATATGTAAATGAGTGTTTGTACTTAACTAGGTACTATTTTAAGTATATGTATCGATATCTAACGATTTGATTTACCAAAAGAACTTTGGCGCCAAATTTTAAATTGCAGTTAGTTGTTATATTCTGAAGGTATCGATACATGGTATCAATGCACTTAGATGCAGTGATAAAAAAATCATGTTTCTAGTGGAAAATAGTTTTTTCATAATAACAATTTAACTTGCAGAATTATAAATTTTGAAGCCCCTAAACCATCCTTGTATAATATGAAAGTTTGGATGTGTAAATGTAAAAAATCAGATTTACAGTTTATACTTACATTTTAAGGGACCATATTAGAAATTGCAATGGGGCGGGTTTGGAGCGGGGCAACCCCGTCCCGAACTAGTGAACTGCAGACGTACCTCACCCCGCCCCGAGACCCAGATGGTCGCGGGGCGGGGGGTAGTGGGGCAGGGTGGGTCACTCATCTGCCTCGCTAATTGACCTGATCTTTTTTTTCTTTTTTCTTTTTTTTCAAAACTGAAATCCTTGCCCAACATCACAATAGAAAAGAGATTAAAAATTCTTACATCACGTATTATTGTATTACAACATTTTCCATTTCCCAAATAAAAGAAATCAAATTTGCATTCCCTATTCCTTCACAACTAATTCTTCGGTGCAAACCTGGACTTGATTTTCTGAACTTCCTTGGTACCAACTTGGAATGCCTTCGTCAGATTCAAAACATTGTTTGGCACGGGTGGCGAAGCAGCGAACAACTTCTGGAAGTGGACTAAACCTTTGGGGAATACAAATATTTCACCTTCTTAATGGACTTGGAATTATGGAGTACCAACTCTGGATTTTAGGTATTCTTTCTCCACTTTTGTGCACCATAGTGAATTTTCTAATAATTTAACTGAATAAAGATCGAAATCAAGAAAAAGAAAGGGAGAGAACATTAGATGTGGGGCTTGTGTATGTGTAAAAGTAAAAGAGAGAGAGGAGCCGCTGAGGCGTTGCGTTTGTCTAGAGGAGAGAATGAGGAATTGAAATGTCAAAAGATAGAACTTTGATGCGGGGAATAGGGTTTAATGTTTTAACTTCAAAGAATGTATTTATCCGGATTTTTTTGTTATCCCTAGACCATATAGTATCAATACTTGCAGATTTGGGAACTTCTATTTTACATCTGGATAGCCATTCAAGTTTCTATTGCATACTATTTTATAAAAAAAATTAGTTTTAATATGTGTAAGGGTCGTGTGCATCACAGTTGTCCACCGTGGACAACATAACAAATGCCAATATTTAATGAAAAATAGTCAAGTGTTGAATTTTAAGTATTAGGAACATTTTGTTGTTTTACATTGGAGGTGGGCAAATTTTTTGCCCAGAATGAGCTAGAGCATTTTCGATTTCATCAACCCTAGCCTAGTTCCAATGCCTCACTCATTCAAACGATGTATTCTGCTTATACTAATTAAAAGTTCCAACATTTGAGACAAGTGTAAAAATTGAAAAACTCGATCTTCCACTATAAATGCAGCACGGTCTAACAATCCCAACTTAAAAAATTTGGAAATCAACAAAAATATGCATTATAACTGCTCATACTCTTCCTAAATATAAAATTTCCCAACACTCAAGTTCCAGAACGATTTCTCCCACCACAAAACATAGAAAAATTTCAATCAAACGCAGTCTAATTAAAATTTTCCATACAAATAGCAAAATGGTAACAGTAGAAATAATGAAAAAGAAAAAAAAAAATCTAAAAGATTTAAAAGAGATAAAACTTATATACCTTACCTTGGAACAATAGAGAAGAAGGTTTCCAGAAATTGAGCCTTAACTCAAACAATTGAGAGTTAGTGTCCTTCTTTTAACTTGCACTTAACGATGGCGAGTTGATATTCAAACAATTAAAAGTGTGGAGATAAAATGTACAAACCATTTTTTAGAAAAATCATTTCCCCCCCTTGGATGGGTGATTTAGAGGTATTTTAATTTCATTCTTATTTGAATTAATATTTATATGGGATTTACGTTACGAATGATCAAATCAAAGCTTGCGTCAAATAAATAAGCACTACAACATTAAATATAGGTTTGAATTATGTTTTAAGTCACCGAATAAGCTTGTTGAGAATATATTATGATTTATTGAATTATAAATCGGTATAAATGAGCAATGAATAAGTAAATAATTCTTATGAATCTTCTTAAATGTATATACAAGTGTTGCATTTGCAATAATAAGTGAGAGGCAGCCAGCCAGCTGCCAGCCAATTATGTTATATAATACACCAAGCCAAGGGAGCTCCCAATAGATCTTTTGTATCTACTCTAGATTTTCCCTACAACATGTGCATGCCTTTTATTTTTCTAGACGCACGTATAAAAGTATCGAACACATGACATATTAATTAATTAGTAAATCAATTAATTTTCGAAAACTATCATGAATTTATTTACCAATTAATTAACATGGTTGAGCACGCTTAATATCTCATAAGAATGTGTGTTCAAAAAATAATTCTTTATCTGCGCTAAACTAGATCACGGGCACATCTCCCAGCGGTAAAAATGAGGGTGATTTAAAGACCAGCATCGCTTGGTCAGGGATTCGAATTCGACAATTTCCAAGTTAAAAGGTAAGTCATCACCCTGCACTATGGGAGGCATAACCTGCGATTTACATTCTTCACCAAGGCTCAGGACAGGATTGGTGGGGACCCTCAAGGTTGGGGCTCAACCTTTTTTTTTTTTTTTACGTTATGGATAGTTCGAAAAAGTTATAAGAGTTTGTGCACCGGGCATCTAGCTTGGCCCATCAAAAAACTTGAGATCAAGCTTATACACAGGTTACTCGCTGTGAGTCGAATATGTTACTACGTGATACATGTTAAATATATCACTAGATAGTAAATAGATAATTATGCAATTATAAATTCAATCTTATCTCGACGGTGCTTGTGCTTAAGAGTATTGTGAAGTACCTCGATGTTTCCTCATTTCTTCTCGAGAACCACAAAGAACAAATAAAATCACATACAATTATGGTGTTATTACAATTAATTAAAACAGTAAAGAAAACACACACAAGATGAAGAACTTATATACAATCTCCTATTTATAAGGCTCAACAACCCAATTTCCTTTAATTGGGTAGCGTCTTCGCTCCTTATTTCTACATTTAGGTTTGAAACAAGACTCCTTCGAAATGTGTATAAAAATTGTCATGTCGTGAAATTTGTTACCCAATTAATCAACACTTTCCTTGTTCTAGCTAGTTGACTTTTTGGACTATTAAACATCCAAGTTTCAAGAATGTTTGATTACAATTAATGGGCCCTTCATAGATTTATCACAATTTATTAAAAAAATCCATTTATTTTCTCATTTTCTCCTACTTTGGACGAATTCTTCTAACTACATTGCAATGGTTCATTTTATTCATAGTTTTCTTTTAATTTAGGGTCCGTTCGATGGCTGCAATTCTATTTATAAATATGATATTGCTGTTTTCGAAGTAAAATATATAATTGAAAAATGATTTGAAAAAATGGTTATGATTAAAAAGTTGTTCCATTAATTATGAGTAACATGTTTGAAACGAGTGATAAATAAATAATCACTTGAATAAATAAGTAATAAATTAGATTTTTCTTCATGAACACATAATAATCGAGGTAAAATTTAATGAATATTGATTAAATTAACACTATAGTTTCATCTCAACGAATTGACAAATAGTCCAAAACGGATCCTATTACACTCGTTTAAACTAGTACAAAATACCAACATAATACCATATTCAAATCCCAACACATACAGACCTACGGGAATGATAAGGTGCACGTCCAAGCACAAAAAAGCATGCCCCACTCTCCTATGGAGTGGGGGCAGTGCAATGGACCATATCAATTCTCTACAGACCTAACCACCAAATCTATAGAGGATTCGACCTTATATCTTGAGTGCATACACAACGTCCATGGCAATAACAGTATTGGGACGGGTATGCTCGGTGTAGGTAACAGCATCACAGATTATATTTTCAAGGAAAATCTTGAGAAGATCATATGATCTCATGATAGTACCGATCGACGACCTTGTGTATGGCCTGACCTTTGTCTGATCTGAAGTTTGACCTAGGACAACTCTCCCAATAACCATTCTGACATGAGGACAACTAAACTAGTTAAAAGTCAACTACTTTGTACTTTGTAAAAATTCGATTAGTTCAACTAGAATGTATCTTTGAGTGATCAGACATTGTAATGAGTTATCTCAACTCCCTATAAATATAGGAGAGGATTACTTATAAAAGAATTGAAATCTTAACTATTCTAAGTCGAAACTCTCAATATATAAGAGAACAATTAAAATGTGCATCTTTATGTAGCTCTTGAGTTATGCTATCTTAAGTCATTAGTCGTTAAGCCTTTGTTTGACAAACTTGTTTAAAAACAAGTTTTTTTTCTAAGCAATTCTCCAAATAATTTTTTAATCAAATATATTTTTTCTCTCAACTTTTCAACCACATATTTTACTTCGAAAATACAAAAAAACATATTTTTAAAAAAAAAAATTTAACAAAAAGTGTATAAATAGTTTTATAGACTCAGACCCTGTTTGCTATCGAAAAAAATTTCTCTCCAACTTTTTAAACTCAATCTCAACCACTCATTTTTAGTCAAGTTCACATTTTTTGACTTTTTAAAATTTTTTAAACCACACATTCGTAAAAAAATAAAAATAAAATTACAAAAATCAGAATTTTTCACATTACCAAACAAGCTCTCAATGGGTATAATAGTTATTGGGGGGAATATGAAGCAAGTTGGTTAATTTCCCAACAATTCGAAATCAGCCTATTGGTACGATATTTTATCCTCATAATAATAGCTCAATATATAATAGATTGATGACTTTATATTAATGTTCAAAAATAAAATATAAAACCATAACAATTTTTATCACTTCAATTATAATATTACATATCCCATTAATAAAATAATTTTACACTAAATTCAAAACTTTTTACTAGTGTTTTAGAAAGCTCGCTAATGCTTAGAAGTCTTTAGGTTTGAAGTTTGACTTCGTCGCTTCGTACTTCTCTAACGCATTGTCACGCTTTTTCGCGCTTAAGTATGATGTCAAATCTCGCCGCTCAATCAAGTTTAACGTTTTTTAGAATATTATTTTTTACCATACATATTTGAAAATCAAAAATCACTATGTAGTACAAAATTTTATTGTAAAATGCGAGTCAAAAGAGGAGTTAAGATGGTGCTCATTTTCCATTAATAGCACCTTAAATACGCTGGTAAGTAGAGAAGAAAGAGCCTTGAGAAAGAGAGCCAAATCATTTCCTTTACCTTCACGCCTCCATTACACCACTATTTCTCTATCCGTCACTCTTTCACTTCTCATAATAACCTCTATTCACCTTCTGAACCATAACGCTGTATCCTAGACAGTCTGATTTTCCATTTTTCCCCCTCCACTCCTACCCCCAACCTTACCTTACCTTACCTTACCTAGCTGTTTTCTTTCTTCTTACACTCTTCTTTAAATCCCCAGTTGATGCACTTCACGCTTTCTCAGTTAAACGAACTGACTTTTCAGTGTGTAAAAACTGAGGATTTCTGAAAAATCTTCAACTTTTCTACATGGGTTCTTGTAAAAAAGATTATGGAAGTGAAGTAAAATGGCTATGGGTTCATGGCCCTATCATTGTAGGTGCTGGTCCATCTGGCCTAGCAGTTGCAGCATGCCTTAAAGAAAATGGCGTCCCTTCTCTTATTCTTGAAAGAACTGACTGTATAGCTTCTTTATGGCAACAAAAAAGCTATAACCGTCTTAAACTCCACCTCCCCAAGCAATTTTGTGAACTTCCATTACTTAAATTCCCAGAAAGCTTTCCCAAATATCCCACTAAACACCAGTTCATATCGTACATGGAGTCATATGCTAAACACTTTTCAATCCAGCCTCAATTCAACCAAGCTGTACAAAGAGCGGAATTTGATCGTGTTAGAGGGTTTTGGAGGGTTCAAACTCAGGATTTTCAGTATTTTTCCAGGTGGTTAATCGTTGCCTCGGGCGAAAATGCCGAGCCATTTATTCCAGAAATTCAAGGGATTGAGAAATTTCAAGGGCCTGTAATGCATACCAGTGTGTACAAGTCTGGTTCTGGGTTTAAAAACCAAAGGGTTTTGGTTGTGGGGTGTGGAAATTCTGGCATGGAAGTTAGTTTAGACCTCTGTAGATACAAAGCAACTCCTCACATGGTGGTCAGAAATTCTGTAAGTACATCCCTTTTTGAAGTACAATCTTGCATTTTGTTTCACTTTTTCTGTGTATTAAGTGTAGTAAATTACAGGAACGGTCACGAAAAAAGATTCATGTAGTCGACTCTATTTTGATTTTCTCTAACATGAATTATATTTTATCAAGACAGGAAGTGTAGGAAGTTGCGAAAACTTGTAATAAAATCAGATTTTTTTTTTTTTTTTTTTTTTTTTTTTAAGGGGATAAAAATTGATAACACCTGTTGTTGAAAAGTTGTATATCTGACTAAATCAAATCTGTGGTTGAGATTGATTCTTGACTATAACTTGGATTAAAGTCTAGATTTTAATTTGTACAAAACAAGGGCTAAGAGGCTGTTGATGGTTAATTTATCTATTTTTGGTGATTCAGATTCATATTCTACCAAGGGAAACTTTTGGAATATCTACATTTACTATTGCAATGGCACTTCTCAAGTGGTTGCCTTTGAGAATAGTTGACAAATTCCTCTTGCTTCTGGCAAATTTCACCATAGGAAACACAGACAAATTAGGCCTGCGACGGCCTAAATCCGGCCCCATTGAGCTAAAAAACGCCACCGGAAAAACCCCGGTACTGGATGTTGGAGCATTATCCCAGATTAAATTTGGAAATATTAAGGTAATTGAACATTAATAACGACTGAGTTCATGAAAAAAAGAAAAAAGTGTCTTTAAACTAATAATGTAGTAAATGTTGCAGGTCGTGGAAGCTGTGAAGGAGATAACAAAAAATGGAGCTAAGTTCTTGGGTGGACAAGAAAAAGAATTCGATTCTATAATCCTAGCAACAGGGTACAAGAGCAATGTTCCTAGTTGGCTCAAGGTATATACGATTTCGAGCTCGAGTTTTGAATTTCTTCACGACCATTCGTGTTACTAATTACATTAAAACAATTGGCAAATGAACAATGTTATGTGTACACTTTTATTTGTACATTTATTGCATACTCCACTCACATGGGGATGAGACCCATTTATAGGAGGATTCAAATAACCAAACCCATGTGAGTGGGTGTACAATAAAAAGTGTACACATAGGTTACTTCTTGGCGAATCCCATGTTCTTAGTTTTTAGTATTAAATTTTTTCTCAATTAAATCTCGCTTTAGGGCATTTGCTTGGATTTACCCCATTTCCAAGGGAAAAAAAAAAGGTTTTTAGTTGGATTTAATTTGTTGATGTGTAACTATTATAAAATATATATATACTTTTAAAGATTTATTTGCTAGATTTAAATAAACCTTGCCTAAAATAAATTGCTAGATTTGTTGAAATGTAATACTCGTTTATCTAAACTTACAGTACACTGTAGCAGTACTTTTACTATCATGAAAATAAATTTATGAGTGTTTCCACAGAAAATGTCAGGATAGTAAATTTGCAGAATATGACAGTAACATGAAAAAAAATAAAAACTAATTTCAACCAATTTCAAGCTTTTTATTGGGCAGTTGGATGAGACTATCTGTTTGGCAACTCGTTACAATGAGCACCCATCATTTTTTTTTGAATTTTGAGGTAAATTTTGTGTAAAAAATTGGAGTGAAAATATGTATGGTTAAAAAGTTATTTGAAAAATTGTGTAAATTATAATGTGCAATAATTACTCATTATAATGAGTTGCCAAACATAGGCGAAATTTATGACAACATGGCTAGTAAAATCCGGTGGTTTGAATTTAGTCTTCGTCTCTTCGACATGCTCATTCATATTTAATTTGGTGATAATGAGTGTCTGTCTGTTCTTATACGATGTTGAATTATCGTATCTAAATACTTATACTGTTGGAGGTGACATGTTACATGTTTATTTAGTACGATTATCATGGACTCGACTAGGTTTTCGTCTGTTTCAACTGTGAAAAATAATGACTTGCCATGTGACCTAGCTAACTTGATTTGTGAAACCTATTTATAACATGCAGGGTACTGATTTTTTCACAAAAGATGGGATGCCTAAAACACCTTTCCCATATGGTTGGAAAGGAGAGAATGGATTGTATACGGTAGGGTTCACCAGAAGAGGCCTCCTTGGAACTTCATCAGATGCAGTAAAAATTGCAGGAGATGTATCTGATGAATGGGGGAAAATCAAGGGCTGTGAAATCAGCAGTTGTGATTCATACATACTTCCAAGATGAGAAACGAAGTTCAAATTTAATGTTTAAAAAAAAAAAAAAAAAGATGTAAAATATCAATTTTGTGTTAGTCTCGTGTTTGTTCTTTTCTTAGGTTGTATGTTTCTTAGGTTTGTATCATACAATGTTTAGAATAGAGGTTTTCTTGGTATTTTCACTTCAAGATATTTGAGGATGAAAATGTTAAGAGGAAATTTCCATATAAAAAAATGTTGTTTAAGCAAGATTGTACAAGATGTTGATTTATTAGTTCATTAGTTTTCCACAAAGTTATGGGGTCATGTTTCGAAAAGTAGCAATATATGGATTAAGCCTCAGATCGATGGTTGTAGCCTTATTTGTATTTTTCAATTAGAATATGTATATAAAAAGTAATTTCGAAAATATGTGTATTTAAATAGTGATATTGAAAATTGAAATGTTTATAAATATTGATTATTGTTAAGGAATTAAATTAACATGAAAATATATTGTTATATTATATATTTTTATCATTAAAGATTGTATTAAATTATATTTAGATGATAAAGATTGATTTAATCAAATTCAAATATTGTATTAGATTATGTATTTATATTTAGATTGATTTATTTATTTATTTTTTTTTTGTATTCAAAACACTTGAACTATATATATTTGTTAAAGAACATTAATAAAAGTGTACATTCTCTTGTATTCTTTTCTATATGATATCAGAGTTAATGTAAGACTCTTACATGCAATCCCTAGTTTTTCTTCTCCTCCTTGACCCTTTTTCACATGCACGACTCCACTTCCAACTTATTAAGACAACTTCGACTACATTCCAGCAGCTTCAGTAACCTGTCATTACTTCTCTCACCTTTTTCATTTTTCACCACCTTTTCCCTCACTTTATATTATCAACCTCGGTTTTCTTCATTTTTTCAATTACATTACGGCTGTCGCAATCTTCGGCTTCCCCCTCTCTCTCTCTGCTTTTCCCACACAAACTTCGACTCTCACAATTTTCGGGTGTCATTGATTATTTTTCCTTAGCCTCAATGTGAATTCTCCATAGTCTCATCTCGACCTTTCTCCTTAACTCCTCTTTTTTATTTATTTATTTTTCCTCTCCTCTTTCACCTCTACCGATCTCCAGTTCCTCTCAATTTTCTTTCTTTTTTCGTTCCAAGATTTTTTTCACAAATCATCTCATATTTTCTGTCCAACAGCTTCTTCAATTCTTCTGTTCGGTTCTCTTTGCTTCCGGCTACTTCACTTCTTTCGTCGATGTTGACTAGCTCCACCTCCTGGGCATCTTTGTGCCACTTGTTGCTGCCCGATTTTAGCTCATACTCTCTCTCTCTCTCTCTCTCTCTCTCTCTCTCCCCCCGTGTGTGTGTTGGGGAGGGGGGGAGGGGGGTGTGTAACTTTACCTTCATTGTTTGTTATCTTCATCAAATTCTTTTATCTACAATTCTTTCAGCCTCTCCACTACAATATTATGTCTACCGCTCCACCAGTATATTTTCGTTACAAGATTACAATTTCCTATGGAAACTCCATCTTGCGGGAGCATGTTAAGAAATTAGATCAACATGAAAATATATTGTTATATTATATATACTTATCATTAATTAAAGATTATATTAGATTATATTTAGATTGATTTAGTCAAAGATTATATTAGATTATTTAGATTATATTGATTTAGTTTCCTTTATATTCAAAACTCTTGTACATATGTATTTTCCAAAAAAACACTAATAAAAGTGTACATTCTTTTATATTCTTTCTATAATTATAACACTATTACCAAACAAAGGCTCAACAATAAGTCAATTTCACTCTATTCATAATTGCATGAGTACGACCAAACCTCGTATTACGAAATTGCATCGTAATAGGACACGTGACATGAATATGACTCGAGTTTATGTGTAGGATTGGCAATGGAACGGGTATGGGGCAAGGATGCATTTTCCCGTCCCCGTCTCGTTAAAGATTTACCATCCCCGCCTCGTTCCGTCCCCATTTAATCGGGGAGGGACGGGGTCAGGGATGTGCAAATCCCCGTTTGTTATTAATTTTTTTTTTTTTTTTAAGTTCTAAAATAATTTTGTACAAATAATATAAGAAAAAAATACTGGAACAACACTAATATTTTCTAAATTTAATAATCCTTACACATCATTTTGTACTAATATATTCATCTTAGTTTGTATCGTTAAATTTTAATGAAAATTGTTAATTGAGGACGGGGATGAGGATAAGATGGGTATCCCCGTCTTTGTCGGGAATTCTCCGCGCCATTTGGGAACGAGTCCCTATCGGATTCAGGTATTCATCGCTCTATTGTCATCCCTATCTATGCGCTTCAATCATGATTCTTATACTATAGACAATTCATATCCATCATAGTAAAAGCAAATAACTATACATGTATGAGTACAAATTGATAAATAAATATATCTATACATCTATATAATAAAAGGATAATCGTCACAATTTTAATCGCATAGTTTCCCGCCCATTTTCATCTGTTGTTTTAGTTCTTATTTCTATCAAATTATTTTAATACATAAATTAGGAAAGTTCAATTAAGATATCATTCGTAAAATCATCTTAAATACTAAATTTAAAAGTTATACTTGTACTTTTTACTTTTTCCAACATCCAATCTTTTTAATTTATCTCATTTAAGTCCTAAAATACTACATATCATTTCTTACCTAAATTCAATTTGAAATAAATGATTAATTTTGATTCTTTTTCTTATTAAATTGAAAGAAATAATAGATTTCGATATTTTTAAATAAATTCAATTAAATCATTTATTTTTCTTCAACTTTAGATTCCGATAAATTCATTTGTTTAATTTGTAAAATAGAAGGTGTTAACCAAATCATCTATCTATCCATATATAAAAATAGGATACCCGTTACTATTTTACGTACATACTTTTTCGTCCATTTTCACATATCATTTTAGGAAATTTCTTATTCTTATCAATCTATTTTAATACAAGAATTAGGGTAGTTTAATTAGTGCATGTAGTAAATGATTTATAGATTTGTGAAAAAAACAAAATATATCTATAAAAAATCAAATTGTAGATTTTTTTTTTCTTTTGATAATTATTGCATTATTTTGAAGTCGAAAAAAAAGTCATATGAGTATCAAATTTAAGATCTCAACAAGAAGTTTAATACAAGTTAAGAAATGAGAGCAAACTCTAAACATATCATTCGTAAAATCGTCTGAATTAAATACTAGATGTAAAAGTTTTATTTATACTTTTTACTTTTTCCAACACCCAATCTTTTTAATTTATCTCATTTAAGTCCTAAAATGATACATATAATTTCTTACATAAATTCAATTTGACCTAAATGATTTATGTCGGACATTGTATTTTTACAACATATTGAATAAATAATTGTGAAATATATCATTTGTGCATCGTACGGGTGCCATTACTAGTATATATATATTTGAATAGATGTAGCCCTTGTTTTGTACCCTTATTTTAATTTTTTTTTTAAACTTATTTCAATCACACATTTTATCAATAAAATAATTTAAACATAAATTCAAAAATATTTCCTACTTTTTAATTAAATATTCTTTACAATTTACTATTATAATTTACATTATTTTAAAATAATGAATCTCAGACATGGGCGTAATATCTCATATAAGTATATTTTGTATCTTTATGAAGTGGAAAGGTCACTCTAGTATCTCTCGCACGCTGATTATTGAGACAATGATAGGGCTTTGACAAAGGATTGTTCCAGCTTCTCACAATGCTTAGCCTATCTTAAGCAAATTTAGCAAGAATTTGGTAAACAAAATAAGCTGATTTATAAATTAATTTATAAACTATAAAAATTTTCAAATCACTTTGCTCATACATTTTTTCTTTTTCAATCATTATTTTTTACCTCAGAATTATAAATAAATCAATTTATAAACCACACAGTTATATTATATGTTTTTTTACAATACAATTCTTTAAATAATTTTTTAATCACACACGTTTTTTTCTCCCAGTCTTCAACTACATATTTTACCCTAAAAACATACTGTAATTTTAAATACAAAACTTTTAACAAAGAATTTCACATAGTTGTTTACATTATTCCAATTAATTGAAGTTAGTATTTTTTTTAAAATTTTTTTATCCCTTATTTATCCTATTTTTTAGAATTTATTTTTTGGTCAAACTCGTTTTTAATTACGCCTCCGTTTGATAATATTATAGTGGTTTATAAACCGATTTAGTTATGATTTTGAGGTAAAGATATATGATTAAAAAGTAAAGAGAAAACATGTGTAGTTAAAAAGTAGTTTGAAAAATTGCGCATTTCATAAATTGGTTGACCAAAAAGAAAATGGTGCAGGAATAAGAATTGGGGCATTGTGTAACATCTTGTCTGTCTTCTTCGAGCACATCTAATTTCCAACTTTATCCATTCGTAAGAACAAAGGAAAAGCAAATCCATCATAAGATTTCCATATAAAATAAATCGTGCACTAGGACCAATGTAACTTCTCTAGTGGTTAAGAGGAAGGCCTTATTGAGTGGAGGCTCGCTCGGGTTCAAGTCCTACCTTTCTCCTCTCTACTCCCAAACTTGAAACTTGTATTAAAAAAAAATCAATCGTTCACTATCTAAGCATTGACCTCCTACTTATCTGTCGATTGAGCCGCCCAATCCGCTCCTTCATGGAAAAAAATAGAGGATGTCCGAAACCAAAAGTATATCAAGCTCCTGTTAGCCGAGACGAAGGAACTCTCAAAAATTGATTTTAAAAAAATTATTTGAAGAAATAGCTTTTTTAATAATAATTTTTAGGAGAATGCGTGGTTAAAACGTATGAAACCTTTTATGAATTTATATATAATATTATTTTATTAAAAATGTATGGTTAAAAAGAAGATAAAAAAATTATTTTTTTTTATTTATAACGAAGGCCAAACATGGAACAAATGATTCAAACAACATTTTAATTTTTTTCCCGATAATTAAAAAAAAAAAAAAAAATTATTGACTGATCTAAATGTGCCAAGTGTTAAAGTCAAACTACACATTTGCGCCAAACCAATAAGTTGGTTGTCACAACCTTGGGGCTCATAACATTATTTTTTTTTACAAGAGACACCTATAAAATAATTTTACAAGCAAATTTATAATTTTTATTTACTTTATAAATATATATATATATTTTAAAAGAATTCACTCATATTAAATAAATTACTTTTTAATTATATACTTTACCTCAAAAATTCAAATTCATTATTTATAATAAAATTTAGCCACCAAACAAAGGGTAATATCCTCGTAACATCCATTTTATGGTTCAAATTCTTTTATAAATTACTAAACACATTGTAATTTGATGCACTATTGGACAACATCGTAACAATTTTAAATTAGTTTATTTATGTTTTGAGGTAAAATATGTGGTTAAAAAGTAGAGAATGTGTGTAATTAAAAAGTGATTTGAGAAATTGTATTATTTATGCGTTTGTTTATACAGTCTCAAGAGCAATACTAGAGATTGATCTCTGCTCAATTGACACGTCATTAGAAAATGATTGCGTTAACAAACGGATTGTGAGACAAAATTATGCGGAGGGACTTTATTTGAAAAATATTTTTTTGAATGTGATTTTTGGGTAAATGTATGATTAGAAAGTTAAGTTTTGTTTTATTTTATTTTATTTTATATGTAATATTATTTTATTGATAAGTGTGATTAAAAAAAGAAAAAAATTTGGCCTCGCTCAGTATGGTGTGAATGAAAAAGAAGCAGAAAATTGATCTATATCCAATTGACATGTATTCATTGGAAATTGATTGAAAATTATCCGGAGGGACTTTATTTGAAAAATGATTTTTGGAAAATGTACGATTAGAAATGAAGTTAAGTTTTGTTTTATTTTATGTGTAATATTATTTTATTGATAAATGTGTGATTATAAAAAAAATAAAAAATAAATTGGCCTCACTCAGCATGACGTGAATGAAAAAGAAGCAGAACACTTATTCGATCAAAAAAAATATTAAAATTCGATCCCAAAAAAAAAAAAAAAAAAAAAAAAAAGTAGTAGAAAATTGAATGTCAAATACTGATGACACGCTTTCACATAAATGCATGCGTTATGGAGAATGTGACGTCTATAGAACTGTGCCACTGACGAATTTCACTGCAGACTGATTCAGAAACAGATTGCATGGTTTTACATAGATTCATTTTCAATCATATTTGTAACACTCAAATAATAATACAAAAAATAATTCATGAATTTCCATACAATTCATAGTACTCTATAGTTACGATGAATGATGCATATTCTTATATGTTACATGAATATCTTTATTTCATCTTATTTCGATGGGCTATGCTACAGTGCCTGCGCAGGCCACAGCTCCCCCAAGGTGGGACCCTCCCCCCCTCCTATGTGAGGGGACGGTAGCCCCGCACGGGCGAAGCATCATTTTCCTATTTCGATACGTGTCTTAATTGTAGTCCACGGGTTTGTGTGTGTTTCCCTGTGATGAGAGAGAGAGAGAGAGAGAAAGAGTTTTGTAATGTAAGTATAGATTGGTATGGCATGACATGCAAACTTAGTGATCAAGAACAGTGGTGCATGCATGCAGATGACAAAATAGATCGATTGATCGGTCTATCAATACTATAGTATATTCTCTTTGTTGGAATTATCAGGAATTTTCTTTGGGTTTTTACAGGTATTTTGTTTTGTCTTTATAATTTTCTGCTGGAATATTACAATGGTCCATTCGCAAAAATTATTCCCTAATCTCTGTTCATTTACGGTTTTGTGTTTTTTTATTGAGTTTTGGACCCACTCTTTTTTTATTTTTTTGTTCAATGTTATGTTATGTAGCTTTTGAAGCTGCAAGAGCCTGCAAGTTGACTGATTCGGAAGGACATTTCACATAATTTGTAGATTATGTCATTTGGAGGGAGACACCTCATAGAATTGTCACCTTCCTCCCAACATTTCATCTAATTATTATATTAATATTTTCTTGTGTGAAATTATGCTCTATTCTTATTTTCTTGATCGGTTTTACGCACGTATTTTGAATCGAAACTTGATTGTCAATGTAAGTTTGAACGATTGAGTGCTGTTCAGGGACAAATCTAATGTCCGGTGAGCAGTCGCGCTAGCTCGTCGGACGGCGGTGAATTTTTTTTTTTTTTAAATCCAGAAATGAACTTTTCAGATTTCAATTTCTCAAAAGCCCAGTTAAATAACCCAAACCCAATACCAGCTATTATTACCCAACCCAATACCCAAACCCCCAAATTCATAAGTGGAAATTACACCTACCCCTACATTATAAGATTCAAATTCAAAAATAAGATCAAAGTTGTATTATTACAAAATTCAGGTTTTAATTAAGATTTTAAATAATTAAAAAATTTAAATAATAATATTCTAGAATTAAATTAATTACCCAATCCAATCTTTATTTCATACAACTTCAAACCCTAATCTAATCCTTCCTCTCTTTCTACCCATATTAACGTCTTCTCCATCATCACCACAACTCCAAGCCGCTCATCCCCTTCACGACCACACCACAGCCACGTCGAAGTCCCCACCGTCGTCACAAGACCTAATCGGCAACGACAATATCAAGGGCAGCGCTGCTACATCGCGCACAAGCAACGGCGGCGCTGTTGCTACATCGCGTGATGAGAAGCCGGAAGCATCGTCACTGCTTCGATCTTGCGATCTGTTTGGGATCTGGCTTTAAATTGGTAGGTGTTTGTGATTTGCTTCTATGTTGGTGGTGGTGCTCGAATCTAGTGGTGTCTTTCGCGATCTGGATTTTAAATTGGTAGGTGGTGGTAGGTGTTCACAGTTTGCTTCTGTAATGGTGGTGGTGCTCGAATCTGGTGGTGGTAGGTGGCGCGATTTGCTTCTTCGATGGAAATCATTGGAGGCAGGTGGTGTTTGTGTGGTTGGTGGTGGTGTGCGAAGTGACGGCTATGGTGGCGTTGTGCCACGGGAAGCGGCGAGATATCGCGCGTAGATCTATGGTCGCGATGGGTGTGTATGAGTTGTGTCATCGAAAGCAGATACTTCTAACTTCTGATCGCCACTGGGCAAACTTGTGGTGGCGATGGGGGGTTTTGGCAGCGACAGGCGGGTATTGGTTGTGGGGGTTGTTGTAGTGGTTGTGTTGCCGAAGATGGTGGTGGTGGTGGATTGAGTCTTCGTGGCAGTGCAGGTGTTTTTTAGTGGTGGGTGTAGGCAGGTTGCTGGCTATGGTGATAGTTGGGATGCTTCCGGGTGGTGGTGGCGGTGATGGTTGTGATGGTGGAGGAGTGGGGTTAGGGTAGGGTGGCTCATTTGTTTGTGCGATGGTTGTGGTGGCGAGTGTGGTGGTGGAAGTGGTGGCGGTGGTGAGGTTAGGTGGTGGCGGTGATTGTGGTGTGTTGAGGTGGTTGACTGAGGCTTAGGTGGCGGCGACATTAGTGGCTGGGGTTTGAGACTTAATAAAATTTGAGACCTAATAATTTTTTTTTTTTTTTGGTGGCAGCGGCGATGAGGCGGTGGGCCTCGACGTTGAGATGGGGGTGGTTGTGAGCTGATGTTGGTGAGAATGTGACGTGGGCAAGTTTTCGGTTATACTGTGACCTAATAATTAATAAGTGAATTGTGACTTAATAATATGATAATTGTGACTTAAAAGATTGGTAACCTCATAATTTGATAAGTTGTGACCTAGAAATAACTCGGGATTGATTAATTTAAAACTTGTGACCTTGCAATTATTTGTGACTTGATAAAACTCTTATTGTGACCTACTATTTTGATAAATTGTGACCCTAAAATTATTTGTGACTTAAGCAATTTACATTTTGTAACCTGAATTTATCTTGTATTGTGACCTAGAAATAACTCGGGAATGATTAATTTAAAACTTGTGACCTTACAATTATTTGTGACTTGATAAAACTGTTATTGTGACTTACTATTTTGATAAATTGTGACCCTAAAATTATTTGTGACTTAAGCAATTTACATTTTGTAACCTGAATTTATCTTGTATCGTGACCTAGAAATAACTCGGGAATGATTAATTTAAAATTTGTGACCTTACAATTATTTGTGACTTGATAAAACTGTTATTGTGACCTACTATTTTGATAAATTGTGACCCTAAAATTATTTTTGACTTAAGCAATTTACATTTTGTAACCTGAATTTATCTTGTATCTTGACCTAAATTTATATAATTAATAAAAAAAATCTAATTGTTGAATTTAGTTAAATAGATACCTGATTTTTGAAATATTTTAAGTTATATCTTAAAATTGAAATTGTGTATTCTAAACACCTTATATATGTATTTTTCCCAATTCATAAACCATAACCTCTCGCCTGAGTCGTCTCTCTGAACTATCTGACCGTTGTGCTGCTGCTCTCGCCTTGTCAATCAACCCCTGTTTTAGACCAGACAATCAGCGGTGATCTCAGCCAGTGACCAACCGCGACGACCGGTTGTGGTGTGGTGTGTAACCGAGACCGACTGTCCCTCGCCTCCTTTGCTCTGCTTGCTTCACTACAACAAAAGTAACCTTTTACGGCATACATTTACGGCGTGCAAATTTGGCATGCCTTAAAATTAGATTATTTACGGCGTGCAACAATTACATGCCGTAAAATAGGTGATTTACGGCGTGCATTTTAAGCACACCGTAAAAGATCATGAACTGACACCTTTTACGGCGTGCAAAAGAAACACGCCGTAAAATTTCAAAAATAAATATTTTAGACGGCGTGCATTTTACACGCCGTAAAATATTATAAGTTACACGGCGTGCAAACGCACGCCGTAAAATTACAGACCCAAATTAATTCGCGCGGTACACTGAGCTGGGCCAAATTAGGGCGCGCCACAATACCCTTTTCAGTTTTCAACCTTCAGCAGCCATAACTCCTTCAACGGCGAGAGTAGAGTGCGCAGGTTGTGATTGAGGTTGGAATTCACTTCTTCCATTCTTCTTTTCTTCTTCTTCTTCTCAATCTTCTTCCTGATTTCTTGTTTTCTTCTTCAGCCAAGTTCCACAGCGAGGTCTTCAGCGGCGAGAGTACTGGAGCAGGTTGTGATTGAGGTTGGAATTCTCTTCTTCCATTCTTCTTTTCTTCTTCTTCTTCTCAATCTTCTTCCTGATTGCTTGTTTTCTTCTTCAATCTCTAGTAGCCAAGTTCCACAGCGAGGTCTTCAGCGGCGAGAGTAGAGGCGCAGGTTGTTATTGAGGTTGGAATTCTCTTCTTCCATTTTCTTCTGATTATGGAAATATTAAAAATATATATTATAATTAATCTATTTGTTTTGGTAATTAGAAAATATAGTATTAGATGAATTCCCAATTCTGAATTTATGAGGTTATCATCGTTCCAAATCCAAATTAGATGTTTTGTACCTTTGGAGAGATTACTGAAACTTGAAAGGGGTATCCAATTCTGAATTTATGTGAATGATTTCTCTAAGCAATTATTCGATATAAAGTTCCCGACTAGGTTACCAGCCGAGCAGAAATCTGGTATCAAGAAACTACTTAAGCCTTGATCCATATAGCAACTCTTTGCTGGTTACACAACGTTTTCTTGTAAATTTACTTCTGTTTTAGTTTGTTTTGTCTGAGTTAGGAGAGTTCCTTTCTAAGAGTGAGATTGAGTTAGGAGAGTTCCATGTTATCATCCATTCCCCTGTTGAATTAATCAAACTATAGATTCTAAGATGCCCATCATAATCTAATGTTAACCTTCTTTTTATTCCAAATCCTTTATCAGAAGCATTGGCTTGAAATTTATCACTTGACTGGATCATGCCCATATCATCTAAAACTGCTAATCTGCTACCATTGTAGTTGGTTCTTCCATTTGAATAGACGTCAAAATCAGGATTTGGCCAGTAGATGCTAGATGTTTCAGGGCTATCAGAGATCAAACTCTAGCAGCCCTTTCCCTCTGACCCAGCCACCAAAGTGCCTCTAGAAGTGTACTGTAGAATCTCATCCCCAAGCCGCAGCCCTCTGAAGTGAGTTTGTCAAAGACATACTCTACCATCTGCCAGTTACTTGCATCATCAAAATCTCCCTTTATCATCTGTCCAATAACCTGGTGAATATTAGATACCCTGTTTGTAATCATCTCGTTCAATAATTCATGGCACTTGTCCCACCTGAAAATGAGAAATTCAAGATTTTAAAAAAATTGACAAAAAGAGATGAAAATTACTATCTCGCTGTATTTATTGGCTACTGCTCAGAAAATTTCAACGAAATAGTGCTCCAAAGCATAAAAACAATACAAAACAATTAAAAACCCTACAGACCTTAAACTAAGAGCCAGGCTCAACAAGTATCACCATATTGTTACTAGAAAAATATAAGCTGAAGTGACTAGATTCGAAGCTTCCTTTTCTTAAGGATGATATCAATCTTTTGTCCTTGGTCAATATTTGAGAAGGCAAAAGAGTATCAGTAGGAACATCAAAGCTTTGCCAGAGAATATCGCCACGTGATTTCTTCAAGACGAGGTTGCCTGTATTAAGAAGCTCAGCTGCAGAAACATCAGCGGTTCCTTTATTTGTTTGCCATATAATGCGTTTAAGCCTTCCAGAAAATGTGAATTCCACCGTGTTGTCTTTCTGACCATGAAATATTTTGGGGGAACTTATCACTTATTTAAGATGAAATCAACATGGCACTAGAAGTCTTTGTGACCAGATGACATGTCTACTGAGGTTTAAAAGTGTTAATTTCGAACAATATTAATAGCAACCAAATTGATGCCATATGAGTTGACGAACAGTAAACTAGTTCCCATTTATAAAATGAAGGAAGATAGTGAAAATAGTAATAATTATCTTGGTTTTAAGGTAACGAGTCAAACAATGAGAACTAGTGAAAATAGTTTTGTAAAAGAATGGTGCTAGAATAAGATTGAAGTAACTGCTCTTGAAATAGAAGACTCAGAGTAACTGCCACATTCCTATTAGTTTTTTTTCATTTATATTGTTAATGATAGTGTTGTATCCTTTGTCTCTTTCATATCTAGTATCCTTTGTCTCTTTTATTTTGTTAATAACCTACTATGATGACTATAAATATAACTTTTTATGCAAGAATGCGTTGTTGGCTATGATCTATTGTATGTGAAACATTTCAATGTACATGTTACATGATTTCTAAGGCAAGTGTATGATAACATTAATAAATAATAACTTGAAACTGAGAGTTTGGATTATATTCATTGATTTTTACTATAAGCATAAGTATTAAATTATAAATTTGTTAAAATTTGTATTTTTGAGAAATAAGTAGATCACTTCTTGTTACTACACAACAGTGCAAGATCATTTAATTAATGATCTGGAAGTTTGAAAACAATGGGCCATGTGACTTCGATCCTGAACTTCAATTATTGGAAACTTGATATTTTGAGAACTTGACTTGATTGACCATATTTTGAGTATTATGTTCATATATTATTGCTCGTTGACCATATGTAAATAATTTGATCAACATGGTCGATGGACAAAGATTAACCAAAGAAATGCAAGATTTTCTTTATTTTATATTATTAATTGATTTCATTATTTTTGTTTTTGCTTCAACTATGTGAAACTCTATTGCTGCAAGTGTACATAGCTCTTGTATTGGCGGTGAACCACTAATTTTTGAGTTCTTTTACTTGATTTCAATTTTTTCTCTTGTTATTATACTGCTATTGGAAGTACAGGATTAGCGATTAATCCATATTACATGTACTTTGTAAACCTAGATTTCATTGTTGTTTAAATATAATCATTTTTTTCTTAGTCTTTTTACTATATTTATAACAGGTTATATCTTGATAGTGTTGGTATATTATCATGGATAAAGATTGGGTTCATCTATCAAGGTTATTTTATCTCCTTAGTTTTAGAATTTTTTAAAATAAGCCAATAAATGCATTTAAAGGATTTATATTTAGTATTTTTTTAGAGTTTCAGAGGCATATCAATATGGTGCAAGACAGTTTGCAAATATGGTGCAAGCCAATGCGGGAAATCCAGAAAAGGTCTTATGCCCCTGTAAATGTTGTAAAAACTTATTCCACCAACATTTTGATACAATGTATGGGCATTTGATCATTAATGGGATGGATCCTACTTATACTACATGGGTGTTTCATGGGGAAAATTGAATGCAGCTTCATTACCTCATCAAGATAGAGAAAATCTAGAGACTTATAAGATGTATAGGGATGCATTTTTTGAGGATGAAAATATTGTGGAACCTGAGGATGAAAATAGAGAGAGGGACTTTTCAAATTTATATGAGGGCGTTGAAATTCCTCTATACCCTGGTTGCACAAAGTACACAAAGATTTCTGCCATCGTTGTCTTATACAAGCTTAAGGCTACACATGGTATATCTGACAACGGTTTCAATGAACTTCTTGATATTATTAGAGATATTCTACCAGATGGGAACACCCTTCCTGATTCTTGTAATTCAACGAAAAAGTTATTGAACACTTTTGATCTTGGGTACGAGAAGATACATGCATTCGTTAATGATTGTTGTTTGTTTAGGAATGATCTAGAGAATTTGGAGACATGTCCAAAATGTGCATCTTCACGATGGAAATTTAATGAACGAACCAAAAAAATTCAAAAGGGGATACCTGCAAAGGTTTTGAGATATTTTCCGATTATACCACGATTTAGAAGAATGTTTAGGTCACTTAATAAGGCAGAACAACTAATATGGCACTTAAATCACAAAAGTCAAGATGGAAAAACGCGTCATCCAGTTGATTCATTAGCTTGGGAGAGAATTGATCAAAAGTGGCCTTGTTTTGCATCAGAACCACGCAATCTTAGGCTTGGACTTTCATCTGACGGATTTAATCCATTTGGTGACCTAAGTTCTAGGTATAGTTGTTGGCCGGTGATACTAGTTATATATAATCTCCCTCCTTGGATATGCATGTCCAAGGAAAATTTGTTGTTGACTTTGCTAATCCCAGGTCCAAAACAACCAGGGAATGATATAGATGTGTACTTACAACCACTCATTGAAGACTTAAAGGTGATGTGAAATATTGGTGTTGAAGTATATGATAGATTTACAAAGTCTAAATTCAATTTGAAGGCTGTATTGATGTGGACAATTAATGATTTTCCGGCTTATGGAAACTTATCAGGATATCCTACAAAAGGCGAAGCAGCTTGTCCAGTATGTGGTTTATCCACATGTGCAAAATGGTTGAAATTTAGTCGAAAGTTTGCGTACATGGGTCATAGAAGATTTCTTGCATATAATCATCCTTAACGATCAAAAGAAGCTTGGTTTGATGGGAATAAGGAACATATGCCTAGTCCTAAAATATTAACTGGTCGAGAAGTGATGCAGACAATAAAAAATGTTGATAATAATTGGGGGAAAATAGGTAAAAAAAAGAAAGAAGAAAAAATCAGATTCTGATTGGCCATGGAAAAAAAAAAATCAATATTCTTTGAGCTACCATATTGGGAGGTTATCCATTTCAAGTTATTTTACATTATCTATTTTTTTCTTAAAGTTTTTCTAATTTTATAGTATTATTTTACAGACACTACTTTTGCGTCATAATTTGGATGTAATGCACGTTGAGAAGAATGTTTGCGAGAGCATTCTTGACACTATTTTGAATGTGAAGGGAAAATCAAAAGATGGGCTTAATTCTCGTAAGGATTTGCTCAATATGGGTATTAGAAAGGATCTTCATCCAGAATTGAAAGGAAATACATATTACCTACCCGCAGCATCTTACATGCTATCCAAAAAGGAGAAAGAGTTATTTTGTAAGAGGCTGTTTGATTTAAGATTACCTGATGGATATAGCTCCAACATTTCAAAGTGCATCTCATTAGTAGATAATAAGATTTTAAATTTGAAGTCTCATGATTGTCATGTGCTCATACAACAGTTGTTATCAGTTGCATTAAGAGGACTTCTACCTCCAGGACCAAGAAATGCGATTTTTCGACTATGTGCATTTTTCAATGAAATATGTCAAAGAGTCGTCGATAAAAATAAATTAGAAAAGCTTGAGGAGGATGTTGCGGTGACTTTGTGTATGCTGGAAAGGTATTTTCCCCCATCTTTTTTTGACATAATGATTCATTTAACCATACACCTTGGGTGTGAAGTCCGTATTGGTGGACCTGTACAATATCGTTGGATGTACCCATTTGAGAGGTAACTTACTTTTACACTTTTGTATGTATTTATTCAACATTTCTTCTCCTAATTGTTTATGTATATCATACATATTATGTTTTGAATTTAGGTTTATGAAGACACTTAAGGGATATGTTAGAAATCGTTCAAGACCCAAGGGTTGTATAGCAGAGCGTTATTTAGCTGATGAATGTACGCATTTTTGTAGTGGTTATATGAAACAAGCTGCTGAAGTTGGTGTTCGACACACTCAAAATGAGGATTTCGAGAATGAAACAATTATTGATGGACGTACAATTTCGAAAGGAAAGTCAAAAACTTTGAGTCAAGAAATGCTTGAGGTCGCTCATCGATATGTGTTGTTTAACAGCGATGCAGTTGAACCATATATAACGTAATAGAGTTAGTTAATTTATTTAATAATGATTAATATTTACCCGTAAACTTATCTTATTTTTCTTTATTTATTTTCATTTAGGATGCATAAGGAAGAGATTAAGAATTCAGATAGTCGTATTGCCAGGAATGAAACTTTATTACAAATGAGACATATAGAGACTTTTACATCTTGGTTTGCTGAAAAAGGCAAACAAGACAGCTGTAACATGTCAAGTACATTGAAGTGGCTTTCACGTCGACCTAGATGTGATGTGATGTCACATTCTGGTTATATTATCAATGGGCATCGATTTCATACAACCGATGTTAGTAGAAGTACACAAAATAGTGGTGTTTCTATTGAAGCACAAACTATTTGTCGATCTAGTGTGAAGGATACAAGTCATGTAGTTGGTAAAATTTCTTATTATGGGGTGATAAGAGACATAATTTTACTAGACTATCATAGTTTTAAAGTTCCTGTGTTTCATTGTGATTGGGCAAATATAGATAGTGGAGACAAGATTGAAGAAGGATTTACGTTGGTAAATCTTCATAGAGGACAACGTCAATTTGAAAGAGATCCATTTATTTTAGCATCACAAGCAAAACAAGTTTTTTATTCTAGAGAAAGCGATACATCTAATTGGTATATTGTATTAAAGGAACCTCCCAGAGGATTTCATGAATTAGAAGATTTTGATGAGGAGGCATATACTCCAACCACATTAGATGTATTACGACTTGATATTACTGTTGAAGATGAAGGTTATGTAAGACATGATTGTGAGGGCATTGATATTGAATATGGTAATTGTATATCTTTAAGATTCTTTATTACTTAATTTAATTTTAAATTTATGTGACATTACGTAGATGTTAATATCTCTAATTCCAGTTTCTCTTCCTTTATTTGTAGATACAAATGATGAAAGTTAAGTTCTGAGGATGTTGATGTTCATATATAAGTGGTCATAAGATGACATATCCTGGTGAAGTAAGTTCTCAACTTATATATATATATAAGGTTCTTTTTGTTTTTGTATGAAATTTGAGTAAATGTGTTTTATCTTATTTGTTTAATACAGTCATCTAATCAAGGAGGTAAGAAATCGAAACGAGCTAAAAAGGCTTCAATTGCCACTGCAACAAGAGAAGGAAATGAAGGTATAAGAATATCAAAAGGAGGTTCTAATTCTGTTCCAGAAAGACAAGAAAATTATTTGCAACATGATGAAGAACTCCTACCTAGTAATACTGAAAAGGGAAATAAGGGAAGAGGTCGAGCAAAAGTGAATTGTCTCAATAGGGGGAAGGGTGCAAAGTTAAATATAGAGTTTAATGAAAGAGGTCAACCAATTTGTAAAGGTTCAAATAAGCTGTCATCATTTCTTGGAACAACTGCAAGAGAACTTATACCAATTACATGGAAAAGTTGGAAAGATATCAACGGAAGTTTTCTTGATGACATATGGGAGCATGTACAGGTTATAATAACTTCAATTCAAATATATAATTTAAGTGAAATTACTATTAATGCTGTGTATTTTTATGCAGCAAAAGTTTGACGTTGATAATTGTCATAGAAAGTACATCATGCAAAAACTTGGAAAGCATTGGCGAGATCATAGATCTAATGTTCTTAAAGCAATCAATAATTTAGGAATGAAAGATGGCATAACAAGAGCTGCTGCTCTCCTCAAGCCCGATAATGTTAGCTCAATGGAAGAATGGCAAGCATTTGTCAAAGAACGCAATTCTCAACCATACAAGGTAAGCGTCCATTGCTTCACTCGAAAATTACAACAAATTCTTTAATATGTTGAATATGACTTATTTAGTTGAAGCACTATTGTTGGACTATATATGTAGTTTTCCATTGGTTATTTATTTATTCGCCTGTTCATTCAATTATTGGATTGCACGTTCATTTAAATTGTATTGTTCGGATTTGAATTTGTTACGTTGAGAAGTTGGAGATTGTTTTTGGAGTAGTTGATAACGTTGAGGTTTGATTGAGTTATGGTTGATGTTTTGAATCATTGTAGTTAAGTGTTGATTGTTTATGGTATTATGATGTCGCTCTACAGGTTTGCTAAGTCCAATTTGTAGGGGAGATTTTGCCGAATTTTTTATAAAATTTATAATAGAAAAATGACAATTTTAATATTCAGTAGGTTTGAGTTAAATGTTCTTTGTGAATGGTCATAGCTTGTTATTGATGTAAGCCTTTATTGATTTTTCAGGAAAAGAGTGAAATATTCAAAAAGATGAGGGCTAGTCAAACTATAATACATACAACAAGTAGAAAGGGTTTTGCTCGCTTAGAAGCTGAATTGGTAAAAAAATGTTAAATTTGTTTGAAAAATCATGTCTACAAATATCGCATATATAAAATGTGTAAAAAATTGCAGCGTATTGAAAGTGAAGACCCTGATTCCATTACAAGAGATGATGTGTACATTCGAGGACACACACGGAGAAATGGTGAACCAATTAATGAATTAGTTGGAGAAACACTGGTAAATGTTATGTTGACTATGTTATTTTTTTAAGATATATTCAAAGTTTATATTTATTTAAGTTTAATGAATTAATTTGTTTCTTAATATCAGCAAAAAATAAAAGCATGTTCAGAAACGGTGAATTCTCCAAGCAAACACTCTCTAAAAGATGATGGCGTTGCAAAAGTACTTGGTCCAGAACGTAGGGGACGTGTAAGAGGTCTTGGTTTTGGTGCTACTCCTTCAAAGTTGAATGCTTTGGTGCATAATCATAATGTGCAATCTCAACTCCAATATTTGAGAGAGGAAATTAAAGAATTAAAAGCTTTATTTCAAATGAAGGGCAAAAGTGCAGTACAAGAAGATAATGTAAGTGGAAAACTATAATTAGTGAATGTTATCTCATATTACATAGACTTTTTTATATTCAAAATAACCAATCGTACAATTTGATGTTAATTTTACAGCCTAGAGACAAAGGTTTGAATGGTTTAGATAGCCTTCAAACTAAGAAATGCAAATTGTTATCTTGGTTTGAGAAAGGTGATGTTGTTGCAAAAGGTGAAATCGCATCCACAAATCCAAATGATTTAGTGCATCATGTACCCCTTGGTAATGAATGTTGGAAAGTCTGGGTTATTGAAGTGATTGATAATGTCAGTTTATATCGTCCTACACGTGAGCTTTTTCTTCTTGAAGATGCATTAGGAAGTACAATTGCATGGCCAATTAGGTACATTGAAGTGGATTAGTTGAAATCACAACAAAGGTATGTTTCACTTTTTGATATACTTTTGATATGATAATTATAAATTTATTACTTATGTGATTTGCAGGAAGTTGATTATTTTTGACATGGCACTATTGGTCAAAGAAGAAGCTTCGATATGGATACTTTTATTTTTTACGACATTTTAAGTTTATTTTGAAGTAGTTGTCTATAGACTTTTGACATTAATTCCTATCTAAATTTTTTAGTAGGTTATGCGATATCAAAATTTTTGTATATTGTGTTGAATCTTACTATGATATTGTTTGTTTATCGAAATCGCATTTATTGATTATATATGCATAAATTGTTTTTGTTTTATTATTATAGGATTTTTGGAATTATAATTTATAGAATTTTTTTTAAAAAAAATAAAATCCTAGTTTACGGCGTGCAAAAGCGCATGCCGTAAATGATACGGCGCGCAGAAAAGTACGCCGTAAAATTTTTAACGGCGTGCATTTTGCACGCCGTGTAAATTTAATTTACAGCGTGTGGATTTGCACGCCGTAAAATTTTACAGCGTGACTTTTTACGGCGTGCGGCTGGGCGCCGTAAAAATGATTTTACGGCATGCAAAGCACGCCGTAAAAGACTAACTTTGTTGTAGTGCTTCTGAGTTCAAACCGTGAGTGATGAATGTGTGATTTAGTTTTTTTTTTTTTTTTTTTGTAAAGTTTTGTTATTTGTAACTAAGAATCATTATCTAAGTTAATATAATATTGGATTGATGTAGTTGGCTTTTGGATTTGAGACTTGGATTTCTCAATAATAAGGTAACGTGTGGCTGCCCTTGAATTTATTTTCGTAAATTAGTTTTATTTAAAAGAATTGAAGTGCTAATTTCATGATTTCAGGTTCTAAGTAGTTTAGTTTTGAAGTGTTATTAGAGAAATTTTAAATGTGATTGTTGAGATTTGGTGAACATCTGATTTTTGAATTGTGTCTATTTATTGAAATTTGATGAATATTTGATTTGATTTGTGAATCGTAATTATCGTGTGTGGTGTCTTTTTACCACCTTATTATACCCAGTTTTATAGCCCTCCAAGAAGTATCATGATTGATACTAAAAAAACCAAAATCTTGAGAAATCAAACAAATAAGCAAAACAGAGGGTGAAACTAAATAATCTCTTGAAAATGACAAATGCAGAAGTGGGGTTCCATTCTATAAACTTATCATGTAATAATAAATTTATACCAAATAAGACACTGGTATTCACATTAGAAAATGATTTCTTTGTTTTAGATTAGGATTTTAGTTTGTTTCCTAATATTAGTACGATTATAGAGTAATCTTGCTTATATATACGATGGCATTGTATACTTTTTCAATAACCAAATCATTAATCAATATATGCAAAGCAAAATTACTCCAATATCGTTTTTTAGTTTACATAATTCTTATTACAAAATTTTACAACAGCTTCTGCACAAATTGTATACTTATGTCATATTCTCTCGGACTGAATCTCTTCTAAGAGGACTTTAGGAATATCAACGCTTCCATATCAAGAACATGGTTGTGCTCTGATACCAACGCATATAGTAATGAGCAAGAATCACACTACGTTGATTCACATGTGAATACCCAAAAACAACCTAGTTTTAAAAAAAACTCATGATTTTATTGATATTAGTAATCAAAACTCATTCAGATATAACGAAACATATAAGGTATTTAAACTAGTAATTTTAAGAAAAGCAAATCCTAGCACCTAATTAATTAAAATTCAAGAAAAAAATTAGATTCAACTAGGGGAAGATTTGGACTTCATTAGGTTGAAATAGAAAATATATCACTAAGACGATTTAGATACATGAAAGTCAAAATATTGCCTCGGTTTGGTGGAGATTAAAATCAGATTTTTAGTAGATTTTGATAAAAGTGAATGAAATGTGTTGTTTAAAACTTGTGGATCCCATGAAACCTGTAGTTAAAATTAATTGTTGACTTTGATTTAGATTAAAAACTTGTGGGATTATACGTTCATATATTTCATTACGACGTTTTATTGTTTTCCTATTTCTATACTTATTCATTATTTTTTAATATTATTTAATTAAATAATACAAAAAATTTCGCTATTTCGATCGTTGACGTTCGTCGGTCAACTGTCAACGGTCCACGGTCAAAGTCAACGCTATAGCTGGACTCTTCGGCTGGATCCGTCACTGGGTGTTGGTTAACATTTTTTTTTTACACCCAAGGCCTGATTAGAAATCAATAAATAGGCATACTGGAGATGGAGATCAAATTATGTAAAATTTGATTAGCTTCCTCTCAAATGGTCATTTCTCCTCTTGTTCCTTATTGATGTCAAATCAGTGAGTTTAGGAGGGGGAAATTAACCTGGCTAAGTGAAATGAATTTGCTGATCTCAAAGTTGGATAAGAACAATATATTTATTGATGGTAAAGTGAGTATTTAAGAAAAACTTGCAAATGGAGGAAAAGAGAGACAAAAGAATGATATTCTTTTGCATTGAGTAGAAAGGTGGATTGTGAATCTTTCCTCTCCCTCTCCGTCTGCCTATGTGCATATTTATATTATATGTACTCATATGTGTGTGTGTGTGTGTGTGTGTGTGTGTGTAAAGGGTTATATTCTCAATTTTAACTCAAGGGAGTGGAACTGATCTGACTTCCTGATATTAGTGCTTAGCTTTGTGGTAATCCTTGCACTTGAATGCTCATTCCGTGTTGAGGCAGAAACACACATGCTTTAAAACAAAATGATTTTTTTTTCCTCTTATATTTTCATTTTTGGTTCTTGAGTTGATAAAAGATATCAATCTTCTGCAAATATTACTCATTATTTATTGTAATTCCTAATTTCTGGAAAGTTCTGCATGGTACGATTGGCAGCGTGAATTCAAGATGGTTAGAAGTCCTAAAATATAAAGCAGTCAGATCGATAGGACTAGTATAAGAGTCCGGCCCAAAGCAGATGTTTCTTTTTCTGTCAGATTTCCTTCTCGCCAAAGCAAAAGAAAGGACTGTTGGTTCTGCTACTACTCTTTTTAGCGGAAGATAGTACTTTTAGTTGTCCAAAGATTCGATGGGAAATTGGAAATGTCGAAGTGAGTTGTGGCTTATAAATAGGAAGCATCGGTCGATTAGAGAAATTTCAATCACTAAACTTGCTTATGCTCCCCTTTGATCGAGTGCTATTTCTATAATATAAAAAAGATTTGTCAAGCCGGTTGCAGCGAACAGAGCTGAGGAGCGACGAGCCTCTGAGAGGCTGCATAGAGGGTGGACAAGAGCTGTAGGAACGAGTTATCTATATCGTAGAAACGGTAGTTACCTTTCGATTGAAATTATTACCCCCTTGGCTTAGCCATAGGTACTTGGTCGTGGTCTGAATTCTTGACCCAGAAAAAGTCCCCTAACTGGAGAGAGGTTACAGAATTCCTCAAGATCATCCGAAAAATTGAGTATCTAGTAGTTGAATGGTTGAACAAGACACCGGCACAAATCTCCATTCTTGGTCTCCTATTCAAGCAGAGGAGTAGATTTCTTTCATTGATCACCCATTCCCCTTTTACCCAATGCCCTCAATCGGCGGGAGAACCAACTTGACTAAAAAGAAGGAAAAGGAAAGTATTTTCAATAAAGAATCTAAATAGAAGGAACCGGGATGAACTAAGAGTGTAATCTAGGTTACAAGGTATAGGTATAATTAAGCTTAGTTTGAATTTTACTTAAATGCTATTGTACCAAAGAACATAAGCAAGAAGATGAGGGAAACTTGAGGGGAGTTAAGGTGGCAATGACACCTTTGTATAGCGCCTTTCTTTCTCATCTTTATGTTTTTTCCCCCTTACAGGAGATGAAGAATTTCTTTATTTGCTTAAGGAGTTCATTGATGTGTTCGCATGGTAGAAATTCAAGAAGGCAACTCGTCAGAAAAATATCCTAAATCTCGTGAAGTAATAGAAGTTTAGTCTGCTCCCCCGATTGATCCAACCTTGCCCTTGCCCTTTCCCTTGCCCTTGCCGAGCCCGCCTGCCTCTTTCAAACTTTCCTTCATTCAATGCTTGACTGCTTTCTTCATGCGTTCAAGGCATGACACGTCCAATAAAAACCCGAATTTTCTTTTCTTCTCTTAAACTAAGGCTAGAACAAACTGCTTAACGCAAATCTCACACCTCTTTCCTTTATTAGGTTGGGTGCTTGTTTCCACTCATTGAAGATTCCATCTACAAAGGTCAACACGGGATACTAAAATGGCTCTTACGTAGGCATTACATCGATCCAATCCATCCCTACTTATCTTGGTCTCCAAATCACATATATTAAAGCATTTCTACTTTACTCCATCCAACCACCTCTACATAAAAATCTCGTAAACTCTTATCTTTTTGAAAGCGCCTAAACTAAAGTGCTTCTTTTGGCTAGCCAGACAAGACAGATTGTTAACAAATAAAGTGTGTCTTACCAGGCACTTAACCACTAATTGCTTTCATTTTTCGGGAGATATTTTCTATTAGCATCTGTGCTTCATATAATTATTTCTTCCTAATTTTTCCAGGAAATTAAGAATGAAATGAATCAAACATTGAAACTTGGATCTGCAAAATCACTTATGGGCATCCACTGGTACTCTTTGATTATTTAGTTCCAAGTAACGTATATTTTACTATTAATTTATCAATCTGGTAAGTGCAAGTGAATACATATATTTGTGTCATTCTGTGAAATAATGGAAGTTTGGAACTTTTTTTCTTTATCTAGATCTCATTCACGACGTGCTAAAAAGAGATTGTTACTCACACACAAAAGCCATCGTTTCTGTCATTGTTTGATTGATTTGCCAGATAATGCTGTAACTGATGCAACTTTTATTTTATGTCAAATCAAGGTGGCAACAATTTGACTTTGAAAGAATGGCTGCTAACTATAAGTAGTATTATCTATTGGCTCCATACTCTTATTGCCTCTCAATTCCTTGTCAATAGTAATGATAAAATAGATCCTCTAATCTCTGATATCGTAGTTGCCAGGAGGTGAAGTTTGGTTAGCATCAGGAATTTTGATTTGGCGATTCCGTGAACAAAAAAACTCATTTATAAAGTTCAAATTAGAGTCGAAGTATTGTAGTATTGTTAAATTGGTATTTGGGGTCAACAAGATCATAGAAGTGTTTGTTATGATTTTAAAGCTCAGAATCACCACAAAGTCAAGTAAACATAAAACTTCAAAAGATTTTATTAATCGAAGTAAAACTATAAGAATCAGAAAGAGTTTTACAGAATCGGAACAAATATCAAAAACTTTACAAATCTCGCACGGAGTCCACAAAGTACCACAAAGTATTACAGATCAACCACTGTAAATAGCCCACAAAGTATAAACTCTGATTAACCACTAAGAATTAAAGTATAAATCACAAAGAATGTGCGAGAGATCAAAGTTTCTCTCTGAAAAAATCACGAAGAAGACGAACAATAGAGAGAGAAAAATCAGAGAGTAAAAACGAAGAGTGTGGAATAAGTTTCTTGATCAGATCAAAGGCCACGACCTTATCATCAATAGAATGGCTGTGATTCATCCATATTGATCCAGCGATTCAGAGCAAAGGGGCGATATCTAAGTTTGGGCTTTAACTCGGTTTCAGTTGGGCCAGAAATCCGGTTCTTTTGTTTTGGACTGCATCATTCAGTTGGGCTCAATATTTTTGTCTTCAACTGGGCTCTAATGTATTCAACCGGTTGGGCTTCAGTTTTTGGGCTGCTGCTCTGGTCCAATTGCATCTTCAATCTCCAGTTCAATTGGATCAGCAGCACCTGCAAAATAAAATTAAGCAGTATCAAAATTCTAACAAATTTAAAAATTTTAAAGCATCTTTGAATTTATTTATAAGTATAACTTTAGTTCCATCATTTGCGGGATTTAATTGAGTAGGTATTTTAATCAGTTTAACAATACCTTTTTCAGTTATGTCTCTAATGAAATGAAATTTCACATATATATGTTTCAGAGTTATCAAAGTAGCCAATTTTAGAAAGTAATCATTTAAGCCATATACATTCCTTAACAGCATTTGTGCAGCTATATATTTTGTCTCAGTTGAAGATAAGGCAACAAGTTTTTGTAATTGTGATTTCTAACTAATGCAAGAACAGTTTAAAGTAAAGAAATATCCAGAAGTAGATTTTCTATTATCAATGTTCCCAACAAAATCAGAATCAACAAAACCTTTTAGTTTAAAATCAGTTTTAATCTTAGAAAACACCAAACTAAGACCTGCAGAACCTTTAAGATATTTCAACAAAGATTTCATAACTTTCCAATGCAACTCACCAGGATTACTCATAAATCTACTAAGCACACTAACTACAAAAGCAATATCAGGTCTGGTGCAGACCATAAGATACATTACAGATCCTACAGCCTTTGAATAATGCACATTTTTCATCCTAAATTCTTCTTCATGAGATTTAGGAAAATGATCAATAGACAATTCAAAATGTGCAGGCAGAGGTAAGGAAACAGTTTTAGCATCAGATAGGCTAAACATTTTTAAAAACTTTTCAATGTAATATTTTTTATTTAAAAACAAGTTTCAATATTTCCTATCTCTAAAGATATCAATTCCAAGAATTCTTTTAGCATACCATAGATCTTTCATTTCAAATTCAGAATGCAATTTATGTAATGACCCGGCTCCCTCGCTGGGGCCATCTCCGATTCGTACTCATGGTCTCCGATTCGTACTCATGGTCTTCTCCAGAAGTGGATTTTTGTCTTCCGTGGGATTCGAACCATGTACCTAGGAGTTTAGTACAATGATTCTTAGAATCCTGTTACCATTAGAAGGCCCCAGTGAGGGAGCCAGGGGGAGTGGAAAGACCATGAGTACGACACGGAGAAGGCCTCAGCGAGAGAGCCTGGTCGTTTGGTCTAATGGTACCAGAGATTCCATGAAGTTTTTACTTGGTCTAATGGTAGCAGGATTCTAAGAATCATTGTACTAAACCCCTAGGTACATGGTTCGAATCCAGCGGAAGGAAAAAATCCACTTCTAGAGAAGGCCCTAGCGAGGGAGCCAGGGGGAGTGGAAAGATCATGAGTACGACTTGGAGAAGGCCCCAGCGAGGGAGTTGGGTCGTTACAATTTATGCTTAAGTAGGTTAATATCATGCGTGTTTGGGAAAGAAATAAGTATATCATCAACATACAGCAAAAGATACATAAAATCAGTTTCACTAGATTTAAAATAAAAACAAGAATCATATTGGCTCTTTTGAAAATTAAGGCTTTGTATATAAGAATCAAATCTCCTATACCATTTCCTAGGGGCTTGTTTCAAACCATAAAGTGATTTTTAAGTAGACACACCAAGTCAGTTTTACCTTTCTTTTCAAAACCTTTAGGCTGATGCATATAAATAATTTCATCTAAATGACGATACAAAAAAAAAAAAAAAGTTAACATCCATTTGTTCTAGTTCTAAATCAAATTAAGCAACTAAAGCAAACAGAATTCTGATTGAAGTAAACTTAACAACTGGAGAAAAAATGTCATTATAATCAATCTAAAGTTTAGAATCAGTTTAAGAAATAGCTTCTTCAAAAGATTCTGATTCATTCTATAAAGGTTCAAAATATGTAAATGCAGAAACAAAATTATGATCTTCAAATCTGGAAGGAGGTCTAATCTTTCTTCTAGTCCTATCCCTAGCAAGCTAGTAATTTACAAGATTAAGTTCAGTTTTTGCTTCAACTTCTGTTTCAGGAACAGTTTCAGAAATAAGGACGGAATTTGATGACACGGGTTCAAGACTGTTATTTTGAAAATGTGGGGGTTGCTCCACCTGAAACTGAGTATTGGGTAGATCATTTTCATTACACAAATGATTTGCACTCAGCTCAGAAGTGAGGAAATCCTTTTTACTAAGAGGATCTTCTAAAATTTCATCTTTACAAGGAAAAAAAATTCATTAAAAATAACAGACCTACTAATAATAACCCTGTAACATCATTGTTCCTTTACCTAAAGTCTATAGACCTTGACCCCTTCTCCATAACCCAGAAATACACATTTTAAAGACCTGGAGTCAAGTTTGGTTTCAGCTTGGTGCGAGTAGGCTGCACACCCAAAAATTTTCAGTTTTGAAAAATCAGGAAGAGTATTGTTCTAAATCTGATAAGGTGTTTTAAAATCAATAGCACTGAAGGGAGAAATGTTGATCGGATATGAAGCAGTTTTAACTGATTCACCCAGAAAATCTTTCGCAAGTTTGAATCAAGTAACAGACACCTAGTTCTTTCTAGCAGTGTCCTATTCATCCCTCAGCAACCCCATTTTTCTGTTGACTGTATGTAACGATCCTATGTCTAAGAATGCCTAGATCACTACAGAAGGAATCAAAGTCTAGATTGCAAAACTCTAGACCATTGTCAGTCCTAATCACTTTGACCTTCCTATCTTTTAAATTTTGAATCAAAGTAATCCAGTTTTTAAACACTCACAAAGTAGTATCCTTAGACTTCAACAAATGAACCCAAGTTTTCCTAGAATAGTTATCAACTATAAGCAGGAAATATTTAAAACCAGAAATAGAGTTAATGGAGGAAGGCCCCCACAAATCAGCATGTAGGTATTCTAGTATATTATTTGACTTATGAATGCCTTTGCTAAAAGAATTTCTTTTCTGTTTTCCCAAAACACAATTTTCACAGAAATCAAGCTTATGTAAAATATCTTTGTCAAAAGCTCCTTTCTTTTCAAGTAATTTTAAAACTCTTTCACCCAAATTTCCAATTCCTTTATACCATAAAACATTTTATTATTTTCAGAAACTGCATTAAAAGAATTGGCACAGATAGGATAAGTTTTTAAAACATATATACCATTTGTTTTAGGAGTACAAGAAAGTAAAAAACTACTTTTAAAGATACTTAGATATCCTTTAAGCAATCTAATATCATAAAACTCAAAATCAAGCACACCCAGAGAAATTGGATTTCTTTTTAAATCGAACACATATCTAGTTTGATTTTAAACAAGTGTTTGAAATTAGCAAATAAATCCCTTTCAGGTCACGTATGGAAAGTACAGCTAGAACAAGTATTCATTCATACTTAGTATTAGATTCAGTAGTAAGATAAACAACACCATTATTATCTTGTGTTGTAGCCTCTGTTTGATTACTGGTTCCAATTTTCATAATGTTTCTTAAAACAGTCTTTAACATGATGTCTAGATTTACCACCGTAATAACACAGTCTAGGTCTGAGAATACTATCTTGACCTCTAGTGTTGTCTTGATTTCTAGTTTATCTTGACCCCTAAAGTTGTACTAACCTCTGAAGGAATTATCCTTAGGATTATAAAAATTGTCTTTCTTTTGATAATTACCCCTAACAGGCTTACTATTCAAGTTATTCCAGTTATTGTTAGGAGCATTCCAACTTTTGTTGAAATTATTCACAGGTTTATTATCCCTAAAGGAGTTCCTTTTCTTTGAAGTTACTATAACACTATAGGCTTCTTTATGACTATTTCTTAATTCTAGCTCCTTATTTTTAAGGGAAGTGTGAACTATTTCAGTAGTCAATTTTCTGTCCACCATATTCTAAGGCATTCCTGAGGTCTTTAAATTTATCACCCCTAGCATTTAAAAGATAGACAACTTTTTGGTCATCAGATAGTTTTTCATTACAATTCAGTAGGCTTTGTGTGATCTTATTAAACCTACTCATATTATCATCATCTTTGGAAGGATCAAACTTAAAAGCAAAGTATTTTTTTCAAAGAAAGCATTTATTAGGCAAAGACATAGTGTGGTAAACTTCCTCTTATTTATCCCAAAGATCCATAGCAGTTTTAGTCTCGCCTCTAATGACATTATCAGATAGGTGAAGAAACAAGGTACTCCAAGTTGTTTCATCCATCTCAGTCTATCTATCCTGAGTTAGGTTAACTGGACAAGATTGATCAATAGCCTTAGCACATTTCATTTGAAGTAATAAGGCTATCATCTTCTGGCTCCAGAGACTAAAATCTCCTATGCCATTCCAGATTTCAACATCTACTTTAGTTCCTAAATTAGCAATTTAATTGACAAATTAAGCAAATATCTACTTATAAATTGTATTTATCTTATACAATTAGGTACAACCTCAATTGGAAAGAAAATGGACAAGGTTGGAGAGCAATTGAGCGAAAAAGAAGCAATTTTGATGTTCAAGGGACTAATTGAAAGAAATCAAAAGTTCGAGGACTCAATTGCAACATCTCAGAAAGTGGAGGACCAAAGATGCAAATATTTTAGGGGCATATTTGTAATAAAATTCAAAATTCGAGGACTAAATTGAAGAAGACCAGAAGATGGAGGACCCAATTGCAATCATGGAAGGACAAAGCTGCCTGGTGAACCACGCGATCGCGTGTATCGACTAGGCAGCGCTCGCGAATCAAGCCAAAAATCCAATCCGAGAGTTTTCAAGTCAACCACGCGATCGCGAGGCATTCAGCCACGCGATCGCGCGGTCATAATTTTGAGCGATAATCTGGGCCGACCTGGTTCGGCCCAAAAGCTGAAGGGCGGGGATCTACGCGAATTTTTGGTATTTTTGGGCATTTTGTCTAGGGTTTCAACATCTTTTTCATAAGAATTCACTCACCAAACCCTAGCCCATTTCCCTCTTTTCTCTCTTCTTCTTTTCTTTTTCTTTTCTTTGTTTTTGATTTAGTTTGTAATTTAGTTTGTAGTTTAGTTTTGTTTCTAAGTTACTAGCACCCATTGGATCAAAGAAGCAAGAAGTGGAAATACAAAGCATTATTGAAAGATTCTTGGAGCAAAAATCAAGGGAATTGTTGTATTTCATTTTTCTTGTATTTTTATCCTTAATTTTTATATTTTGGGATGTATTTTTATAAACCTTATCTTTTATGAAATATTTATATAATGGGCTAGTTGTTTTATGTTGGGATGATTGATGTAACTTAAATTAGTTTAAGTAATTTTAATGTTTGTTTATTAATTTTGAGCTTATTTCATGTGTGTTTGTTATTGAGATTATTCCATGTGTTTGATTGATCACCAAATATATGTTTTGTGAAGTGTATGATAATCGAGAGATATTGTGCATTTTAAACCAAATAACAAATGCTCTAGGTTCTTGTTAAGGATAGAGATATACCTTAAACCCTAGATGATCAATTAAGCTATTTTCACAAATAGTTAATGCAATTGATTGGGCTTTAATCGACATAGAGATATAGTAGGTTAAACCAATTGATTAGGGTTAATTTCACTCGAGAGAGGTAATTAGCTAAACTTGAAAAATCGGGTCTAGTATTGTAAATGAGTAATTTATTAATTTGCATGTGTTAAGAAATAACTTAAGCAAGAGTTAAGTGAAATCATGAATCTCAACTATTTTATCTTTCATTTTCCTTATTTTAATTTAGTTTCAAACTAGTTTCTTTAATTTAGAATTTTCCAAAATCCATCTTTTTAATTGTGTGTTTCTCTTTGTTGTCAGAATTAAATTAATTAAAGTTATATAATCTAGAGTATACATTCCTCGTGGGATCGACAACCCGGACTAAAAAGTCTACTTTATTACTTGTACGCGACCCGTGCGCTTTCGGTACACTATTTTGAGCGAACAAGTTTTTGGCGCCGTTACCAGTGAATGTTTTTACTTTGATTATTACTTTTGTTAATTCTAGTTTTAACAATTTTTAATTATTTTTGTTTTATGTTTTATTTTGTTATATTTGGTTAACCACCACAATTCTATTCTTTCTTTTGTTTGGTTTTCTTTCTATGCATATTTGAATTTAACATTGGCAAAATAGGAAATCAATTGCATTGAACAATCTCAACATGGGTGATGAATACATGCTTGAAGAATATTCAAGTTGTGAAATTTGTTACAAGATGCATTGTAATGGACAATGTTTGTTTTCGGGGAATGATTTGATTACGTCGAAGCTTATTGGGTTTAGACAATTTTTGAAATGCCGAGAACAAGCAATTGATACATTGGATGTGAGTTACATGCTCTTGGGGGATTGTGTACCAGATGATTGGGATGAGGACATCACTCTTGTAGGAGATGGTCCTCCATTATTGAATGAGAAGGTACTTGCAAAGTATTACGATGAGCTTGTCAATTTGGATGAAAATGATATGCTTATGGGGGATGCCATGTATTGGGAAGTATTTCGAATGTGGGGGTATAATCCACTCTTGGGGATTAATAGGAAAAACTTTCCATTGCCCATGGATTCAAATTTTGGATCGGTCATTCAATCCAAGGAGACATCAACTAAAGAAGATGAGCTTGAAGAGAATGACAATTTAATCACAAAAGAATCTCTTGGAGAAGTGTCAATTAATGAGGAAGAGATTAAATCACATTTTCTCAACTTCATTGATTGTCCAATAATTGAATTTGTGATTAAGCCACTTGAGGAGGTGCAAGTCTATTTAGTTGAGTTTTAATTGGATGGAAAAGGCAAGTCCTATGACTTTGGAAGGGGCAAGGTGCAAGTGTTTAGATCAAATGAAGAGTGGAGCAAAGTCAAAATAAGCAAAATGAGCAAGGCATCAAAAGCTATGTTTAGAGTGCCATGAAATGCTTATGCAAAGAGTCGAGCTAATGACTTTAAAATAAGCTTTTAATGGGAGGCAACCCATTCTCTATCCTTTACTTGCTTTATTTTTATTTTTTGCATAGTATTTACTTTCTTGCAAATAAGTTGGTTAGGCCCAAGTCTTTATCTTCCACGTTTATTTTCTTCAAGTTGGGTAGTGTGAAATAGCTCCAATGCATTCTCATTTAATTCTAGCATGCACTCATATCAAACTTTCAAAGTCAAAAATTTGCTTAAAACTCATTTTTAAATCACTTGGTTCATATTGTCTTTTATCTTCAAGTGTGATTTAATATTGATGTGGATGGGCAAATTGTATTGGATTTATGAGTTAGAATTGAGATGTTAAATTTGATTTAAATTTTTGGGTCATTCACCACTTAATATCTACTCTTTTCTTGTGTTTTCATAGTATGCTCACAAGGTGTTCGATGAAATGCCTCATTGGAGAAATTTGTCTTCAATTGATTGGAGGTTTCAACACAAGTTTGGGGGTGGATTGTTGGTGATTGCAATGAGAGTTTCACATGCCCAAGACTACTTATTAGTGCCCCACCACTTCTTGGGATGTCTAGTAACTTCTTTTCTCTTACTTTGATTTTATTTTACACATTGAGGACAATGTGCATTTCAAGTTTGGGGGTGATTTCTTATTGTGTATTGACATGTTAGATAGCCTTGCCGGCCAGGATTACTTAGATGTTTAAAATTGTTATTTATTCATCATTTATGACCAATATGCTACTTGTGTCTACTTTTACAAAATGCTTATCCATGCAAAATCATATTTATCTTGAGCACAATAGTCATGATTGATTGTTGGTGAAGTTTGGGAATTGTTGAAGGGTGAAGAGGTTAATGGAGTAGAAGAACTAGGTTGTAAGCTTGTATTTTTAATTTTTATCAACCTATCAAATGTGTCCCAAAACTCTAAATCTCTTGATCATATTGTAAGACAAGTTTGAGTGTGGTCGACCCGGTGAAGGAGACGGTTTAGACATGTGGTGATTTCATGCATGTTGGAAATAAATTTTGTGTGGAGTGTATTTCGCCAAGTATAAGCTAAGTAATGACCGTATGCTAAAGTTCTAAGCCCATTTTAATTTTTGCATTGCATTGCCCTATCTCGAAGCCTTTTTTACTCGAGTAATTAAGCCCGTAGGAGTATCTTAAAACTTGGTGTCTTAAGTTTGAAACTTGGGAGTCACCAGCCTAAATCTCGCTACATGGGTCAATTAGAAACCTTAATGAGTAGGGTACTCACACACACACTTGAAAAAAAAAATACTTCATTATTGCATTTGCTTAATAAGTCTACCTCACTTCGTAGCCTTTTTGACTCGAGTTATTAAGTCCGTAGGGGTATTTTGAAACCTGGTACCCTTTGATCTTAAAAAAATCGGGGAGTTTCCGACCTAAAGCTCGCTACATTGGTCAATTAGAAAGCTTAAGGGAGTGGGGCAGACGCGATCATTCATCACTTTAGTTTTTAGAAATCGTGCATTTATACTTGCATAAGGGCTTTTAGATTAATAGTGGGTTTGAATTGCTTAGTATAAACTTGAATGTCGAAGCACTCATTTAGTGGAGAGTCAGTGCATTTCTAGATTGTCGAAGTTGCTGGTAAAACGCACCCAAACTAGAGTGGAAAAAGAAAATAGTGATTTGAGAGTACCCTCTAGAATTGCATCCCGGGAGAGGAAAGAAAAATATTTATTGGGGGATGAATGTCACGAGTGGGAAATAAAAACAATTGACCACTAATGGTGGGTTTGTTTTGACTTGAAACCTCTTTACTCATCAACATTCTCGAAACTTAATTGACAATTGAAAGTAGCTATACACACACACCGATCAAATATCGGATAAGCTAAACTTCTTTTTGGTAGCATTATTTGGAATCATATTTTTGAATTGATATTACAATTTTGCACTCATGAGTAATTTGCAAATTATCTAACTTTGTTGATCTATATTTCATGTTACTTGATTGCACTAGTAGATAATTTTGCTCGAGACGAGCAAAAGCTCAAGTTTGGGGTGTGATAAGTGTGCTTTACACACTTATTTAGTTCCTAAATTAGCAATTTAATTGACAAATTGAGCAAATATCTACTTATAAATTGTATTTATCTTGTACAATTAGGTACAACCTCAATTGGAAAGAAAATGGACAAGGTTGGAGAGCAATTGAGCGAAAAAGGAGCAATTTTGATGTTCAAGGACCTAATTGAAAGAAATCAAAAGTTCAGGGACTCAATTGCAACATCTCAGAAAGTGGAGGACTAAAGATGCAAATATTTTAGGGGCATATTTGTAATAAAAGTCAAAATTCAAGGACTAAATTGAAGAATACCAAAAAAATGGAGGACCCAATTGCAATCATGGAAGGACAAAGCTGTCTGGTGAACCACGTAATCGCGTGTATCAACTAGGCAGCGCTCGCGAATCAAGCCAAAAATCCAATCCGAGAGTTTTCAAGTCAACCACGCGATCGCGAGGCATTCAGCCACGCGATCGCGAGGTCATAATTTTGAGCGATAATCTGGGCCGACTCGGTGCGACCCGGTTCGGCCCAAATGCTGAAGGGCGGGGATCTACGCGAATTTTTGGTATTTTTGGGCATTTTGACTAGGGTTTCAACATCTTTTTCATAAGAATTCACTCACCAAACCCTAGCCCTTTTCCCTCTTTTCTCTCTTCTTCTTTTCTTTTTCTTTTCTTTTCTTTTCTTTTCTTTGTTTTTGATTTAGTTTGTAATTTAGTTTGTAGTTTAGTTTTATTTCTAAGTTACTAGCACCCATTAGATCAAAGAAGCAAGAAGTAAGTGGAAATACAAAGCATTGTTGAAAGATTCTTGGAGCAAAAATCAAGGGAAGTGTTGTATTTCATTTTTCTTGTATTTTTATCCTTAATTTCTATATTTTGTGATGTGTTTTCATAAACCTTATCTTTTGTGGAATATTTATATAATGGGCTAGTTGTTTTATATTGGGATGATTGATGTAGCTTAAATTAGTTTAAGTAATTTTAATGTTTGTTTATTAATTTTGAGCTTATTTCATGTGTGTTTGTTATTGAGATTATTCCATGTGTTTGATTGATCACCAAATATATGTTTTGTGAAGTGTATGATAATCGAGAGATATTGTGCATTTTAGACCAAATAACAAATGCTCTAGGTTCTTGTTAAGGATAGAGATATACCTTAAATCCTAGCTGATCAATTGAGCTATTTTCACAAATAGTTAATGCAATTGATTGGGCTTTAATCGACATAGAGATATAGTAGGTTAAACCAATTGATTAGGGTTAATTTCACTCGAGGGAGGTAATTAGCTAAACTTGGAAAATCGGGTCCAACATTGTAAATGAGTAATTTATTAATTTGCATGTGTTAAGAATTAACTTAAGTAAGAGTTAAGTGAAATCATGAATCCCAACTATTTTATCTTCCATTTTCCTTATTTTAATTTAGTTTCAAACTAGTTTCGTTAATTTAGAATTTTCCAAAATCCATCTTTTTAATTGTGTATTTCTCTTTGTTGTTAGAATTAAATTAATTAAAGTTGTATAATCTAGAGTATATATTCCTCGTGGGATAGACAACCCGGACTCAAAAAGTCCACTTTATTACTTGTACGCGACCCGTGCGCTTGCGGTACACTATTTTGAGCGAACATATTGTACATAATTGATTTGAGTTAATAGCTGATTTATAGGCTTAATTTTTTAATTTTCAAGATTTTTTGTTAATTGGACCAAATCTCAAACCACCCAACCTAACACAACCCTATCGAAACTTGATTAGCTTGGGTTGGGTTGAGTTTGATCTCATGCTTGAGTTGGGTTAGGCAAAAAACCAACCCGACCCGACCCACGCGCCACGCCCACCCCAACTCGACTGAAACTTGATTAGGTTGGGTTGTGTCTGAAATCATGTTTGGATTGGGTTAGGTTGATTTTTATCAACCCGACCATAGTGGGTTGGGTTCGGGTTGGGCAAAAAACTGACCCAACCCACACCCACCCCTAACTAGGGTTACTGCAGAATTTCCACGAAGATATAACACCACAAAGATTCAATACCACCAAGTTTAATCAGCATCCACGAAGTTCAGCCACAAAGAATATAGGATCCTTTTTAGAACTCTCAGTATATTTAAGAAAAAATATATTGAATTCTACGATCGTTTGATGTAAACTCAGAATTTTTGTGATCCAGACACCAAGAAATAAGAAAACCCAAATATTGAAAATTAGGGTTACAAAAAATTCCACAAAGTAAAAAATACCACGAAGATTTCAGTAAAGATATTTGAAAAATCCTTCAGATATGAAAATTTTCACAAAGTTTTTTCAGAAATAAAAAAATGTTTCAGTATGGGTTTTTCAAAATACTCAAGAAATCACAAGTTTCTTAAGAAACCACTAATAAATAAGAAAACCCTAAAAATCGTTTTTGAGAAACCACAAAGAATCTTCCAGAAAACAACAGATTCACCCACTTAGACTCTGGATCTTCCACGATTTGAGTCGTAAACAAACGTAATCACAAGAACCCTAAGGCTCTGATACCACTATTACGATTTTAAGGTTCAGAATCACCACAAAGTCAAGTAAACATAAAACCTCAAAAGATTTTATTAATCAAAAGTAAAACTATAAGAATCAGAAAGAGTTTTACAGAATTGGAAAAAATATCAAAAACTTTACAATCTCGCACATAGTCCACAAAGTACCACAAAGTATTACATATCAACCACTCTAAATAACCCACAAAGTTTAAACTCTGATTAACCACTAAGAATCAGAGTATAAACCACAAAAAATGTGCAAGAGATCAAAGTTTCTCTCTGAAAAAACCACGAAGAAGACGAACAATAGAGAGAAAATCAGAGAGTAAAAACGAAGAGTCTGGAAGTAGTATCTTCATCTGATCAAAGGCCACGACCATATTGAAAATTTGAGGTTGTCTAAATTTTATAAATAGACTGTCACAGATAAGTTTGGACAGTAACCAGTTAACAGTAAATTGTTAAGTTCTGATTAGCGCAATACCAGATGAATCTTGCTATGGCAGATTCGTCTGGATAGTAAAACGTAAACAATTAGAATAATTGTGCGGAATTGTAAATGGACAAGAACAGAATAATTTGAGCTTAACGTGGAAAAAACCCTAACAGGAAAAACCCACGGTTCGCATCCTACGAACAAAAACCAATCACTATATAAGGAAAGAGTTTATACAGATCAATCTAAACTACAGGATAAATCTACGCATAGACTTTATCAAACATTCAAGAAATAGATCACTCCCTGATCCTTCTGTGGCATGTAATGTGAGATGGCGTCCCACCACTCTTCAGTAGTTTTCTTTGACTCTGCAACACTTTTCAGCAACACGAACTCCCTTTCGATCTTGACCCAAACCTCCCGTTTGATCTTCACGCTGAAATTCGTCCTTCTCTAAGTGATTGAATCCTCCTCCCGGAGTATTAAAGTCACAACTCAATTGAAGCCTTTTGTATTTGTGCACATACGAAAATAGGCTTTTGGACTTCTAAAGTGGACGTGTATTTTTGTAAGCACCACACGGTTTTTCTGTATTTTCACGTCTTAAGAAAAACGTCCCGTTTTTCTTCTCTTTATAGTGCAATTAGGTTTACTTGACTCCCAAGTTTCCTTATTGCACAAGATCTCTTCTACCTGCAAAACATGGTAGAGATAATTAGTAAAAGGTAAGATAATTATCCTTAAGTAAATCTTACCATGAATAATGATAATCATAAACGATCTTACCATTTATCAATCAAGTGATAAACCTTGATATTTATCACCATATTTTCGGCCAACACAAGATTCTCTCTAATCAAGATTTTTGATCTCATAATCTTACCATATGCAAAGATAAGGTTGAAATATTCTTGACCATATCAAGAAGACATTTACCATATCTTGGATAAGCTTGAGTGTCAAGAATAATCACAAAATATATTATCACGAAATTTACCAAAATCACAAGATAACAATATCAATATTTCGAGAGTATGATTATTATACTCGGCCAATTAGAATATTTTACCAAGACTTAAAATATAATCAAAATACTTATAAGTGATAAAGATAGAATTTCAAGCCAAGTAAAATATTATCACAATATTTCTTGATCATTATCATATAAGATAAGAATCAAACATTATCTCCAAAATATTATCACAATATTTCTTGATCATTATCATAGAAGATAAGAAACAAATATTATCACAATATATAGGAGATAAGGACAATATTACGTCCAAGAAATATTTAAGTAATTTAATTAAACTTAATAAATTACTAAATAAAAATATTTAGTAATAAAATAAATTTATCAAATTACAAACATGTAGGAAAATAGAAAATATCAATAAATATAACTTAAAATAAGTTAACAATCTCCCCCTTTGACTTTTTCTATTCTTCCAAAATCTAATCATCTTTTCACAAACATAGAAAGAAGTAACATGCAATTATTAAGCTCCCCCTATCAAAATTCTCCCCCTCAAGTCATGCATCATAATAAGCTCACTTCAACAAATTCATGCATGTAACGAGAGAAAAATAATAAGCTCATAAAGGAGAATCAAAATAAACTAAAAGTTACTTCAACATTCAATCAATCAGAAAAGATAAGAAAAAATATTACTCCCCCTTTTTGGAAGAAATAGGGGAAGCAATCCACGTCTTGTAACCTGCCAATGTAAGCACAAGTAGACAAGAATTAGGCAAAATCCAGTTACAGACAATAAAACCTGCAAATAAAGGTTGAGTTTTAGAAAACTCTGAAAACACAAATGCCCCTCCTTACTGCAATGCCAAGAAATTTAATGCGGTAGGATATCTATGTCTCTCCCCAACGACCCCTCAAACATAGAATTCATGCAAACATGCAAATAGATTCCAGTTTCCCAATTATGCCATCCTGACCAGTCGATTCAGGTTGCCCAGATCCATCTATATGTCTCTAGACACCCAGATATATGGTTTTTGATAATCAGCATGAGCACCAGTCGACCAAAACTTAAAACTGAAAGGTGTAAGCATACCTTTGGTAGTCTACATAAGGCTGCTAACAATGATGAATGATCATACCTGGATCCACCTGGTGTAGTGTATTCATCTGCCCTTGTACTCAGTTTATTTTTCTTTGTGGTCACCGTGTTATTCACCTTTTTCTGTTCTTTTTGCCTGGCCTAACAGTCTCTTCTTCTTCAGATATGATAGCATCATCCTTGTTTTTAGGCCTTTCTCTCTTATCAGATTCATTCTGCTCCTCTGATTTTCATTTTCAACTCCAGACTCACATTCCTCTGTTTCATCTGGTTTTTCTTTTGAAGAACCTCAAAGCAACTGATCAAGCGTGTCTTCAATTATTTTGACACAAACACTAAGATCAGATACCTCTGCTTTTAACCCAATAATCTCTGCTTCTAGCTGGCCAATTCTGGTATCCTGGCCAGACGAATCCTGTTTACCAGGAGTGTCACCCAAAACCTGTTTCCTGTGAGAGGTCTGCACCTCCAGTGTTTTCCTGCATCTGACCCTGTTTAACACCTTAGGATTGATCACCAGATTATCCTCTAGTATCTGAATACCCTGATCACGAATCAATTGTGAAATAATCCAAGGATAAAACAACAATTGATTTCTTTGATTTCTCTTCTTCAGCCTCTGACTCTGAATCACCAGATTCATCTGATGTACCTGAGTCCGAGTCAGATCCATCTACGTCTTCTACCAATTCATTTTTCAGATTTACCTTCTTTCACACCTTTATCATCTTTTGGCATCTCCCCCTTTGTTTCAGATTGTTTGCTCGAAATTTCTCTAGCAACAATTCACTTCGAATATCTAAGGAAGAAAAGTGATTGGTAAGAAGATTATCAAACATAGGTGTCGAATTTGCACCCATAACTTGTGGCTTGGTGGTAGAGGCGCCTTGGCTTGGTTCGGCTATAGGCTGAGTTGGAATTTGAACTCGTTCTGGAATGAGTAAGAACGGCTGGTGTGGAGGCAGTAAAGGAGATTTGAAGAGAGATTTTTTGAGGAATTTGAGTACAAGTAGAATTCAAGAGATTTTTAATTCCATTCCTTGTGGAGAAAGATATCTCTTGAGAATCCTAGTTTATGCCAATTTCCATTCCTTAAAAAATGGGATAAATATAGAAACATAATATGTTAAAAATTAGGAAACAAATAAATTACCAAAATTGGGTCCTACAATCAACTGACTTGTTCTGCAAGATTTGCACATATTAGCAAACGATATACTGCCTTAGAAATAAATATTTTCAGAATAAAATCTAAAATTCGTGAATAAGAAAAAGTCTAAATGCTTCAGAATACCTGAGACACGTCTGAGTACTTGTTGTCGTCTGTTGAGTCAGATACATCTGGCAGTATACAATCCACCATGTACATAAAAAGTTGATTAATGTGTGTATGTGATCCGAGCAATCCTTAGTCATCCACATACTACCAAAAATCATATGATTGCCCTGACTTATCGATTTATCACCGTAATGCACAATAAGATCGATCAAAATCTATAAGAAGTGCATTGTCTCAAATCCAGCTTGTCGACTTTTTCTATATTGTGGCAATGTCTTTTGGAGGTGGAAACAGCTTCACACAATCCCCAGAAGTTATCTTACAGTATGTTCCCCTTTAGGTTAGAAGAAGGGTATGAACTTGGCTTGGATTGGTAGATTCACACAATCCCCAGAAGTTATCTTACTAGGTTTTCCCCTTACTTCTACAATATTACCACATTTATATCAATTCATCGTATTTTGAGGCTAAAGGGTAAGAACTTGGCTTGGATAGGCAGCCTTCTTTTCCACTAGCCCTGCCCTTGGATAACAAGAAAAATGCGTGCAATGCAATAAGCAAGATTTAGATCATAGGTCTACACACAGAATATAAAATCTCATCCAGTAACAACCATATGACATAGACAGCAGTGACTTATCCTTAGGATTGTCCAGATTTGAGTGCTAGTTAGATTCATCCGGAGACATGTTGACTGCTATCAGCCAGACGTATCTGTCTCGTTATCAGCCACAAGCACTCAAATATATCTGCAAGAAAAAACATGATCTACTTAATATAAGAATAGGATAAGTTAACCAAAATGCAAAAAAGAAAAACAATGAGAGTTTTTTTTTTATGAAATATGCATGTTCCTATTCAAAAGGAGGTGATACTCCAATTTGTTTCCTAAGACTTTCAAATTTGACAGTATCGAGGGCCTTAGTAAACAAATCTTCCAGCTGTAAATCAGTCTGTATGTGCACCAGATTGATAATCTTTTGTTCCACCAATTCTCTGATGAAGTGGTGTATGATGTCAATATGTTTTGTTCTGGAGTGCTAGACTGGATTCTTTGAGATATTGATGGCACTGGTGTTGTCTCAATACATAGTGGCTTATTCTGTAGAGATTCCATAGTCCTCCAACATTTGTTTCATCCACATGAGTTGTGTACAGCAACTCCCAGCTGCTATATATTCAGCTTCAGCTGTGGATAGTGACACTGAATTTTGCTTTCTACTTAGCCATGCCACCAAATTGTTCCCAATGTAGAAACATCCTCCAGATGTACTCTTTCGATCATCCACATTTCCAGCCCAGTCTGCATCTGAAAAACCTGCAAGATTGGCAATGGTATCTCTTGTAAACCAAGTTTCGTAATTCAACGTATCACTTACATATCTGATGATTCTTTTCACAGCAGCAACATGAGATTCCTTAGGTTTGGCTTGATATCTTGCACAAACTCCAACACTGAAGGATATATCTGGCCTACTGGCAGTAAGGTACAGAAGACTTCCAATCATGCTTCTGTAAAGGGATGGATCTACATCCTTACCACTGTCATCCTTTGAAAGTTTTAGAGTAGTCGTTATGGGAGTTCTCATTGCCTTTGCATCTTCAAGTTCAAATTTCTTCACCAGATTTTTAGCGTACTTTGCTTCAGATATGAATATACCAGATTCATCCTGCTGTACCTACAAACCAAGGAAAAAATTTAGCTCACCAACCATACTCATTTCAAATTCTCTTTTCATTGTATTTATAAATTCATTAATTTTGGACTTAGATGTAGACCTAAATACTATGTCATCAACATATATTTGAGCTACAGTTAGTCCAGGATTTAGATGCTTAATGAAAAGAGTTTTATCAGTTCCTCCCCTTTTGTATCTGTTGCTTAGCAAGAATGATGTGAGCCTTTCAAACCAAGCTCTGGGGCTTGTTTCAACCCATATAACGCATTTTTGAGTCTAAAGACATAATCCGGGTGAGATGGATCTGTGAAGCCTTGAGGCTGCTCAACATAGGCTTCCTCATTAAGCACACCATTCAGAAAGGCACTTTTGACATCCATCTGAAATAGTCTGAAGTTGATGTAGCAGGACACAGCTAGCAACAGCCTGATGGATTCCAGTCTGGCTACCGGAGCAAATGTCTCGTCAAAGTCTATCCCTTCAATCTGGGTATAGCCTTGAGCAACAAGTCTGGATTTATTTCTTACCACATTTCCTTGTTCATTTGACTTATTCTTGAAGATCCATTTGGTTCCAATTACATCACCTTCTTTAGGACGTGGAACCAGCTCCCAAACATTGTTTCTTTCAAATTGGTTAAGTTCCTCCTGCATAGCTTGTACCCAGTGTTCATCTGTCAAAGCTTCCTTGACATTTTTTGGCTCAATTTGAGACATATGACAGATGTTACTCATCTCAGCAAATTTTCTTCTGGTCACATTTTTCTTAGACATATCAGTGAGAATGTTGTCATGTGGATGTGCCTTTTGGATCCTAGCAGGTGGTAGTCTCGATGCTTCTGATTCAGCAATATCAGGTGTATCTGGGTCATCAGATTCGTCTCGATCTATAGATATTACTGGGTGCCCAGACTCATCATGATCGGATTCTTCAGTATTATTGAGACTTTCAGCTTGGTGCTGTTCTTCTTCTGATTTTCCGCTTCCAGCTTCTTCTTTTGGTGGAATTTTCAGTTGATCACCATCTGCTACCTGCAAATCCGAATTTACACAATTAGTATCATCCATTTTCACATTAATTGACTCAAGAACAGTTTGGGTTCTTAGATTGTAAACTCTATAGGCCCTACTATTTTCAGCATAACCCGAAAATATTCCATCATCCGATTTTGAGTCAAATTTTCCTAGGTGTTCTCTATCTTTCAAAATGTAGCATTTACTTCCAAAGGCATGAAAGTAATCAACCCTAGGTTGTCTACCCTTCCAAATTTCATATGGAGTTTGGTTTGTTCCAGATCTAAGCATGACTCTATTGACAATATAATAAGCAGTGTTTATGGCTTCTGGCCAAAATTCCGTGGGCAATTTGTTGCTGTTTAGCATGACACGAGCCATTTCTTGTAGAGTCTTATTTTTCCTTTCCACCACTCCATTTTGTTGAGGAGTCTTTGGGGACGAGTACTCATGCTTGATCCCATATTGGATGCAAAAATCAGCAAACTTGGGGTTTTCAAACTCTCTTCCATGATCACTTATGATCCTTTTGACTCTTACCTGTTCGTCTGCCTTTTCATTGCTCAGTTTCTGAAAAAGATTAACAAAATTGTCAAAGGTATCAGATTTATCCCGAATAAACATGACCTGGGTGTATTCGGAGAAATCATCAACACACACATAAATATACCTCTTGCCACCAATACTTTCCTTTTGGATAGGACCCATCAAATCCATGTGAATTAGTTCAAGTATATGAGAGGTATTGACAGATGTACGTGATTTGTGTTGACTTTTGATTTGCTTACCCTTTTGACAATCACCACAGATTTCATCTAGAATATTGTTTATGTTGGGTAAGCCTCTCACAGCCTGTAATCTGGTCAGCTTCATGAGATCATGGTAGTTTAGATGCCCTAATATGTTATGCCACAGTTTCACATTTTTGGTCTTAATAGAATTGCAAGTTTCGAGACTCTCAAGTGTATAGCATTTGTCTCTAGATCTAACTCCCTTAAACAACACACTTTTTAACAGGTTAGACTTCTTTTCACAATTTAAAACCTTGCAATATTCTTTTGAAAACACGACAAGCAAGTTATCATCACATAGTTGTCCTACACTGATCAAATTTTCCTTAAGTCCTATAACATATAAGACATTTGTTAATGTAGGCAGTCCCTTGATGTTGATGACACCAGATCCATCTATCTTTCCCTTTTGGCCATCACCAAATGTAACAGCACCTGTTTCGCCTTTTTCAAGATGTGTTAGTAGAGGGAGATCACCTGTCATGTGTTTAGAACATCCACTATCAAAATACCATGTGTTAGGAATCAAGGCACTCAAAGACAATTGAACTACATAAGCATTAGATCGAATTTTCTTCTCTTATCTAAAAACAAGTCTTCTTTTGTGTGAATTGATTAATTTCAAGTACTCATGATACCTAAATACATCATGACCAGATTTAGCACAAAAATTACAGAATACCTGGAAAATAGATGTATCCCGCCGACTCTGTCGAAGTTGAAATTTTCTGCCGTTCTGATGGACAGACTCATCTGGCTTGTACAGATTCGGCTGAAATTGTCTTCTTGTATAGTTTCAGGCTGGATGTAAGTTTTGAGTCTCAGTTGCATCTGTATGATTTCTATTCTGTTCCATGTACCTGTATCCAGATTCTCTTACAAAGTGTATTTTATGGTTATGATTTTTACCTTTACCTTCATATCCAAGACCTGTTTTTAGGCAGGCTGATAGGTCTGCCACTATTCAGAATTTCATCAAGCTGGACGGATCCACGTGCCAGCTTCTTGATTTTGTCTTGTGCTTTAGCAAGTTCTGAACTTAACCTGCTTACCTCATTTTATTCATCATCTGAGACTGCAGGTAGGTCATCCAGTTGTCGTTCCTTATTGTGCTCAGCGAAGGCCAGTAACAATTGAATCTTCTCTTCTGCATCTTGATGTTCCTTCCTCAAGTTTTCAGTATTTGGTCTGGATTTATCTGCATAAGAAGAGTTACCAGATTCAGTACCAGACAGCTGTAAAGCAGTAAGGGTAGTTACCTATTTTTCAGAATTGCTGCTGTCTGATTCAGATTTATCTGAGTCTCCATCACTCCATGTAACATTCATGGCCTTCCTTCCCTTAGCCTTCTTTTGAGTATTAAGACAATCAGCTGCAATGTGTCCATATCCTTCACATTCTCTGCATTGGATTCGACTCCTAGGCTTCCCTTCAGACGTGTTGACATTATTCTTTTGATAGAAATTATTTTTCTTCCGATGTTTTTTATTCTGGCCTTGAAGATTTGTGGATCTTTCTTTTTGTTTTCCCTTGAGGAACCTTTAAAATTGTCTGGTGAGAAGTACGAAATTTTCATCTTCGTCTGTCTCGCCAGAGTAGTCTGGATTCGCATAGTTTGTCTTGAAGGCAATCCCTGGTGATTTGTCCTTCTTTCTTCGGGCCAGATTTAACTCATAGGTCATCAATGACCCTACAAGTTCCTCAACTCATATGGTTGAAAGATCCTTGCTTTCTTCAATTGCTGTCACTTTTGCATGGAACCTGTCTGGTAAAGATCTAAGGATCTTTTATACAATCTGCTCATTTGAGTAGGTTTTCCCAAGTACTTCAGCTAAGTTGGTGAGTTCACTTAATCTGGAATAGAAGCTTTTGAACTCTTCTTTCTCATCCATAGACAGTTGTTCAAATTCCAAAGTGATCATCTGCAGCTTGGAGGTTTTGACAGCATTGGTTCCTTCGTTTGCAATTCTCAAAGCATCCCATGCTTCCTTGACGGTCCTTAAAGAGGAGATGAGTCTGAATTGACCTGGATCAACCAAATAAACAATAGCGTTAAGTGCCTTAGAATTCCAATTTGCATTAGCTAATTCATCTGCAGTATAAGCACTTCTAGCTATAGTTGTAACAACACCTCCAGCAATGACAGTGGGTGCTGTGTAACCTTCAAGAATAGAAGTCCAACAACGTTCATCAATAGATTGAATAAAAATTTCTATACGAATTTTCCAATATGCATAGTTACTACCAGTTAACAGAGGTGGCCTAAGAGATGCAGAATTTTCCATTTAGAAAACCGGATCTCACTTTCTAGAAGTGAACCCGCTCTGATACCAATTGAAAATTTGAGGTTGTCTAAATTTTATAAATAGACTGTCACTAATAAGTTTGGACAGTAACCAGTTAACAGTAAATTTTTAAGTTCTGATTAGCGCAATACCAGATGAATCGTGCTATGGCAGATTCGTCTGGATAATAAAACGTAAACAATCAGAATAATTGTGCGGAATTGTAAATGAACAAGAACACAATAATTTGAGCTTAACGTGGGAAAAACCCTAACAGGGAAAACCCACGGTTCGCATCCTGCGAACAAAAATCAATCACTATATAAGGAAAGAGTTTATACAGATCAATCTAAACTACAGGATAAATCTACGCATAGAATTTATCAAACATCCAAGAAATAGATCACTCCCTGATCCTTCTGTGCAATGTAATGTGAGATGGCGTCCCACCACTCTTCAGTAGTTTTCTTTGACTCTGCAACACTTTTCAGCAACAGGAACTCCCGTTCGATCTTGATCCAAACCTCTCGTTTGATCTTCACGCTGAAATTCTTCCTTCTCTAAGTGATTGAATCCTCCTCCCGGAGTATTGAAGTCACAACTCAATTGAAGCCTTTTGTATTTGTGCACATATGAAAGTAGGCTTTAGGACTTCTAAAGTGGACGTGTATTTTTGTAAGCACCACACGGTTTTTCTGTATTTTCACGTCTTAAGAAAAACGTCCCGTTTTTCTTCTCTTTATAGTGCAATTAGGTTTACTTGACTCCCAAGTTTCCTTATTGCACAAGATCTCTTCTACCTGCAAAACATGGTAGAGATAATTAGTAAAAGGTAAGATAATTATCCTTAAGTAAATCTTACCATGAATAATGATAATCATAAACGATCTTACCATTTATCAATCAAGTGATAAACCTTGATATTTATCACCATATTTTCGGCCAACACAAGATTCTCTCTAATCAAGATTTTTGATCTCATAATCTTACCATATGCAAAGATAAGGTTGAAATATTCTTGACCATATCAAGAAGAAATTTACCATATCTTGGATAAGCTTGAGTATCAAGAATAATCACAAAATATATTATCACGAAATTTACCAAAATCACAAGATAACAATATCAATATTTCGAGATTATAATTATTATACTCGGCCAATTAGAATATTTTACCAAGACTTAAAATATAATCAAAATACTTATAAGTGATAAAGATAGAATTTCAAGCCAAGTAAAATATTATCACAATATTTCTTGATCATTATCATATAAGATAAGTAACAAACATTATCTCCAAAATATTATCACAATATTTCTTGATCATTATCATAGAAGATAAGCAACAAATATTATCACAATATATAGGAGATAAAGACAATATTATGTCCAAGAAATATTTAAGTAATTTAATTAAACTTAATAAATTACTAAATAAAAATATTTAGTAATAAACTAAATTTATCAAATTACAAACATGTAGGAAAATAGAAAATGCCAATAAATATAACTTAAAATAAGTTAACACTTATCATCAATAGAACGGTTGTGATTGATCCATCTTGATCTAACGGTTGAGAGCAAATGGGCGATATCTAAGTTTGGGCTTTAACCCGGTTTCTGTTGGGCCAGAAATCCGGTTCTTCTATTTTGGACTGCATCATTCAGTTGGGCTCAATATTTTTGTCTTCAACTAGGCTCTAATGAATTCAACCGGTTGGGCTGCAGTTTTTGGGCTGCTGCTCCGGTCCAATTGCATCTTCATTGTTCAAGAAGACTTGTGATGCAATTAGAACCCCGATCACGCTCGAATTTTGCTCAAGCATTTTTTGCAGTTTTTTCGCGCTCGAATTCCACTCAATGTGCGCTCAAGCGGTCGAAATCTGTTTTGTGCCCTAATACGCATTTTCAACAGTTTTGTTCGGTCTAAACACTTCCAAACTTTTTCCTATTTATACCTACGCCCTAGCAAGAATTTATGTGGTTGATCTTTGAGTCTAAACACCATATTACATCTCCTTACATATTTTGGTGATCCAAGAATCCTTTATACACAAGATCAAATATATTATTTCTTGAGATCCAACAACCACAAATTTAGGAAAAAATTGTTGTTCCTAAACCAAAACACCTACTTTCTTAACACTTTAAAGAAGATACTTACTCAATTAAAAACTTCAGAGGTTTCTGGATGTTGGACTACAAGCACACGAATAGTAACAAGAATTGGAGATTCTTGGGGTATCTACTTGGATGAGACAACAGTAAAAGATCGGGAGGCTGGAAGACTGAACAAAAATATCTTGGGGTTTGCAGAAATAGATTGAAAAGTCTAGTGGAGTTCCCAGGACATATCTAACTGTAAACATACATTGTCTATAGTGATGGTAGCTGGCTTGGTTACGGAGTTTTTTCCACGTTGTGTTTCTCCGTCATCATATAGGTATTGATTACTTATTACTTTTATATTGCAAATTGGGGTAATTCGACTTAGGATAATTGGACTTGTTTGCTTAACCATCTAGAAACAATTAAAAAGTGATACGTTTATTTTAATTGTGTTAATTCGCATTAAGGTCGAACTATTTGGGATAACCCAGATCTATCAATTAGGACTTTGGATATACATTGCATTGCATTGACGCACCTTGTCATAGTTCCTTAATAGCATCAAGTACATTTTTCATTAAACAATGTTGTTTATGTGTACTCGGGATAGTTGGCCTCAGGATCTTTCTTAAACAAGCATGATTCGCTCTTGGAAGATTAAGATTTAGAAGCTAGTTATGAAGATCTCTTTAGCTCTTTGGAAGGGTTGTGATATCAGTTTACTTTTGAAGCCTGGCATTTAGTTGGTATAGTTATGTTTGCACCATAAATTGAAGGTTACTGTTGACGGGAAATGTAAGGCTGCGTTCTTTTTGTATTTCAGTTTCCTATTTTCATTTTCGAAAATGTTTTCAATTTTCCATTTTCTGTGACTTTTTTCGAAATTGCTGAAAACGCGTTTGGTTTGTTATTTCTGAAAACTGTCTTCAAAAATGAAAAACTGGAAAACGCGTTCTGTTTAAAATTTTGAAGAAAATTATTTCTATGTACTTGTAATTATATTGTTTGTGAATATAAATGGAATAAAGATATCATATTTGAGTTGCACAACAAAAATAAATGAAATAACTCATATCACACAATTTGGTTATACCAAAAAAGTTCAAAAATTCATGTTGCCTTTCTAAATTAATCGTTCCACATTTGGGTAGTAATTTTCCTTTCTAAAGTAATCGTTCCATTTAATACTTTATATAGATACATCCTTCTAGTAAGCACTCATAACGTTTAAAATTTAAGTTTCAATAAAATTTGCAAAAATCAATTTACGTTAATTAATGATGCCCTTACAAAATAAGTGTCTACAATACAAAAGTAAAAAAGAAATGTTTAATAATTAAGTACATGATACATCATCAGAAAGATGGTTGAATTTGGAGTTCGACGCAAAAAACAGAGTGCAATTCGGAGTTGTACATCAAAAGTTATACATGTTTAAAGACAATGACCTATAAGGCAAATACGAGAAGGACTAAATTGAAAGAAAAGTAAAATTTGTGAATTAATGTACAACAAAATCTGAAGTTGAGGGACCTAAGTTGCAAATAAATTAGGGTATTTTCGAAAGAAATTTCAAATTTTGAGGATTAAGATGACAAGTTTTGAAAATCAGGGACCAATAATGTAATTTAAGATTACAAATTTTGATAAATTTCAAAATTTTTTATTATTTTAATTCTTAATAGGTATAAATTTCGGAAAACGCGGAAAACATGATTTTCACGTTTTCCATTTCCTTTACAAATTTTGAAACGTTTTCGAAAATATTTTCCAAAAACGGCACAAGAGAACATGTTTTCTGCGTTTTCGGAAATAGAAAACAGAAAACGGTTGGAAAACGTCAAAGAAAACGCAGCATAATATTCTCTCAAACCGTTAAATTTATGGAATTTTGTGGATTGAAAAATGTTTAGTTCCTCAACTCTATTGTTCTAAGGCAAGGATTGCGACACTACACTGTGTTGGGTATTTACCTCAAATTATCAAAAGTTGAAAAACTTAAATTATAATTTGGAGAAAAGATTTATAATTCAACACGTATCGAAGAGGATTGAAATTCTAATGGGCTAAGTGAATTATGAAAATTTTCTATTACGTGTCCAAAGTGGATCTTTCTACAGATTGTGTCCTTGTTGAATTAGAACTTGGATTGAGGTAGCGGTGTCAAGACGGACGGGCCGACCAGACCCGTGAAAATCGACCCGAATGGACCCTGGATCGCGGGCTGATCCGTGACCCGTACGGGCGGTTCACGGGTCAAGAAGTTGTGAATCGCGGGTTTTGCGGGTCAAACCTTCGCGGGCCGCTGTTAACCTGCTGGCCCGTAAAAAAAATAAAAATAAACTTTTTTTATTTAATAGTAATTAGAAATACATTTATCATTTAATTGTTATTTATTTAGATTTTATTTAAATTTGCAAATTTAGAAGTAATTCATATAACATAAATTATAATTTTAAATTTTATGTAAATATTTTATGGTATAATATGAATTTATCATTTTAATCATTTTGTATTTAGAAACTTGACAAAAAATTTGCTATAAATATGAAAAAATCTATATTTTTATTCATACGGTCCAAATCAGAACAAATCGCGACTCGCATGGGCTCGACTCGGATGGACCAGCGAGCGGACCTGGGTTGTAGTTCAAATCTTGCGGGCAGACTCGTAACCGACCCATAACTCGCAGCGGACGAATTTTTTTTCAAGCAGGTCATTACCGAATTTTTTATTGACAAGCCGACCCGACCCACCCGGATTGACACCTCTAAATTGAGGTATAATTATGTTAGTATAATTGTTAGAGTTTCTTTTCTACAGGTTGATGGTTGCGTCTCCTTATGGTCAACAAAATGGGTATTGTCAGAAAAGCAATTGAATAGTGAAACAACTATCCAAGCCGGAATGGACTACTGCCATGACATGAATTTACTCATATAAATACACATAAACTGTGATTTACATCATTCACCAAGATTCAGAACAGGGCAAGTGAGAATCTCTAAGATTGGGGTTCAACCTTTTTTTAATACACATATTATTATCTTCTCAATACATTGATTAGAGAGCAATTAGTCTAGCATCTTGATTTTCTTGTTTTTTTTGTCGATTGTACAAAGTAGTAGAAATTGGTAGATGTGGTAAAGTTTGAATATTTTTCTTACAATACTTGGCTGTATGGTATGTGCAAAGTCTATATAATTGTAACAATTTATTAAATAGTGAAAAAAGCTTTGACGGTCCATAAATTTTGCGTTGTTTTATTTTCATATTTACTCAATTATTTATTGAACATAAAAAAGATCTCGTAGATTAAAGAAGGAGGAATCTGCATTTAATTTCCAACACATTGAAGGTCTAGTAGTGCATTTTTGGATTTTTGGTAAGGCGTGATGAAGAAAAAAAGCTAAATCTACTAATGTCTATGACGCGATTCCAGTCGGGGAATCTCGTCGAAAAACGAGGAATAACGAAAAATCTAAAACCCTAGGAAAGATCTAAATCAGATCTGACAAGAAATTAACAAGAACACGAATAAATAGACGGAAATTAAAATATAGATTGACGATAGGACCTTGACCCAAGATTCACGACGCAAGAAATTGACGATGCAAAATCGAGATCCAGGGTTTTCGAAACACCACAAGGACTTGTCAATTTCCTTGATAAGATTCTAATCGGACACGCCACAAATATTCTCGCGAATATTTGATAAGTACAACGCCACAAATATTTCCACAATATTTGATAGGTCGGATTTGTTCTTGAAGAACACAAAAGGGACTCCTCAACCTTTCAATTGGAGAAAACTTTCTCAACTTTATTCATAAACTCAAACTTGTCTAATGTTTACAATGATGAAAAGCAATATAAATAAGCAAGAAAACCTAGCATCTAATTACTCAAAATAGAATTCTAATTATGCTAAAATTCTAAAATAGGAAAATAACCTAAAATAATAAAAGGAAATAAATTAATTGAAAATCCGGAAAATCTTTAAAATCTTGAATTACGGCCGTGAATACTTATCTTACGGCCGTAATGAACATTCTGTCTCAATTTTCAATTTGGTGTTACGGCCGTGATCAATATGTTACGGCCGTGATCAATTTCAATTTCATTTTTACGGCCGTGAGGAATATCTTTACGGCCGTAAAGAGTGTTCTGCCTGTTTTTGCCTTATTGTTTGATTTCCTGCCTCGGCTCGATCCTTTCGCCTTCTCGGCTCGACTCGACTCCAACACGGAACTTGCTCCGTTTTGCACGTAGATCACTATCATATTGTCGATGGCTCGACTTTACCCTTCGATGCCTGGTCCGGATCACATCATACTCCCTCTCTTGAAAAGGATTCGACCTCGAATCCATTTTTGGTCGGCTTTTCAAATTCCTCCTGCTTTCCTGGGCTCGGTGATCATTTTTATGCCTCGTGCGATCCTTTAGACTTTTGGGCTGCTCATTTTTGCCAACAAGTTTCTTTCCTGTTTTAAGGTCATGGTTTGACTTCGGTACCTGTAAAACAGAATTTAAAGAACTGGGGAGGGGTTTGTTAGCGTGAGTAAGTGCAAATAGACTCAATTTTGAGGTAGACTCTCTTTTCTTTTGCTTTTTGCACTCAGTCTCTCCTTTTTCTGAGGTTTGAACCTCAACCCTCTTTTCTTTACTTTTCACTCCCTCTCCTTTTTCTGAGGTCGTGGCCTCAACGCTCTTATTTTTAATTTCCACTCCCTCTCCTTTTTCTGAGGTCGTGGCCTCAACTCTCTTATTTTTCCCCTCGAACTCACTCTTCACTTTCAATTGATCTTTCAGGGCTTCAGTTGGAGATAGTGGCATTAGAGTAAACTTTTTTCCCCCTTTTACCAAGCTGTATCTATTCGTATACCCATCATGTAGCACAGCCCTTTCATGTTGCCAAGGTCTCCCCAACAGTATATGACTAATTTGCATTGGCACCACATCACAAATTACCTCATCCGAATACCCACCCAAAGAAAACGCCACTAAAGCCTGTCTCTTCACCTTAACTTCTCCTGACTCAGTCAACCATTGTAATTTATAAGGCGTTGGATGTTTCGTTAAAGGTAAGCCTAATTCTTCCACCAACATTGTACTAACTACATTAGCACAACTTCCCCCGTCAATCACCAAGCTACAAACTTTTTCATTCACTAAGCATCTAGTGCGAAAAATATTATCCCTTTGCCCATCCACATTTTCCAAAACATTCGCCTTACGCTTAATGCTAAGAGCATGCCTATCAATAATTGACTCATCCACCATAATACTTTTTGCCCCTTCACTATTACACCTATCCTTTTTACGTGGACAATCAAGTGCAATGTGACCCCGTTCCAAACATTTAAAGCACTTAACATTTTTATCCTTAAAAGGCTTGGAATCAGAATTATTTTTACCTTTGGTTGTCGGTTCCTCCCTCCTTTTGTGAACATGATCACTACTCTCCCGTTTTGATGTCTCTTTTCGCTTCAATGACCTTTCATTCATCCCATCTCCGTACCTAGCATGACATTCACGCTTACTAATCCTCCTAGCCATAGAGTCCGCCAACGATTGCTCCTTTTTCAATTGGGCAATCATCGCATCTCTTTTATCCATCCTAGCCATTACCTTCTTAAATTTTGCCTGCATCTCTGCCAATAATTCAAAACCCTGCTCCAATATCCTATCCCCTCTTTCGGGCCGTTTGTTGTCACCCATTGACGAATATCTCTCCCCGCGAGACATGGAAATTTGGAATATGGAAAAAAAATGGAATTTTTCGATTTTTTTAAATCTGCTAGAGAATTGGACTACGAGTATGGCAGAAAAAACGGAACTGAATTTGGACGAAAAACGAAGAAGAAAAACACTTTTGAATTTTTGGGACTGACTCTTATGGATCAAACTGGAAAAATTTATGACTGACACGAAGAACGCGAAGAATCAAGAAAATCAAGAAAAATTTCAAGAAACGCAAGAATCTGAAATAGATCCAAGCTCTGATACCAGATGACGCGATCCCGGTCGGGGAATCTCGTCGAAAAACGCGGAATAACGAAAAATCTAAAACCCTAGGAAAGATCTAAATCAGATATGACAAGAAATTAATAAGAACACAAATAAATAGACGGAAATTAAAATATAGATTGACGATAGGACCTTGACCCAAGATTCACGACGCAAGAAATTGACGATGCGAAATCGAGATCCAAGGTTTTCGAAACACCAAAAGGACTTGTCAATTTCCTTGATAAGATTCTAATCGGACACGCTACAAATATTCTCGCGAATATTTGATAAGTACAACGCCACAAGTATTTCCACAATATTTGATAGGTCAGATTTGTTCTCGAAGAACACAAAAGGGACTCCTCAACCTTTCAATTGGAGAAAACTTTCTCAACTTTATTCATAAACTCAAACTTGTCTAATGTTTACAATGATGAAAAGCAATATAAATAAGCAAGAAAACCTAGCATCTAATTACTCAAAATAGAATTCTAATTATGCTAAAATTCTAAAATAGGAAAATAACCTAAAATAATAAAAGGAAATAAATTAATTGAAAATCCGGAAAATCTGGAAAATCTTGAATTACGGCCGTGAATACTTATCTTACGGCCGTAATGAACATTCTGTCTCAATTTTCAATTTGGTGTTACGGCCGTGATCAATATGTTACGGCCGTGAGGAATATCTTTACGGCCGTAAAGAGTGTTCTGCCTGTTTTTGCCTTATTGTTTGATTTCCTACCTCGGCTCGATCCTTTCGCCTTCTCGGCTCGACTCCAACACGGAACTTGCTCCGTTTTGCACGTAGATCACTATCATATTGTTGATGGCTCGACTTTACCCTTCGATGCCTAGTCCGGATCACATCAGTCTAATATTGCATAACAAACATGTCCTTAGTGGTCACTTTGTTTACCCCATTGACGAGGCGTATAATATTCTCTCCTTAAAACAGTTGAATGGAATTTTTCGGGTTGAGAAATGATTAGTTCTTAACTTCTTTTGTTCTAAGGTAATGATTGAGACACTACACTTAGAGGTTTGCTAGTGTATGTTTGGCAAGGTGGGTTAGATAGTCGTAGATGATATTAATGAAGAAAAAAAAAAGTTAAATCTTGTGCATTGCATTGTTTACTACTATCTAATATTACGTACCAATCATGTCCTCATTGATCAATTTGTTGGTCTCATTGATAAGACATAAAACTCTCTCCTTAAAGCGTAGGAATTTTGTGGATTGAGAAATGATTAAGTTTCTTATCTATGCTATTTCAAGGTAAGGATTGTGACACTGCATTAGGAGGTTTACTAGTGCATTTTTGGCATGTTTGGTAAGGTAAGTTGGATTGTCGTGCACAATATTAATGAATAAAAGAAAAGCTAAATCCTAAGCTAATGTCTAATATTGCGTATCAAACATGCCCTTAATGATCAATTTGTTTTCCTCATTCATGTCTCTATAGTACTGGATAGTGCTGTGAATTGTCAATAGGTTTTTGGTAACTTTATGGTTGGGAAGATAATACATTGTCCAGGTTCGTGCATATTTGGTGCAATTTTTGTGGAAACGAGGGATAGTTCCTTTATCCGAAGTAGTTCTTTTGTTCATAACCCATAATCCAATCCTTGTACGATTCCACAGTTTTGTTTTCATCAACCGTCAAATAAAAAATGTGTTCAAGTGACAAAAACCAGATCGAAATGCAAAATTCTATATAATAGAAACATTGGTGAAGGGTGTGGAATTATGAAAGTTTTACCAAAAGAGATAAAAGCATAGGAAAAAAATTGTTTAGAATCAGAATATTTTCTCAGTGTCAATAAAGGAAATTTTTACACCTCTTAAACGTGTTAGATCTAGATACATCACTTCTTGTATCGTTGATAAGTGTGTTTTATACACTTATTTGTATGTCTAAATTAGAATAAATTACTATCATTATAGAATATATGCTATTTAATTTGTACTTATTTGTTTACTTTGCAGAAAATATCCCAAAAAATGAAGAACGAAGTAATTTAAGAGAAAAATGCATAATTGAATGTTGATTTGAGCTAAATTGGATAATTGATAAGTTTGTGACGTCAATCGAAAAGATGCAATGTGCCAAAATGAACGAATCAGATGTTGGAGGATCTAATTGAATGAATTAAGAGCTTAAATGGGCAAATCGATAAGAAGATAAAGTTTGGGGACTAAATTGCAACAATTGAAAGTTGAGGACTGAAGGTGCAATTAAAAGTCAGGGACTAACTTGTACAGCCGAGAAAAGAGCGAAGTCGCGATCGCTGGTTATGTACCAAGCGATCGTGAGATGGTGCAAAATCTTAACCCGAGAGTTTTAAGGTCAAGCACGCGATCGCTAGGGTGTTAACCACGCGATCGCGTGGCTTTTCGGCTGGGCCGACTGTGGACTTTTTCTCGCGATTTTCAACAGAATTCTCTCTTTTTGACCTAGGGTTTCTCCAAAACCTATATATACAACATAAGAGGCACAAGATCTAGACATTTGCCTCTCCAAAGAACGAGCCACAATCGAGAAATCAACATCAAATTCTTGGGGAATCAAGCATCGCAAAGGGGCGTGAATTGAAGATAATTAAAGAATCAAAACTCGGTGCAAGATTTCCATTCTTTATATTATTTTTAATGAACGTTAATTTTTATTGTTATTGTTCTTTATTGATGATGTGTAACTAAATTCTATATTGTGATGAACATGTAGTCTAGTTATATTATTTTAATTCCAAATTCCGTTGTTTTAATATTTAGTTGCATGTATTGATTTATTATTGTTCTTAATACTTGAATTGCTTGATCACCAGTTCATGATATATTGAATTATTTCCATAATCCGAGAGGTGAGTTAATAATTTAGAACAGGGTAATAAATTCGATAATTGAACGAGAGATAGAGATATACTCTTGTTATTATTGCGGTCGTGTGTGAATTCTTGTATTTATTGCATCTAGATAAGGAATATTCAGATCAGCTATAGAGATACATGGTTGACTTATGTATGTAGAATTGATTTAAACTCGAGAGGGGAATTTCAATATAAATTAGTGAATTCGACCGAGTACATAATTAGGAAATAAAACATGGAATTGGAGTTAATTTAATTGGTTAGGTGAAATCATGAATTCCAACTATTTTACAATCGTTTTTAAAAACAAAACAAATTTCGCAATTTAACTCTTTAATTGATTTTTTTTTGTTTTAGATTTCAAACATCAAATTATTTTGTTCATTCAAATAAGGTTTAGAACTAACACATTTCGATAATTAATAGCAGTCTCCGTGGGACGATAATCCGGACTCTTAGGTCCACTTTATTACTTCTCACGACCCGTGCACTTGCGGGGATATCTCGCTTAGCGAGATATCAGTGAACAATCGTCTTCCCTGTGATATCTTCTAAAGGCATCGATTCATTTGTAGAAATCTTTTCAACTCCCTCAGATGCCCAGCATTGAAGTATCTCCATGATACTGAATCCTATTGCTGCAGGTGACAAAACTAGGAGCAGACACTTTGATGATTTGTCTGGCACCATTTTTGGAATTTCTGAAAAGCAAAGGATTTATTGACCGTAAGAAGCCACTATCCTTTTGTCTGAATAATTGGATCTAGACCTTCAAGAGAACATAATATTGATGGTTCTTCTGCTGGAATATAGACTGGCATGGAGAATTCTATAAAGCTTTTTCATACAGACTCCATTCATGCATTAAAGTTTCGGTTTCCGAGTATTCCTTTTACTCTTCATTCAATGACTGGTTCCCAGTGTCATGCTTCCTTTCGCCTTAGTTAATGACAAATCAAAATCATTTGAACAGCCACTAGTGTTGTATGAAGCTGAGCTCTTTGTTGTCTGGGATTGGTTTGTGCAGCTTAGGAGCAAGGCGAAAAAGTGCTCCTTTGTGCCATGCCCGTTCACCTTAGGTGCAAGGTGAAAAGGGCCTTTTTGAGGTTAATGGAACATGTGCACGTATATGAATACGGATGTAGTATAGCTAGTCAATCTTTAAGGATGTAATATGGCTAGGTAGGTTTTTGAGGAGACGTGGCCTTCATGGCGAACAATTTTTTTGAATTTATTAATGCTTTTTTAGATAGTAAGGCCCTGGAAGCCTTGGGTAGCCACGTATTCATTATATAACTTAAAAATCATGTTGGAATCCTTCCAAAACATTCTCGTTTGCCTTAACAGTCACAGTACTTAGTTCTTTCCATTTCAGAATATTTAAGGGGTAAGTCATTTTTTCTAATTAACCATGAAGTAATGAAGTTATGGTGGGGGAGTCTTTTGAAACAAGTGAAGAACAAAATAAAATAGGAAAGTTTAATTCATACACTCGACAAAAAATGCAAGATGACGTAGTACACAATTTCCGTCATCCTTCACACAGGGGTCGCACCCCAGGCCCATCCAATTTCTGTCGTCATCCTTCACACAGGGGTAGCACCCCTGGCCTTGCCAATTTCTACTCTAGTAGGTCACCTTGCTAATCTTTTTCTTATTGATTCCGGAACCAATGCATTAATTAATATTGTGCGTTTAAGGCATGTTTTCCATCAACCTTTCATCTGAAGAAGAAACAGGTTCTTGCCTCCCGTACACATCCCAACTGACAAAGGTACGCTGGCAGCACAGAGATCGTAGGTTCAAATCCTCACAGGTTTGAATTTTTCTAGGCACTTTATTAGTCCAGTGGATGATACTCACACCTTAACCGGCTTGGGACATAACCTGCGATTTACATCATCTACCAATCCTCAGGACATAGGCGGTGGGGGCGCCTAAGGTTGACGTTTAACCTTTAAGAAACACTGGTTCATTTTTCCATGGTTCTGGTCTCTTCTCTGGCAAAAACCACCCATTTTTCTTTCGAGAATTCTCCATGTGTCTTTATTGTACATGAGAATCTGTACTTGAATACTGTAAAAATTGGAAGGAGTAAATTGCCTCTTAGTTTATTAAGATTAGAATTAAAACGGAAAGCTTTTGTGGATAATTAGCATAAGATTTTGGTAACTTTTATGATAGGGAAAATAATAAGCTGTTCAATTTCGTGCAATATTTGTGGAAAGGAAGGATAGTTCGTTTATCCGAACCAGCTCTTACACAAGCTGAACCAACTGTGGACCCCTCGAGGCTTCTTTTTTATTACGTGAAAGATTTATTTGATCATTTTATTTATGCAAGTCGTAGTCAACCTTTGTTGCACGTTATTTTAGATATATTTTACTGTCACGGTCTTGGAGATTTCAAGCTCCGTGTGGCACTGAGCTCCTCAATCCTTCCTCGGATATTAGCTAAGTCAACATTGCTTCTTAACCAAGCACTCCTTAAGTGCTTACAAATAAATAGCAAAGGAAAGCTGGCAAACAATATTAGAGAGAAATACACTCCTTGTATTAAAATTCTTCAATATTACAATACTCGATCAACACTTGGGACTCTTCCACAAGTGCTTTATACAAGTTCTCAAGCTCTCTCTATAAGTTAGCCACTCCAATCCTTGGATGGTTACCAAATGAGGACCACTTCCCCTATTTATACTACCACCAATCTATCTTCTAGATTATTCTACAACGATATCTTACCACCTAGATCATTCCACACATATCTATATAAATATCTATACAAAAATTCATCATGAAATATCTAGAGAATTCCTACATCTACACACTTAAAGAAGATTCTAGAATCCCCTTATCTTTAAGAATTATCTTCAATCTTCTAGAAAGTTCCTTCAAATCTCTTTCATGAAGTCTTCCAGCTCGTGCTAATTCAACTATATTTCGCAATCTTCCTGAACCTTCTAGAAACCTCAATTGCACATCTTTTGTAAAATGGGCAGCCCGCCCTTTTCGTACATCATCGCACGCCCATCTTAGAAAATTATCATGTTTCTTCGATGGATCACATGCAGGACGTGACAACATGCTCTTCAAGGTTCACATTTACAGAAGTTATGTTCGTGCAAGTGCGACTTCTCATCAAATGGTAAGCTTCTTACTAGTGGTGGCCATAATAAAAAGGTTAGTGTCAATGAAAGTGATAATAGTAATGCAATTAAAATAACAAGCATTTTATAGAGCCATGTTTGGCAGACATACTTTTAAGTTACTAATTTTTAGTATAGACTTTCTAGAAAAGTAACTTTTAAGTACAGTCAATTGCTCATATTCTCAGATTTATTGTGTAAGGCTTAGTGTTTGTCATGATACTCACCGTGAATGAGATGCTAATACATTTCCTTGTATAATTTCTTTGGGATGTGTCACCATCTCATCCACGATGGCCAGCACTGTTATGGTGCCCACTATGAACATTATACCATTAACTCGTTACTGATGTTCGCTTCAGCCCTAACTTGGGCAGCCTTGCAACATCATCGTTTAATTGGATACTGAATCCATATTATGCATGAATTGGTTTTTGTCCCTTTTTTTGTTTATGTAATTTTCTTGTTCTAAGTTTCATGTAATCTCAGAAGAAATATGAATTGGCTCTTACTCTTACGTAACTGTTGTTAATTATTTTCATAGTGTTAAATGAAGCTACACTTTCTCTGGGAGGGGTTTGTGTCGTTCCTGTGCAGCTTAGGTACAAGGCGAAAAAGACCTCTTGTGTGCTATTATAATGTAACATTATGGTAATTTCGTTTTGTTTTGCCACCACATATGTTTCTCTCTTTGGGGAAAGATATCTTCTTGTTTCTCAATCTTTGGAGAATACATCGTCATTTGAGACAATTCCTTCGACTTTCAAAAAGATAAGAGCTCACAAGATTTCCAAATTGGTGGCTATATTGCCACCACAAAACTTATTTTATACACCACATTTTTAAGTGATTTTTTATTAACTAAAATAGACATAAATTAAATTACAAAAATATCTTTTTAATTTTCTTGCACTTTTTTTTTTTATATAATTTCTCTCACTATTTTTATGTGCACCACATTTTTTCAATAATTTTCGTTTTTTTCTTTTCTTTTCTTCTCTTCTTTATATTTATGTTTTTAAATCATCTTGTTCTCTTTGCTTTTTTTATTTTGATTTTATTTTTTATTCTTGCTTTTAAATACCAAGTTAATTTGAATGGATGTTGGTACAATAATTCCATATGATTTCTCAAATAATGTTTCGCGGCCATCAACAAAAATTGAAGTGAAAGATTTTTATTGTTTGCATAACTATTTTTTAGGGCAAATAAAAATTAATTTTTTTTTATAGATTTAATTTCCAATAATTTCTATGTCTTCCCCTCGATTAAACTTCGTATTAGCATAGAAATTTTTTTATTCCGCAACAAAAGATGAACACACGTATTTGCACGGTCTGCAAAATCTTCCTTCCGACATAAAGAAATTATTCATCTGCTGCGAAACTGTACTCAGGCGCGAAGGAACCAGGGTTCTTTAATTAAAGAATTTACTCTTTTCCAGGTGCTCATTTGGACGTATTGTTTAGATTTTTTTGTTTATTGAATAAACCTATACCTAGGTTAAAATGGTAGGGATGAGATCTGAGAAGGAAAATCACGATTTTGAATTGGGGCTGTGGTGTACTTTTTTATCATTTTTTTTGTCTTAATTAAATAAGTGGTACATTTGTATTTGTATTGTGGTGTATTTATAAAAAATGATATTTTATAGTGGTGGTAATATAATGTGGTGTGTTAAACAAATTTTGTGGTGGTAATATATTTTGCCTTTCCAAATTTCCCCTCTTTGCTTCTTTTGTTTGAAAAAGGACCGGACAGATATAATCCAATTGTAAAGAAAGAAACCCCCGGTGTGATTTAGTGTTTCCTCGGAGTTCTATGTACACTATTGTTAGACGATATCGTAGATGTGTAATATAGAATGAGTGTCAAGTTAAGGAGTAATATCTACCTATGTACTTTAAAAACTCATCTAATAAAAAAAAAAAAAAAATACTAAAGAAAATTATTCAAACGTGTTCAAAAGCAGTTTCTTAGTTTCATAAATAGCTCGACTTTTCAAAAGTCGTGCCAAACGGATCCTTTAGATATCCACATTCTATTGTTTGATGTTCAACTTTGTTGTATTTTTACAGCAATGATGATTTAACTGAATTGGAATGGGTATTGAATTTTATGGAAGAATCATTTTCAAGTGAGGATTTGCAGAGGCTATAGCTAATACAAGGCATGAAGGCTCGAACTGATAAAGCTTCTGAAACTCGCCTATACCAATTTCATCCCGAAACCACCACCACCACCACCACTATTGATGCCAAGGGATGCAGCAAGCGCTCATGCGCCGGCCGTGGCAATTGGACATCTTGTCTTTTAGTCCAATCCCCAATGCCACTTTCTAGCGTCTCGACAATGCCAACCTCATCGGAGTTTATACATACACAACGAACTTAGAAATTTGTTTTCAATTCCCTTCAAGGATCGTTTTTGTGTTTATATATATAGATATAGAAACTATGATAAGAACATTACCTTCGGCAAAATCTTCAAAATCCTTTCAGAATCTTGAACACGTCCATCCTGACTTCACTTCTTTGTGAATTTCTTTTATGTCCATTGCGATTAGTTTTTTCAAATTTGTTCAACTCAACTTGGGGTTTTCACATAAATCACAAAAAAAAAAAAAAAAAAAAAAACATTAAAATAAGTAGAGTTCGAACCAGTTTGATAATGTGAAAAGTTTTTATTTTTGTAGTTTTTTTGGATTTTTTGATGGATGTGTGGTTTAAAAATGTTTAAAAAGTAAAAAAAATTGTGAGCTTGACGAAGAATGGATGATTGAGATTGAGTTTGAAAAGTTGTAGTAAAATTTTTACCTTTACCAAACAAGTTCTCCGTTTCAAGTAATCAAATATTAAGCCTCAGTTTTTGGTACTCATTATTTTAAATTTCATTTTTTAATAAACACATTTTCATTCAAATTCTATTAATAAAATAATCTATGCATAAACTCAAAAAGATTTCTTACATTTTATCGAAACATTCTTCAAAACTTATTATTATAAATCACATTATTTTTGAAAGAATATCTAGATAAGTTTGATTAATTTGCCTTTAAATTTCAATGTAAACGTGTCTCTGAAACAAATTGAGATAATTGGGAGATTGTTGAAACTTGATATTCTCAAAATACGGAATGGTGTCTGTGAGGCAGACAATGGAAACATGAATTCTTCTTTATTTATTTATTTTTAAAATGACTCAAATGTTCAAACTTCGTCCGACTAATTTTGTGGTTGTTTTCTCTCAAACACCCTATTTATTTAGTTCAGACTCTCCACACGAGGCTCCTGTCCAAGGCCACATCTATCTAATTGATTGAGAAAATTTGATTTTTGCCAAAATAGGTAAATAAAGGTCAAACGAGTAGAGTCATCCAAGAGAAGAAACTGAATAATCTACGTCTAAACCTTTGCTTAGAAGAAACCGGAGCAATCTTTCCCTAGTTCACCCTTCACTAAATCTGAATGAGTTTACAATCCATAAATATTTGATGTAGATATTCGAACAAAGATTCTCCTCTTCCCTTTAGTCGTACAGGTAGGAAACGGAAGGGCAACTTGAGCTCTTGAAACTAGATTTGATATCCCATTGTCACCATAACCATGCTAAAATTTTAATTTATATCCTAATTCTCCCGCAAAAATGCTTCTTTAAATCATTTTTTGGGTATTTCTAATGACTTTTACTATGGTAGATCATTCTCATTTTTAAAAAAGTTTTCGAGCATTAAGGAAAAAAAACGTAGAAGCCCTCTGTGTGAATTGTGCATTATTTTATGTGTTATTTTGCCTACTCGTCTTAGAGATGCTTCAGTCTATAGAATTTTTCCAGTTTTCGTATCATAAAAAGGAAAAAATACTTTAAATCGGAATGGTGGAAACAGTAATTCTAAATTTAAATATCTAAGAGCAAGGCAACGGAAAATAAGAAGTGGCAATCGATATTTAGGAACAATGCTAAAACTGAAATAAAATTACAACATAAAAAACAACAATAATAAGCAAATCTTGGTCAGAATCAAAACTGTTAAAACACGCCGTGAACTAAAATTACTGGTGTAGGATGGCTCAAAAATCCCAGATAATTGTAAACCAAAATTCAGCAAATAATTTTTTCAGTGAGTGAGAAAACTGCACAGCCCCCCATCACCTCCTCATTCCCCGTCCACGGCCTCGGAAAGCAGCTCCACCTCGCCCTCTGCCACCCATGGCACTTGTAGCAGCTTCTCCTTGCGCACTCTCCGACTGTATCCAAATAAATTAAAGTGCAATAGACATCAATATACAAGGACCACATTTCAATTGGAAGTGAAAACTGCAGCATATGAGATATTTGATATTTGAAAAATGTTGAAAGAAATTTGTCTAAAATAACGTTGGATATGAATTAATCAGTCACAACTAAGGATCAAAGTTTATACTGTAATTAGTACAATTGAAGGTTGCTACTGATATCTTGGTGACTGAATAATAAGCCCCTGTTTGGTACTCATTATCATAAAACTCTTTTTTTCTTATACTCATTTTCAACCACGTATTCACACAGTAAACTATTCTACAAGCAAACGTAAAATTATTCCCTATTTTTAATCACACATTCTCCTGAAATCACTATTCAAAAAACTATTTTTTCCCAAAAACTCTTTAAAATGAGAAACAAACAGGGGCTAAATGGAATAGAGCCAATGCTGACAGACATGTATGCAAACTTAAATCATGGTAACTATGTTCTTGTCTGATGAAATTTCTGTCATAGTAACACCAAAAAATGCCCAAATTCCGAAGATAGAGTTTTGCACGAACTCAGATATAATGATTACCTTTAATGAATAAAAGACTTTCATGGATTTAAGGGGCTTTGAGTTCCTAGACATTGACACAATTAAGATTACCTTAGGATTCTTAACGGTTTCATCAACACTCAACACAAGGCAAGCTGCTTCAGTAGCTGCATTTATAGCATTGATCTGTAAAAAGGAAGGATTTGAAAACATCGAAGTTGTTAGCAAGTGGACTGAACATAAACAATCAATGTCCCATAACAAGTGCAATTCAAAGATACCTTCACAACTGTTGGCTCCCACACAAAGTTAGCAAATGAATCAGCAATTCCACCAGTATTGATATCTACACCATAAGGTGCACCTTCTCCTGTTCAAATCACGGCACGAGTAAAGTCAACACATTTATGCCACGTTATTCTAGATGATTGGACGAGCTACACATTATTAAGAAAGAAAAAATGAGTTCAAATCTTGTTTATTCTATTGTCCAATTCTATGCACTACTATGTACCAAACATGCACTTTATGTTCGAAATAGACCCATGTAACACCAAACATCCATCTCAACACAGGCACAGCGGTACAGACTATGAAATTGGATGACAATGCATTTCACCTACTTGAGCAGATCATACAGTAAATATTTAGTAGTGTAATAATAATTAAATAGTGGCTAACCGGATGGAATAGCATGTTTTTGTCTTAGTTTGTTCAACACATCAGTTGCATCGAAACCAGCATTATCGCACAGTTGCCGTGGGATAACCTGAAACAAAGGGTTAAATTTAGAAGCAGATATTTTATAGATGAACAAATGTTTATATCCATCTTGGAGGTCTAGTTTCTCGTTGTCACAGATGTAATGGGCTTTTCACAGAAAGAACTAACAATATTACTTTTGTGGTAACTACCTCAAGAGCTTTTGCATAAGAGTTTATAAAGAGCTGAGACTTCCCAGCTATTGTACGTGCATGCTGCCTCAAGTATCGGCTTACCTCCATCTGCACGTGCAAGACATCTTTTAATGATCAAATATAAAAGATTGAACGTCCTCAAATATACACCTCGTACAAGGTGGTAAAGAATTCTTACGTCAATAGCACCACCACCAGCAACTACAGTGGAGTTTTTCATAGCCCTTCTGACAATCATAATTGCATCGTGTAAACTTCTCTCAGCCTCCTCAATGAACTGAAATCATCAAAGACAATTGTTAAGGGGGACAAAGTGTAAATCACGCAACAATGTGCTGTAGTAATAGTCACAAACCTGATCTGCTCCACCACGCAGAACTATAGTGGCAGTGTGACCAGATGGGCATCCACTAAATATATTAAATCGCTCATTTCCTACTTGCCTCTCCTCGAAAAGCTCACAAGAACCGAGAACCTTATCCACAGGAAAAGAAAAAGTTTTCAGTTGGATCAACAGAAATTAATAGACATTTATCATTAAAAAATAATAATAATAACATCCTCAAGAGGAGGGCACGTGCATTGGTCAGTTTAAATCAGTGATAAAAGTTAAGACCAACCTCATCAATAACATTGTTCACGGTTGTTTGCACTGTTCCACCAGTAGCAGCAGCTACCCGTTGCAGATCTTCTTCAGTAACACGTCCTGCACAAAATATATCTCGATCTGCAAAATACTGCAAACAAACGTAATAAGATATTTTTCTATGTAAAAAAAAAAAAAAAAAAATCAAATCATTCTTCTTTCTACAATAATGCCCATATGACAAGTAACCTTCTGCCAAAATGATTTCCTTCTAGTCTCTATAATGATGATGTACATATCATAGAGACATCAAAGTACATTACCTAACAATGCTATAAAGCCAAAATACGAATTTGGACAAAACCAATCTGTTCCAATCCCCCACGTGCATTTATGGCATGGATTATTATTGTCCAAGTTGCACGGACACCGACACGCGACACGAATATGACACGACACGTGATTTTTAAAAAAAGTTAAGACACGACACGTTGGGGACACGTAAATTAATTTTTAATTTATTATTATTTTAGTCTTATTTACAAACAACATATTGTATATTTATTGAATTAAAATGAGGATATCAAATAAAAAAAAACTTGTAAGTTAGATTTTTTTATTTTTTTTAATTGCATGCATTTCGCCCCTTCTCCTTTTTTATTTAGATGTATATGGTGTAGCTCCGACACGTGTCAGAGAGTGTCCGGAGAGTGTCGGTGTCGGACACGTGCCCGACACGACACGCTAGCTCCCGACAGAGTGTCGGTGCAACCTAGATTATTGTCATCCAATACTTTAATAAAAAGTTGGCTTGTGTAAATCATCACGCCACATAAATGTGAAAGTTTTAAACAATGTTTTTGTTAGAAATTGGATAAATCACATCAATGTGAAAGTTGTAAACAATGTTTTGCTTAGAAATTGGATAAATTGTCATAAATATGCAACAAAATTCCATTCAAGACCGTGGTTCTTGAACAAATCAATAAACGTGCACAAAGTAGCTGATTCTTCGAAAAACTCGATATGTTCAGGTAATAGCTTGGATTAAGGATTTTCTTTTTTTTTTTTTTAAAAGACTATATGAATTAATAAACAAATAAAAAGAGAATACTACAGTCAGCACCTGTGTTGCCAGATCACCAATAGCAAGCCGTGACAGAACAAGTTTGACTCCACTGTTAACACATTTGTCCAACTTGTCATATATGATATTCCATTCTGCATCAACAATTGATTGATACTGTAATGGATCTGACAATCTGTGAGGTGCAAAAATTGTCAGCCAAAATAATTAAATAAGCATTCTCTGTACTACTAGAGGTTAAATTAAAGGAAGTGGAATAAATGTAACGATGTCAAAAATTCCTACCTTATCTCAGCATTTTCTTTCTCTGATTTTAGCTCCAATTCTATGTTTAACAAAAGTATCTTGGGATTTTCAAATTTCTTTGGTTGCTGTTCAAAACCAGCATATGAGAATGTCTTTTTGAAGGCAACCCCATTTACAAGAAAAGAATCTCTCATGTTACCTCCAGGAACCTACAAAAGAAGTGAGAATGAAATTTTCTGTACATTAGGGTACAAGTTCAAAGTACAAAGGGAGAAAGGGTATAGGTACACTATAATCTAAGAACAACCCTACTTGATAGTTGCAGTGCTGAATTTATCAAATGTAGCAAATATAAGCCTCTGTTTGTTAAAATTTTGATGTTTAAAAACATGTTTTTTTATGTTTTCTAGGTAAGATATGTGGTTGAAAAATGGAGAGAAAATATGTGAGGTTAAAAAATAATTTGGGGAATTGTGTTATTTAAAAACTTATTTTTTTTGCTTTTTCCAAACAGAGGCTAAAGTTTTCCATCAAATTCCAAACTCCAGTAAGATCCAATATAATCCCATACATTTAAGGTTTTAACCGAGGTGCAGCAACTGACAAGTGCCAAGTAGGTTGAAGAGTCTGCTCTATGTTTAGAGTAAAACTAGTAGAAACAATAATTTTTCACTTGCTCTAACTGTCTCAGAAACATTTCATGGGCTCAAATTGTTAAATGATATATTAGTGCTTCTTGATCAAGCTTCCAGAATCATTGGCTATTCTTCTACCTAAATAATACACGAAGGAATTGAGATGTCATATTATGATCCCTGAGCTTCGAAACAAAGTTCATATCAGGTCCACACCAAATTATAAATAGATTTCGTTATCACCTGTACTTATGTACTAAATCATTAATATGCGAATATATGCCATTAAGAATAGTATTTGACTCCACAAAATGGTGTTATATTTCATAATTTGGGGAAATTGCAAATCATCCCTGCTGTATCAGAAACCTGCAAGGCTGCATGGGACCCTCCTGTAAGATATCACCTCTGTCAATTGTGGGTGCTTGCATATGAATCGTAGAGTCTCACTACTTAAGTTGACTAAATCCTGTGCATTTAACATTCTTTAACTACTTAAAGAACATGGTAGCATTTCTTTCCACATAATGCTGCCTCAGCACAGAATATAAACTTGCCTGCTCTTTGTTATCATCTTTTACACTTATAGAACATAATTGATAAATACAAATTATAAAAACAATAAAGCATAGAATCAGAGGTGGCATGGGTCATGTACAAGGAAAACCATATGATAACACCTTTCTTCAACTAAACTCGGAAGGAAGAAATAAGATGAACTCAATTAAAGCTCCTGTTTATCTCCTTTTCTCTTATGCCATTAAGTTTGCCTGAACTTCCTTTTCCACCAGAACAGGTACAACTTACTAATTTTTTTTTGAAAGAATAAAAAATTATTCAAAAATTGTTTCTCAGAATTCCTTTTTCCTTAAATCAAGTTTTCTTACAAATCTTATACACTTCATTTGTCTCTTACAACAATAATAACATATTGCGTAATCTTGTTTAATAAAATAAATATTTTACGACAGGATTTAAGACAGTGCGCCCCTATAAATCATAGAGAATCCATCCACTGATATGACTATATATATCAACATCTATACATCAATATCTATAGATCCATACCAATAAAGGTTGTAATAAATCAAAAACAAGCAAGAAAGATTCATATAAGCAAAAGACTTAGGTAAGTTTTAAGATTGAACATCGGGTTCTTATACCTTCTTAATTCCAATCATATTTAGCCTGTCGTCGTTTCCAATGGAAATGACAGCATCCACAACCATGGGTGCAAAGAACTCTTTCTCACCACCAATAAGCTTTGAAGAGAGTGTTGTAGCAGCACATTTAGCCAGCAACTTCTTCTTTTCTTCTACGCTTTTTCTCTCTATACTAATAGCTAATTCTTTGACTTTCTCAATGGCCTATTACAGAACACGTTACATGAGAAACATGAAGACCTCACGTTATGCGTTATGCCCAAATTCAAGAAGGCAAAACCAGGGTTTTAAAATCATTACCAAATGGCTAGCTGTTCGATAACTCCGTATAAGATTTTGAGAGTGAACTCCATCCTCAATGAATGGCTTTGCTTCCTTAAGAAATTCTCCAGCAAGCAGAACTACCGTAGTGGTTCCATCACCAACCTGCAGAACAAAACAACATAGAGCCATAACAGTTTCTTAGCCAAACAGAAACAGAGTGGTTATGAAGAAGACTATGTATACATAACTGATTTAAAGCTTCATATGACTGCCAAGTTAAATTGACAATTGCACGTTGCAGGTTTTGACGAACGGCGGGCACTTGATTCAGAAAACACACTAATTGACAACGAATAGAATGGATATTGCATGTCTATTTTTCAGCTTGTATGTTATCCAAACATAAAGTATTCAAACAAACCAACAGGTTGAAGCTCTAATGATGTGGATCTCTTGAACTTATCAAGGAAAAATTCCCTCAAGTTTCAAAATAATAACTTATAAATCAAGGAATTTTTTTGCAAAAATTACAGCAAGATTCATTTACTCACACACCTAATTAATGATTAGTCAATATCTTCAAAATAGTACTTGCTCCAAAAAAAATAAAAAATAAAGCACCCTTAAATTCTGAGTAAATTTAAACATTCATCTTATGTACGAAAAATATGTGCTAATAGTTCACATTAAGGAAAACAAGAATGTCTAAGATGAGACTGCAACAACAAAATTCCAAGGATATTGATACCTCAGAGTCTTGTGACTTAGCAATATCCACGAGGATCTTTGCAGCAGGGTGAACGATGTCGAGAAGCTTCATTATGGTGGCCCCATCATTCGAAATTGTAGTGTTTCCCTTCTCATCATGGATTAGCTTGTCCATACCCCTTGGACCGAGAGTGGTCCGCACTACATCAGCCACAGCCATACATGCATTTATGTTGCTTATTAACTGTGGTTTACCTTGGGATGTGTCTGTCCCTTCCTTCAGCAGTATGATTTGAGGTTGCTATTGTTTGACAAACAGATTTAACTTTTGTATTTAGAGAACCGAAGAATATAAAAAACACAGAAAATGATATTTTTTTACTTCTTAATAAAATCAACTATAATTGGTTTAGGGATTCTAGAAAGGAAAGAAAAAATAAAACAGAAATGCTGCTTATAAAAAATCAATAACCAGCAAATTTGGAACAAATCAAAAATTACAAAGGTTAAAGAGTGACACGTAACTTGAAAACTGCTCCCCTAATGTTTGCTATCTCTTAAAATTTATTTCAAGAAAATCAGAATTTATCGTGCAAAGTCGAACAGCTTACTTTCTAAACTTGAAGTTTCAGAAGTTATTTAAGAAGCATGGGAAGGATAATGCATTCCCCAGATGCTGAAGTATATGGAGAAGGCTGTCGAAAATATTCAGCAAATTACATTTATTAATTTATTATGGATCCAAAAAAAAAAAAATTGATGTCCATCTAACGTCGGTTATACTGAATTCTTACAAGGGGACTCAATTTTTAAATGCGGATCTTAACTTTAACTGGACTGCGAAAGCTGAACACATTCAATTTCTCTACTCCTAATAGCTCAAGAAAATGTAAATCCGTCAATAATGAACTAGTAACATTCATAAATTAAGTAGAACCGGAAATATAAATATAAATATAAATTTCAATTTTCAGAATTTTCCACCCCATCTTCACTGAAAATTATACAGTAGGTCACCTTTAATATTGCTCATTACCCTAAATTACAAAAAATGAACTGATTACAAGTAGACTAGACTCCAATAGCGGAGAAGTGGATAAAAAATAAATTGGGTACAAAGAGTAATACAATGTGAAATGACACAAAAGCGCACAACTTTACACAGATGCGCATTACAGAGATTTGGGGAAGATGGATTAAACTTACCATCATAGTCGACATTGTTAATGGCAAGTCTTTCACGCGTGCGAGACAGACAGAGTGGAACAGGGAGAGAGTGTTCTAGGGTTTTAGAAGTCTCTACGTTTTTGGGTTCTTGTTTTGAAACTTTTAAAGGCGTGCTTGTTTTAAAACATCGGAGGTTCCGAATTTTCTAAATTTTACTTTATGTCCTCATACTGTACCATTTTAACAATTATGTCTCAATTCTTTTTCTTATGGTACATTGGTCCCACGTCTTTTAATTGCAACTTTTCAATTCCGCCACGCAATTATCGATACTCCGACAAATCATCAGTTGTGAAAATGTGTCTTTAATTCATCAAACCTTAGCGTTAGCTCTAATTCTGGATAATTTGTGATTTCAATCGCATTTTTACATTGTCAAAAGCTGCCGATTTTGAAACAACAATGGCGAAATATGAGGTAATTTCTCTTGTTTTATAACAATTTATGTCTATTTGATTCACACTGATTGAATCGCGCAGACTTTCTTTCAATTTATTTAACGCGAACTGATCACCAAACGTAAGCTGCTATAATAACTGAACATCCGTCAATGGAAAATTGATCAGGTTGAATTAATTTCTGATTGTTTATTTATTTACTGGCAGAATGATGAGGGATTGCAGATTGTTGAAGGGTCACTTACGGAAAATCTTGATGAATTGGTTAGTTGAGTCTGTGTTTTCAGTTCTGTGCTCTCTTATGATTTTGAACATTTTATATATTCTTTATATGTTTCTGTTAGTAAATATCTTCACTATTAGCAATGTGATGTTCTTCAGAATCGAAGGAAAGCTAGTATTTTGGATGGAATACAAAATATACGAGAAAGAATCGATACAAAATGCCCTGGTTCTGCATTAGGATGGAGACTTGTTTCCATTTTGGAGTCCTTGAAGGTTATTCATGATTCCTATTCTGGAGATTACTGTTTATCATTCATTGGTTATGTTCCCTCATGCTATGTCCGCTCGTGCTGCATTTGGCATCATGAAGTTTGAGACTCGCAATTATGATTTCAAAAAAATTTCAGTTCAGTTTGAATGAAACCAAACTTTCTGCTCGTCTCTTTTCCCCAATTACCAGACCCTGATAACATGCTGCCTAATATAGCCTTACTCTAATCTTGAGAGATGAAAACACGAATCATATTTCTGTGAATGTTTGTTTCACGATTGGACCGTGAATAAAACAAATTAAAAAAGATATGTGTCTTCCATTTATCTGTATTTTAACTTGCCCCAAGATGATATATATTCCTGTAATATTGCATACATTTGTTCAGACATGGATTTCGAATTTATCTCTCTTTTATACCTTTTAAATTTTATGCTGCTTTCCTGGAGTTAATTTTCCTTTATCTTATTGAACGTAGCTGACTCCAGGCTATAAGTTTGTTCAGGCACTTGAGAGGCAAGAATCTGGTTTTCAGTCCCACTGCAGTTTAGTGTGTTCAAAATTGCAAGGAGAGGTTAATGAGATGGAGAAAAGATTAGATAATGGTAAAGATGGGAAGGAGCATTCTGATAGTCTTGTTCTTTCAATACAAGACTGTAACAAGAGACTGGAGTTGTCAAAGAAGGTAAGACAAGAACGCCACTAATTTTTGTAAGTAAATATCGAGCGCGAGTCTTTAGGTCTTTGCTATTCAAGGCATGACTTTTCATGTCTGTTTACCAATTCAGAATTAGCGAAAATAAAATAAAAAATTGTTCATCTCTTTTGCTTAAAGCTCCTTCAAAATATGGACCTTCTGGATGTATTTTCCTCGAAGGTGGGTAAAGATCTCTGGTATCAGTTTTTTTTGAGATGTACTAAGATTTGAAAGTTGAGTTGAGGTCTGACTTTCTATGTGCCTTTCTTCTGAGCAGGAAGTTTTTTAAATAACTGTTTTCCGTCATTTTTCTGTAGTGCATGTCACTATGAACTGAAGGACGCTTGATACTCATTTTTCTGTTTACTGCTTTTTGAAAGGAAAATTTTGGTCTTTCCACTGACGTTGCACAATTATGGTCCACGTATTTGTATCATGTATTTCTTAGACATTTGTCAGCTTCTGTCATTTCCTTGTCAATAATAAAAGAGAACTCCTTACTAATGTTTGAAGGTGATGTGTGGTTTCCTACTTTGGTGGTAGGAACTTGCAGAGAAGCTCCGGGCAATTGTATTGCTGAAGAGGCAACTTGATGAAGTGCCGTCACAAGCTGAACTTATTCAGTACATTTCTCAGCTTCAGCTACCTTTTCTTTCCTACTACAAGTTTCTCTGATGTCCTTTCATCTTGTGAAATTAACTTGTTTTAGGTTAAATGCCTCAAAAGCCGTTTGTTTAAAGCAACTACAGTTCAGTTTTTGAAGTTTTGCATAGTACTCATTTGAGTTTAATACCGAGCATTTTGTAGTAGTAGGTGATGAAAGTGAATTTGTGTGGGTCTCCTGGCTTGTAAGACATGGGCTTATTTGCCACTTGTGAACTTGCATTCTCAAATTATAGACTTGGAAACTTGGTCAAAGAGCAAAAATCTCTTCTTGTTCCAAATATTAATAATGCGTTTTTTTCTCTTAAATGAAACTTCAGGTATGAGCTGCGGTTTTCAGAACTTTATACTCAGATTCAGGTATAAAAATGGTTTTATTATGCTTCTGCAAGTTTTTTTAATCATCACTTAGCTAGATGAACTGCACCTTCCAATGCTTGTCTGCAGAAAAAGCTCCGGCAAACTCGTAAGCACTATGATACCTATAACGCGTTGATGGAGATAAAAGAATTGATGCTAAAGGAGACGTCCTTGTTGAACTCCATAAGCATGCAGGTTTAGATTTATATGCTTTTAATATTTTGCTTTTGCAAACTTATGTATTCCACTGTGATTTATTTTATTTTTTTTTTTTTTAACTGTGATGATGGGTTGTGCTTATATTAATTCTGTGATGATGGGTCGTGCTTATATTAATTCCATCTCTCGTATATTCAATCTTATGCAGTTCCAAGATGCTATTACTAGTGCTGATGGGCGTATCAAACTCATTGACTCATTGGAGGGAATATTAAAAGGAATTCAGCAGGTACCATTTCTGACCTTTCAACAATACTGAGTATGGGATATAGTTAGTATACGACGTGCTTGCTACTTAGGGAAAATATGGAAGGGCTTTTGAACCGCTTCGGAAAGAAGCCGGTTTTGGGCATGTTTGGATGTTTTCGGGAAGTGTTTGTCTAGTTAGAAGAGTTTTTAAAGGAAGTTGTTCAAGATAGCTTTCTCAAGAGCTCTTGTACAATAAGCAGAAGCTATCCTGAATAGGCCCCAAAACTTTTAGCCTCTGTTGGTAAAAAAAAAAAATTTATAAACAAATAATGTGATGTTTTCAAGGTAAAATATGTGGTTGAAAAGTGATTTGAGGAAATGTGTTGTTTATAAACAGTTTTCCAAATGGAGGCCTATATGGAGCCTAATATGGCTTACTGAAACTAGAATGGTTTCTCGAAGTTATTGATCTTCTAATGATGTCGTAGTTTTCATCAAAGTTTTTCAACAAGTAATTTTCCCTCTACATAACTTTCCAGAGGCTTGGAAAAGTCCAAACAACACTGCAATCAGAACAAAAGATATGTGATTCTCTCAAGGGAAAATATGGAGCTGCAATTTCAGAGCAAAGACACAGCTATTCTCTCTTGAAACTTTTCCAGGTATTCCACTGATGAAGATGTCAAAATTTGCTAGATTATTGTTGCTAAGCTTGAAAAAGCGTGAAAGATATTTATTTTTTTTTTTTTTCCAAACATATTTGGATATTTTACTTTTAAATGTGTTTTTTGTTGAAACAAGTAACTTATTTTCAGTTTTAACCAGAATTATTTTTTTAAAACCATTTTACCTATAAAGTAAACTTTTTATGCATAGCTATTGTGTTTGGCAAAGTTAAAAGAAAAATGTAAAAGATAAAGTAATTGTTTGTGTTTCAACATTTCAAATGTGTTATTTTTTTCTAATTTCAACATAAAAAAGGAAGAAGAAAAAAAAAAGTTCATCATTTTGAAAGTAACTCTCAATCTTACCTTGCTATCACCGGAATAAGTAATATTGGCACTTGCTTTTTTACTTGGAGCATGTTTGGTTGAAAAAATTTTGTTTTTGTGATTTTTTTTAAAAAAAGTTTAAAAAGTCAAAAATTGTGGGCTTCATTAAGAATGGATGACTGAGATTGAATTTGAAAAGTTGAGATGAAAATTTTCTCCTTACCAAACGGATTATTAATCAATAGAAATTTACTTATCATTCAAATGGCAGGAAGAATGTGCAAGGAACGAGAGACTTCGTGGTCGGGTTTCATGACCGTAGCAATACGCAAAGATTTTTGCTCGAATCCAGTTCAGATCGAACGGTCATGGTTGTTTCTGAAACTAAACAACATTAGCTGATTTGCTGAACAAGAGTTAATGATCATAATTGATTTAGAAGAAAAATTGCCATAATAGAAACCATGAGATTTGATTATGTATACAAATTTGCACTTCTCAGTTTCCCAGTTTGCAATAGACATCTGTATCTGCAATATATTACTGGCCAATCGATGATTTTTTACGCGGAGACAAGTCGATGGTGTTCACTTCTTGCCTACTCGAAAGTCGAAACATGATAAATCCAACAAAAATGGTACTGGAACCCAAATTTCAAGAAACATGTTACAAAATCCCTGTTTGATTTACAGACCATTCGGCGGTTAAATAAATTTTCCATCTTCCATTTCATTCAATTTTCGAGGTAAGATTTGTTGTTAAAAATTGAAGAAAGAAAATGTATGTGATTAAAAAGTAGTTTGAAAAATTGTGTGATTTATAAATTGTAATAATTGTGTAAAAGAACAGTGTTTTAGATTTTAAAAAAAAAAAAAAGACTTTATAATATAAATCAAGATCAACAATTAATAATGATAAATTTTATGAAATCCACAACTCTTATCAACTGTTCAATAACATATTTAATTATTTTTTTTATTAAAAATCTATTTGTTAGCAAAAAAAAATCAGAGAGCAATAACATACATGACGAAATCACAAAACATATGCATACAATATAATTAGACTTCACAGAGTCCAACATACATTACACAAATAATATGTACGGCGTTACTAGCAAAAGGTTTCGTTCAAACGATAAAGATCTCAAAATGCTCACAAGAATCTCAGCTTCCTTATGCTGATTCCAAGATGTAATTCTGTTAATAAAGAAAAATCAAACTTAAGACTGCAAATATCTGGATCTCATACTCCATTTGAGTTCTTACATATTACAAAAGGAAGCGAAAAAGCTTCAAAAATAATCGAGCATGGAAGATTCGACCTCGCTGGAGGTAACGCAAAATACTAATTGCTGAATTACAGACATTCATTTAGCAAGTACAAACCGAGCCAAGTTAAATATTACGCCTCGCCTTTACCTCCAGCATTGACCTCGGATGCTTGAACCCCGCTTTTCGATTCTTTTGCTATGTTACCCCCAGGACGACTGCCTACAATTTGCATCCAATTCTCTATATATAAGTGTCAGTCACCACATTCAATACAATGAAACTGATTGGCATAAGGCTAAAGCTATGTGATGTCGCTCTCATAAAAGGAGATCATCTAGAATCTCAATTATTGATAATTATCTACAAATTGCATAAAATTTGGAGAAAACTCACCAGAGCTAAAACCATGGTGGGATTTCCCTCCATCTGATGTCCTCGCACGCAACTCCCTTGGTATAGGTAAAGCGATGCCTGCATCACTAGGCATAGAATTATCTCCAGTTGGAGGCCCTGATGCGGATTTTGGCGCGTAAGTTGTCGACCAAGATCCTCCATTCGATCCAGCTAAGGCCATTATAACATCTGCCTGATAAAGAGCATAAAACTCATCATGGTTCGTGGAGGGATTGCAAATACTTTTAACGGTTCAAAACTCAAAGAGAAGTACACGACACAAAAGGTATAAAAATCCTTCAAAACCCAATCTACGAAAAAGATGAAGATATTCCTTCACAAATAAGTACTAAGAAAGAGGCATTGTGCATTCTTTACACATGAACAATTCTCAATATTTCACAGCAAAAAATTACTCAACAGCGAATCCAGCATCAGAATTATACTCCCATTCTAAAGCACTGAGGCAAAAAGGTTGTTTACATGCAAAGTATATCCGTTCCGTCCCTGATCCTTAGAAATGATTAATGATCTTCCAATTAATAGCTTATGTTATTAGAATGTACAATCTAGTCTTGTTTTTAAACTGATCAAGTGGTTCCTTCCTTGAGACTATATTTCACTACTTAACATTTGTTTTTTGACAGCGACGGGGTTCAGTTACATATAACTCTTAAGAAACCATACTACATTTCTGTCCAGCTAAGGCCAATAAAAGCAAAAGGAACAACAATGGATTCTTAATATGTAGAAACCGTGGCTATTCTAAAAACTAAGCCCTATTCGATAGTTCAGAAACTTCTTATTCTCGTTCTTCAAAATCCTGTCGTTTATCTCTAAATCACCCAAAAATAAAGCCGAAAAACGCTGTTCTCCACTAGTGCACACGACAAAGAAAGACATAGAGATACTTCTTTTTAACCAATCCTCGTGAATCAATTTTACTATGAAAGATCCGCCTTAGAAAACCTTGAAATGAATTTGGACAGGACAAGGTTGGGTGGATTGGCAAATCGACAACAGCAGAGAAGAATGACTTGCAAGAAAAAATTTGGAAAAAATCCACAATCTTTTGGCTTGCCAAGCAGGTTTAAAACAAAAATTCTCAATGAAAATATAAAAAATCTTGCTATCCCTCGGGTTGTGTTGAAATTGAAAACTACAATTCATTCTCCCATTTTCAGAGGGGTGAACGAACAAAACTTTTAGGACATTTTTAAGAAAAATGAAAGTGAGCAAAAACTAATCCAACCTTACTCCCAAACAAATCCTATATCCAGCACCCAAATTCCATATTGTGAACACGATAAAAGAAGAAAATCCCGCAGTTATGGACTTCCAAATGTTTCTAAGAGAACATCTAGCCAAACTTTTGAAATCTTGACTATTTGTTCCAAACCATACTTGCTCCTCACAACCCTAAGTTCCTACAGCATAAGAAGATTATTCGAGAAATCTTCAAAAGAAATTTTTCTAAATAGTCATTTAGATCTTAAGGTCAGTGACCATAATGAAAAGGTCTCTTGGCCTCCAGCTACCATTATGGTAAGCTTTTGTCAATGGACATGCTCCTCCGTAGCTTCGGTAAGCTTCCTTTCCAAGTTCCAACAGTAGAAAGAACAAACTCCTTGAATCATAAACCCTAAAAGGCTTCCTGATAGTGACATCCAACCTTCACTTCGAGGTAATAATACAAATAACTTCCACGATTAGCATATAACACTAATATGCATAGCTAAAATTAAGCTTGATAATAAAGATGTTATAACACTTGATCAGGGCAAGAATAAAAGATGCATTTTTTCTCAGCATACTAATCAAGTCAAATAAACATGAAAATACATATATGTTTAAGATAATAGTACAAGAAGCAGTTGATCAAGCATGTATCACTCAACAGGTTGATCGAAAGAATGCAGAAACCAGACCTTATTGGGGTGAACTTTGTCAAAAACATGGGCTTGACCACCATAAAATATAGTCATTTGGCGAGTGGCCAATTCTATTCCGTGTTGACTGTCATTAAAAATGAAAATAAAACTCATAAATCTTTTAGTCAACCACGCGAATAGCTCAGGTAACATAAATAGACAAATGCCAGTATCGTGAATTGACCTGGTGGTACCAGACAATTCTGGCTCCGAAATGTGAACACTGGACTTCTGTTTATCAGTACGTATGAGCACTCCCGAAGGGTGTCTCTCAGACACACCTCCAGTTGCATTGATAGAACTCAAAATTCCAGACCCTTTAATTCCAGTCCTAGATCCTTCATCAGCAGCTGTTCGAGATATGGCAGAAGAACCAGAGTTCGTATCTTTAAACCTATTTGATGGTGTTTGGTGCCCAAATGGTACAACTTGACCAGCATGTAAAGGATACTGTAATGTCGGCCCAAGATTCATTGGAATAGCTCGATCCCATTTGGAGTTACCGCCACTAGTAGATTGAGATATAAAAGAAGCCGAGATCGGTTTCATCTGATGCATAGCAAAGGATGTTTCCTCATCATGTGGCCGCTTAGGTTGCTCCCCCCCGCCATGTCGCAGTAGCTGAACTTGACCATACTCCCAGTATCAGGATAAATAGTAAACATTTTTTGCATATTTGGTGACGTGAATTAGACGGAATTAAGCTATTATCTTGTAAATTGTGCCGTTTACTAGAGTCTAATAGTTTCCGAACATGCACTACAGGAATATGATTTAAACCAGTGTAAGACCACGTCATCCCTTTACCTATTCTAAAATAACCTGCCGTGATGTGAAAATAAACAGAACGAACCTTCATCAAATGTGAGCTCTCAAATGATTCTGGTCGCACTTGTGGAAATTTCTCTTTTGATGACACCATAAAAAAATCAGAGTTACTTCGTTTAGTTCCTGCACACCTATTACTTGTATCGGGTCCGGTAAACTCGCCTCTTGATCGGTAAAATGGTATCCCCTCTAAATGACTGCCAACATGTCTTTCTAGCATAATTGATTAAAAAACTATCAAGCTACGAGTAAATCTTCAAGTATCATCCATTAATCATTAAAATTCTCGACTGCACGATAGTTTCAACAATGGGAATCAAGGCATAAAAGGCCTGTGCATATATATCAATTTCGATCAGAGTGATTCGGAATAAACACGTACATTACTATCTCCATCTTCATACAAAACCAGAAGTCACAACCACCTAATTTATCAAAAAAGTTGCAGAAATGAAAGAGCTCGGAATGTAGACAGGTACAAGCATAAAAACAGACATACAAGTTGAAAGTGAGATTACAACAATACTGAAAATCATCAAAAATACTTGTGAATTTTGAAATGTTATACATAAAAATTCAAACTATCCAGAGCAATACACATAAATAATGGTGTAAGCACATTTATAACAAAAAAAAAAAATTAAGGAAAATAGTCCCCTCAAAGAAGTACAAGTACTGTAATGAAATTAAGAAGATAAACGAAGGAAAGGAGGAATGAAGGTTGCACTTGTTTTGTGTTATTACCGGAGCCCAGATCAGAAGTGGTGGAGATGGGGCCACGGCCACCACAAGAAGAGGCATTAAGGGAGGCAGAAGCTGATGGAGACACCTCCGACGATGGCCTACCACCGCCTACGGCTGCCGGAGCAGGATTTTGACCTTTTGTTCCAAGAAAATCATGAAACGTTGCTGTCAACTTCTGTTGATTATCACCAGTAGCAGTAACAGTAGCATTTACATAGTCATTATTACTGTTACTGTGAGCATGAGCCATGTATATAATTTTTATATATAAACTTTAGATATATTTATTTATGCATAAATTGAACACCATTTCCACCATAACTAAAGCTTCACAAAACCCTCAAAACAAGAATCTTTACCCAAAAAATTAAAAATAATCAAAGCAAAAGTTCATATCAAAGAATCCCAAAAAACTGAAAAACAAAAATCAAGCATGAATCTTGAAATTGAAGCTCAAGAGTGTGTGATTGTGTGAGAGATAATAAAGAGAAAAAGGGTGCACGATTTTCCAGAAAAACAAAACATAAATTCAGAGATCGATGAGAGAGAGAAAGAGAGCATTAAAAAGTAAAAGTTATTTCTGGCTTTACTCTTACAGACTTTAGACTTGCACGCATACAGATACAAATGTGCTTTTTTGTTTTTCTTTTTTGTTTTTTTTTTTTTTTTTTTTTTTCCTTCCTCTCTGTGATTGTTGAGTGAGTAAAAGATTTTTGTTTATAAAAATAATGTAATTTTTAAGGGTAAAATATATAGTTAAAAATTATTTGTAATTTTTTTTTGAGATAAAATATGTAATTGAAAAGTGTGGATAACTATGATGCTCGTTATTATTGGGTCTGGTCTTAGCGCACGTACAAGTGGAGGATGTTTGTGTGAGAGAGAGAATAACACGAGATTTGGGGTGAGTAATTGTTTATTTATGATATTTGGAAAGCTTTGCTAAATTGCTTTTTGACCTCAATGTTTTGAAGTTTTTGCATTTTTACATTTCGTTGAAATTATGATACAGGTATACCACTAAATCGCCCTAAAAAATAGAATAATGATATTTATCTCAATTTTGAGAATGATCTCTATCCAGTTGATACTTTTTTATTGGAAAACGATGAGATGCCTTTTGCATGTGAATATGAACACCTCCTCATTCTTCAATGAATATATATTAACTCAAGTAAATAGCATTAGTATACAAAATATATAGTTGAATATTTGATAAAAGATGTAGATCCTATTAAGCCCATGTTTGGTATAGATTAAAATAAGTCAAAGGTCATAATCGATCTCAATCACATATTTTATGGAATGCACAACATTTCAAACAAACATCTCATCAACTTTTATCAAAATCTACTAAAATTTGATTTTAATCTCCACCAACAACAACAAGGAATAAATGTACTGTTGAAAATAAATTTAAAAAATGAATGAATTTTAGAAAATGAAGGCTAGACGGGTCCTAAATTGCAACTTATACCAACATTATAAAAATATCACTTTTAAATGAAACTATTGTATCCCTAGATGTTGAATAAACAAATTATTTTTATTGATGTAATGTATGATGTAAAACGTTTAAGCGATTTTGGCCCCGTTTGAAATTCATTACTTTGGAAAATGTGATTTGTAATAATGAGTTTTTAGAGAATGTATAGTTAAAAGTAGTGAATCTTTTTGAATTTATGTGTAAATTATTTTATTGATAGAATGTGTAGTTAAAAATAAGTTTTAAAAAATGAAGTTTGAAATAATGAGTCACAAACAAGGGCTTCAAAATCTAGTTACTATTATCTAACTCTTCCTAAATTATTTTAACCAAGAATTATTCTCGGATTTCTATTGTTTGGAAGTGTTTAAATGGTCTAGTTCATTCTCAAATTGTCAACAAAACATATGTATTATTTCAACGTTTACACGTTGTCAAGTCTTTCAAGACGATTTGATCATTCTCTATAGTTACAAACTATTTATAGTCTCAAATTATTGAGAAAGTCATAGTCTTATGCAAATGTATATACGATGTCTTGCTTTTCAATATAAGTTATTTATTCAAGATACTTACAATCATCAACGCACTCTCAAATTGTTTGACAAACGTTTGCCTTAACTAAAAAAATGGTTAAAATTGATATTCATTCCAGCAATTTACCCACAAAACCCACAAAAAGTGGTCATTTCTTTTTTTCTTTCTCCTGAAAATGGGTTCGACGCACAAGAACATCATTTGTAAAATGTGCTTTTGATCTTGGTGAGAGATGCACATAAACAATTTCTTTATCGATCTCTTTGCATTTATAGAACTCCGACATTGTAAATTTTTATATACACTTTAAAATAGCGTTATTGTTACATTTTTGTGACAATGGCATAACTATAATTAAATAAGTGACAAAAAAGTACGTATAATAGAAATCAAGTTAATCTACGATAAATATGAAATAAAAACGATTATGGCATCAACTAATATCGAAAGATCACAATCTCATGAATTTATTGTTTAGTTAAACTTGTATAATTTTAATCCATCACGGTGAGGAGAGATATGTTGCGGGGTGGGATGTGGGACCCACTGCCACCCACCCTATAGGGGTGGATTTTGTGAGAGTTGGGCAATATAATCTCATTCCCTTGAATCCCTTCGCAGGAGGAGAGCAAATTTGTAATTATAATAAGCATATTGAAAAGAGTATCCTTCAAAGGCAATTATAAAATATAAAAACTTCCGTTTGATAAATGTTTTTTTTATATAAACAAATAATGAGATATTTTCGAGGCAAAAATATGGTTAAAAAGTTATTTGAAAAAATGCATGTGAGAAAATGTGGTTTTAAAAAATGTGTTGTTTATAAATGAATGATAAAACTGCAAGTTTGTAGGGGGTGCAAAACGATATGTTAAAAAGCCTGGAGGTAAAAATAGACGTATATGTTAAACGATGGGTCTATAAAGCAAAAAATTCGAACGAGCTTGAGAAGGAAGAGGACGTATGAGTGGAGGATTTTCGTTGGCATGTGGGAGGTGAGTGGGGTAGAATTTTGTAGCATAGATTCTCTCTCCCTCTCTCTCTCTAGTTTTAAAAAAAATATATATATATATATATATATATATATATATCATGTGGGAGGTGAGTGGGGTAGAATTTTGTACATAGATTCTCTCTCCCCCCTCTCTCTCTCTCTAGTTCTTTAAAAAAAATAAAATATATATATATATATATATATATATATATATATATATACATACATAGTTTCCCGCCATTTTTAGCTACTATTTTAGTAAACTTTATAATTTTATTAATTATTTTAATAATTGAATTAGGAAACTTCAATTAATGCAAAATTAATTATATGTGACATATAATAAATGATTTATTGATTTGTAAAAAATAAAAAATCTATAAATAGATCAAATTTGTTGTAAGTATTGTATTGTATTAATGAATGACAATTGTACCCCTCTAACCCTAATTATAATTACTTTGTATATCCCTTTCTTCTCCTATATATACCAGTATTTCACTCGTACGATGCACGAAAGTTATTATCCACAATATCAATTTCAATAAATTTCGTAAAAGTTTAATGTTATACATAATCAACACATATATAAATGCATAAAAATGAATTCTCTATTACAATAATTATTAGAAATTAAAAAATAACGTTAGCAATTCAAATCATTAAAAAATTCTTTGAATAATAAACGTCAATTTATATATTTGGATAAAAAATTATTATCGATTTCAATAATTTTTATGAATTATTAATAACTTCATTGAAAATGTATTTTAGTAGTTTTTTAATGGTATATCATATTTGATGTAATATTATGTGCACGAATATTGATTCATATGAAAGTTATTAGCATATTTCTCATAACTTCTACATTTGCCTCTTATATTTAACATACTTTTTTAATTTTCATTAAAAAACATCAATCACAATAATTAAAAAAGAAATATTCAGAATATTTGAATTTAACCAATTAAACTTTATTTACAAAAATAAGTAGTCAAAATAATAATTTTGAAAATCTTGCGATTATCATGATACGATAAATGAGTAAAGTTGGAGATTATGAAATTATATAAAAAATTATACCCTATAATCTTTAAAAATTTATTAAAATTAAGAATGATTAAAAAATATTAATCATTCTATTAATATTATTAACTAAAAAAATCAAAGTATTAACTCTTCAATATTAACCTTCGTTCAATAACTTATTCTATAAATTATTTATAAGCAGTACATTTTTTTAACCCACTTTTTAACCACATATTTTTTCAAAACTATTTTTCAACCACACATTTTTTCCTCGAAATAGTTGCTGAACAGAGGTTTAATTTATTAAAATATTTAATAATAATATATATTTAGAAAATATGATTTGTAATATTAAAGATAATAAATGATTTGACCATTAATAATTAAAACACAATTTAATTATTGATGACTACACATAGAATTTATAATATTAAGAACAACAAATAAATAAAAAAAATCAATAATTAAATAATAATTTTAATACTGATAACTAAAAATATTGATTGAACTCATTCAATATTAATGTTAATAATAAAAATAATTATTATTTTAAGTAAAATATACAAAAAACAATAACATCATATTAATTATTTACTATAATATTAAAACATAAAGAATTTAATAATTAAATTCTGTCAAACTATCCTACTTTTATATATAGTAAGTATAGATATAGATTTTCACCAGTGCGATGAACTGAAATTGCTATCCACAACATAGATAAGTATTCATAAAATTTAATGATTATAGTAATATAGATAAGCATACATAAAATTTAATGATTATACATAATCAACACAAATAAAAAAGATACAAAAATAATTTTTTACTACAACAATTATTAAAATTTAAAAACAACATAAATAATCCAAATTATCGAAAACTTCATTGAATGATAAATGCAGATTATGTAGTTTTTTTAATTGTATATCATGTTAGATGTAATATTATGAGTACAAATATTAATATTTGTTCAAGATATAAATATATTTATTATAATTTCTACATTTGCCTCACATATTTAAATTTTTGTTCAAAAATCACAATAAATTATAAATATGTGTTTAATCTTAACTCATCAAATATACGACAATTGAACAATATTGAAGATCAAGAAATTATTATATCATAAAATTTTTGCACAATTATTAAATTAAAAATTATTAAAAAAATATTAACCATTGTTTAATATTTACCATAAAATAATATATATATGCAATAAATGCATTCACACTAATCCACTTTACATTCACACTAATTCACTATTCTCCATTTATATATATAGTATAGATGGGGCTCTGGTTCATAATAGAATACACAAGTTTATTGGTGTCTCTACTTTTCTCTCTTTTTCTTTCTATTTTATAACACGTTATCAGCACGATTCTCTAAAATTATTAGAAGGTAATTTTTTTTTAGCTATAATCATTTGTCATGTGTATCAAAATTAATTTGATAACACGTGAATTTTTTTAACTGCATCAATGCGAATCTGATTCATGGAACTTGATTTTTTTTAGTCCAAATCATTACAATTCCAAATCAGTTCCTGCATAATCTGAATTCAATTCAATTAAAATTTTGAATTCAATTCATTCCAAATCACAATCATTCATTGGGTTGCGTGATTGTTTTGTTAATTGTTGAATTGCGTCCATATTTTCCAATTGATTCTTCTATTTTTTCCAAATTCAATTAATGTTTCAGAATTACATAAATTTTGTGCCATATTTTAATGTTTAGTTGATGCGTTATTCACATATGTATTTTACATATTATGCGTGTTTAATGAATTACGTTGTTGCTCCTGAAGTAGCGCAACTGTATAATTAATATTCCAGAAGAATATTAATATGGGTGTTTAATTTATATATTATTGTTGAATTTTTTCCATTATGTTGTTGCTCCTGAAGTAGCGCAACTGTATAATTAATATTCCAGAAGAATATTAATATGACTATCATAAATAATTTTTTGTTGCTCCTGAAGTAGCGCGGCTGTATATAATTAATATTTCAGAAGAATATTAATATGACTATCATGAATAGTTTGTTGTTACCCCTGAAGTAGCACAACTTTATAATGTTCAAGAAAGATTATTATTTGCTCAAGAAGTGCATAAATTATAATTGTCAATATTGCAGAAGAATATTTGACCTATTATTGAAGAAATAATTAAAAAAAAAAAAACATGCTCCCGAAGTAGCATATATATCGAAGAATATTGACATTTTATTCTTGAATAATAGCAATTTTAGATTTATAATTATTCCAAAAGAATAATTCATTATTGCTCTTGAAGTAACGCAATAAATAATTAATATTCCAGAAAAATATTAATTGTAAATTTGTCTATTATACATAATTTATTATTACTCCTGAAGTAGTACAACATTATAATTAATATCCTGAAAGGATGTTATTTGCTCCTGAAGAGCATGAATTATAATTTTCAATATTTTAGAAGAATATTGATTTATTATTTCTTTCGGAAGAATCGAAATAAATTCGTTAAAGTATACCTTATTCCAGCAAATTATTATTGTTATTATTTTTTTGCTCTTTCAATTTTGTCATTGGAAATCACTACGTTATTTTGAATTCTCAAATACATTATTAGATTTGATTCTACCGTATATTAGTTATATATCTAATTTTATATATGGAATTCACGTGCATGTTTAGTATCTTTTGCATATTGGTAAAAGATTTAGTCAATTTTGTTAACTTCTATATATGGAGATTCTTTTTCCTGATATATGTTTGGTAATTCATTTTTATATATAAATTCATATTATATTTATATGGTAATTAATATTCTTTAAGATGATTAAATATTTGTAGATGTTCATTCATAAATTCTGATTTAATAATGTATCATGTTGTTGCTCACGAAGTAGGACAACAATAGTAGTATTCTTGAAAAATATTACTTGCTTGTCATGAGCAGTATATTACAATTTCAATATCCCAGAAGAATATTGATCCAATGCTCTTGAAGAAGCATAATTTAAACGAATATGGTGTTGGTGTTCTCAAATAAACACAACCCACGTTTGATAAATATTCCAGAAAAATATTTTAACGTCACTCGTGTAGAGCACAAATATTGTTGGCTTCAAAGGTATAGTGAATTATTAATATCAATATTCCAGAATAATATTGACTTATTATTCTTAAAGAATTGCAATTTTAGCAATATAATTATTCCAGAAGAATAATTTGTTATTTTGCTCCTAAATAGCAAAATAGATATTAATTATTGTTATAATTGAATGAGATTCGAACCAATATTCCAGCAGAATATTGCGTTATTACTACGTTTCAATATTCTAGAAGAATATTATTTTATTGCTCATGTGATAAATATTACATTCTTTTCTCAAAGAAATTCGAATTTATTAATAATCCAGAAGATTATTATGATGTAGAATAACATATTATTGTGATGATTCCTAAAGAATCATAATTTTATCTCATATAAAATATAATAATGGAATATAATTTGCTCTCGGAGAGCTCAATATTATGAGATATGTTATTAATTTAATATTACAATATTCCGGAAGAATATTGACATATTGATTTTGAATGAGTAATAGAAACGTATTTTTCGAAGTAACATATGTTTCGAAAAATATCTTATTTGAGTTCATGTTTATCCCTGAAGGAAAACATATAACTTATGTCATAAGGACATTGATTAGTTTGACTACTTGAATAATATATGATTTAATCATTGAATTATATCTTATATTGAACCAGAAGTTCAATTTGATTTTATTATTTGGCATGACCAGTTGGACCATCACTGGATCAATAATGATGCGAAATTAAAATTGATATTCAATGAAGAACCAGAAGATTCTTCAATTCAATCATATATGATGTTTGTTCTCATTCATGAAATTTTTCATTATCACTAGCTAAAATAGGGATTAAATTCCTTATATTTCTGAAAATTAATTAGGGTGATAAATGGGGGCCCATCATCCTCCACGTTGATCATCTAAATATTATTTGTATCTAATAGATTTGATACATGTACTAGATGATTGCATGGTATTCGCAACCTGAAGTTTGCGAAATTATTGCTCAAATTATGAATTATGAGCATAATTTTCAGATTATATAATCAAGAATGTGTCTTGATAGTGCTAGTGGACATGAATCTCAACATTTTGATAAGTGTTAGTTGGGATATCGATAAATGGTTTAACATTTTTGCTTGTTAAATGCCTCCAATTAATTTAATTGAGAACAAAATACTTCCCTTTTTGTTTAGGGAATTCTATTACGCATCATGTCAATATCATATTTCTCTATATTATAATTGGCTTATGGTTGGAGCCTAATTTTTTCATATAATTTTTTAATAGTGCAATTGATCCACCACAATGCACTGATATGGGAAATAAAGAATGTTGAGAAAAATGCGTTGTTTGAACATATATCCCAAATGGGTGATATTTTACAACGTTGAAAAATAAAGTTATTGTCAATTTGATTGGACAATTTTCTCAACATTAGGGGGGAATAGCTTAAAATCAAACAAATGCATCATATTATGTTATATATATCCTCGCGATTAATAATACGAACCAGAAGTTCGATTGAAAATATGAACGAAACGTTCAAAGATAACATAATTACAAGATGCATAAGAGATTAATAAAATCTCATGCTCTATCTTATATTGATATGTAGTACGCCTGAAGCGTAACGATATTTGATTCAAATAAAGATCCCTAAACAAGTAAAAATAGAGCAAATGATTATAATGGCCTTATTGAGGACGCATATACTCATGAGAGAGTATTTATTGACATAATTAATTGTAAATCTCTAGAAGAGGTTCAAGTACTTGAAATATTAAAAATTGAGATCTCTATAGCTATGTCTTGTGGGGGAAAGAAATCAAATTGAGATGATAATTGTGTCGACACACTTTTTAAAGCACTTATACAAAAGCAAATTTCGAAGCTAGCCGCATCATAATTTGAATGATAGCGAGGATAATAAAAGAAAATATGTCGAAGAAAATCGACATAAAAATAGTTGGCAAAAATATGCATTCAGGCTAAATTAAACTTATTACAAAACCTGAAGTTTTGGGACCTGAAGTCCAAACGCATAGAAGTGTAAAGCCAGTAAAATACCTATAGGTATAGTCGTAATACACGACTTGTTGCGCAACGAATGTTTGAAAGATCTGGCATAGATACAATATTTTATTTGCCTGAAAATGCATAATAAGTGCCTATAAATATATGATTATTATAAATGTATATAATGAAAAATGATTTACTCTGATTACTAGCTTGCGCTCTTTTATGTACCAATGAGTGATATCAAAATGTATGATCATCAAATCGGTACGTTGGGAGTATTCTTTGAAGTACCAATGAGTGAGATTAAAAAGGGTAATCAATACCTCGGTACTTTGGGATTGCGGTGAAATAATTAGAGAAAATCCATTTGAAATATAGGAATCGTTGCCTATCTAAAGTTTCACGACTTAAATTTGGTGGTAGCAATTAGACAATTGCAATGTGAAACATATACGATGTCTGAAGCATACAGTATAATCCTTGAAAGATTAAATAAATTTGAAATATATAGTTCAAGTTTTTAAGAAACTTGTTTAATCAAAGTATACATATGCTTTGCGATCTGAATATTTAATATGCCTTGAAAAGATTCAATTTGTAATTGAATGTGATTGTCGTATAAAATTATATTTGAAAATTCAGGCAATTGATTTTCAAGATACAAATTCATGGTTAATTATTCACCTGAAGTGAATAAGTTAATTGTTCATTGAAGTGAATAAGTCACTTCTAGATTTGAGAATTGCATTAAATGCATTGATGAATATTGATTATAGAACATGATTCGATGTAGCATGTTCAAATAATTGGAAATATTTTATAGTTCTTCAAGTTCAAATGAATAATTGAATTTATATTCGAAGAACAAATAATACAAGATATGCACCATTTATATATGTTTGGTAAACATATTCGATATTGCACCGATTTACAGTTGAAATAATTAAATGTAGTATCAATATAATTGTAATGTTCCAATGAGGGGGAGCTAATATACGCTACACTCTTTTTTCCTTAGCCGATGTTTTATCCCACGAGGTTTTCCTGGCAAGGTTTTTAATGAGGTAGCTGTCATCAATATCTATTGATATACTCTCCTATACGAAACTCCTGAAGAGATCAAGATATGAATGATTCAATAGAGATTGAATTAGGGGGAGTAACTATATGGATGATTCAATACATATTGAATCAGGGGAAGTAGCTGTACTCTTTTTCCTTCGTTCAGGTTTTTTCCCACTGGATTTTTCTGACAAGGTTTTAACGAGGCAGCATCAAAATACTCCAGAATTTCAACAAATCTACTCAAGTGATAATGAAGCTGATTTATCTACAAAAGCACCATCAACATCTACATTCAAGAAACCAGTTCACAAGATTGGGATACATCAACTCGATGATTTACAACGATCAACACTAGGGGGAGTAGCCGTACTCTTTTTCCTTAGCCAATGTTTTGTCCTGTTGGGTTTTCCTGGCTAGGTTTTAACAAGGCAGCATTCATCTTAATACTCCAAGAACAACTGTACTCTTTTTCCTCGGTTTGATATTTTTGTCCCATTGGGTTTTTATCAAACAAGGTTTTAATGAGGCAGATATTTTATAATATGTCATTCAAGGGAGAGTGTTGTAAATATTGTATTGTATTAGTGAATGACAATTGTACCACTCTACCCCTAGTTATAATTACTTTGTATATCCCTTTCTTCCCCTATATATATGGGGCTCTGGTTCATAATAGAATACACAAGTTTATTGGTGTCTTTACTTTTCTCTCTTTTTCTCTCTAGTTTATAACAAAATTGTATATTATTTTTATTCTTTTGATAATTATTGTAATATTTTGAAGTAAAAGAATATGCAATATGGGTGTCAAATTCAAGATCTTAACTAGAAGTTTAATACAAGCTAACAAATGAAAACAAACTCTAATTATATCATTCGTAAAATTGCCTCAAATAATAAATGTAAAAGCTTAATTTATACTTTTTACTTTTTTCAATATCCAATCTTTTTAATTTATCTCATTTAAATCATAAAATGATATCTATCTTTTCTTACCTAAATTCAATTTGACATAAATGATTAATTTCATATATTTTTTCTTATCAAATTAAAAGAAATAATAGATATCAAATCTTTTTAAGTAAATTCAATTAAAATATTTTAATTTCTACAACTTTATATTTCGATAATTTTTTTTGTAATTTTGAAATTAATTTTATAAATTTACTCATTTTGTTCATTTATCTATTTTTTAATTTTATAAATTTAAAAGAACATCAATTTATAAAATATATACTACAGACTTTAATAATTAATTCATTGAGTTCTATAGAAAATAAAAATATAAGGTTTTATCAAACTTATTCTATTTAAAAATAAAAATATGGTTAATACATTTATTTAACAGGCAAAAAAGATAGTTTTTGTGTGTGTGTGTGTGTGTGTGTAACATGACCATTTTTAATATTTGGTGAAAAATAAAATGTCACGTTGTATTTGAATCATTGAATAGGAGTAAGTTTGATATTGATATTGATATAGACTATAGAAATAGTTTTAAATGTGTGATTGAAAGTGAAAGAAGGTAGTATAAAAAATAAAATAATTGTCAAATCAATTAATTGAGTGGTTGAAAGTTGATTTTCTTTTTTTAGAATGTGTGGTTAAAAAGTAGTATGTGCAATTGTGAAAAATTAGTTTTTAAATAATATATGGTTGTGAATGAACATTAAAAAAAAAAATTTTTTGAATAATCAATTCTATATAAATAATTAAACTAAGAAAATTAGAGAATGAACAATTAACTTTTAAAAAAATGCAATTCATTAATTTTTTTTTTTTGGGGATTGTATATTGAATACGCAATTATAAATTAAAGTAAGAAATCTTATATGGAGAAATGAAATTATAGATTATTCACAATTTGTGCATACAAATTATTATTATTTATTTTATTGTGTTGTTTTTATCGGGCATTGTGTTTTTACAACTTATTCAATAAATAATTTTTAATTATATATTCCGTGCATCGCACGGATGCGATTACTAGTATGTGTATATATATATATATATATATATAGTTATTAAAATATATTTTTGAAAAATTGTTTAAAAAATTTGTATAGTTAAAAGGTGACTTTAAAAATGTATTCTCTCTCCATTAAAATAATATTATAATTTTTTCTCGGGACTCTCAAACTTTTATAAGCCTCCGTCACGTTTTGATTAAAATTTGATCACAAGTCAAAGTCAATAATTAATTTTAATTATTTATTTCATATGACTCACAATTTTAATCACATATTCCATCAACTTTTATTAAGATGTACTAAACCCCTGTTTGTTTCAGAAGTTTTTACACAACTTTACTCTAAAACTCATTTTCAACCACATATTTTTACAGGACCCATCACTTTCACATTTTTCAACCACACATTCTCCTAAATATTCATTTTTTCTCTAATTTTTCCTACACCAAACGAGTTGTAAAAATCTTATTTTAATCTCTACAAATGAGGAAAAGTAAGAAAGACGTGTCCTCAATATTTTTATTTTAACACGAGTCTTGCTACAATTACCGCGAGGTTTACACCCTCACATAGAAGTGGGGCAGCTCATAGTCCCATGTGAAGGGGGTGCAATCCCGGTAAAAGTCCCAAAATTATTTTAAAATTGTATGCACATTTGCGCAATATCCTCCACAAAAAGGTTTACACCCCTCACATTGTATGTTTGATTGCATTTATTTGTACTGAAAAAATGTTTCATTAAGTCAAAAATATTCCTTTTTTTTTTTGTTTGATCGAAACATTTTCTCTAGCAAATATTTTCTAGGTACAAGTGGTTAAAGGGCCTTTTTAAACCAACTTTCATTCAAATATTTTCTCACCATTTTGGTGAAAAAATGTACATGGAAAAGGGAAATATTTCCATTTTCTTTTTTCATGTGCAATCAAATATACCCTAAAAGTATTTTGGCTGAGGATCCCCCCCACCCCACAAAAAAATTCATCCCTCCCAAAATTCATCTTCAACAACATACTTTTATGTAACACATAAGAGTAAAATTATTCGAAAACGAGCAACATTTAGCCCTTATTTTGTTCTTACTTTCTAAAAATCATTTTCAATCACATATTTTATGATACTTAATATTTTTATCAATTTCCATTTTATTTTACATTTTTTATTTTTTATTTTTAACTTTTTCTAATAGGGAAAAAGATTTTTTTTTTTAAGAATTTGGCGTGTCCGTGGTAGGACCCAATTATTCGAGATAGGACGCTCCTAATGGATTCAAGTCCTGCGGATCTCGAATGCGCCAAGTTTTTGTGTCATCCTTATTAACGTTTAAATAATATTTTCTACCGTTAAAATTTTGAGGAGTCAGAAGTGTTACAAATCTATACTATATTTGAAAGTTGGAAAGTCTGACCATTGTTTGACCATTCTTTTCCCGCTCAAACTCTTTTTCCCAATTTCAGCCCAGAAAAAAAAGATTAAAACCCTGTTTCCGGATTTTCAGTTGAAGAAACCAGAAAAGAGGGAAGAAAAAGCACTACACAAAAGGGAAAAAAAAGGGGAAGAAGGACTGTTCTTCTCCCATTTTCCCAACGCTAACTTCAAACCTACGAAGGAAGACGACGCCCATCTTCTTCACACAGATTTGGCAACCTCATGGGCACGCTGGCCCATAGCGAAATGCCCCCGATTGTGTTCTCAAACGATTCAATGTTACTTCGATTTCAGCCATCGCGCATCGCACTGCACCGCCTCCTCGCCATCTCTCATGATGTAGGTCAATGGATAAGCAGATGCCAGTTGCCTCCGATTCTGCTTCTCAGGGGAGTCAGATTTTGGTTTCGATTTTAAATTCCTTTACTTTACAAAGCTTTTTCCCTGCGCGTTTCTTCTTTGTTGATTATTTAATTTTTTATTTTTGCATTTCTTCTTATTTTGTTATTAAAAAAAAGTTAATATCTCTACATTGTGATTCTGATTATTTTTTTTCGTTTTTTCTGCAATAAAAATAGTGTATTCGAGAAGATCCTAATGAGACCACTGAGCATGAAGTTCCTAATGAAATCTTCAGCCTTGAGTATGTGTTTCATGATTTGCAGGTAAGTGTGTTCTATAAATTTTGTTTGAATGTTTAAATATTATTTTATGAACTTAGAGATTATATTGGAATATGATGATAATATTCAAAGCATTAAAGCTTTCGAAAACCTTGAAAACTGCAATCCTGTGAAATGAGACCCAACAAGAGCTGTGATTGACGTTATAAAAACTAAATGGAAATGCCTAAATTCTTGAGATTTGATCAACTTTTGTAATCTATATATTTTCCCTTCAATTGATTCATTTCTTATGATTACTACTTTGTGTGCAATAATGATGTGATTCCCTATCTTATGGTTTACTACTATAAATCTTTGATTTACGTTCTAATATATAACAATCACGTTAAAAAGTTGATTGGGATCATTGATAATAAATATTGATCTTCTTTAATGTTTGTAAAGTTTGATTGGTGTTCAGTTTGAGAGATAGAGCTCAGGTTGAATAGTTGTTCTGCTACATCGTTGAGGAGTCCTCACAAGATGCGAATAGCAAACAAATGTTCAAGTGAGTTGAGATGTCTTTGAAGTAAAAGAATAAGCATTATAATGATCATTTGTAACTTTATGCGTAACTTTATGCATTACTTTATGATGATATTTTCTAAAAATTCTTTGTTACTGGCTTACTGCTGCTTAGATTGTAATTTAGAAGGGACGTAATCTTGTAGTTGTTTGAGAATAGTCCATTTTTATTCTAATAGTTATTTCATAATGTAGGTTTCCTTTCATTGTCCGTGAAGTTTTTACATGTGAGATTGATGTCATCTTTAAGACTTTGGTGGAGGAAGAGGAGGTGAAATCATTGTATCAAACAATTGGAAAATAAGGTTGTAGACCAAATTGGTGTTCTAGCATCTGATATTTATTGTGTGCTCTATTATCTGTAGCTTATGGATTTACTATTCTCTTTTCTGGAACCGAATCGTCCTCATAGTGCACTTGCGAGATATTTTAGTAAGGTACTCTTTATTGTATAAGCTTTTTTGTAGTTTTTTTTTTTTTTTTTTAATTTTTGTGTTGCTTTTTGTCATTTTCAATACATAATAAGTAGGAGTCATAACCAGTCATTTCATTGTAGAATAGAAATGAGGAAATATCTTATTCCCATTATTTATTTAATCACCAGACCTGTGTCACTTAGGGGAGTGTTCTTGACTTTACTTGATGATAGATATAGTATTACTATTATGCCTAAGGTTATAATACTTTATTTGTGTTCAAGAAGACGAGCTTTCATATTCATAATTAGGTAGGTATACTTCATTTGGTCTGATAAGATTCTTTTGCCGTTGATTTTAAATTTGTTAAACAAATTTCTTATTAGTTCGAGAACTTAAATGTATTGTTAACGTGTGTGTATATATTTTTTTTTTTACTGCTGTAATTATATTTTGTCCGTGGAAGGTTTGATGACTCTTATCACTGTAATTCTTGGGATTTAATTGCCACATTCATTTAGCAGGACTGTATTTTAGCTTTGATCAAGCAACTAAATAATTGATTTTTGTGCATTTTGAATCTGAATTGAGCTATGACAACATGTGGTATTGGGAACTAATTTATACCATCCCTTTGCTGTCCAAAAAATGATAAACATATGCTCATGTACAGGGAGAATCAAGTTGTAAACTTTGTTATTTGAAGCTTTCTTTTCTTTTGTTTTGTTTCGTTTCAAATAACAATATTTTCTTAACTAGACGTCGTACGTTCTAGCCGATGTTCATTCTTTTTATTATCAAATTAAAGCAAATAATAAATATACGAATTTTCGAAGTAAATTCAATTAAGTTGTGTTGATTTTTACAACTTAAATTTTCGATCAATTTATTCATCATTTTGATATTATTTTTATTTATCTGCGAATTATGTTCATTGTCTATTTTTTTTTTTATAAATTTAAATAACTACAATATGCAGAATATATATTACAGATTTTAACAAATGATTCATATAATTTTTATTAAACAATTGATTAGTCATCAATTTTTATTAATTGATATGTTTGAGGTATGCACACTAAAATACATAATTCATGACCCGTTTCTTCGAAAAAATGGTAAAACAATTCATTGGTCCGCAATCTTTTACTGTTTAAAGAAGCTATTGTAATTTCAATTAGTTATATTATTTGTTAAATTTTAATAATTATTGTAAACGTGTTACAATGGAAATGAAAAAAATTGATTAAATATATTAGAATATAAATAAATGTGATATTCTATATAAATTTCTCACATTGGAAATTAAAAAAATTTGGGATTCATATATTTAAAAATAAATAGATTTGCTAGAATTTGTGCAAAATAATCATTTATTTTAAGAAAATTTATGTAACATTACATAAAGATCAACTTACAAAAATATACCAAAAAATTAAAGAAAAAGAACAGAAGAAAAAAAAAAGTTAAAATGGCATCAGTTGCTTTTCAATGGCTGATACCAAGCAATTATGAGAATAGGATTGTATTTATATATATTTTATAATTTGAGATTAATGTCATATTGAATCCTTGCTAGATAATATTTTCAGTATAATTCTTTTTTTTTTTTTTGGAGAAATTATATGTTTTTTATGCTAAACGAAAAATTGTTCGGTTAAACTTTCTATATAAATTTATTATTTTATATTTGTAAATTATTGTTCTCTCGGAATTTATAATTTTCTATTATATTATTAATATTTTCTTGCATATAAATAATATTATGATTTAAGTATATTATTTAGATTTAAGTATAAAAACATATAATTAAACACACGTTTATAATTATTGTGATTGATGTTTTTAAAAGAAATTTCGAGAAAATGTTAAATACGATAGGCAAATGAAAAAAATATGAATACTATGGTTAATAATGAATTATATTTTTTTAATCATCTTAATTTTAATAGTTGCATAAATGTTAAATGATTTACAATTTTTATGAGAAATATATTGATGTCATCCACAAAATTAATATTTTACCATAATATTACATTAAATATGATACATAATTAAATAAACTATTAAATTTGTATTTTCTTTGAAATTAATAATAGCTCATAAAAATTATTGAAACTAACAGTCATGTATTACTTAAATATATAAGTTGACTTACTATTCAAAGAAGCTATTATAATTTGAATTAGTTATATTATTTATTAAATTTTAATAGTTATTGTGATATAATATTATTTTTCATACATTTTAAATTTGTGTTAATTATGTATAAGTATTAAAGTTTTTCAAATACTTATCGAAATTGATATTTTTAAATAACTTTCGTGCATCGCACGGGAGAAATACTAGTTAAAGGTTTAAAACTCTAAAAGGATTTTACATTACATTATACTCATGTTTGATTTTCATTATTTTGAAATCATGATTTTCTCTATCTTTTTTTTAATCACATATTTATCAATAAAATAATCATACAAAAAAATTCAAAAAAAAAAAAAAAATTACTTATTTTTTAATCATACGTTCTCCAAAAAATTATTATTTTAAATCACAAAAACCTTTTTATACAACTTGAACACACCTTATATAATATTTTGTCTATACGTATTTGAGTATTGATTATGAGTACACTTGTTGACTGCATCCACTCTCACTCTGCCCCATTTCTCAATAGTCCCTTTCTCACATTGTCTTTGCTTTATCAAGAGAATTACTACTGATCTCAGGCGGTGTTTGATACACATATTTCATGAAAAATAAATTTCATAAAAAATGAAAGTGTAATGTTGAATGCGATTTTGTTGGATGAAAAATATTTTATTTCTTGTCTCGATCATCGTGATTTTTATGAAAATAAGGAAAATATTTTCTTTTAGTTTAATTGAGAATTCATTTTTCACATTTACTTTCACTTTCAACTTTCAATCAAACACAATCAAATTCCTTTATTTTATTTTTCATGAAATTAATTTTTTGGAACTTATTTCCTTTTCACTCATTTTTCATGCTTACGATCGGATTAGTATTTTATCTTATCAATACTAATAATTTAAATCTTGATATGAGTAGATTTCATTTTCCATTTTAATGCTATCATCATCTTTAATTTTGGTCCTTAACTTTACAATTTCTTTCAGTAAAGTCCGTGATTGAAACATCGAAGATTTCAAGAAATGTTTCCTTAAATGAGTAAATTTAAAATAAATTATTAAGTATTTTTTAACACAATCATTACAATTTATAAATCTATTTATAAATAACACGATTTATCAAATCATTTTTTAATCATACACATTTTCTTTCATCATTTTTAATCGTACATTTTACCTTGAAAACATAAATAAATAAATATAATTGCTCCAGTCTTACCGATTTTTCTTCTTCGCTGTTGCAATAATAATGATAATTATAAGATTCTTGATTCAAGCAGATAATGGGCCTCATGGATATAATATTAGTTATCACATCTCAATAATGAAATAACATAAGTCATTATTTATATATGATGCATACGTGTTTGGCTAAACTTATAAAATTCACTTGTCATTTTATAAATAAATAACCATACACATGTTAGAAGTTACAATTTCAATTTTAAGAAAAAATGTTTAAAATTTTTAAAATCAAGCCTTAATTAGATTTTATTAATTAAAATATATTAATATCACAATAATAGAATTTATGGTCATAATAATATATAAATTATGGTCACAATCACAAATCAGATTTTAGAGGTATTTTTTATCAAATTAATTGATCGCGACTTATCTTTTGATCACGTATTATAAAAATTATTTAGTCACGATCTATTTTTCGATCACAAATTACAAATTTATATGTCATAACTTATTTTTCAATCACAATTTATTAAGTTAATCAATCACAATTTATTACTACATCACAAATCATAAATGTTATAGGTCACAACTTATTTTTACGTCACAAATCACAAATATTAAAGGTGATAACTTCTTTCTTAATCACAAATAATGAAAATAATGGGTTATGACTTTTTTATATCATAATTTACAAATTAATTGATCATTACTTAAAAAATTGTAAGTCAAAATTAAAAATGTAGTTACAATTTCAAAATTTTGTAGGTCACTAATCACAAAAAACTAGTTTAAGGGTTAGAATCAATATTCATCCCACCACCACATTGACCACCAACTGCCGCCGTCCACCACCCCACCTGCTCCATCATTGCCCACCACCACTATCTACACCAATGTACTAACATCACCTTCGACACACCACCACCATTTGAGACCATCACATCTCCACCACTACTATATGCAAACAACAACCACAAATCTCATCATCACTACAACCACCACAACGGCTTGCGCCACCTCACTGTTACCTCCAAAACCCAAAGTGGAGGTAGGAATCAGAAGCGGATAAAGAAACTAAAGATAAGCGGCTTTGATGCCGTAGCAACGGTGCAACACTACGAAATAACAGCAGTTGTTGCTGTGACGAGAGCCACCGCACTTGTTACTAATGTAGAGTGGTGGGTTCGCCTCGTCATAGTGGAGAGGAGGGTTCTCCGTGCCTCACCTCCGAAGCACCACCAACACAACCACCACCTAATATCACATGACAGCAACACCGTCGACATCATCAGCGCTCTAGCCACCTTAAATCTATCGACACCGCTACCTTCGACACAAGGCACCACCACAGATACACCATAGACACACCACAGGCCATTGCAAATTGACACACCTTCGAAGGGGAGATGAGGAGAGGTAGCTTCACCTCGTCATTGTCAGAGGGGAGAGTAGGGTTAACCGTGCAGCACCCGACACCAAAAGGGAGATTTGGAGAGGCTGAAATTGGGGTGAAAGTGATTGATTAGGTTTGAGTGAAAAATAGCGGGATGGGGGACGGTGGGTGGAGATGGGGGTTGTAGGGTGAATTTATTCTGATTCTAATTTAATAAAAGTCTATTGAACCAAAAACTTGATAACGCTCCGCAAGTGCACGGGTTGCACAAGTAATAAAGTGGATTTTAAGTCCGAGTATCGTTCCCACAGAGATTGTTTTAAATCGTATTTTTAGACTACAAGCCTTAACCAGAACAAGAAAATTTAGGATTTGGAAATTTTGTTTTTGAAAATTCAAATTAAAAATTAAACTAAAGAAAGTAAGAAAATTTGATTTGTTAAAACGATGAGATGAATTTGTTAGAATTATGAATCCATTAATCATATCAACCATGTATTTGACTTAAACATTTAATAACAATGTATGAGTATTGAAAATCCATGTTCCTATATTTATTTATGTCCCCTTTCGAGCGATGCATAAACACATTTTCCTACATGAGATGAGCCTATATTTCTATGACAAATCCAAACATGTAGAAAAGCATTAACGAATTATGAACACTTTTAAGGATAACACGAAGCATAGGGGTATATTTCTATCCCCTATCGGACTTCGCGGCAATTAATCAAGGTCTAATAAATTTCTACTCTTTCGAACATAGAAATCTATCACAAGCATCAATAATTATGCGTCCACAATCATAGATGATAATAATAACATAATTAATTGCATCAATCTCATAAATTGCATAATATAAATATAAAGTCAAAACATGGAATCAATAAATTAATGCTTCATCACAATTCTAACAATGAAAACCTAGCCTAAATACATGATTGAAATTAAATCACAAGAAGTATGAAAATATGTCACCCCGTTCATATTCTTGATCCTTGTTCTTCAATCTTGAATTTGTCCTTCAATGGATCCTTCGGCAGTTGGACAGCGTTTTGGCATGAATTTCACAAGTTGAGAACCCTTAATTTCGTGCCCCAAGCCATGTATTTATAGATGTTCATGAGAATTAGGTTACTTGGGAAGAAAGAATGCTGAGTTTCACGTCCAAATAAAATTCCAAAAGAGTTTCAACCGAATAAGGAAAGTTACCTTCGCGGAAGATTTTTTTGTCACTGCACAGTGTTTAGCATTTTGATCATATCTTTTTATTCCATTATCCGATTTAGATGATTAAAAATCCGTTAGAAAGATAACGTAAAGGGCTACAATTATTCCTGAAATAGGATTTTCCCAATTCTAACGTTTAAGACCCCGAAATTAGGTTTCAAAGTATGACTAAAAATCTTCCCGAAAATCTTGTGTGATTGGAATGAATTTATGGTAATATTCTTATCATATTTCATTCCATTTTGACTTTTAATTGCATCCAATTGACTCCTAGCATTCTTCAAGTATCTTATCTTGATCCGAATCAACTATTGAATATTTGCAATTTGGTCCTTCTTCTTTTGATTTGTATACTTTAGTCCTTGATCTACTTCATCCATTCTTGATTTGCATACTTCGGTTCTTTTATCATCCAATTTGATTGTTTTTGCTCCAATTCCATTGTTTTCTCGACTTTGGAATGATTTCTGAAATATAAACAAATAACACAAAATAAATACCAAATATTCTAAAACAAACATATAAATTCATACTTTTAGGATAGAAATAAGTGTATAAAATACACTTATCAACCTGATTTTAGAATAAAATAGTTATAAATCTCAATTTTGAACCGTGTAGTTAAAATGTAGGGTTATATGTAATAGCCAATTATAATTGAGACTTCCCTCAGGTATCATATCATCAATGACCCCTACATCATATATACTTTCCAATATTGATAATTGCATACTATAATATAATGATGACATGATAGGCCCCTACGATGTTCATCTCGTACTCCAAATGCTCAACACATAACCAGTGTTCAGAAAATCGAAAATCAGTTCGACTTGAAAAACGCAACGGGTCAAGGGTGAGAAGGTCGAACCGTTTCAATTAAAATTGAAATAATTATTCCAAGAATCATAATTTTTTTTCGAAACAAAATGTTATTTTAAAAGTAAACCAATATTCACTCCTTTAAAGATAAAATCATTCGGGTTGTTAATTTATTTCAAAATTCTAAATAATATTTAAATAACCTATTTTGAGAGAAAAGCATAAAAAATTTAACAAATAAAAACATAAAAACAATTTTAAAAAAGGAATGAAACAATTATTAAAAAAAAAAAAACAAAAGAGAGAGAGAAGAAAAGGAAGAACTAATTCACCTCCAAAAAGTCAAACAAAAAATTAAAAAATAAAAACAAAAGAAACTGCCATCCTACATCGAAAATTGATGTGGGATAGGGTAGTCAATAGGCTTATTAAAGGATTATTGTGGAAGATGGGCTTAAGACGAAAAAATGTTGCAAATGGGCTAGCGGCATGCAACCCCTATCTTTAGTTTTTCATTTTTTTTGGTATTTGATATAAAATATTAGTACCATGTCTGATGAGGTTTTTTCAGTTGGATTGAAAATTTTGGTTTATTAATGGTTTAAACCTATTTATTATTGAATTGACCATTTTGGACCCATTAAAACGAAGTATTTCTTTTTTTAAGAAACTCCATTTTTAAAGCATGGTCGACTAGGTCAAGGTTTAACCATCAAAAACCCGATTTTCTTTTTAAACGGCTTATTTTATTACCAAATCAGACCTATTTTCCGATCGATTTTCAATTTTCCCGGTTGGACCGGTCCGATTTTTTAAACATTGCACATAGCTTATCATAATTGACCACAACCAATAAATTTGACAATACACATCCGTCAATATACCACAATGCCTTAAGATCGTCAGACAACTCTAGATATATGACCACATTTCATGATCACGAGTGGGGTACCTTCAGAGCAATTGTAGTCTAATATACACATAATGAATGTTTCACATAAGATGCATCATATATCTTCAAAATCTCATCTCATTCCATTATATTTTTATAACTCAATGCTATCAACATGCGAAAAATATCCATGAGTTAACATTCAAATATAAATCAAGCATGTATCACATAAGCATATCCAATGAAATCATATAATTCTTGTACATATATCCAACTCACATCATTGATCAATTAGTTCAAATAAACATATTTGACTCACATCATAAATCAACAATTAAACAAGAGGAGTAATCGATGCACTTGTATGTCCTTTTTGAAAATCATGCTTTCAAGGCCTAATTATAGATTATCTCATCTACCCCAAATCAAAGTTGTATAAAAAAAGTTATGACCCTATGAAGTCGAGCTGTTGGACTGTCCATTTGGTGTCGACGCCAATTGTTTTTGTGTCGAGTATCGACACCATAATGTCATAAAGACATTTTTCATCGTTTTGAGCCCAGATGAACACGATGCGACACCAAATGTTCTGGTGTCGTCAACAAGTGTATTTTCAGAATCTGAAAAATCATTTTCTTGATTGCTTCAATCCAAAACCATATATTTTAATAAGAGATTTTGAAAAAAAAAAAAAAAAAAAACATGTTTGTCAATAAAAATGATGAATTGAAATGGATTTAAATATGATTCTGGCATAAAATTTGACAGCGTTTCTCTCCTTGATTTTCAGTTGTGAGGATTTCATTCAAGAGCTTGGGTATTTATATGGAGATATGACTGCACAAAAAATGGATTAAGTCTTGTTCATAGAAGATTTTTTCACCTTGACTTAGAGACTATGTAAAGAGCTGATTTATCTTCAATATGATTTCATAGATGGAGGTGGAGATGAAGTAGCATGCAAGTAGGAGGTGTCAATGCAAGATAGGAGATGACTCTTGGAAGCTAGAAGGTCGTGGTGGAACACTGTGGTACACCTCGTGCTAGCTTATTCCAAGAATTCAAGTTTTGAAGGGCCAAGTTTGAGCTTAGATTCGAGGTAGTAAATGAAGTCAAAACCTCGAGTTATTGATACCATTTCGAAGTACTCATGGCATACTCTTACGTGCAATTTACCAATCTTAAAATGACTAACCAAGGAGGAAGTTATGGCTTGTCGAAGTAAGTCACTTACCTCTAGTTTTCTTAACCGTTCGATAAAATACTAACTTAAAAAAATCCATCAATGACTATCTATTGATCGAACTTAGAAATTGATTTCATAATCTTGAAGATCATTCTGAGAACTTATTAATGCATATCTTACATGCATTCAACGGAGGTCAGAAATGATTAAATGAGTCTCCTAGAGAGAGACATTTAAACACGTTTTTCCTAACTTTTCATTTTAATAAGATTCTCATTTTTCTATCTTTAAATCCCGTTTTAATTCCATAATAATCAAATAAATTCTAAAAACAACTTATAATATCATAATGGAGAATTAAGGCCGTCATAATTTTTCGGGTAGTTATAGAACATGTAAATAAAAAAATATGTAAGGGTTGAAATGCCAAAAAATGTAAGGATGAACGAATTTATGTAAATAAACAATGTGTAAGGTTAGAAACATCTAAAAATATTTCCCCCTTAGAGCAATATCAGCGTTGGGGGAAAATGTAGGGGGAAAAACTTAGGGGGAAAAACCCATTCCCAAATAATGTGCTGGGGAGAAATTTGGATATAAGTTTTTAGGTTTTTTAGATTGTACATTATAATTGAAATAAAGTACTAAATTATAACAATATATATATATATATATATTTTTTTTTTCATTCTTAGATATTTAAGTTGATACTTCGAACGGTTTATATTGTTTCTATTTTTTTAATCTATACTATTATATATAAACTACACGTCCTCCATCTCATACTATCTTCAAACCTTATCCTCCTTCTCATTTTATACCTCCTCTTATCCAAAAATATTATCCTCCTTCTCATCTCCTACTATATCTTATCCGAAATCTTATCTTCATCCTAAAAAAAAACACACATCTCCTAGTTTAAATATCTTATCCTCTCACCAATCTTTCACCCTTATCATTCATCATGGAGGAAGATCCTTTCAACGAGATGATTACTCAAATTGTAATCGAAGATGAAGATGATCTAGAGTTTCAAATGGTGATGGGACAATCCAACTCACTGGTTGATGAAGGAAGTTCAAGTACTCGTCAATATAAAGAACGCGGTCGATAATCTAGTTATCATTAACTCATGAAGGACTACTTCTATCCACACCCTATTTATAATGAAGAGGAATTTCGAACTTAATTTCGAATGAGCCGTTCCTTGTTCTAGCGAATACTCCATGATGTTGTAAATTCAGAAGCATATTTTCTTCAAGAATGTGATGCATTTGGCTGTGAAGGATTTTCACCGTATCAAAAAATTACTGCGACATTAAGACAACTTGCATATGGTGAAGCTGCAAATAGGGGGGACAAGTATCTTCGAATGAGAAAGAGCATTGCCATGATTTCTTTGAAGAGATTCTGCTAAGTAGTGCGGAATATCTACAGCTCTCAGTACCTTCGAGCACCTAATAGTACGGATATTGATAGGCTTCTTCAAAAAGGAAATCATCGAGGTTTCCCTGGCATGCATGGTAGCTTAGATTGCATGAATTGGGAATGAAAAAATTGTCCATCGGTATTTGCAAGTCAGTACTTTGAGTGTAAGAGAAGGCCAATCATTATCCAAGAGGCTGTGGTATCATATGATACTTGGATTTGTCACGCTTTCTTTGAAATGGCTGGCTCCCACAACGACATCAATGTTCTTGGGGGCATCACCTTTGTTTGACCAGCTTGAGGGATGACAAGCCCCTGCTTGTGAATATGTAATATATGGTAATCGTTATACCATGGAATACTACCTAGCCGATGGTATTTACCCATCATGGGATGTTGACCTATGGTTAACTTAACCTTATTGTTTTGATCATAACAAACAAGAATATATTGTGTTATTAACAAGTGTGCTACAAGTGTTTCATGTAATGATAAATATTCAAAGCACTATATGTTCAAATTGTCTCTCAAAGATATAAATCAAAACTATGTGATCAAGCACATGAGACGCAAAGAAGATCATGAAAGAATTGAAGATATTCAAGATCAAGATTGAAGTTGAAAAGCATGACATGAAGATCAAGAATTCAAGCATACAAGATTAGAGTTCAAGTTCAAGAGTTGATTTAACCTATGTAAAGGTATAACACTCTCAATCTTTAGTGATGAAATTCAAAGAGCTCAAAAATGATTTTTATGCATCAAGAAACTTACTTGAAAATTCATCACTTGCATAAAATATTTTTATCTAAGTCAATATTGCTTTTCATATGTCATTTGATCTTAAATCATGATTATTCTATGTTAAACCACTTTGAAAAACAAGTTAGAAACCTAAAAATCCTAAATTTTCATGTTTTTCAAAAGTAAATTTTCGGTCAACCGAAAGTCAACTTTCGGTCAACCGAAATTGGTCAGCCGAAAGTTCAAATGTTGAAAATCTGTAACGTCTATATGCATGTTTTGGTCGACCGAAACTCTAGAAATGATCAACCAAAAGTTGCTGAACTTGAATATCTTGATCTATAAATAGCCATCTCATTTACATTCATTTTCAACAACATAGAAAAGATTTTATAGAAATTTTCTTGTGAAAATTCATTGTTCTTACTTGGTTTATATTCATCTATTATTATTATAAGACTTTGATTGATTTAAACTTTGTTTTATCAAATTCATCAAAGTTTTTGGAAGATAGTTTTGTGAAGATTCTTGGTTTTATATTGTTTAAACTTCTTCAACATCTTCACACTATATTGGAATTGAAGTGTAAGTCTCTCTTTGTTCTAAACTTGTTTTAATCTTTTAAAAGAGAGAAATTCCAATTAAGGAACTTTGATTATTTGTGCTACATTTTTCATTATCATTTGATTCATCAAAGTTCCATTGCCTAAATACTTTGAGCTTAACTCATTGTTAATTATTCAAGTGTGGCATCTCTTGGTACTTAATTTGATTCAATATTTTAACAAGAGATTATTTGAAAAACTTTGTTTGATTGCATTGAACTTTTCATTATCATTTGTATCAAAGTTTTTCTCTAACACTCGAGCTTAATTCATTGCTATCTATTGAAGTGTTAGCCTAACTCTCTCGGTACTTAATTTGAGTATATCACTTGTCAAGAGAGTTATTTCAATTGTAAATTCAATTCATTATATCTTGTGGTTTCGAGAGCCTTGTGAAAACTCGATTGTTGGTTAAGGATAGGTGCTCCTTGTTGTAAGTCGCCTAAGGATTTGGTACTCCTTGTTGTAAGTTACCAATATAGTGGATTTGGCCTTGCTCGTGACGTAGAGCTCGGTAACGGGGGACGTAGATCACGTTGGTTGATTGAACCTCCATAAATCGCGTTTGCATTCTCTTATCTCTTTTACTTACTTACATTGCACTTACTCTATTCTATCAATTTATATTGTGCAACACTATATTTAAGTGCTATACTTGCTTTATCAATTAAGTTTACACATTTATAGCACACTACATTGATAGTTAAGTTACTTACAACACTAAGTGCTCATACTTGTACACATTGATTTTTAAGTTAGAGATTATTTATCGAAAAAGTTTTAAAAACCAATTCACCCCCCTCTTGGTTAGTTTACTCTTGGGCTAACATGGGAGACTCTAGTGAAGACAATATCGAGACCTGAGATTGCAAAAGCAAATTTATTTGCTACCAAGCAAGGGCGTTGTAGCGTCCCGAGTTCAAAATACCAGGTTCACCGCGTCATAGTCTGGTCTAACTTTTAAAATAATATTTTAGCGGAAGAAATAACTGAAATTCATTTTTGGCAATATTAAATACACTGTAATGGTCGATAAAACTTGAAAACATTTATGAAACAATTCAAAATAATGAATCGATCCATTAATAATACAAAACAGTCGGTAATACCATAATTTCTCAAATAATTGAAAATCTCAAAATAATCAAAGTTTAGAAATATGAATCATCAAAATAAGATTCTCAATTATTTAACGACTATTGTCACAATCATCCATCACTTGTCACCATCTCCGAAATCTGCAAATATTGTTAAAATAGAAATGAGCATTTCATAGAAATACTCAGTAGACTCATCGCCAATTAATTAATCTACATTATAATTGAACACATAAATGCATGCTCTTTAGAAATTATAGGGTGTGGGTAGTCTCTTCTCGTACATTAAAGCACATGGCTTCTCTTTGAAAAATCATAGGCTCTTTAAAATCATCGGGTGTGGGTAGTATCGTCTCGTGCACTTAAGGCACGTAAGTTATGCATAACATCATCATTTATCTTGCAAGATATTCTCTCATTCTCTCTCATGCATAAAAGCATATAAGTTATGACAAGTATAACAACATAAATATTTTCGAAGAAATATATTCTCGTCTCATTTCATGAAAATAACTTTCACATAAATCACATAACATACACATTCACATGCAATCATAATTTAAATCAATTAATATGGGCGAGTATACCTTAAATTCAACGAGTGCAAATTCGAGCGGGAAACGACTTCAATCCTTTAAATCTCCGTACGCCTCGTCTAGCCAATTAGAAAAATAAATTATATTAGTCTTTTGAAATTTATGGTTTAAAAATGATAAATTAAAATTTAGGGATTGAAATTGATGATTTGAAAGTTGGGGCCCTAAAATGAATACTTTTAAACTTGAGGGACTAAAATGTAAATTTTCAAAACTTGGGTTGAAGCTTAAAACGAATATTAAATTGTGGGGATTGAAATAATTTATTTTTAAAATGAAGGGACTGATTAAAATCATTTAAAACTTAAGGGGTTGAAATATTAGTTTTAAAACTATAGGGACTGATTTAAATCATTTTACAAACTTGGGGACCAAAGTGTAATTTTTGAAAATTAAAATCATTAAAAACAACCAACATTCTCTCTCCTTCTCTCTCTGGTTCGAACACAGAGAAGAGAGAAGAGGAGGTGCGACGCACCTCTTAAATCTGGCCCACAGTCGGTGAGTTTGCCGGCGAAACGCCGCCGTAGGGTGGCTGCGAGTGGCGGTTCAAGCAGGGGGTTCCGATTTGGGGGTATGTGCGAGGTTGGGTGCCGAAATTGAGGTGTAACCGAGGCTTGGAGTCGAGTTTTTCCGGCGAAGAACCGGCGGGATGGGCTCGACAGTTTGAGGTAAGTAACTGGATTAACTTAGTTCTTGGTTTTGGGGTTTGATTTTGGGCTGATTGATGGGTGTTTGGAGGTGGGCTGGCCATGATGGTGGTGTTGGGGCGGTTTGTGGTATTGTGCAGGTTGAGGTGGTGATGATGGAGGTGAGTTGGAGGTGACGGCGGTGATGTTTTGGTTTGTGGACTGTTTGGGGAGGTTGTGGCCGGTTATGGCTTGATGGAGGTGGCGGCTATGGTGTTGGTGGTGATGATGTTGGGTGGATTTGTGAATAGTGACACCAAATAAGTAGAATGAAGAATTTGTAAATCCGTGCCGAAATTTGGACAAAGTAACGGCAAGGAAAATACGAAACAAGAAGAAGAAGAAAAGAAGGAACAATGCCGAGGCAAGAGTTGGACTCTTTGTCCTTAAGTCGAATTTGCCCCGCAACGGTGCCTACGGATAACGGCAATCGACTCCCAAGATACAACGGCAACACTTGTGTTTGTAGCACTCCAAAACACAAGTACAACGAACCAAAATTAGGCTTATGTACTCCAAAGATGAAATGAAAGAAATCAAATCATTTGAATAAATGAATGATGAATTGATGAATGAAAAAAATAATACAAGCATATGGGGTCTATATATAGATGTTGGAAAGTTGTATCTCAAAAGATACAACCCTTACAAGAGACACATCCTTTCAAATTTGTCTCTAATTGAAGAGACACAATTATTGGAAATTATTAATTTCAAAAGTCACAATCTTTCATATGAAAAGACACATCTTTTCATTTAAATTAATTCTAGAATATTCAATAATAGTCTTTTAATTTTCCAATATTGTCACAATTTTAAGTGGCTTAATTTTCCATTCACTATTAATGGTTCCACTTAAATAATCACATAAATTGGTCAAAACCAATTTTTCCAACAGATGATGATGATGGTGCGATGAGGCGGTGTTGATAATGGTGGTGATGTGTTCAGATTATGGAAATAGCAGTAGTGTGGCTTAGCTTGTGACGGTTTGAGTGGTGAAGATGATGTTGTCGAGGTGATGGAGATGGAGGTGAGTGACATTGGTAGCTTGGAGTTGTGAATGGAGTTCAAGCAGAGGAGGTGGAGGAGGTTACCTGGCTGGAATCAGTGTTGTGGCTTGGAGTGTTTCCACTGTGCAGAGGGAGAGGGAGGCTGATTGCTGAGGAGTGGTTTGTGTAGTGTATAAGAGAGTTTGATGGGTATGTGATTGATGTGGTTGGTGGAAGTTGATGGTAGTATATGTTGATATATGATATTGTGGAAACCTTGACAAACAAAGAACGGAATTCGAGAAAAATAATACGTGTGAATCAACTGAGTCGGAAAAATGAATCCGATAAAATGAGCTTAACGAAATTTGAAATTTAAAAATGATTTTAAAAAGAATAATTTAAATAAATAAATAAAATTATATAATTTTAGAAATTCAGAATTTATTTAAAATTGAATTGAATTCGATAATTTCCGACTCGGCTAGACGAACACGTCATAACTTTAAATTATAAATGGGTGAGATCGCAGCTCCACGTTTTCATAATTTAAAATAATGATTTAATACGAGAAAATTCTTGGTCTCTACAACCGGTCTAATGGTACCAGGGATTTCATGAAGTTTGTACTTAGCCCCTAGATACAAGGTTCGAATCCCCAGGGAGGCAAAAATCCACTTCCTGGAAACGAGGCTGCCAGTTCTTGAGGAGCAGGACGACCAGAGGGAGTGGAAAGACCATGAGTAGACGACCGGCAGCCCTTGAGGATCGGGTACGCTAAAAAAATGCTCCTTTTATTGTAACGAGTCGGCTCTCTTGCTGGGGCCTTCTTCAAGTCGCACTCATGGTCTTTCCACTCCCCCTGGTCGTCTTGGTCCTCAAGGGCTGCCGCCTCGTTTCCAGGAAGTGGATTTTTGCCTTCCACAGGATTCGAACCTTGTATCTAGGGGTTAAGTACAAAGATTCTTAAACCCCTGCCACCATAATTGGTCTAATGGTAGCAGGGATTTAAGAATCTTTGTACTTAACTCCTAGGTACAAGGTTCGAATCTTGCGGAAGGCAAAAATCCACTTCCTGGAAACAAGGCGGCAGCCCTTGAGGACCGGACGACCAGGGGAGGAGTGGAAAGACCATGAGTGCGACTCGGAGAAGGCCCAGCAAGGGAGTCGGGTCGTTACAGGCGTACCGTAAAGATGTTGAACGAGCTTTTGGGCTTCTTCAATCTCGATGGGAATCATCATGAGGCTTGCTCGACTACAGGATATTAGAGATGTTGCTGATATCATGATGACATGCATCATCCCACACAATATGATTGTTGAGGAGGAAAGAGATGATGATATAAATGACGAGTCTTCCGACGAAGAAGATGAAGACCTGCGATCGTCAAGGAGAGCACGTGCAAGAATGTATGATGTCAATCCTGACATCAACTTACAATTTGAACAAGGTGGCAATCTCTAGCACAACACTTAGCTCAATAGTTGTCTTAGTATCGGCATTTGTAGCACGTTGTCGTTAAGGTAACCCATTCCAACTGAATAAGGCATTTCTTTATGTACCATCTGTTATTTACAAATGTTATGGGATTGTGGCATGTTGTAATGGGATTTTAGCACGTTGTCTTGTATTGGGATTATCCCTCGTTGTCGTTATGTAACATTTTCTCATATTTATTATTAAGTTCAATTTATAAGTAAAGATAACTTCGAAACAATGATTTAAAAAAGCCGATTTCACTTATCATCACAAATACATACGTAATATAGATTTCAATAAATGTCTTCGACAAAATACATAAATAAGGATGAGTGAGATTGACAGTTGTAAAATAAGAGTGATACAAAAGAGATCTATTGTGAGGAATGTGGTGGACTAGGAATGCATGGTTGCATGTAATCTCAATTGCTATTATCACTGTTTGAATTATCTTGTGGTGTTTCTGAAGCTTCCAGAGAAGCTAAGATTTCTTCTTGCTTTAGCCAAAAATATTTTGCCCTTCTAGGACTTTACGTGGAGATGTCTTTGTTCATAATATTCAAATCCCAATTAAGTCATTGCATCTTTGAATGATCTTCATAAAAAAGTGGCTCTTGAGACATTCTGATTATTTGCTCGTGCTGGCATTGCATCCATAGATTTTGCAATCCGAGATTGAGAATTGGAAGATTCAGCATTTTTATCCTTCTCGACTTGCTTCACGGCCTTTCTTTCCATTCGTCTTCCGTATTGCATTGGATTACCAACACTTCCAAAAGTCCCTCCTCCGTCTTCATCGACATGTATAGGAGATTGCTGTGGTGTTTGAACATCGTGACTGTTATAACCAATTGGCGGGTATTGAAATTTTCGAGCATCTTTTACAATTTTCCACAAGTTGTTATACTTGAAAGCTTGTCCGTTACGGCCCTCGGCATAATATTTTCTTACTTGCAAATCCTACATAAACATCAAAAATTTATTATAAGTCAATCTTGCAAAAAGGAAAATGAAAAAAGAATTAAGATGAACATATGGGCTAAATATATACCTTGTTTAAAACATTCCATTCATTTTTCACATTTCTTGATGCTCTCCACAAACACTCATGCAATTTTGTAAGCATAGTATTCAACTCTTTCCACTTCGAATCGATACCGTCAATTGTTCTAGACAAAAAATTCGGGCCGAGCTCCTCTTGTAAAATGCATACATTTTTTAAAAAATGTCTCCCTCATTTGATCTTTACCTACAATTGCATCTTTCGTGCCCAATTTTCATGCCCGACACAATGCCTCAATTTCTTCTTCTTCTTTTTTCCCCCCAATTTGGGCCTCTAGACGATTTTTTTTGAATTGGAATTTTCCGTCATTTTTGTTTTACAATATTGTAAAGAGAAGAATTTAAAATGAAAATAAAATAAGATATTGAAGATTTTGAAGAGGAGAATTATGTGAAATATGTGAGTATTTACAGAAAATTTGGACTACAATTTTTTTTTTTTTTTTTTATAACCGTTGAAAAAGCTTTAAATGTAGCCATTGAAATTGAACCGTTGAAAAGGATGGGACTTTTAACCCATGCAAAGCCATTATATATTTTATTCCCTTGAATATTGAATGAAAAATTGCATATATTAGATTCAATTAAAAAACACTCCACCATGCATGCCAAATATGGGAATTGGATGAATAAATTATGCCATAATTGCTTGGTTCCAATCTGTAAATCAGGGGCAATATTTAGCCCCCAATTTCCATTTCCTCCTCCATTTTAGGCTTTATTCCCCCCAACTCCCTACACTAATTTGCAAAAGTGGAAAATTGAGGGGGGAACCCAAGTTTGGTCCCCGCAACACAAAACTAAACATGCTCTTATAACCTTTCTAATGCATTGATTGATTATATGATTCAACCCTCCTCCCAAACAATTGCATAAACAAATTCAATTTTATACTAGGTATATATAAATTGTCCCAACTCTACTCCAAAGTTGTTTTGCATAGTCACCACATAATCAATATTCTAGTGTTTTCATTTCAATTTACTTCTAAATTTAAATTGTATATAAAAACATTTAATAAATAAGTAAAAGATTGTGCTCCTATCCTCTACTTGAAGAAAGGAGCTTTATAAACTTACCTTACTATTATTTAAAGGGTTGAAGCCTATTTTAATAATAAAAAAAGAAAGACACAGGCTAAAATTTACTCCTAACAAGTTAAATCGTAGTGTATGCGAAACCTGATTGCCCACCTATAGTTTGCCATTTTTTAATCTGGTTGATTCTCTCAACGCAGTAGTATTGGGAGGAAGACGATCATGATCTCATGTATTATAGCTATTAGAACAAAATTCGAATTCAAGAAGTACCTATCTAGGAAAAAAGGAATTACTCACGAGTGAAAGAGGAGAAAGAAATGATCAATTGAAGTACCCGTTGGTTCTTGAATCCAAGGGATGAATTATATAATAAATCAATAGTAGTTTGAAGAGAAGTTAGTATATATTAGTCATAGAAGTTCATATGAAATGACTTGATTTAATTCTAGCGAGTGTAATTTCTGAAGCGATCCTTAGAGCTGATTCAAGGGGATTCCAATCGATAAAGACCAAAGAAAACGTGTAAAAAACGAAGATTATTTTAATCCCACTTTGTCTCGTCTTGTCCCATCCCGTCCCTTCTCATATCATCCCCACATTAGCTTTAAGAAGCAAAGTGAAAAAATTACATTTTTTTTATTATAAATATTCAATATTTTAAGGCTTTGTTCGGAAGCTAAAAATCTGATTATAAACAAAGTTGTGTTATTTATAAGGTAAAACATGTTGGTGAAAAGTGGTTTGAAAAAAAATTTATGGTTAAAAAGTGATTGGAGACTATGTAACAAATTTACCAAACATGGCTTAGCCATTAATATTATTATTTTATTTTATTTTTGTATAGATAAACTAGAACGTACGTGTCATTAAAATAGAAGACTTACCAGTGAATACCGGTTCCACCGGGCATTTGCAATATCTGTAGCCCTTTCTAGGGTTTCATCTCGTCCTCATGTTAGCGCAACCCCCCTCCTCTCTCTCTCTCACTCTCACTCTCAGACTTGTACATGTATAATGTATTCAGCTCCGCACTCAGAAATTACCTTCGTCGCTCTCTATTATATTAGGTAAAAATCTCTCTCTCTCTCTCTCTCTCTCTCTCTATATATATATATATATATATATACACGCGCGCGCGCGCGTTATTGTATTAGTGGATCGATGTGTTTGAGGTGATTTTTATGTACTCATAAATCAGAAAATTAGGGTTTGTTTCCATGGTAAAAATTTTCTTTTGTTCTTCGTATGTGTCGTTTTGGTAGTTTTTTTAAGGAATTTTAACTTTGAATTGGGAAATCGATTTTCAGATATTTGTGAACGTTTGTGTGTATAATTGATTGATTGAATAGGTTTGTGTTCGGTATTGAATTAGAGTTTTGGGCTTATCGACTGTCAAAAAATAAAATAAAATAAAATTTAGGGATTGTGGACTATTTATATGTGTTAGGGCTTATTGAGTATTTATCGTGTGTGATTTTATACGCGTTGATGCCATTTGATTGTTCAAATAATTTTTTATTCTGTGAATCAGAAATTAGGGCTTATTGACTAACCAGAAAATGGCTATCAAATTCTTTTTAAGGAATTTAGAGGTTCACCAAGAGTATTACGACCGTCATAAAAACTCCCCATTATTTTCTATTTTTCAGCCCTACTACATGTTTTTTGGTATTAAATATTGAATCTTTGGTATTTTAGATAACTGTTACTTACATCATATAATTCTTTCTGTAGGTATTTCCCCAATCTGTTATTCTCGTGTGTGAAATTTTTGTATGTAGGAGTTAATCAAATGCACTTGAGAAACTAAAAATTGGGATTTGTGACTGGATGTGTGCATCAGTAGTGTGTTTTATTTTTGTATGTAGGAGTTAATCAAATGCACTTGAGAAACTAAAAATTGGGATTTGTGACTGGATGTGTGCATCTGTAGTGTGTGTTTTACGGATAATCATTGACAGACATTTTTCCAGGACTACTTTTTACAAAATTCAATAGTGAGTTTTAACGTTGGTATTTGATGATTTTTTATGGAAGTTGCACTAGTAATGTGGAGATCTGTTTGTGCTTTTGGATACTTGAATTGCTATCATATGAATTTTCAGGTTGAAGGACCAAATTGTGCGGAGAAGCTTGTGCCACTCACATATATGAGTACGACAGATGCACATTTATAAACAGTTTTCAGACTACCTTTAAAAGACAACTGAATATGAAAGTGAACTTTATTATCACATGGTAGGTTCTAGTATATTGATGATTTATCACGCATCTTCAGAAGTAACGGAATGTAGATAGGTTGAAATTATGTTCCTGTTGTTTGTCACAGCTGACTTATCTTGGTTGATTTCATCTGTGCAATATTTGTTGCTATGTTTGGTGTTCTCAATTACAAAAATATTTTGAATATTGGCTGTTACTGTAAAATTATGCTTCTTAGATTAATATCAATCCAGAGGTCTAATAGATCAAGATGCCTTCATTATCTTATGTATCAGTTTCTTCAAGGAAAGCAGTCACCTGCGGGGTTGTCATGATGTGGAAGTTACTTGGTTTGTGGTATGCAGAATTGATTAATGGCTACCTGGGTTACTCTTATGGTGCGGGTGAGGACTGATTAGAGGAATTTGGGCATCAGATTGCAAGAAATTCATTATGTAGTTCTTCTAGTTAGGATCAATTTGGTGTTGAGCGTTGTAGGCCTAGTAAAGTTATTGGAACCAAATCGCTGGGTCAAATTTGGCTGTTTGGCCTTTCCAAGATGCACATCAAATCAGACACTTGGATTGGTAAACTATTGAACTGGACAAAACATGTGCGCCAGGAGTCCTGGTGATATGCCAGGCCAGCCACCAGCTTAGAATGTGGGATGTTTTGACATCATCTGTACTGTAGTATGCTTCATTGTCACTGGGCCACCACATTTTTTACTTAATATTCACGATAATAACATACTTAAAAGATGACATCAATATCATCTGATTAAGTTACAATGGCAATAATAATATATTTTATGAATTTAATTATCACTTGCAACTATTTTTAGTCCACATTTAAAAATAAATAAAAATTAAATGTTTGCTAAGGTCTAGTATTTGATTTTCTGAGTTCAAATTTTTAAGCAACTATATATGGAAATTTTTATTTTAATTGAGATAAATCAATCTTCGTTAGTGTACACGAGTTTTATTTTGTGTATGAAATGTGTATTACCAGTTTTGTTATTCTATTATTGCAAAAATGTAAACCATTGAATATATTTCAGAACCAAATATAAAAACATATGGTTGCATAACCGATTATGAAAATAGTGCTAAAGTATAAAAGAAAGAAAAAGGCTAATATTACATTTAATTTGGAGAGACAGGAAAAATGCTTGAACATTTTATCCTTTTTGGTTACCACACTAATTTATTTTATGCAATCCTTTATGATATTATGGTATTATATTGATCTGTTAACTTATATTTATATTTTTGTAATACTTTTTTTCTAGTAAAAAAAATATGTTTTTGTTAAGAGTTTCATGGGGACAGCTGGTAGAACTAGTGAGGAGTACAACCTGCAAAGTTGATCCAATGAGCAGGTGATCTGGCTAAATATATTCTCGCCCGGGGTGGGGGATGGTGAGTTGGGATTTAGTCTTCCCAATAGTTATAGGTATTTGTTGTATTAGGCACACTTATATTATTGTACCCTATATTGCAAGAACAAGATACCTCATATTTGTACCAATAAAAAATGGTAGAGAGGTTCTTGTGCTATACATTAACCTCAAATTGTTGACCATTAGATAATGTAAGCATGATTTGAGTGAAAATGTAAAACTAATTAAGAAAACTAGTGAAAAAATTTTAGTATGTGAATTTTGAAATTTGAACTATGAAAGTACTTTACTCAAAAGTTGTAATGCTTGTAATTCATTGGGAAAATAGTTTCTTTTTCTGTTCTTTGTGGTTGTTTTGGTGAGAGTTGACTACTGAATCTTTTTCTGAGTTCTGTACCTCTCCTTTTGTGAGTTGCGTTTTACTTTTTTGTTATGTAGTTTTTGATGGGCAAAATACTGATGATATAGATTGTTCTCTGACCAGATAATTGCACAAAAGGTTTTTTGTCGGTGTCTGTTACTTTTTTTTGAACTCGATTGATATGAAACTGGTAGCAACTAGTTGGATCTCATTTAAATCGTGCAGAGTTTCTTTTGATGAGTTTCGAGACTTGACTTCATAGGTTAAAGACAAAAGTTAACATGATTTTAATTTATGATGCGCTGTTTGTATTTTCTTTCTTCCTGTGTTTTGGTGCTTGTTAAGAAACTATTTGATGTGTTTTAGTTAATGCCTCGTTAATATTTCATACGGTGAGATTTTCATTCTCTCATTAATCTCAGTACTATTCGCATGTCAAGAGACAAATTTCAAGTTGGTTATTAATTTTTTCGGTTTTTTGTTGCACAGAGTGTTCTACTGGTTAATTGCTTGTGAAGGTGAGTTCGTCTGGGATAGCCTAATTTTTTCTCCAAAGCCTGTTCATATTTGCTTATGTTCTGGTGTTTTGGTGCTTAATGTCCAACAATTTTATTTCGCACTTCCCCCTACCAAATAGGCAGGCGGTTTCGATGGAGCATGCCTCCACCACAGTGGACTTGCCAACATCAGAAATGCAAATGAGAATGGCTGGCCAAGTGCCTAGCAATGACCTATCAAATCATTTTGCTTTATCAAATGAGCAAATGGGAGTGGCAGAGCCAATGTCCAGTAATCTTGGATTCCAAAATGTATTGGTACCGAACAACAAGGTAGGACAGAGTGAACTAGATTTTGGCATTAATGGATCAAATGCATTCTGGATGCGAAATGAACAAGGTCATGATGATGCATTCATGCCAAACATCCAAGCTGGAGAAAAGTCATTGTTGCCGAGTAAGCGCAAGGCTGAAGGGGGACCTGGGCAATACAATTTTGTTCCGGAACATTTGCAGATACCGAATAAGCGTGCAATACACATGGGAACCAGCGTCAATTCACCTGGTTCGACACAATTGGCAACACAAAAGAGAACTGTACCAATGCAGTCCAAGTTGAGTTCTCCAGGGTTGCCAAATCAACCTTTGCAAAACAAGAAAATGGTGCGAAATGAATCTCTGTCCAGCAAATCTGGTGGGGGGCCGCGGGGGCAGAATATGAAGAGACAAACTTCACTAATTGAATCTGGGTCGAAGGTTCAGACAGAGTCATCTGAAGCTCTTAGGTCAAAAATGAGGGAGTCACTAGCTGAAGCGCTTTCCTTGGCATTTCAAAAGGCAGATAAAAATGCAAATGCAGATAAAAAAGAGACTGATGCAGCCAGCGTTACTCAGGCAACTGTGGAATGTCAGTCCTCTGAGTCCAATTTGACTACATCTTCTCCTATTCCTGGTTCCAAGGATATTTCCCCTTCAAAAGAGTTGGCCACAGCTGGTAAACCCAGTGATAGTCAGGTGTTATCTGCCGATTTTCCTACCCGTGAAAGCAGTAGAAATGATGCACAAGCTTTCGGAGAGTTTCAATATGGTGCCATTTTGCCTGAGGAGGATGTTTCATTTAGTGAAAATTTCTTTGTTAAAGATGATCTATTACAGGGGAATGGGCTTTCATGGGCATTAGATTTTGATGTGGAGGTAAGAGAGGGAAAGGAGGCTCAAAATTCTGATAACGCCAGCTTTTTAGAGGAGGAATCTCAAGGGGCTGGAGATAGGGGTGGGCTACATAGTCTAACTCCGACCAGTTTAGCTTTTAAAATTGAAGCTGAATTGTTCAATGTTTTTGGTGGTGTTAACAAAAAGTACAAAGAGAAGGGTAGGTCTCTTTTGTTCAACCTGAAAGATCGTAATAATCCGGAACTGAGAGAAAGAGTCATGTCTGGTGAAATATCACCTGAAAGGCTGTGTTCAATGTCAGCTGAAGAACTTGCTTCTAAGGAGTTATCAGAGTGGCGAATGGCAAAAGCGAAAGAGATGGAACAAATGATAGTTTTGCCTGACACGGATATAAGACGTTTGGTTAAGAAAACGCACAAGGGTGAGTATCAAGTAGAAATGGAACGTGACTATAGTATGGCCACTGAGGTCTCTGGAGGAACTACTGTGTCGACACAACAAAAGCCAAAGAATGAATCTCATTCTCCTAAGTTAGACAATAATAAAGATAGAGAGAATGTTGCAGGTCAGAAGGAAAAAAATTCAGAAAACCAGGATTTTCAAGGTAGTCTGGTTATCCCAACTGATGGGACTGATTTAATGCAAGGAATGATGGTGGATGATGAATTGAAAGATGCTGATTTTTTACCTCCAATTGTTTCTTTGGATGAGTTTATGGAGTCCCTTCATTCTGAACCTCCTTTTGATAATATACCAGCAGATGCAGATAAAACATCCCACACCCCGCGCAAGGAAAGTCCAGAAGAAGTAAACAATTTCAAGGCTTCAAATTCGGCTGCAGAAAACTCTACACATACCCCCTCCAAGAAGGCAGATGAATCTGTCAGTAAACGCAAAGTAGATATGGCAGTTCAATCTATCAGCAGTTCTGCAGTGCAAAAAGGTCTTCATTCTGGTGATGCATCTGAGGTTGAACGTTTGTGGGAGGGCATTCTTCAACTAAACATTTCATCCTTGGTCACCGTGGGTGGTCAATTTCAAAGGTATGCATCCAGCATCTTCTTATCCATGTTCACTACCCATTGTAGTTTTGAGATGTTCTAATCCATGCTTTGTATTTTTAAATATATGAAGTCATACGGTATGCACCTTTGGATTAAGTTACAAGTTGATTTTCTCAAAATATTTTTCTGTGAAATGCATCCTAGAGTATTATGGCATTTAGAATTTTATTGAGTACCTTTAGATATGCCATATTATTTTTGCTGACACGTTAATCCATGTGACAGTGGTGAGAAGACATCCACGAAAGAGTGGCCTGGCTCTCTAGAGATCAAGGGCAGAGTTAGACTTGACGCGTTTGAAAAATTCTTTCGGGAACTTCCTATGTCTCGAACTCGTGCAGTCATGGTACATCAAGGCCCTTTTTTTTCCCCCTATTCTCTGGAGTGTTGGAGTGTTTTTGCTTCTGGAGTTTGGTTTTTAGAATTTGTTAGATAATGTTTGTTATATATCAAAGCGAAGAGCTGGACATGAGTTCTAGATTACATGGAACAAAATTGATTAGGTGGTAGTTTAGGAGAATTCTCTTGGACATTGTTGTTTGCTATTTTATCAAAGTGGTGAGTAGAACAAGAATTCTAGATTAAACAAGTAGAACAAAATTGTCTGGGTGGTAGTTTCATCGAACTATCTTGGATAACGATGTTTGTTATTAAATCAAAGGGAAACAAGAATTCTAGTCTAGAATAGGACAAAATTGACTAGGTGGTGGTTTCATTGTATTATTACATCAAAGGGATGACAGTAAAACATTGTTAGATGTTGATGAGCTTCGCTAAGCAAAAAACTTTTCTGAAAATATCCAATTCTAAAACAATTAGCTGCGTTCTTTTTCCTACGAGAAAAAAATCAGAAACCCAATTGAATCAATGAAAAGCCGTACTAATTATGTGCAGGTCTATGCTATTCACCTTTGTGCAGTTATTGGATTTGACTATATAGCATGTAGTTTAGTGTTTTACAGTTGTGAAGATTGAATATTCAGTAGTTTTCCCTTACCAAGATCCATGAACGAAACTATTGTTGTTCGTGTTTGTTTCTTTTATTAAGTTGAATGAATGAAGGCAATATAATTTGGTATAAACGAAAAGGAATACCTAACAAACAAAAGGAATTCCTATTTTATCAGGTTGAAAAGTTAAAGAAGAGTATGGCGCAAAGATTTATTCGAAGGAAAATCAGCGTTTCATAGTTTGTATCCATTTCCCATTTAACATATTTAACTTAAAAAATGTTTCCTTTGTCTGGATGAGCAGATTCTCCACTTCGTCTTGAAGAACAAACAATCGGAGACCGAGAGGACAGCCATTTCTGAGGTTTTTACTCAACTAATTCATTGTTTTACACTGTTAATCTATTTCATTGCACACGTTCATAAGATTGTTGGTTTGATTTACAGGCTGTGGAATCATATGTTGCCGAGGATAGGTTGGGATTTGGGGAGCCGTTCCCTGGAGTCGAGCTTTATTTATGCCCCCCATCCTCAAAAATGCTTGATATCCTAACGGAGCACCACTCTAAGATGGCTAATACTGTTTATGATGGATTAATTGGTGTAGTTGTATGGAGAAGACGTCATATAAGCAACACAATATCTCCTAATTCCTCTTCACACCACAAACATAGCTCGAAGAAGCAGCCATTTGCTGCCCATCTTAAGGAAGAGCAGAACTCAAATAATAACAAGAATACTTCGGTTATGGCACCTGAGTCCTCCTATAAGACCCCCACTCGTTCCAATCCCAAACCCCAGGAGGAAGAGGATGATGATATCCCTCCTGGGTTTGGCCCTGCAGCTGCTGCCCGAGCAGCAGCAAAAGATGACGATGATTTACCCGAGTTCAATTTCTCTGGTCATATAAAACCTTCTGTACCTGGGGCTGTATCTCAAAATTTGCATCGTGGTGTAAAAATTACCAGCATTAATCAAAACCCTCAACTCCCTGTTGATCAAGTGAGAGAGCTTATTCAAAAATATGGACAAACTGAAACTAGTTCTATAAATAGGAACTGGGTAGATAATAAAGGTCTTGGTATAGAACCGTGGAAGGATGATGACGATGATGATATTCCTGAGTGGCGGCCTAATGCCCCACCCTTGGCACATAAACGTCAGCTACCGGCGGTTCACAGCTTTCATGCACCAATCCAGCGCCCTTTGGTTAACCCTCCTGTTGCTCAGCAATTGGTTAGACCTCCCGGGGGCAGATGGGCGCAGCCTCCTGGTCCCGGTCGTCACCCGGGGACTAGATGGAGGCGCTAGATAGGATAACTGGGAGTTTAGTCTCTCGATTTCCATCCTGTAAATTATAAATGCCTTTTATTTTTCTTCTTCACTCTGGACTTCAGTTGTAGAATGTAGCGTAGCTTTACAGTAGTGAAAACACTTTTTTTTTCTTTTTTTTCTTGCAATGTTTTGTACTTTAAAATTGAAGTTAATTTCGTGCAATGTTCAGACAAGTTTCAATCTAGTACGGATTTCCTTAAAACCTTTTATTGCTTTGACCAATGAAATCATTTCTACCGGTGTGTAGTTCTGACTTTTGAACCTCCTCTAACCCATACGACGTCGCAAAGGGAACATGCGGCTTTACATAAACAGAGGCGAGGATGCTAAAAATGTAAAATACAATGGAGGAGTATGGAAATTGTAATATCTATCAACCTCCTAAAGCACGTTTAAGGGCTGATCGTTGGTCGGGTGTCAATCTGGTTGGGAACTTAACTTGGAATCTGATCTTCAAATCACCTCGGTTCCCTGGTTCCTTGGTGATTGGCATACCTTCTTGGGAAACTAGGAGCTCATAACCCGGGCTCACAATGTTGGTCACCGGGATCGACAACTCTCGATTATCTAGCGTAGTAATGTTCACTGTCGTCCCTCCGAGTGCTTCTGCTAATGTCACCTTATAATCCATAATGATGTCATTTCCGTCCCTCGTGAAAATATTATGCGGCTTCTCGTCAATTACAAACACGAGATCTGCAGCGAGTTGGTTTAGCTGCTCGTTCCCTTTGTCGGGAAAAGTTATCTTAGTTCCCTTCTTCCATCCCGGCTTCACATCGATGGTCAATATCTCTGTCTCTGGCCCTAATCTTCTGCAAAACAAAAAAAAAAAAAAAAAAAAAAAAATTGTTATCTTTTACTTGAATCTTTGGCTAAAATAATAAATGTGTCATCTCTTAAACAACAGCAACTTACCCATTTGCATCCACCACTTGTCTTGATATCTTCATTTTTCTAGTGGATCCAGCATACAATTCCTCGAGGGTGCAAGGTAATTTACTCTCGACGGGTGGTGGTTTCTTAGGCATGGTTGCGCCAGTTCCATCGCTGTAATTTCTGAAGACATTACTAGTGGTGCCGAATCCACCTCCTCGATCGGACGAGAACCTCATCGACCTCGCAGCTCCTGATGATCCAAATCCAAAAGGGCTACTTCCAAAGAATTCAGCAAAAATATCCTCTGCATTTCGAGGATTGAATCCATTTTCGCTTTCATTAGACCCAGGAGGTGGCATGTCTTTTAGACCTTCTTCACCATATTGATCGTAGGTTTGTCTTCTTTGTGGATCGCTCAAAACCTGAAACAACATTTCTCAAAATTCTGCTTTATTTTTAATTTTCATCCAAAAAAAAAAAAAAAAAATAGAAAAAAGAGAGACATACTTCATAGGCCTCAGAAATTTGCTTAAATTTGGTCTCAGCTTCATTCTTTTTGGTGGGATTTTTGTCTGGATGCCATTTCATAGCCAATCTTCTATAAGCTTTTTTGAGATCATCTTCTGTGGCAATTTTGTCCACCTTCAATATTTCATAATAATCCACCCCCATTATTGCTATATATATATATATATAAATTCTTCTCTTATGTATGTATTTCTATCATCAAACAAAAAACAAAATGGTTCTTGTTTTCCGTCTCTAAAACAATATTTATTTTCTGCAGAGATTGTAATGAATTTCGATGTTTGAATATAGATTATGCCAAGAAAAGTTGTGGGCTTTGAGAAAATAATTAATTTAGAACAAGGGTGCATATTTTAGTTGGGAAAAAGGATGTAAGAAAAAATAAAATTATTATTTAATGAGAAGAGCACCGCACTTAGTGGGAGGTAGAGACCTTCCATTTTTGCATAAACACCGGGGGACATGGAGTCCAATATGTTGTTTTTTTTTTTTGGATTATAGCATCGCCTCTCTAAATACAATATGCTTTTCACTTTAGATGAATACTTGAAAATAAATTTCGAGAGAACCTATTTTATTGTCTTTAATAAATTATAGATTTTAACATTCTAGAGTTGTTTTAACGATTACTCCAAACCTAGGAATGAATTGTCATGTCATGATTCGACGTCAAAATTGATGGATACCCTTTAAAAATCGACCAACATTACCAAATACATAGGCATAGTTAGGGATTGAAGTTTATTTTATCGAGAGCAATAATATCGTGAAAGAAAAATAAATAATCAAACACACGCAAGATTTATAATGGTTCATCTTAATATGAGACTACGTCCTCGTCCCCAGCTGCTAAAATCACCCATAATGAAAAAAATGTTTATAAGAGAAAATACACATCTATCTTCTTTAACTTCTATTTTTTCTCTATTTTGATGAGTATACAAAAGACTAAGCCTTGCACCCTATTTATAAGATTGAATAGGGAAAATTCGAGTTATATAAGGACTTCAATTTTGTAATATATAATTTCACAAATCACAAGAACGCAATCTCGTAAATATCTTAAATAGTTCTTAACTATCTTCAGGGTTGACTACCCTCGTGAAGGGGCTGCTTTCTCCCAATTCCAACCCCCATGAAAACCTCCATGAGGAGGTCGAATCCCGTATTGCTCCACGAATTAGAAATAATTAGGGTCAACAAATAATTCGGCTTCACAACTTTTAAGTCTAAAAGTCTGAATTAAAATATTGAGGAGGGATTAGTAGCGTGTGCTACAGTTTGGGGACCAATCACACAATTTACTCTTTTTATCTTTTAAAACACGAATGGATGAGCTGACACTGAAAACCAGAGAAGAAAATGGCAGCTGCTCTTCTCTCAACTTCGTTCCACAATTCTCTCCTTCCAAATCTTCTGATCAGGTACCGGGTACCCCACCTCCTCTTGATATAAATATTTATAGATAAACACATGTACATACAGTGAAGTCCATTTTCATAGATTCTGCCATTGGTGTTTTGTTGCAGAAATAATACTCCCAGTATGACTATTTCAAGTCAAAAGTACTGTAAAAAGCCTGGAAATATGAGAAATTTAGTGGCATGTTCAAATGATCCTTCATTACCCATTTTGCAAAATGGGGTTTCAAGAAGGAACTTAATCTATACGGGCCTTTCTTCGTCGCTCTTTCTAATTTTTCCTTCTTCAGGTAAATTCGAAAAACGCTATTCTATTTTTTTTTTAATTAATTTGGTTTCATACTTGAAATGCTAATTAGTCTATTAAATTATAGTTTTATTAATTTCTTTTGAGTTACTATTCACTTTGCAAAATTTTGAAGTTGGCTTCTTTCTGCCAAAAAAAAAAAAAAAAAAAACAGGGTAATTTTTCTACTCTTTAATTAAAGGGTAAATGGCACTTCTATGATTGCAGGTTTTGGTGCTGAGGAAGAATTGAAAATGGATTTAGCAGTTGATGATATAAATGCTTATTCATATTTGTATCCAATTGAATTGCCTTCAAAGAAGTTTGTATTCAAATGGTAAGTGTTTATTTAAATGTAACTGAAAAGTATCAAGAGAATTGATGATTTTGTTATTACATTGTAAATTTTATACATCCTGTAAAATTTAGAACCAATGGTTTTTAACGCAGGATTTATAAAATTGTACTTAATTTTCAGAAAGTTTTCAAGAGAGGAATGAGTTTTGTTTAGGTATGCAAATGAGCACAACCATGAACAAACATTTGTTTTCTATATTTAGTCCATGTCTGGTACACAATGCTGGACATGACCTACAGAACGACTCGTCCTTGAATAACTTGCTTCTGGCTCTATTCGGTAAAATGTGTGGTTAAAAAGTTGAGAGAGAAAATGTGTGTGGATAAAAGTGGTTTAAGAAATTGTATTGTTTATAATTTGATTTATAAATTGAAATGATTGTTTTAAAGAATAGAGGCTGATTATTTTCTTAATCTAACCTTTGATGGTTTAGGCTCTTAACCACCAAAATCTGTGCATAAAGGATGCATCTGATCAAAATCTTGTAGCTTTCCATATCTTCAACTGTATAAAATTATCAATGAAAAGGAGAAAAATTAGTAGTAGAAGAAATGAATCTCTTCATGCTTTGCTTCATTTTGCATCTTATATGAATGAGATGCCAATGACTGTTGTAATTGATATAAAAAAGTCTACCTCACTACTAGATTACAAAAATATCCTCTTTATTTTCCTGTATCATTAAATCGTAGGAACTTTTAATCTTTTCATCTATTTGAAGGGTGGAATCTAGAAAGCCGGAGCGTTATTCATCAGCTGCACCATTGTCCCGTAAGTCTGTGAACTTATCCCTCTATCCAAATGCAGAAGTCAAAATTTTGACTTGGTAGTTATGATTTGTGTACAGTATTTGAAAAATAGGTGGAATCTGTATTAAAGTTTTGAGTAACATCATATTTTGACATATTCTTCATAAGCTTACTTATACAGCGATCGATATGATATACAGCTGATGCACGACTTCGCATTGTGTCTGAGAGAGTCGATATCATCGACAACCTCATAATTTCTGTTTCGGTAAATTTGATGCTGCATATTCTTCCATAATTTGATCATCAATTTTATGGGTTTTCTTTAAGAGTTTGACTTTATCCTATTTGGTTCAGATAGGTCCCCCCAATTCGCAGTTCTTGAAATCAAAGGACAAAACTACATGGAGTGCCAAAGACGTTGCTGATTCTGTTTTATCCTACAAGTCTGCTCTGGTAATTAGCCTCACTGTTTGAATTTATGTATATATACATAATCCTTCTTGAATGTTAAAATCTGTGCATATTTTGAATGTAAGCTCGAGCTTCTATCATCTTCCAAATAAAGCTACTGCTTATGCACAGTCCATTCTTGAGATTTTCTTGCACTTTCAAGATTCGACCATTGTCTTACATAAGCGTTTAAATATTGTATTGGTTTTTTTACAGCGGGTCACCTCCAGTCAGCGTATGGCTGAAAGTTCAGTCCTTGATGCACATTCTTCTACAGTGAGTTTTGTTGCTGTAAACATTTAATGACAGTAGCGTGAATGCAATCAATTCAATCTTTATATATTGATCTTCTTGTATTTCTTCTCAGATTGATGGCGAGCCCTATTGGTATTATGAGTATCTGGTTCGTAAATCACCAACAAAAACTGTAAGTTTCCTTGTTGAACGTTTAACTTACAGCAGTCAGTTGAAGAGTCTCTATTTATGTACTTATCATCATACTCCGGGCTGAACGATGCAGGCTCAGGAATCAAATATTTTCAGGCATTATATTGCTACAACAGCTGAACGTGATGGTATGATGATGGATCATAATGATTCACTTTAATAATTGATAATATTTTATTTTACATTTTTCACAGACTGTTTGCTTAAGCATCCTATTTTCTTGAAAAATTAACTCAAAAACAAAAGAAACATCAATGGTTGGTGATTTAAGGTGTTATCAGCTATTGAACTTTCTAATGAATTTATGACCAAGTAAAAGATAAAAGGACAACTAAATTTCACAAGTTTACCATTCTGATCAGAGCCTTTTTAATTCACAGGTTATTTGTACTCTCTTAATGTTTCAACTCTCAACAAGCAGTGGGACAAAGTAAGTGTTCTTTCTAGTTGAATTGCAAATCAGCTAACTGTGGCTTCAGTTTTTGCAACAGGAAAGTAGTCTTACAACACATATCTATGTCACGTCTGGAAAAGGAAAACTGGATTTCTGTGTGCACTGGATAAGATAAAAATTGAGAATATATACCAATAGCTAGAAGAGGTGCCCAATGAGAATAAAATAAAGGAATGATGACTTGAATTGTTTGGACACGTCTTGCGTAAGCCTAAAAAGACTCTTGTCAATTATAGTGATGCTGTAGCGCCCCGAATTCTAAATACCTGGTTCACCACGTCATTGTCTGGTCTAAACTTTAAAATAATATTTTAGCGGAAGAAATAGCCGAAAATTCATTTTTAGCAACATTAAGTAAACTGTAATGGTTGATAAATTTGAAAATATTTATGAAATAGTTTAAAATAATAAATCGAACCATTAATATTACAAAACATTTGACAATGTCATAAATTCTCAAATGATTGAAAATCTCAAAATATCCAACGTTTGGAAATACGGATCATCAAAATAAGATTTTCAATTATTTAATGACTATTGCCACCATCGTCCATCACGTGCCAGCCTCTTCGAAATCTGCAAATTTTGTTAAACATAGGAATGAGCATTTCATAAAAATACTCAGTAGACTCATTGTCAATTAATTAATCTACATTATATTTGAACATATAAATGTAGGTTCTTTTGAAATCATAGGGTGTGGGTAGTCTCTTCTCGTGCATTAAAGCACATGGCTTCTCTTTTGAAAAATCATAGGCTCTTTGAAATCATCGGGTGTGGGTAGTCTCTTCTCATACATTAAAGCACATGACTTCTCTTTGAAATTTATAAGCTCTTTAAAATCATCGGGTGTGGGTAGTCTTTCTTATCGTGCACTTAAGACACATAAGTTATGCATAACATTATTATTTATCTTGCAAGATATTCTATTCTTTCTCATGCATAAAAGCATAGAAGTTATAACAAGTATAACAACATAAATATTTTCAAAGAAATGTATTCTCGTCTCATTTCATGAAAATGACTTTCACATAAGTCACATAACATACACATTCACATGTAATCATAATTTAAATAAATTAATAGGAGCGAGTCTACCTTAAACTTAACGAGTGTGGTTGAGCGGGAATGACTTCAATCTTTTAAATCTCCGTACGTCTCGTCTAGCCAATTAGAAAAATTAGTTAAATTAGTCTTTTGAAATTTATAATTTAAAAATGATAAATTAAAATTTAGGGACTGAAATTGTTGATTTTGAAAGTTGGGGGACTAAAATGGAATTTTTCGAAACTTTCAGGACTCGAATAAAATGCTATAAAAATATTCATGTTGAAAATAGCATATTTTTAAATTAAAGGATAGAGTCTTAAAATATTTGAACTCGTGGGCCGAAATGAAACATTTGGAACTTTGATGACTAAAATGTAAATTTTCAAAACTTGGGTTGAAGCTCAAAACAGATTTTAAACTGTAGGGATTGAAATAATTGATTTTTAAAATGAAAAGACGGTTTAAAACCATTTAAAAACTAAAGGGATTGAAATGATTAGTTTTAAAACCAAAAATGCTGAAATAAATATCTTTAAAAACTTGGGGACTAAAGTGCAATTTCTCAAAGTTAAAATATACAATTATACACATCTCTCTCTCTCTCTCTCTCTCTCTCACGGTTTCAGTCAACGGGCGAGAGAGAGAGGGAAGTGCCTGGTGACGGCTCCGGTCTGGGCTGCTGTCGGCGATGTCGCCGTCGTCACGTGGTGGCGATGGGAAGGGCGAGTGTGCGGGTTGGAAAGAAAAGGGTTCTTGGGCGATTTTGGGTATAAAATCGTGGCTTGGGGGTCTCGTTTTGGTGGTTCCTCGGCGAATACTCCGGCGAAACTGGTTCGGAGATTAAGGTAAGGTTATGGGCTTGCCTATTCTGGGTTTTTCTTGAGTTTTTCCTTGGGTTTGGGATGTGGATTTGGTGCCTTTTGGTGGTTGGTTCGACCGGTGATACAAGGTGGTTTTCAATGGAGGCTGGCCGTTGATGGTGGCGGTCTGGGATTGGGTGGTGATTGCGGAGTATTGTGGTGGTGTAGTGATGAGGCAGTGGAGGTGGTGGTTGTGTTGGTGTTGGGCGATGGAGATGGAGATGGAGGTGGCGGCTTTGGCGGTGAGTGGTGGTGGCTGCTGCATTTGGTGGTGGGGGTGGAGTGGTTGTGCATATGGGTTACTGTCGGGTGTTGGCGGTGCTGCACTTAGTGGTTGGATGGTGATTGCTTGGTCGAGCTTTGGCTACGTGAGGTTGGCTGCGTGAGGAAGATGGTTGCTTGGTCGAGGGTGCCGAGTGAGTTGTTTCCAGCAAGGTTGAGGAGGAGGAAGAAACATTACCTTGACTGCGTGAAAGCTCGGAATCAGTGTGTGGTTTGTGCAGAGGGAGGAGGCCAATGATGTATAATGGAGTGGGTTGTGTAGTGGAAGGGAATTTGGCAGGGTATGGGGTGAGAGAATCAGACAGGGTATGGGTGTTTGATGTAGTTGGTGGAAGTTGGTGGAGGTGTGGGTTGAATTTGGGATATTTTGGGAATCTTATGGGATTTTGATACACGAGAAACGGAATTCGAGAAAAATAATACGCGTGAATTCAACTGAGTCAGAAAAAATGGATCTGATAAAATGAACTTAAAACAACTTGGAATTTAAAATGATTTGAAAAGAATAAAAAAAAAAAATAATATAATTTAGAAATTCGAAATTTATTTAAAATTGAATTGGACTCGATATTTCTCGACTTGGCTAGACGACACGTCATAACTTTAAATTAAAAATGGGTGAGATCGCAGCGGCACGTTTTCATAATTTAAAATAATTATTAATACATGAAAATTTCTTGATCGCTATAGATGCATTCTCGCTAGAACAAGTCAGAAGAGGGAGGCGTATGCCAAACCAATGTGAGGTGTTGTTATTGCTAAGGATCTAGCTGCTATAGGTCATTAGGTGGAAGGTGGATCTAGCGACAAACTGAATGGAGCAGAGAAAAATGATTCATGAAGCCAGTCCTAAATTTATTAGAGAAGCTTGGCCGTTCTCTTTGTGTTTCGATTTTCAATTTTCAAATTTCAGTTTTGAGTTTTGAATTCATTTTCAGTTTTGTGTTCTGAGTGTGTTCTTTAGTTCTTGAAAATGTGTTTGCTTTATCATTTTGAAAAGTTATTTATCAAAAATATTTTTATTTCTTCTTGTCATAAAGTTTACTTGGTTCATGATCAGCATGTTCTTAGCTTTGCATACTACATCAACTGTGAAGATCTTTGACAAAACAGAAAAGAAAACAGTAAACAAATATGTGAAGTTTTTTGCTCCATTGTTTTTAGTTTTTACATGTTCTTCACTTTGTATCCTGCAGATGGGACCTTTGCTGGAAAAAACTGTGGCTTCATTCCATCTTTTACCTCCCACAGAAAACTACGTTCCTCCATACAAGGATCCGTGGAGGTTTTGGTGAAGGCTCATTCTTTATCATTTTGTCCCCTTTTTTTCTTCAGACGGGCTCTGTTTTCGTCATGAAATTTTGTTTTAGCTGTAGAAAATTCTGCATTCTGTACTCTGTATTCTGCTACTGAGATGATGTTTGCATTGCTTTAAAATCTAAAGCGGCACTAAAGATTAAGATTTTTTTTAATTTTTTTTTTTTTTAATAAAGCTTTTTGAGTAGTATCATGCAATTTTTGGATTATGCAGTGATCAGCCTTTATTGTTGTCGAAGTTGAACTAGATATTCAACTCAACGTACTAATGTATAGTTATAGGAATCAAATATGTAAACATGATATGCAGATGTGATATTGGTGGATCCGAAATTCGAGTGAGCTTGGACAGTTGCTCAGCGAGCCACTGTTGGGCAGCCGCTAAATATAAATGGGAAAAAATTATGGGGGAGCTAGCACGGCGGCCTGAGGGGCTGCCCGGTGCTTGCTCCACCCTTGGATATGAATGCTCTAGTGAATCATTTTTCCATAACTTACAATGCAATACGTAATACAAATGCAAGATGTATATAAACACGATATAGATAGGGAATGCTATAAGCTTCATGCTTCATTTGATAGATCTACACACATACCCGAACATGTCAAAGATCGGTTTCTCCTCCAGTGTTAATTAAAAGAAAAACAGACACGGCTCAATTCAAATGATAAATGAACATTGCAAAAGAGTACTATTTCATACAAACTAACACATGAAGTCTGTTTAAGTACCAAGTTAAAAACAAAAATTCACCTAGCAAAACCGTCTGGGAACATATTCTCAAGAAAAAAGAGGCCGAGCTCAAAGTTTATTCCACATGGGTAAATGAACAATTAAATAACCATCTTCATTTATATGTTACTCCAATACTCTGCTCTTTACCTAGAAGGCTGCTGATTGTAATGGTTCTTTTCTTTCTTCTTAGCAGCAGCAAGTTTTGAACTCCTTGCAGCAGCCTCCACAGAAGCAGCTTTGGCAGCAGCATCCATCTCCTTATTAGATTTCTTCTTCTTAGCAGAAGCGACTTTCTTTAGTCGCTCCTTCACGTTTACAGCAGAAGCATCATCATTCACTTGTTCGGTTTCAGTGATTTCCTCTTGTTTGTTAGGAACATCTGAGCTGCTGGACTGATCCTGGTGTTCCTTCACCTCTTTTGAAGCTTTATCCTTCTTTTTCTTCTTCTTTGAACTCTTGGATTCTGCGTGGACATTATCCTTCTTTTCTGTATCTCCATTTAACTGACCCTCTTTCTTCTCTCGGGAAATATCTGCATTTTCATAAAGACGAGATGCTCAGTTACAACGACAATCAATCTATATACTATTTGATGGTAAGACTGACAAATAGAATGAATACACAGATTAGTCTCTCATTTAAAATAGTCGGAAGTTAAAGAAAACAATTACTTCAAATAAATGCGGTAACCACAGATAGAAAAAATTTATCCAAAATTTTTTAATGAAATCCTAAATTAACATATCTCCTAGATACAACAGAGTATATAATCACCAGATGACTCATCTATGGCTCTCTCTTTTGGGGCAACTCCAATTTCAGCCAAAATGGCCTCCAGCTCAGCAAGCTCCTTTTTTCTCCTCTCTTTCTTGGAAAGCTGTCTATCTGCCTCTTTAATTGCTGGTGAAGCGTCTGCAGACTTCTTCACTACTGGCTCAGGATGTTCTTCCACCACTGGTTCCTGATCATGCTCTTCTTCCATGTCATCATCACCTTCATCAAGAATATCATCTTCACTCTCGCTTTCCTGAAATTTGGACGTGAAACCATGACAAAACATTTGAGGCAAGTAACCTATCCTAACCCACGTTCATCATTGGATGATTTCATAACTACAAGAATTTTGTGACACCATTTCTTCCACACAAGGGATATTTGCAAATGATCCTATATTCTGAAATTTTGTTTTAAGTTAACGTGAACCTCTGAGTGCTTTCAAAAGGGGATAAAGGCATTACCAAACTCCATGAGAACACCAGCAAAATGAATTCAGAGATGTGTGGAGTCTTTGTTCATGAGGACAGAGGGATAATCCTACAGTAAATAGGATACAGCTGAAGAAACCAGAGCCAGGAATAAAGAAGTGCTAGTGACATGAAATTCTAGTGGTCAAGAGAAAATGAATAGAAATGGTAACATGTTATGAAGGAAACTTCCATTTTTTTTTTTGCCTCCAATCATGGTTTCTTTTCTGCAATACCTTTAGCTGTAATTGTAGGGTAGATATTGGAGATACATGAAGATGCGTGGGAGAATAAGAAAAAGAAAAAATAGAGCTTCTTGTGTTCATTGGTGCAGCTCCATGTGTTCATTGGTGCACAAGAATACACATACATAGAGGCAGGCAGACAGACATGCCGTATACATCATTCATGCAAATGCGCACAAGCATAATGAGAGAGGTTGGAGGACTAGTAGATGAGATTGGTGGGCAGAATTCTCAAGTGCTGTGTTCGGAAGAGTTGAAGTCGTAAAACATTAAGGCCTTGTGTGCTTCCAACCATTTTCTTCAACATTTCCCTCAAATTCATTTTCAGCCACACATTTTTATGAGATCCATCACTTTTCACATTTTTCAATCACTTTTCAACCAACATTTTCCCAAAACCCAAAATTCCCCAAAAACTACTCACATCAAACATGCACTAAATTGTTAAACAACCTCGAATTTCTTATATATATGATCTACTTAAGGGAAAAATTCATTTGATTCAACATTTGAAAGCTTGATAACATGATCTTAACCATGAAACTTCACGCAAATCAGGGACTGTGCATGAAAGGCTGAAAGCAATTACAGGATTTCCCCAGATAGACATGAATCAATGTATCAAATAAATCCACATAATCTTTCAATGATGTTGCAACAGAAGGTTAGAATCAGGCTACGACATATGTAACATAAATAAACATGAAGTCTTGCAATCAACAAAATCCACCTGCAAATCAATCATCACCATTAAATTTCTTAAGAAACTACACTATTATTATGTGGCAAATAAATGCAGAGGCGGAACTACCATTACCAAATCAAATCTGTGACTTTCGATGCGATCAGCATATAAATTATAAAGCACAAAGTATTTATTGCCACGTGCTTAGGCGAATCATAGTAACAAAGATGGAAAGAAACATGAAACAGTGGGAAACAGAACCACCTTTTTTTCTTTTGACAAAATATTATGACATTTTCCTTCAAGAAAACAGTGAAATCAAAACACGAACTTTACAAGCACACTCAGGACTGAGGAGCCAACCTAGAAATATTGTCAATTTTGCCATAAAACTGGCATAATGTAGATAAGTCGCTCAAAAGTTTTGGCTATAGCGACCGTTAAGACCATTCCATAGATAATACAAGAGAGGGCCCAACACAAGGCTATCCTAAAATTCCTAGCATCCTTAAACCTAATCAAAAAACACCACATTATCATCTGAGAGACGTTATTTAAACATATAATTTATTATTTTATGATGGTTATCTTATGATGCATAAAGATGATACAATCCAATCTTATCAAAGTCACACTACAATAACACAACAGTAAAATCCCCCAATAGCAAACCATTTGAACGCAAATCAGCCTGAATCAATCATTTAACACACGAAAATGGAAATGAAAATCATAAACAAACAACACCATGCTTTCAAGATAACCATTTAGTTATTGAAATGACAAGAACCATACAAGAATTCATCATTTTTACTCATTATACCTCGACAAGGTCCGGTTTCTGACTCTCTTCAGGTTTACTCGACCCCGAAACACCCCAAACAGACTGGGGCGGAGCATTGGTGGCATAGTAATCATCATCATCCTCGTCATCCACGTCAGCCCACGACTTCACAGTCAAAGGCGCTGGAGCCCAAAATACCCGTGGCTTCTCCGCCTCCGGTTCTTTTGATTTCCCAGCCCCAGCTTTCAACGCACTTCTACTGCTCTTTGCGGAGCCCTTCTCTTTGTCAGACTTTTTCTTCCTCCTCTCCAGCACCGCAAAAACATTACTGTTGCTTACCGTGAACGATCCTTCATCCTTCCTATTTCCAGCTCCCACCATTTTCCAAGCAAACAAAATGCTGGAATTTCACGTGAAATCTGAACGCCCAATTGTAATTTCAGCGAATTTCAGAAATTTGATACCAAATAAAGTTAATCAACTTTGTTAACAGAAATCGATAACCAAAATGTAAATCCAGTTAAATCAACAATAGAAAATCCGAAACCTAATCCAGATCATATATAGAAAAGATCCACCGATACACAAATATCTTTGATAAAAATCAATGAAATGTGTCGTAATCGCATGCACTATGTAATTTCATTGATTGTTGATTTGATTTTAAAATCTAGATTTTTAATTAGTATATCCTTCATTTTTCGTATTTAAGAGCCCGTTTGTTCCATTTACTTTCTCACAAATGTCGTGGGTATTAAAATCAAATTTTTAATATTTTAATTTAATAGATTTTTTTTTTTTTTGGATACATTAATTTAATTGAAGTTAATGAAATAAAAATGTGGATTTTATTAAATATATAATTAAAATTAATTATTAAATTTAATTTATATTAGAGCATTTTTAATGATTTATACATATTTTAATTTATGCGACAATTAAGAGCCTATTTAATAATATGATTTTTTTTTGTTTTTGTGATTTTTTTTTATATAGACGTGTGATTTAAAAATGTTTGAAAAATCAAAAATTGTGGGCCTGACTAAGCATTGATGATTGAGATTGAGTTTGAAAAGTTGTGTTACAAATATTTTCTTTACCAAACAAGATCTAAATAGATAAATATTTCATTCATATTGATAAAATAAATAATGAAATTTAAAGTGTATTCCCAATAATTTTTGTCTACAATTTTATGTGTACACGTGTCTTCTAATTAGAACCATTTTTTATATTAAATAAATAAAAAATTAATATTTGTTTAGTCACTTTGTTTAGCACGTTATCTATACCTGAATATAACACTTAATAATAACTCTTTCACATCGGCATCATATAGACATAAAAACTAATCATTGAAGAAATTTTTAAATTGTTATTTATTTTTCTTATATAATAATGACTTTTTTTCACAATTTATAAATCATTACAGATGCTCTTATATTTAAACTTTAATGGCAAAATGTAATTTGGATTAGGTTACGAAATTAAGAAAAAATAATACAATTAAAAATCAAAATCCATTTGGTAAACAATAAAAACTGGTTTATAAATCAATTTATAAATTACACAATTTCTCAAATTACTTTTTAACTACACATATTTTCTCTCTCTCATTTTCAACCACTACTTTTTACCTCAAAATCATAAGTAAATCAGTTTATGTGAGATTTTTATCAAAGTCAAAGTCAGTAATTAATTACAATCATATATTTCATGGGTCCCACAATATTTTAACCATACATCTTATCAACTTTTTTCAAAATTTACTAAAAAAACGATTTTAATATCTATCAAACGGGGGCAAAAACTAATAAGAAAAACGTGAATAAACTTTTTTTTAACTGTTAAATAAACAACTATAAATTATAAATTTGATAAAAGCATTGAAAAACCATAATTTTGACTGTTAAATAAACAATTTTTTTTTTCCTCAAAATGGCCAATTATAAATTTGCAGATAAAAACAAATGAAAAAAAATAAAAATTGTAGACATTTAAAAAAAAAAAATTAATTTATTAAACAAATAAAGTCTACTAAAGCCCATCTAAAATAAGCCCATGGATGAGGCCCATCCTACTTTTCAAAACCTAACCATTTTATTTATTTAAATATTTAAATAAATGAGGTGGTTACATATTCTCTCTATAAATAGGACCATTGGTCCATGAAAAAAAGGGGGAAAAAAAGGAGAAAAGATAAGCAAATTGCAGGTGGAGAATATAAAAATTCTCTCAAACTTCAAGCCAAGTCCAAAATTCAAGAAGATCAAAGTCTTCTTCAAATCAAGCAAGTTCAAATCAATTTCAAGAAGATCAAAGTCTTCTTCAAATCAAAGCAAGTCAATCCGAAGTGCAAATCCAAAGTTCAAATCCAAGTCTCAAGTTCCAAGTGACAAACAAGCAATCTCTCAACAAATCAAAATTTCCAACAAATTCAGAAGTCCAGGAATCAAGCCACGTGGCCCCTTGTCTTCAAACACGCAGATCGTTAATCAGAGGATTTTGCAATTTTTGCATTTACAAGAGCTGTCTACTTGTATTTTCTCAAATTCAATTTGTAACAATTTCAGTATTTTTAATAATACTTCGAAATTCGTCGTACAAATTTCTTGGCACGCCCGGTGGGACCCTCTTGCCTCTCATCTTCCGTTCTGCAAAACTTTCAAGTTTCAACAAATACATCATACATGGCAAGCGAAAAAGCGAAGGAAACTGTGACCCGTCTGGAGGAAACACTTGCTGAACTTTTCCATGTGACCAGAGCCCAAACAAAATCTGGGAAAACTCAACTGGTTACACCATTGAAGAAGTTCTCCAAAAAGGGCAAGATGAAAATCGCTTTCAAGAAGCAGGGCACCCGGTCGTCAGAAAAGAACTTGGCAAAAAGTCACTGTTCTGGTTCTATCTCCAGTGGCAGGTCTGTTTCTGGATCAACTCATGCTACTTCTCCACGAAAATGGGGAGACTATACCGCTTCTGAAGAATCAATCGAGCCGGTGATGGTAACAGAAATGTCACCAGACACTGATGATCGAGTTCAGCAAATGGCAGTCTCCATTGAAAAGTTGACAAAGTCTTTGGAGGAAAAAGATGCACAAATCGCCGCTCTCATGCATCGACTGGAGTTGCAAAGCCCTTTGAAAAAGGACTACCCAGAAAATGCAAGCTCTTCCAAAGTCAAAGATCCTGAAATTCAAGAGTACCAGCAGAAGCAAGATATGCATGACCGTACTGTTGTGCAAAATGTGTTTCGTGACACCACTCAACTCTCTGTTGGCTCTTTGTCCGTCCAACAACTTCAACATATGATCACTGACACCATCCGTGCTCAATACGGTGGCTCCCCGCAATCTTCATTGGTTTATGCCAAACCATATAGTCGTCGAATCGACGAGATGAGAATGCCTCTTGGCTACCTACCACCGAAATTTCAGTATTTTGATGGAAAGGGCAACCCGAAACAACATGTAGCTCATTTCATTGAAACATGTAACAATGCTGGCACATACAATGATACCATGGTAAAGCAGTTTGTACGCTCCCTCAAAGGTGCTGCATTTGAATGGTATACAGACTTGACAGCCGGGTCAATTGACAGTTGGGATCAGCTCGAACGTGAATTTCTCACACGTTTCTATAGCACCAGACGGACCGTCAGTGTAGCGACCAAGAATTTTTACGCGATTAATAATTATTTTAATAGAAAATCGTGTCGCTACTATTTCACCCATTTTTATTAAGTTAACGCCACGACGTATTCGTATAGTCAAGTCAAGAAATAATCGAGATCGTTCGATTTTAAATTAAATTCCGAATTTCTAAAAATATCTCCATTCTCTTGATTTAAAGTATATTAAGTCCAAGTACTTAATTCAATGTTATCCCAATATTTATTTATACAAAAATTATTTTTATTATTGAAATTAAGAAAATATATGCAAGCATGAGAGGTTCCATTATATATAATAATTATGAGAATCTTAATTTAATAAATATGGAAAAGTATATGAATGAATTATATACTCCATTATATGTAATCATGAAGAGCATAATATTTGTATAAATATGGAAAAGTATATGAATGAATTATATACTCCATTATATGTAATCATGAAGAGCATAATATTTGTATAAATATGGAAAAGTATATGAATGAATTATAGACTCCATTATATGTAATCATGAAGAGCATAATATTTGTATAAATATGGAAAAGTATATGAATGGTTGATAAGATTCCATTATATGTAATCATGAAGAGCATAATATTTGTATAAATATGGAAAAGTATATGAATGGTTGATAAGACTCCATTATATGTAATCATGAAGAGCATAATATTTGTATAAATATGGAAAAGTATATGAATGGTTGATAAGACTCCATTATATGTAATCATGAAGAGCATAATATTTGTATAAATATGGAAAAGTATATGAATGGTGCTTTACTTTAAGAAAAGGATGTGTTAAAATTAATAGAATTGAATGATTATGTTTACAATATGCCAACTTTATACATCTATTTAAACCCATCTCTTTTACACACAACTCTACACATATACACTTATTTCCAATCTCTTGACAAAATCCACAAGTAAGAGAAATTCAAGGTGGTCAAGAAAGTTTTGGTCCATTTACTACTACACTTCATTTTAATCTTTTAAAAGGTAAGTATATCTTATGTTTTTATGAAAAGTAAGTATGTTTTTATGAAAGGTAAATACACCTTATGTTTTTATGAAAAGTAAGTATGTTTTTATGACAAGTAAGTATATCTTATGTTTTTATGAAAAGTAAGTATGTTTTTATGAAAGGTAAATACACCTTATGTTTTTATGAAAAGTAAGTATGTTTTTATGACAAGTAAGTATATCTTATGTTTTTATGAAAAGTAAGTATGTTTTTATGAAAGGTAAATACACCTTATGTTTTTATGAAAAGTAAGTATGTTTTTATGACAAGTAAATATATCTTATGTTTTTATGAAAAGTAAGTATGTTTTTATGAAAGGTAAATACACCTTATGTTTTTATGAAAAGTAAGTATATCTTATGTTTTTATGAAAATGTTTGGATCATTGCTATGAAATCAATCTCACAAGATTGTTATGGGTTCCATATGATATGTTTATGATTATGCTAAGGGGACCGGAGTTTAGTAGCGCTACACATAAGAATTCTTGCCATTTAAGTTCGGTAAAATTCTTGTGTCTCCCTATGTTTATGAGTATTTCGATCCTATCCTATGTTATGATGAAAATGATCCATATGCTTTCAAAAGAAAATTTATGCTTGGTATACTTACTGAGATTTTATAAATCTCACTCCACGATATTTACCATTTTCAGATAATTGAAGGTTCAAGGCGGTCAACATGGAAGTGGCAAAAGTGGTTAAGATTGATGAGATAATTATGTTGAACTTTATGTAAGAAAATTATGTTCTATTTTTATTCACAAATAAAATTATGGGATTCTAATTATTCTTTTGAATAATTTTACATTTCTATTTAAGTCTCGATAATATGATATGAGTCACTTTTAGTGGCACTCGAATGGTCGAGAATTCGGGTCGTCACAGTTGGTATCAGAGCAAAGAGTTTTAAAAACGATTCTGTAGATTTTTGAAATTTTATTTCTTAAAAAAAAAAAAAAAAAAACACTATTCACGTGAACAGTAAAACGACGTGCTATTCATGATGAACAGTGAACGAAATCACTATTCAATTAAAAAAAAATTTGAATTTTCACATGTCAAGTATGGTTATGATTTTGAAAAGTATGATGAAATTTGATGTGCGAATTTCAAGGACAAAATTCATTTTAAGCAAGGGAGTTTGTAATGTTCTGAAAATTTTATGGAATATAATTAGTTAGTGATATGATGTTTATATTGATGTATTTGATAAATTTCTAGAAGTTCGGGGACTAAAGGAAAATAAGATTTGACGATAAATTTTATTTGGGTTAAGTTATTAATTATTGATGGGGAGATAATTACTATATCGATATTGGATTTGTTTTGAAGACTGTGATTAATTAGGAATTATGATTCAAGAAAATGTTGATTTGGATACAACCACATTAAATTATTGTTGATTAAAGGAAAATAAGATTATATGAAATATTTTAACTCATCACTCTACTATGTCACTCTCCATGTATTGACTCCTCGAACCAGGTATGTTATATGCTTTGCAAGTCATTTACGATTTTATTAAGACATGTTAAGTATGAAATATTCATATGTTATGAATCTTTAAGTGAAATATACATGTTGAGTATGATATGAATTGATAGAAGCCTAAATTTTAATTTATTCATTTTAATGTAGAATCATGAGACATAGAGGATATTGATATGAATTTTGGTTCATATTAAGCTTAGTAAGATTGACTCAATTAGAAATTAAGTTGGGTTGTAACTTTGGCCCAAAATATATGGAATAATATATTAAACAAACAAAATTGATAATGAATTGTACAATAATTTATCCCTTTATCACTACCTTTGTGTAAAAACAAGGGAAAAACTGTGGATGGTTATTAGTACTTCCTCTTCAAGTTTCAATTTTCGGTTCAATAATTTATTCCTTTATCACTACCTTTGCTTAAAAGCAAGGAAAAACTGTGGATGATTATTGGTACCACTCTTCAAGTTTCAATTTTCGGTTCAATAATTTATCCCTTTATCACTACCTTTGCTTAAAAGCAAGGAAAAACTGTGGATGATTATTGGTACCACTCTTCAAGTTTCAATTTTGAAAAAAAAAAAAAAAATATGATTTACGAATGATTTTCAAAATAATCTTTGTCGTCAAGTTTAGAAATGATGAGCCCTAAATGGACTTTGCATAATTGATTTTAGACATGGCACTAAGTATGAGAAGTCAACAGAAAGGACTAGATAATATTTTCGAATTATTCATCGTTTAGATTAAACGAGAAATAGAAAGTCAGTTTTATGAAGTTATGATGAGATGTTGAGATTATAAGTGATATGATTTTATTGAGATTTTTATGAGAAGAATTATGAAGTTGGAGATTTAAAGTTTAGGCTCTTAATTATTGAGAAATAAGGACTTGATATGGTGATATTAGAAATTATGATTTGAAATTTCTATGTTGAGGAATTATGAATTGATTTTCTGGAATATTTATGATGATATTGAAGTTTGATGAAATTGTGATCAAATGTACAATTAGTTATTATTGTGAGTTATGAAGTATGCTTACGATTTGGATAAGTCCAAATTTCAAAGGAAAACTCTGCCTAGAATTTTATCGTTTGGAGTTAAGAGCATAGTATGGTATGCAATCACTAAGAGAATTGAAGTTAAACATACAAGTTCATTTACATCACAAACGAGATTTAGTAGATGATAACAGAGATATTATTATTTTCTCATAAGGAGAACACACAAGAGTCACCCTAGAAAGGAAATACATGAAAACACGCAAAAGCAAAAGAAAGCAACATGGGAAATTCCTCAAATTGAGAGATGTGTTTCCGGAGTAGCCGTATCCTACCACCTCTGACCTTTTGAGGAAATAAAGAAACCTTCAAAAAGGTGTGTTTCGAGAGTAAGAATACTCCGTAATCTACCACCTGGAACCTTTGAGGTACACACAAGATTTAAACATTAAGGAAAATCCTAGGAAATTAGAGGGGTGTCTCGAGAGTAAGAATACTCCGTACTCTACCCCCACCTATTCTAAGATTCATAAAGTTAAGTTTACATTAACCGGACTCCATTTTCGCTTGATTCCCCTTCCTTGCGACCAATCTATCTTAACCCCTGCTGGATCTTGTATTGAGATATATGACTGCAGCTTATCCAGTAGTTCATCAATAGTAGGAGCAGAAATAAGGAGTCTTCTGGAAAATGGAGAGATGAATCCATGTTCCACAGCATAATCAAGAAAGGTTAACAAGCCATCAAAGAAATTGTTAACATTCAGAAGCCCAATAGGCTTAGTATGGAGATCTAGTTGAGCCCACGAGGTAATGTTAAAGATTTCTTCTAAGGTACCAAAACCTCCGGGCAGGGCTATAAAGGCATCAGAACCATATAGCATACAAGTTATGCGTTCATGGATGGATAAGGTTTGAACTTCATGCCCTCGTGTTTTTCCTGCAACATCTACCAAAGGGACAGGTATGACACCGATTACTTTTGATTTCTCTGCAAGAGCAGATTGGGAAACACAACCCATTAGACCACTGCTACCACCCCCATACACAAGAGTGATACCTTTTTCCCCCAGTTTCTTTCCAAGATCTACGGCCGCTTCTAGATAACTGAAGCCTTTCCCCACTTTTGATCCACAAAATACACAAATAGTTTTGATCTGTCGAAGTTTTGGTGCTTCCATCTTTGATAGTATAGAAGAGAAAACTTACGAAGAAGATCTGATTTTGGGATGCCTGAACTATGAAATATGTTTGGCTATTTAAAGCCGGAAAAACTTACTGTTTTTCATTGATTCTGAAAAAGTAAAGATTTACTTTTGACAAAATCGGCCAACTTTTGACTGTTTTACCAAAGATATCACCTTTCGGTGATTTATTTCCAGCTTTATCAAATCTCGAGAAAGGAAAATATATTTATTTCCAGCTTTATCAAAACTCGAGAAAGGAAAATATATTTTATTTCCAAAACGCGTGAAAGAAAACAACAAAATATTTTAAATGTGTATCAAGAGATTTACCTTATATCATTGATGAACTGCCAGAAGCCTCATTTTGTAAAACAGACTGGCAAACAGGATCTTTTGCTATTATATTTTGGAGACTATAACGATTTTTGTCCCCGTTAAACTGAGCGTATAAGGAGAAAAGTTCACGTTGCACATAACCACTTGGGTGCGTCTCAAGAGTCAGTCGAATATCATCCAAAGACTCCTTACTCAGTCCACCCTTTATGAATTTGATTTTATCATCCCGATTAGTAGAAGAATATCCTACTGTTTTCCAACGAGTATCACAGTTCCAACGAGCACATTTGTAGCAACCATTCAGCCTTTTTGCTCTTTGTTTCTTTGCGAAGGTGCTTTTGCCTAAACCAGGCATGTGCTTTGGAAATGTCATAGGTAATTCACCAGATAGTCGAACCTTTGCTTCGATCAACCAGCGAACATCTTCTGAAACACCATGAGCCATCAGCAACCTCAATCTTTCGAGTCTTATTCGATAAATTTTCCTCAGATCATTCATTGGAAGACTGGAATAATACTTGCGAATGTTTGTAAGAATGATATCCATGTTTTGATGGATCTAACCTCTTCCCAGCATGAACTATTTAAAAGCATTAAGGATCGGAGGAAATCCGCGTGATATTGATTCCAGCAAGAAAGCGCGGAATAGAATAATGGAAAAGAGGGAACAAGAGTTATGCGCCGTTTACTTTCTTGATAAAAGGAAGATTTGATGATGACGGGATTTGAGATATGGAATATTTTCTTGGATTTTGGGTACTGATATTTTGATATAATAATCAAGGTATAGAAATAATACGGGGATACGTGAAAGTGAAATAAGGACTGTATTGAATCAGGATTAATAAGTTTGTGCAAGTGAAAGGAATACCTTACGGGAAATGTTATGATATTTGAGTTAAGAATTTTAATTATTTGGGAGATATTTGTTTATTGAATTTTGCAGAAATTTTGGGTTACAAATATTGGAAAGATAAACTGATGATTATGTTGATATGTGAATAACATGTTTGGGTATATTACATAGAGAATATTCAGGTAATCGTTTTAATTATTTTGGGATATTTGGTGATAAGAAGAAATGACAAATTATTATGGTATGATATGTTAGTAAAGATTTATTGAAATTTTAGAGATATTAATACGAATATTTGAGGTTACATGATACGATGATAAGTGACAGGTTACATGAGTACTACAAGATATGATGAAATATCACATACGATTGGGAATTTTCATTTTGATTCAGAAGAATTTATGAGTAGACATATGTCTATTATTGATAGAAAAGTTCATGTCTTAAGAAAACAAATTGATGCATTTAGTCAAAGTCCAGTGGGTTAAATATGGTTGGGTTAAATATGGTAGCGATGATGCTACATAAGAAGAAGAAGAGATTCTGATTAAGTGTTCAGAAATCATAAGATCAAGTAAGTTTAATTTCGAGGACGAAATTATTTTAAGGGGGTAAGTTTGTAGCGACCAAGAATTTTTACGCGATTAATAATTACTTTAATAGAAAACCGTGTCGCTACTATTTCACCCATTTTTATTAAGTTAACGCCACGACGTATTCGTATAGCCAAGTCAAGAAATAATCGAGATCGTTCGATTTTAAATTAAATTCCGAATTTCTAAAAATATCTCCATTCTCTTGATTTAAAGTATATTAAGTCCAAGTACTTAATTCAATGTTATCCCAATATTTATTTATACAAAAATTATTTTTATTATTGAAATTAAGAAAATATATGCAAGCATGAGAGGTTCCATTATATATAATAATTATGAGAATCTTAATTTAATAAATATGGAAAAGTATATGAATGAATTATATACTCCATTATATGTAATCATGAAGAGCATAATATTTGTATAAATATGGAAAAGTATATGAATGAATTATATACTCCATTATATGTAATCATGAAGAGCATAATATTTGTATAAATATGGAAAAGTATATGAATGAATTATAGACTCCATTATATGTAATCATGAAGAGCATAATATTTGTATAAATATGGAAAAGTATATGAATGGTTGATAAGATTCCATTATATGTAATCATGAAGAGCATAATATTTGTATAAATATGGAAAAGTATATGAATGGTTGATAAGACTCCATTATATGTAATCATGAAGAGCATAATATTTGTATAAATATGGAAAAGTATATGAATGGTTGATAAGACTCCATTATATGTAATCATGAAGAGCATAATATTTGTATAAATATGGAAAAGTATATGAATGGTGCTTTACTTTAAGAAAAGGATGTGTTAAAATTAATAGAATTGAATGATTATGTTTACAATATGCCAACTTTATACATCTATTTAAACCCATCTCTTTTACACACAACTCTACACATATACACTTATTTCCAATCTCTTGACAAAATCCACAAGTAAGAGAAATTCAAGGTGGTCAAGAAAGTTTTGGTCCATTTACTACTACACTTCATTTTAATCTTTTAAAAGGTAAGTATATCTTATGTTTTTATGAAAAGTAAGTATGTTTTTATGAAAGGTAAATACACCTTATGTTTTTATGAAAAGTAAGTATGTTTTTATGACAAGTAAGTATATCTTATGTTTTTATGAAAAGTAAGTATGTTTTTATGAAAGGTAAATACACCTTATGTTTTTATGAAAAGTAAGTATGTTTTTATGACAAGTAAGTATATCTTATGTTTTTATGAAAAGTAAGTATGTTTTTATGAAAGGTAAATACACCTTATGTTTTTATGAAAAGTAAGTATGTTTTTATGACAAGTAAATATATCTTATGTTTTTATGAAAAGTAAGTATGTTTTTATGAAAGGTAAATACACCTTATGTTTTTATGAAAAGTAAGTATATCTTATGTTTTTATGAAAATGTTTGGATCATTGCTATGAAATCAATCTCACAAGATTGTTATGGGTTCCATATGATATGTTTATGATTATGCTAAGGGGACCGGAGTTTAGTAGCGCTACACATAAGAATTCTTGCCATTTAAGTTCGGTAAAATTCTTGTGTCTCCCTATGTTTATGAGTATTTCGATCCTATCCTATGTTATGATGAAAATGATCCATATGCTTTCAAAAGAAAATTTATGCTTGGTATACTTACTGAGATTTTATAAATCTCACTCCACGATATTTACCATTTTCAGATAATTGAAGGTTCAAGGCGGTCAACATGGAAGTGGCAAAAGTGGTTAAGATTGATGAGATAATTATGTTGAACTTTATGTAAGAAAATTATGTTCTATTTTTATTCACAAATAAAATTATGGGATTCTAATTATTCTTTTGAATAATTTTACATTTCTATTTAAGTCTCGATAATATGATATGAGTCACTTTTAGTGGCACTCGAATGGTCGAGAATTCGGGTCGTCACAGTCAGCCTTCCAGAACTTGCCAGAACTAAGCAAAATAAGGAGGAACCGGTTGTTGAATACATTGAACGCTGGAGAAATCTCGTCCTTAATTGCAAGGAACGTATCAGCGAAGCATCCTCTATCGACATGTGTGTGCAAGGCATGCATTGGGGACTCCTTTATAATCTCCAAGCAAATATGCCTCACTCTTTTGAAGAGTTGGCCACACGTGCTCATGATCTAGAAATTCAAATTACAAGGCATGGAAGTTACTTGCCAAGCGACCCGCGTGACAAAAAGGATCCCAAGAAGGAAGTCAAAAAGGACAGTAAGCCAGGTAAGTTGAAAGAATCTCTGGTCATATCTACCGCTCCTGCAAAAATCACTTTTCAGAAATCAAGTTCAAATCCAAATCCAAATTCAAAGCCAAAGCAGGAGTTCAGGCCTAACAAGGCACAAGCACAAAAGAAAGGTCTTCTAAGTTTGAAAGAACTTGAAGAAAAGGAGTATCCATTCTCAGACTCCGAAGTTTCTGTAATTTTAGATCAACTCCTTGAACAACGAATAATCGAACTTCCAACATCGAAGAGGCCTGAAGAGGCTAGTCAAGTTGATCATCCTAAGTACTGCAGGTTCCACAGAATAATCAGTCATCCGGTGGAGAGATGTTTTGTGTTGAAAGATCTTATTGTTCGGTTGGACAAAGAAAATAAGATCAAACTCGAAACTGGTGAAAATCCAACAGTTGCTTGTTCGATGATTTCCTTTGGGTCATTCGATCCAATCCCTGTTGCAAATAAAGAGCAGTTTGCCCCTATTGCATATGATATGGACAAATTCTCGTCTGGGGTAAAGGAGTTTGGACCTCAACTTCCAAAAGGAGCTATTCCAGTAGAGTTCAAGGTAGACGGAGAAGTCACCATCACATACATATATCCAGAAATGGATAAACCACATGCTCCCAACCGTCCAACATTTTATGAAATCATGACAGATGACTTGGATGTTTGGGATTCTGATTCGGAATCTGAAGATGAAATTGGTGATGGTTGGTCCACATTCATAAGCAAGAAGGAGAAATATCAGACGCCTGACAAATTAGGTAAAATACCATCTTTGATGTCTCTTGCAGGACCAACACTGGGGGCATTGAGTATGGAAATCTCCCCTATTGAAAAAACACCTTCAGAAGGAAGTGATATGCCATGGACTCTTGTGAAAAGACGACACCGAAAAGCTCAGCAACTACCAAATCCTGATACACGTTATGAACAATCAAAGCTAAGCAGGAGGCCAAGGAACAGTAAGAAGAAGTCCAAAGCTAAGACAAGTTCAGCTCCTAAACCCATAACTTTGGGAGAGTATTTTCCTCAGGATTTCTTTGACAAAGAATGTTTCACTTCTAACGTCATAGGTCTGGATGGAGAAAGTAAATCAAAGAATGTTGCAGGAGAGAGTTCGAAGACGAAGAAAGTAATATCATGTCTCAATAATATCTCTTCAAACACAAGTTTGTCTGAGGCTCTAGATCTACCTTTCGATGATAGGATGCCTTTGATCACGGCATTGATTGATCCAGAAGCTTATCAAGGGAAAGTGTTGGAACCAATTACTTCTACAACTTACCAAGACTGTATGGCCACAATCACATTCAATGACGATGACTTACAGCTGGGATCTCATTTGCATAACAGGCCTCTATATGTTTGTGGTTATATCCGGGAGTGCAAAATACATCGGATAATGATTGATTGTGGTTCAGCTGTGAACATTATGCCAATCAATACTATGAAGAAAATTGGAATAAAGATTGGAGATCTGTCTAAAAGCAACATCATGATTCAGGGATTCAATCAGAAAGGTCAAGGAGCCATTGGCATGATACACTTGAAGCTACAAATTGCAGACCTAGTTTCCACAGCTCTCTTCCATGTCATTGATGCCAAAACATCTTATGAATTACTTCTTGGACGTGTCTGGCTGCATGAAACAGGAGTGGTACCCTCAACTTGGCATCAATGTTTTAAGTACAGCCGAGATGGAGAAGTCAAATGCGTGGTAGCTGATACCAAGCCCTTCCTGAAAGAAGAAGCTTACTTCGCAGACGCCAAGTTTTACCTTGAAGATGAAGAATTTCATTCGGCAGGGCTATCTACAGCGGGGTTTGAAATGGAAAGTGTTAATCAGAAAGTTGTAGTTCCACCACATCAACTTATGACAGGTAAATCAAAACTTACTTGTGAAAGGTCTTCCAGAGGTAAACAACCTCAGGAAACTTCTAAAGGTGTTGAGTTATCGAGGAAAGAATTGACTTTTCCGATACCTAACATTACAAAACTAGCTATACCACATCAACTTATGAAAGTTACAAAGGTTGGTGAAGCTTCAACATCTATTCCAAGTATATCAAGACTCCGTATCTCTGATCCACCTGAACAGAATTTGACACATGCAAAAGGGGTTGATGAAATGAAGAGAACTTTCAAGGGATGTTACAATCCGAGAGCCAATAAACTGCTTGAAAATGCTGGGTTTGGAAGAGGAGAGCCTCGAAAATTAGGTGATCTTGACGCAGTACTTGCAGGTGGACGTGTCCCATCAGGTTTGGATGGATCAATCATATCACAACCAAAATATGGCTTGGGATATAATCCAAATCAACCGAAACAGATTAAAGTTAAGAAGGTTTCCTCAAACCCAATCATGATTCAAATATGTGAGATTCCTGAAGAAAAATCCGAAGAGTCGAGACCTTCCGTATTTGACCGAATTCAAGGTGAAAACGTCAGAGTTTCGGTATTCGAAAGGCTAAATGGAGAATCTTCAACAACCACTGAATTAAAAGATAACGTCTCAGTCTTCCAGAGGTTAAGCAGCAATGACCCTATATCTGCTCAAGTTGATGAAAATGCTCGGACTTTTATAGAATCGTCTCAAAGGAAATCTGCCTTCTCTCGACTTGGAGTTAAGAATTCAGATATGAGTTTAAAGACTCAACGTTCCAGGAGAAGGCGCAAAACTAGAAAGACTTACAAGCTTCAAAAGAATGACGGAAATGAAGAAAAAGTATCAATAAACCACATTGCTTTTGAAGAACTTGGTAACCCAGAATCTGAGGTTGAAGACTCAAACACATCAGATGAACCTGAACCAGCTCCGCCAACATTTGAAGAAGGGGGGCAAGCTACTGTGGACGATTTGAAACAGTTGAACTTGGGAACAGAAGAGGAGCCGAGGCCAATCTATGTCAGTGCCCTTCTGAGTCCAAAAGAAGAATCTGAGTATTTCAACATGTTACAAGAATACAAGGATGTGTTTGCATGGTCCTACAAAGAAATGCCAGGGCTGGATCCTAAAGTTGCTGTGCATCATCTTGCAGTAAAGCATGGAGTTCGTCCTATCAAGCAGCCTCAGAGAAGATTTTGACCAGAATTGATTCCCCAAATCGAAGTAGAAATCAACAAACTCATTGAAGCTGGGTTCATACGTGAAGTCAAGTATCCGACTTGGATTGCTAACATTGTTCCTGTCAGAAAGAAGAATGGACAGTTACGAGTTTGTGTTGACTTTCGAGACCTAAATCAAGCTTGCCCTAAAGATGATTTTCCACTTCCAATAACAGAATTAATGGTGGATGCAACAACTGGATACGAGGTTCTTTCTTTCATGGATGGATCTTCTGGGTACAATCAAATCCGAATGAATCCTAAAGATGAAGAGCTTACAGCATTCCGCACACCTAAGGGGATATACTATTATAAAGTCATGCCTTTTGGATTGAAAAATGCCGGGGCAACTTATCAAAGGGCAATACAAAAGGTTTTTGATGACATGATGCATGGGAAAGTTGAATGTTATGTGGATGACCTTGTTGTCAAGACAAAAAGACGAGACGATCATCTACAAGACTTACATGATGTTTTCAAGAGACTCCGGCGCTATCAGTTGAAAATGAATCCATTAAAGTGTGCATTTGGGGTCACTTCTGGAAAGTTTCTTGGCTTCATAGTTCGACATCGAGGCATTGAGATAGACCAATCAAAAATTGATGCCATAATTAACATGCGTGAACCCAGCAATTTACATGAACTGAAAAGTCTTCAAGGAAGGTTAGCATATATTCGAAGATTTATTTCTAATCTTGCTGGTCGTTGTCACCCATTCAACAGGTTGGTAAAGAAAGATGTACCATTTGAATGGAACGATGCATGTCGTGATGCTTTTCAAAGTATTAAGAAATATCTATCTCACCCACCAGTGCTTACAGCTCCAACTCCTGGAAAGCCATTGACTCTCTATGTTGCAGCGCAAGAATATTCTCTAGGTGCTCTTCTTGTCCAAAACAACGATGAAGGAAAGGAGAATGCGCTTTATTACCTGAGTCGGACATTAGTAGGTGCTGAACTGAAGTACTCACCAATTGAGAAGATGTGTTTGGCATTGATATTTGCAGCTAAGAAATTGAGGCACTATATGTTAGCACACACAATCAATCTAGTCTCAAGGGTGGATCCATTAAAGTACATAATGTCAAGGCCTATTCTTTCTGGAAGGATAGGAAAATGGGCACTTCTATTATCGGAATTTGACATCAATTTTATTCCTCAAAAGGCCGTTAAAGGACAAGCATTAGCAGATTTTCTCGCTGATCATCCAGTTCCGGCAGAATGGGAGCTCTCTGAAGACCTTCCGGATGAAGAAGTCTTTTACACTGAAGTTGTACCTTCATGGAGGCTATTCTTTGACGGGGCAGCTCGAAAGTACGGTGCTGGAGCAGGAGTCGTATTTGTCACTCCCCATGATCAAGTTATGCCATATGCCTTTGCTTTGACAGAAAAGTGTTCCAATAACATGGCAGAATATCAAGCTCTCATTATTGGTTTGGAGACTGCATTGGACATGGGAATTAATCAATTAGAAGTCTTTGGAGATTCTATGTTGATAATCAACCAGCTTCTATCCGAATATGAAGTCAGAAATTTGGATCTAAAGCCATATCATGTGTACGCATCAACACTTTTGAGGCAGTTTGAATCAATACAAATCAAATTTGTTCCAAGAAATGAAAACAAGGAAGCTGATGCATTAACCAATTGAGCTGCTGTTCTAGCCAGATCGGATGAAGAGTCTATCCACCAAGTGTCAATTGTTCAAAAATGGGTTATTCCACCACTATTGCCAGAGAATTTGCAAGAAAACAACAGTGTTGAAGTTTCCGATGAAGAAAAAGCTGATTGGAGGCAACCAATAATTGATTATCTTCAACATCAAAGGTTACCGGACAATCCCCGTCGTAGGACTGAAGTCCGAAGGCGTGCTTCTCGCTTCATATTCTACAAGAACACACTCTATCGACGTTCATTTGATGGAGTTTTCCTTCGATGCCTAAGTAATGTGAAAAAATCACACGTTCTTGAAGAAGCTCATTCTGGAATATGCGGTGCTCATCAGTCCGGGTCCAAGCTCCATTTTCGGATAAAAAGAATGGGGTACTATTGGCCAACCATGGTTCAAGATTCTATGGACTATGCAAGGAAATGTGAAGCTTGTCAAGTCCATGCAAATTTCATCCACCAGCCTCCGGAACCATTGCACCCGACGATAGCCTCGTGGCCTTTCGATGCTTGGGGCCTTGATGTGATTGGACCTATAACTCCAAAATCTTCAGCTGGACATTCATACATCCTTGCTGGAACTGATTATTTCTCCAAGTGGGCTGAAGCTGTACCGCTGAGGGAAGTAAAGAAAGAAAATGTTGCGGATTTCATTCGTGTTCAAATCATTTACCGATATGGAGTTCCTCGACACATCATCACTGATAATGGAAAGCCTTTCTGCAATAGCCACATAAATAATTTATGTTCTAAATTTGGGTTCAGACAGTACAATTCCTCCATGTATAATGCAGCAGCCAACGGACTTGCAGAGGCATTCAACAAGACCCTGTGCAACCTGTTGAAGAAAGTTGTATCTAAATCAAAAAGGGACTGGCATGAAAGAATTGGAGAAGCCTTGTGGGCTTACCGCACTACTTACCGGACCCCGACACAAGCTACCCCTTATGCTTTGGTGTATGGAGTAGAAGCTGTCCTGCCTTTAGAATGCCAAATTCCATCATTGCGGATTGCTATTCAAGAAGGGTTGACAACAGAAGAAAATGCCCGTCTTCGACTCGAGGAGCTAGAAGCTTTGGATGAGAAAAGATTAGAGTCACAAATGCACTTGGAATGTTATCAAGCTCGTATGGCAAAGTCCTTCAACAAAAGGGTGCGGCCGAGATCATTTCAAGTAGGAGATATGGTACTTTCAGTGCGCAGACCAATCATAATCACAAGAAAAACTGGGGGCAAGTTCCAACCTAAATGGGATGGTCCATTTCTTGTTACTCACGTGTTCACAAATGGAGCATACAAGATCGTTGACAAAGATGGACTGCAAATTGGACCTATCAACGGAAAATTTCTAAAGCGTTTTTACGCTTAAAGTTCTTTAAATTTTGTTGTACCTAAATGTACTACTCCTGGCCCGCAAGAGGATAAACTGTGAACGGCCCTATAAACAAAACAAAAAAAATGTTGTTATACTGAACTACGTTTTGACTTGATCCCTTTTGGGTACGTAGGCAGCTTGAATGGAAATTATAAATTCAAGTTCAGTCAAAATCAATAAATTCTTTCTATTTTTTTTTGTATTAATCTTTCTTTGCAAAAAAAAAAAAATGTACAAGAGAGATGCAGAAGAAAAAAAAAATCCAATAAAGAATGATGTTGATGAATCAAAATTCATTCAACATAGCAAAAAGAAAGAAGAAGAAGAAGAAGAAGTCTTCATTCTATCTTAATCAATCACTGTCAATCAACTGCAAGAAGTTGTCTTCAAGAACCTTCCTTTCTTGGTCAATGGATCCTGCAATTGTGGCATCTTTAACCTGTGCTTGCTCCAATGAGGTCTTCTTCGTCTCAAGTGAACTGGTATTTTCCTGGCAAGTTTGGAGTTCATCACGAAGTCTATCCAGCTCTGAATTCAAATCACTAATTCGAGCTTCCAAAGAAGAACATGTGGAATTCCCTGCTGCTATTTGGATATCAAGAGATTTCAACTGCTTAGCCTTTTCTTCTGCAGTCAAACACTCCAAGTACTGTTGCCTTTTAGCAAGATAAACGTCAACTCCTCCAAGAAATGCATCCATATGTCTCATCAAAGGCATTGGATCTGCACGGAACTGATTGATGATCACATCCCGAAGAGTTGATTTGCTTTCATTCCACCAAGTCCGAATGTTGGAAAAACCATGCTTCAAAGCTTCCTTAAACAATGCTCGCAGGAAATTAATCTTGGCTTCTTGTAGAGCATTCTTCAAGAAAGAAGATTCTTCGATAAATCTGTGCAGAGGACCAGATATGGAAGAACATATTGGTGTCGTCTCACAATTATTTATCTTCTGACCTGGAGCTGGTAATGCTAATAAAGGAGAGGTATTCGAAGTATCCTGTCCAATCTCTGAACTGCTAACTCGCAAAGGCTCAGAATTCACCTCATCATTAAGATTATCTTGATTAGGTGATATGACACCGTTATTAATACTGCTTGGGTATTTGCAAGGAGGCTCATGTCTATCGTTGCCATAAATTTCATCAAGTGCACCAATCATCTCATGGTTCTCACTACGATGATCTGCTGAATAAAACATCCCTTCAGGAACTTGTGGAAATCCTACAACAAATAGAAAGTTGAAGAAATTAAATACCAATCTATTAGAGAATTGAATGGGCTAAAAAATGAAGATGTATACCTGCGTTTCGTGTTTGAGGCGACATATCCAAATTTTCATCGCCATAGGATACATCTGGGATGCTCAAGTCATGTCTAAATGTTTCTGAACAAGCTTCCTTAGGATTCTCCACAACCTGAGAATCTTTGGGTCGTATTGTCCGCTTCCGACGCAATATTTGAGAAAGAGGAATCTGAAGTTCGAATTCAAAACGAAAAATAAGATGCAAATTATCATTCAAAAAAAAAAAAAAAAAAAAAATTTGAATGATAAATAAATCTTACCTGGTCTCTAGGACTACTGCTTTCCAAAGGAAGTGTGGCATCAAGTGTTTGTGGTGGTCGGTCCATAGAGCTACTACTTTCTGAAATTGTAATGGGCTCATGTACTTTCTCTACATGTTCTGAAGTTGAAGTGTAATCCATGCGAGAGTGTATTATTTTAATTTTCTTGATACCTCTTTCATTTGGAACATCCAGAGGTCTCTTCCGAAGAGTCACTTGAGAATCTACATAAGAAGAGTCCAATTCACGAGCATTATGACTTCCTGTTTGTTCGGGGGCAGATGGAGACTTTCCAAATACAAAGTTATTATCTTCGCTGGACAATAAATCTTGCACTTTAATCTTGTTCAGACCAGGATATACTTTATCTTCCCACCAAGCTTCGTATGATGGATCAACTTGAAGTTGTATATCATCAATGCGCCCTGGAAGATGAAATGTGCATCTACTTCCTACCTGCGTCAAAGATAACCAAGCATGGTAGAGGGTCAACGCATTGGCTGTAAGCATCATTGGTTTTGGTGAGCCTGGAATCGTTTGCCTAAAGCCTTGTTGTCTTGCAAATCTGTGAGGGTTGTAAGCTTCAAGAATAAACAGGATATTACCACGACGGTAAGAAAGAAACCCTGGTCGGATACTCATCATGAACTCTGAAGTCTCTATAGATCTTTCATTGTTATCTGTGCGTATACCACCATGAGGTAAATAAGTCGGATTCCACGAAAAATCATTAGAGTCCATTTTTCCACGAAGGAGTTCTCGACAATCAAATGCATCAACCTCCCAATGTTGGAAATCATTTAAAGTCCCAGCATATCTTCGGATAATAGGACGACCAATGCTCTTGTCAACGTTAGCATAGATACCCCGAACAAAATAAGTTGCAGCCCAAGCGTACAAAAAATGTCCGGGAAATGTATATTTGACTGATCCAATGTCATGGCCAGTCACGCAGTTTGTTGTCTCGGTAAGTCCTCTGTAAATGCAAGCTAAGATGGGAGGTACCAAACTGTAAGTTGATTTTGTAGCCATCCTGGAAGCTACTTTAAAAGTTCCCACCCTGAGACAATCATCTCTAGAAGGAAAAATAAAACGGCAGAGCCAAAGGGAAAGATAAGCTGCTATGTCCAACTCTTCTTGTTCTTTAATGGATAAAGAAGTATTCCAGTAGTTCGTGTCCCTGTGCAGAATATCGTGTAATGTTTCTGTGCAAACAGGTCTCTGTAAATTTTCTTTGGCCACTGACTGATCCCCTGAAGATGGATTTGCTTCCATAGCCTGCTTAAACGCCTTGCTTTTCCTTGGATTCGGAACACAATCATCAGTTTTGAACCAAAAATCAATCCAGTCGCTGTGGCGGACCCGCTCACTCTTCTTTTTGTCAACGATCAGTGAAAAGGCCTTAAATAAATATAAGCAAGATCTGGGGAGGGAGTCTGTTAGTTCCAAAAGACTTGGTACTACCTCCTCGTAATAATCACCCATGATGGAAAGTCCAGTAATCTCTTGCATATCCCAAAGCGAAATGCCGATCTCTCCATTGGCAGTTACAAAAGTGTTGGTCTCCGGGCACCAAACTTCGCAAAGAGCTCGATAAATAGAGTCGGGTCGAGAGTAGTCTTTAGTGGCAGAGTAAACGGCATGAGCTAGTCCAGGAAGATTTTTCTTGATGAGAAGCTTATGAATCCAAAGGGACCATTCCCAAAATTTTGACAAGAAAGAAATCTCTCCACGATAATGGACTGCACTTCCCCATCTGATCTCCCTTCGATCAATTCTCTCAGAAATGATTGCTTTTGGGATGAACGTTGTGTCTGAAGTATGATGCGGAGGAGGACACAAACAAGGATGTCTAGTACGAGTTGAATTCCTCTGGCTGACACTGAGAATACGCATGTCCATACCCTGCAAAAGAACTGCATGGACGAAAGGGTATGTCATTGGCTTATGGATGGTAAGTTTAAAATCTCCTATCAAGTTGCATGGAAGCTTCAAAGTAGCCTTGGGGAAGCAAAGGATTTGACTTTTCCGTGCAGGATCATAAAATTCCTTAACTTCAGGTAATTTCAAATTTTTCTTGTCTTTGGAATTTTGTTTTGCCATCCCTAAAAAAAAAATAAAAAATAAAAATAAAATAAAATAAAATAAAATAAAATAAAATAAAATAAAATCAGTAAATAGGATTAAAAAAAAAAATCTTCAAAAATAAAAATAATAATAATAATAAATAAAGTAATAAATAAGTCAAAATTTCAATCCTGAAAATTTACTATGCCGGGGGGTATCCAAATAGATACATTCCGCATATTTTTCAGGTCTTCAAAAATCTTCCATCCTGAAAATTTTACTATGCTGGGGGGTATCCAAATAGATACATTCCACATATTTTTCAGGTCTTCAAAATCTTTCATCCTGAAATTTTACTATGCTGGGGGTATCCAAATAGATACATTCCGCATATTTTTCAGGTCTTCAAAATCTTCCACCCTGAAAATTTTATTATGCCGGGGGGTATCCAAATAGATACATTCCGCATATTTTTCAGGTCTTCAAAAATCTTCCATCCTTAAAATTTTACTATGCTGGGGGTATCCAAATAGATACATTCCGCATATTTTTCAGGTCTTCAAAATCTTTCATCCTGAAAATTTACTATGCTGGGGGTATCCAAATAGATACATTCCGCATATTTTTCAGGTCTTCCAAATCTTCAACCCTGAAAATTTTATTATGCCGGGGAGTATCCAAATGGATACATTCCGCATATTTTTCAGGTCTTCCAAATCTTCAATCCTGAAAATTTTATTATGCCGGGGAGTATCTAAAATGATACATTCCGCATATTTTTTCAGGTCTTCAAAAATCTTAAATCTGTAAAAGTAAATCTAGCGGGGGTATCTAAAAAGATATATTCCGAAGATTTACCAAATTTTCAAAATACATGTTAAAAAAAAAAATTTTTTTTGACCAAAACACAGTTCAACCTTCAAATTGCTCGTCCACTTTTGAAGAATCCTGTCAAAAAAAAAAATTAATGAGTTTAACTCGAAATTCGTACAAAAAAAAAATAAATAAATAAATAAAATTTAATGGTTTCGAAACCAATTAAATTTGGTTTCACGTGAAACCAATTTTAATTGGTTTCGACCGAAACCAATTAATTGGTTTCGGTCGAAACCAGTAAAAAAAAAAATAAATAAATAAAAAAAAAGGGAAAATTACCTTTTCTTGGTGAAATTTCAAAGTTCCAATCTTTCTCCTCGTTGTCTCTTCCAAAAAATCAACTTGTTGAAAACTTTTTTAAAAAAAATTGATTGATAATATTTTCCCACTTTTCTTTCTTTGTTCTTCGTTCTTTAAGTTTTCTTGAAATGAAGTAGTAATTTTCAATGTTGAATGGGACACTAAACTATTTGTGTTTAATAAAGTATGTAGTTCATGTTGATATAAAATTCTTTGATTAGAAGGATAAGTTCTAAGAGAGTCCAAGATTAATCAAACTCTAAATAAATTCAAAATTTTGAACATCAATGTTTGGGCTCTGCGTTTTTATCCCACATTTAAAAAAAAAAAAAAAAAAACACTGTTCACGTTAAAAAACTACTGTTCACGTTAAAAAAAAAAAAAAAAAAAATCTGTTGGATCTCATGAATTGAAGGGATTTGGATTATAAATTTTGTATATGATTCATTCCCCAATTAAATCAAAATCTTGACAAGATAATGATTTGTAATTACGTTCTATTTTTCAAAAAAAAAAAAAAAAAAAAAAAAATTGGTGAATTTCAAATTCTTTCAAGAGATATAGTTTAATACAATGTCATATTTATTTGTATTAATCTTAAACAAATTTCAAACCAAATTTTAAATTTCAAGATTTATCTATTTATTTATTTTCATAATAAATAAATAAATCTTGAGGGGGCATTTGTAGACATTTAAAAAAAAAATTAATTTAATTAATTGGATTGGATCAAATTTAATAATCCAATTAATTTATTAAACAAATAAAGTCTACTAAAGCCCACATAAATTAAGCCCATGGATGAGGCCTATCATACTTTTCAAAACCTAACCATTTTATTTATTTAAATATTTAAATAAATGAGGTGGTTACATATTCTCTCTATAAATAGGACCATTGGTCCATGAAAAAAAGGGGGAAAAAAAAAGGAGAAAAGAAAAGCAAATTGCAGGTGGAGAATATAAAAATTCTCTCAAACTTCAAGCCAAGTCCAAAATTCAAGAAGATCAAAGTCTTCTTCAAATCAAGCAAGTTCAAATCAATTTCAAGAAGATCAAAGTCTTCTTCAAATCAAAGCAAGTCAATCCGAAGTGCAAATCCAAAGTTCAAATCCAAGTCTCAAGTTCCAAGTGACAAACAAGCAATCTCTCAACAAATCAAAATTTCCAACAAATTCAGAAGTCCAGGAATCAAGCCACGTGGCCCCTTGTCTTCAAACACGCAGATCGTTAATCAGAGGATTTTGCAATTTTTGCATTTACAAGAGCTGTCTACTTGTATTTTCTCAAATTCAATTTGTAACAATTTCAGTATTTTTAATAATACTTCGAAATTCGTCGTACTGTTACAAATTGAATTTGAGAAAATACAAGTAGACAGCTCTTGTAAATGCAAAAATTGCAAAATCCTCTAATTAACGATCTGCGTGTTTGAAGACAAGGGGCCACGTGGCTTGATTCCTGGACTTCTGAATTTGTTGAAAATTTTGATTTGTTGAGAGAATGCTTGTTTGTCACTGGGAACTTGAGACTTGGAGTTGAACTTTGGATTTGCACTTCGGATTGACTTGCTTTGATTTGAAGAAGATTTTGATCTTCTTGAAATTGATTTGAACTTGCTTGATTTGAAGAAGACTTTGATCTTCTTGAATTTTGGACTTGGCTTGAAGTTTGAGAGAATTTTTATATTCTCCACCTGCAATTTGCTTTTCTTTTCTCCTTTTTTTTTTTTTCTCTTTTTTCATGGACCAATGGTCCTATTTATAGAGAGAATATGTAACCACCTCATTTATTTAAATATTTAAATAAATAAAATGGTTAGGTTTTGAAAAGTAGGATGGGCCTCATCCATGGGCTTATTTTAGGTGGGCTTTAGTAGACTTTATTTGTTTAATAAATTAATTGGATTATTAAATTTGATCCAATCCAATTAATTAAATTAATTTTTTTTTTTTTTTTTAAATGTCTACAAAAAGCTTTGTTCTATTTATATGTTCAAAAGATACGAGCAATTGCAAAGAACATTTATATTTTTCCATACTCAACTTCGTACTCAATTCTTGTCGCTTATCGAATTATATAAATATTTTAAAAAGTTTTCCTAAACAAATAGAATATACATTAAAAATTATTTTCTTGGGCCAATTTTGTTTCATTTATCTCTTAGAACTTGTTTGGTCATGAGAATTTTTTCTAACTTTTTTCTCAAACCACATTTCAGTGAGAACCATCAATTTTCACGCTTTCCAACTAATTTTTAACCACAAAACAAATTCCCCAAAAATATTTTTCTTCGATTACCAAAGAGGCTCTTAATTATACTGTCTTCATCCTATCGTCTTTTCATCTTTTGAAAATAAAATTTAGCTAATACTTGAATGGAAAACGACCTGACATTTTTAAAATTTCAGTCGGATTTTGGAACTATGCATAGACGTGCAAAATGAATTGTTCTAGAAAGAATATCCTAAAAATGCCAGAAATCTACCACGATATTTCTCCCCCAATAAATAAATTGTATAATTGTAAAAGTTATATATCTTCAATAAAATTTGTCACCATCCAGCAAAACTTGTACACATTTACATTCTCATCAATATACAAAAGTCGTGAAGAGAAGCGAAAAGCCAAGAAAATATGAAAAGCTTTAGATAAAATTAATAGACAGACATAATGTGAATTTTGTGTAAGTATATAGTGGTGTGCCAGGTTGAGTACTATGCCACGAAGAACATGAAAATCATGAGAAATAAAATCACCACAAAAAATATCTTGATCATCAGCCACCTATTTGACGAGACGCTTTTGAGATACTTGAGAAGAGCCCCTTGAGCCCCCTCTACATTTGATACTGTATCATCCATGTTCTCATCGATCCTACAACAAGATAAAACTCTCGGGTTTACGATCACCACTAGAAGAAAGAACTGAATCTTTCAATCATACATCAATTAACATATGTATGTCATGAACAAACAAACTCATGAAACATATGCAACAGTGTGGTGGTGCAAGACATATTTCTGCATTTACAAGGGAATGCACAATTTAATTTGATAAGGCGAGTAAGAAAAAATAATGATATTTCTTTATATACAAGACACAAATACAAGTTCTTTCACTAATGGATTTTTCCAAATATTTTGGGATATATAGCCTCTTATTTAAAATTTTAAACTAAAGAACTTGTAAGATACTTCATTTTTAAAGTTTGTACTAGATTTTATAAGTATGAATTTCTGATTCCAAAGAAATTAAAGGCTAGAGTTTATATGTAAAACCTGATGGCAATCTCCCCTTGCTGAGAAACCAAGGTAGCCAGTTGATTAAAGATGTTCCCCAGTTCCTGAATGGTTGATTCCACATTCTGAAGAGCGTCAGATCTACTCTGCATGTAGCCATCTTGAAATGGAACCACCTGCTGCTGCTGATCCTGCTGCAGTAATGGCTGACTCTCTTTATCCACTTGATTCCTGGTTCAGCAGTTAACACAAAATAAGGTAACATGCAAATGGATCTCTTTAGATTACTCTCCTTTGCTCAATGTAGTCTCTAAAAGCTGGATCAGTATTTGCATTCAAGTCCCAAGACACTCTTTTCAAGTACTTAAATTCAGCAAATGCCATCGTATAAGCTTCAGATTACACATTTTTAATTTTCAAAAGAAAAGAAACGATAAGTCGAAGTTCATATATTTCCTATAACTGACTCCAGGAAGTGTGAATAATAAATTAAGCCCCCGTTTGATCCCCATTCTCTAAAAAAATCACTTTTTTCTCAAACTCATTTTCAGCGTACATTCTTCCCTATGAAATAATTTTATGCGCATACCCAAAACTTTTTAACCTCATATTCTCCAAAAAAAAATCACTATCACAAAATCCAATTTCCTCAAAAATGGGGCTCAAGCAGGAGCTAACAACCATTGAGATAACATAGTAAATTACTAATCACATTCTTACTTGGAGAACACTTGGGAAGAAGATTGACCCCCTATAGCCCATGGAAGAGGTGGGGCAGCTGAGGTACTTGCAGCTAACTTTGCAGCCGAAGGACGATGGCGTATGAATGAATTTGTCGAATTCTGGGAAGTAGTAGAAGAAAATAATTGTCTTCTGTTTTCATGAACCTTCATGTTCTGCAAAGGATCCACAAAATTATAGTTTTCCAAATGAACTGATTTTGACTGGATATAAGAGAAATTCAGTTGTCATGAAAATAGAAGTGAGCAAATAGATTAATCAATGGAAAAATTAATCAGCAACATCTCAGGTTACCTCAGTCCGAATAGTCAAGACTTCCTTAAACTCCTTAGTGGTGTTCATCAGCCGATTCTTCAAATCATCAACAACTGTAGTAGAATGAGTGGTGGTATCGCTGGAAATATTTCCACTACCATTTTGAGAATTGCAAAGAAGCTGAAAGTCAACTACAGCAGAGTTAAGTGCAGTAATATCTTGCTTGATAACTGAGGTCAGCTCCTGGATTTCCATGGTAGGGTCATCAAAGACTGATGTCCTCTTAGCCACTGCAGTTAAAACAAAGAACACATATAATCTATATACCCACGAGGGTGCATTGCATTCTTGTAAAGAAGGAAATGAATTGAATCAGGAAATAGCCATGCTTTTAAGAACTTAAGGCTTCAATGCACTCTTTGTCCACAAGAAGCAATCTTCATGTAGATAAAATCTCATTCGTGTTTGATTCTTGAAGCTTCGTTAAATTTAACTTTGGCAATAAAACAACTTCATACATTTGTAACATGCAATGCCACCAAACAATATGTTATTTAAATTGGTATTTAGGCACTTAACTAAATTCAATTTGAACAGTCGTCCTCATACAGCTTGTACAAAACGCACGGTATGCATTAGTTACAACTTACGAGATGCATGCCTACCAAGTTCCAAGAAAAGTATTAAGATCGCAGTAGCTCAGTGGAAAATGACAACAGCCCTCTCAATGACATTTTACTAGTATTCTTATAGACATGCAATAGCCCAATACCAATTTTATGGAAAGACGACGCAACTATGCAACTGAAACATGCAATCTTCTAATAACCCCAATTGGTCATCATATTAGCTCATTTCATGGAACTCGCAGCTTCATTTTGGGACGGCCCCTTTAACTTCTTAATGTAGAAATGATTTTCGTTGTAAATGCATAAAAGAAAGATATGCCAGCTATCAACCAAGCTAAAGTTGTCTCCAATTTCAACTTTCCTGTAGAGTGTGGAGAAACAAATTCTTCCAACTACATCAACTAGATTTCACATATCATGACCATGGCGTAAGCACGCCCCCATGCATTAATTTTCAACACTGTGGAAGGCGAAGTAACCAATTATAATCACAAGAATTCAATTAGATCAACCATTACGTGACAATAAAGACCAAGACAGGCATATTATGCACAAAGAATTCCCCAGCTCCGAGGATGTTTTCCCTATAAACCCTTAAAACAATCTATCAAAAATAGGATAAAATTCCGTACAATAGTTCTACCATTAATTTACAGCCAAAAAAGTACAATTTAATAACTCACATTTCGCGAGCTTAGATAACTTCTGCGAGGTCTGGTGAATCCCGAATCCAATTTCTGAAGCCCGACGATTGAATTCCGACTGCTTCGCCATATCGGGCGGCGGCTCCTCCGCAATTGTTGCATTATTGGTTGCCCCTTTTTGCGAGGGAAATGGTTTCCTTACCCTTTCCACTACCGCCAAAAACTCCTGCGTCCGATCCCTGATCGACGCATTTCCACTCTTCACCGGCATGACCCGCCACCGATCAGAGAAAACTCTCAAAATGGATTGTACAGAACTTGTAATCCGCGTAAGTTACAAAACGGAAAGGATCTTAAACCATACAAATCATTAAATTATTCGGAAAGGAAAACCCTAGATCGTTAAAATGTAAAATAAAAATTCTATGGAGAAAATCAACGTGAATTTTGTACAAGAAACATGCATGTTTTGATGCCTAGACCTAATTGAACAGCAAAAGGGGAGAGATTGGAATTCATTGCACATGTTTAATGGTTGAGTTTAAAGATGATGAATGTTTCTTAAGTGTATTGAAGGTCGGTAAATCAATCCGAAAGCGTAGCATGATTCAAATTAAAATGGGTTACTAAATTTTAATTTGTCTGAATTAGGTCTCTATGTTTTATTTAGTTTCAATTGGATACTGAATTTTCCAAGTTGATAAAAAATGTTTAATTAGAAATCGTGTCGCAATGGATATTCTACATAATTATTATGTGGCATACTAACATTAATAATGCTACAATCACTATATTATTTACAATGTGGATGATTTCATCCACATTATGGATGATATTGTGAAAATAAAATTATTTTACTAATATATTATCATTCCATGCCGTGAAAATGTTAATATATTAAAAAATCACACTTTTTAAGGGTCTCTCATTGAAATTAGGTTAGTATACAAAGGAATTTTCATCATTTTGTGTAGGCGACAAAATGTGTCAGTGTTGAATTTGAAATTAAATTGAAGTTTAGTGGTCATTTCAACCAAATTAAAGTTTAGTAATCCAATTAAAATTTTGATGTAAGTAGTGTAAAGCGGATGAAATTTACCCACTCTCACAATCACTTTTTTGTTCTGGTTTGGCTTGTGGGCAAACTAAATGATTGATTGCTTAAATTTTGTTTGTGTAACTTTTAATAATCAAACTTTAAAATGTAAGTCGATGATCATTGATACTAAATCCATTTGATTGCTTTATGAAACTGTCCATGTGACAGATGGAAATATGAAGTGATTTTAATTGTTAAAATGCTCCATCTTTATTGAATTTTTTGATACTTAATAAATTCGAACAATGATGTTAAAACGATTGTGGAATAAAAGTATCGATACATAAATGATAAGCTCGACTCGATAACGACTCAGACCCATTAGAAGCAATTTAATTGGTAGTTGTTCGTGTTCCACTTGAGGATGTCCACTAATGTAGACCCATTTGGTGATTATGTCTTTGGGCTTAGTTGTTGAGCCTTGGACTATTTTAATGGAGTGACCCATTTTAGTTGTGTACATTGGGCATTGGGTGGTGGAGTGACCCATTATGTGACATGACCCATTTGATATATTTGGATAGACTCCTCATTTGACTTGGGACGTTTGAATCAGGGGTTGGGGGGGCAGGGAGCTTCGGTCTTGGCCGATATTTGGTTCTTCCATTGTTATTTTCTTCTTTCCCTCATCCCTTTGTGAAACTGTATTTCATTATCCCCCAATCTTTGTGTGGGTTAGACTATAGTGGTGCAATCAAGGACTCCGTGGAGTCGAGCTAGGTAGAATTTGGTGTTCGTTTAGATTTAGAAACTGAGCCCGGATTAGTATCGAAGGATCAACATAATTTCAACATGGTATCAAAGCAAGGTTGGGTATGATTTGGATGAAAAATCAGTGAGAAATTGAGCAAAAAAGGAGCCGAAATCGGGTAGAAAAGGGATCCGAAACTAGACACTGAAGAAGTTGAAAAACCTGAACTGCAACTTCATTTTTCGGCCAAACCAGTTGGTGGTTGAAGAAACCAAGACCATAGGAGTGATTTGTAGCTGAAAATTTGTGGAAAAATGTTGCTGAAATCTGGAAAGAAAAAGAGGAGCCACGACAGAACCGAAAGAGGAAGAGAAGGAGAAGCTTTTGACTTTTTTTTTTTTTTCAAAACTGGTCCTCTGACATCCAACTAACGAAATAACACCACAACAAGAACCGCGACGTCGGAAGGTCGCTCAACCAAAGTTTAGGCAGGGATGGCGATTGCATCAGCGAGAAATGACCCGAAAATCGAAGTGGTTATGTCTTTGGACTTAGTTGTTGAGCCTTGGACTATTTTAATTGATTGGCCCATTTTAATTGTTGTGTGCATTGGGCCTTGGGTGGTGGCGTGACCATTATGTGACCTAACCCATTTGATATACTTGCACAGACTCCTCATTTGGCATGGGACGTTTGAATCAACAGTAGAGGGGGGAAGGGAGCTTCCGTCTTGGTCAATATTTGGTTCTTCCATTGTCGTCTTCTTCTTTCCCTCGTCCTTTTGTGAAACTGTATTTCATTCTCCCCCAATCCTTGTGTGGGTTAGACTATAGTGGTGCAATCAAGGAGTCCGTGGAGTCGAGCTATGTAGAATTGGGTGTTCGTTTGGATTTAGAAACCGAGCCCGAATCAGTATCGAAGGAGAAATAGAATTTCAACATGGTATCAAAGCAAGGTTGGGTATGATTTGGATGAAAAATCAATGAGAAATTGAGCCAAAAAGGAGCTGAAATCGGGTAGAAAAGGGATCTGAAACTAGACAGTGAAGAAGTTGAAAAACCTGAACTGCAACTTCATTTTTCGGCCAAACCAGTTGGTGGTTGAAGAAACCAAGACCATGGGCGTGATTTGTAGCTGAAAATATGTGGAAAAATGTTGTTGAAATCTTGAAAGAAAAAGAGGAGCCACGACAGAACCGAAAGAGGAAGAAAAGGAAAAGCTCCTGACTTTTTTTCTTCCAAAACTGGTCCTCTGACCATCCAACCAACGAAATAACACCATAACCAGAACCGCGATGTCAAGAAAGTCGCTGAACAAAAGTTTGGGCTGGGATGGCCGCTGCACCAGCGAGAAATGAACGGAAAATCGAAGTGGTTATGTCTTTGGACTTAGTTGTTGAGCCTTGGACTATTTTAATTGAGTGGCCCATTTTAGTTGTTGTGTGCATTGGGTCTTAGGTGGTGGCATGACTATTATGGTGAAATGAGCGATCATCAAGGGAGTGATGCAATGACACGGTCCACAGACAATGATGGTGGTGAAAATGAAGATAGTGATCAAAAGAATGGCAGCTAAAAAAAGGAAAGAAAGGAGGAGGCCCAATGAAACGAATGATATCGTAATTCCAGTCGATAGGCCTGAAGGATTTTGGTCTAGTAAAGAAACAAAGACCTATATTTAGTTAATACTGCCAGTGCCATCAATTCTTCTATTGTTCACGACTCGAAAGATGAAGAGGTGTTAAGAGAAACAAGCAAAAGAATATATGGGAATTCACTCTCATTTCCTACTGCCACTACCAGGGACTGATTCTAACTGTCAAGTGAATTTTTCTGACAACTGCAAGAATAGTATGGTGCAATTGGCTATAGTTCCACCATTGCAAAATTTTGAATCTTGCAATTGGCAAAATATATGTGCGCGTGTGTGTGTGTGACTGAATATGAACTTGTATGTACATACATAAATTTGATTAATCGTTGAAACCTTTAATAATTGCTATTACAATCCTTAGGTAGAAATTCTGTAAAACTTACTTTTTTCTCAAATGCCTTTAATCAAACATTATCTTGATAAAATAATTATGTAAGTGGATCCATAATTTGACATATGTATGTATATATATATATATTTTACGAAATTTTATTTTAGGTTAATAAAATAACAGGATGTGGATACCAGATATATCATTATTATTTAGAAAGAGAAAAAGGCTCCACAAAGGTGTCAGGATGGCCGAGTGGTCTAAGGCGCCAGACTCAAGTTCTGGTCTTCGTGAGAGGGCGTGGGTTCAAATCCCACTTCTGACATAATTTTTTTCCTATACTTGTGAATATGTGAGACTCAAGTTTTTTCTTCTTTTTTTGTATTTATTTATATTTATCTTTTCGGGCTAATATTCCAATTTCGATTACCGTACTTCGATCTAGTTGTCATTTGAGTCGCTGTACTTTAATTCCTATTTTTGTTTCATTACATGTGAATTCCAATACCATTGGTATTGTTAATATTAACTATGTTTGACAAATTATTTTTAAACGGCTGTTCATAAGTTCATAGTTGCGAGTAATTAAAAATAAGATTTTAATTCTAATCAAAATCAACTATTAATCTTAATCACATTTCTTGGATCCTACATCTTTTCAAGACATTGCCAACTCAATGACTTATAATCACGTCATTAACTTAAAATGAAACAAACATGGCTCTAGGAAGTTCGGCAAGTTTAAGAGATTTATAAATTGATTTATTTATATTTTTGAATTAAAATGTGTTGGTAAAAAGGAAAGAGAAAATATATGCTTGATTAAAAATTGATTTAAGAAAAATGAATTGTTTATAAATTAAGCGTCTCTTCGGCTCAATTTAATTTGGAAATAATTGTGTTTGATTTGTGTCATTTTCCATGGAAAATGTCATTTTTCATGCAAAATTTTCACCATAATTGTTTGATACACTACATTTTCGCTAGAATTGAATTCTATGGTACAATACTTTAAAGCGTGTTTTGGACTATTTTCCATGGAAAATTGATTTTAGTGTGTTGGTGTTTTTTATTTTTCATGAAAGTTTGAAAACCTTAAAATTTTTTTTCATGGAAAACAAAAGCTATCAAACACAAATGTAAATTATTTGGTTGATTTATTTGTGATTTCTAGATAAGATATGAGATTAAAAATTGGAAAGAGAAAATGTGAATGGTTAAAAAGTGGTACGAAAAATTGTGTAAATTAGTTTTTGTGTTTTTTTTTGTGTAAATTAATTCTAGTGAAATAAATTGGGGACGCTGATCAGTCGGTAAAAATTATAATGATTCCGTTATGAAATAAATAAAGAAATTTCTAAGTGGACATTTTTTTTTTTGATATTATTAGGTGATATGCTTAGTTGTCACCTTTGGATTAGTTGTTGTCGAGGTGGTGACCCACCTCGACAACAACCAATCCCGAGTTAACAACTAAGCATGTCATCTAATAATATAAAAAAATGTCCGGGTAGAACTACTCAATAAATAAATGCTATAAACACGGACAACACATGAAACACCAATTTGAGTGAAAAAGATCTAGTGCCACTCGCTGGTACCGTTATGGTGCCTACGATAGATACATGTGGGACATGTCGTTGACACCATAACGATGCCAGCGGTTGGCACTAGGGGTGGACAAAATGTCCAGACCGATCCAAACCAAACCGAGCGGTTTTGTTCGGTTTTATCAAAAAAAATTATTGGTTTGGTTCTTAATATGGAAAACCAGTCGGTTCCGGTTCCGGTTCTTATTCTAGAACCGAGAACCGAAGCCCAAGTCAAATTTTAATTTTTTTTTTTTAATAATTTTATTTTAATTAGTCTTAAAAGTTACAAAAATGAAAGTGTAAATTTCATTTACAGTCCATACCCGCCAGAGCCCAGAAGCCCAACCCAGGTTTCAAAAGACCAAAACCAAAATCAGTATATGCCATACGATCATAAGTCATAACCCAAAACCTAATAGCTTCCAAGTTCCAACAGGCTCTGGCGCTCCGCTCTGTCTACACTCCAGCGGCTGAAGAATGAAGAGGAAGAACCGTCTCGTCTCGTCTGAAGAATGAAGAGGAAGAACCGTCTCGTCACTCTGGAGTCCAGCCGCAACGTCTCGTCTGAAGAATGAACGACAACAGTGATCCGCGACGCCGGCTTTACCAAACGAACTGCGGTGAACGGAAATAGGCAGCCGCGGTCAGACGTACTTTCTTTCAGGTTCGATTTTGTGCTATATCTTTTGATTTTGTGGTTTAGTGTTCGATTTTGTGTTTATTGTTCGATTTTGTGGTATTGTGGTTTACTGTTCAATTTTGTGTTTATTGTTCAATTTTGTGGTTTTGTGGTTTACTGTTCGATTTTGATCTGCTTTATGTATTCTACGAATCTGCAATGTTATGGTCAATACAATGTTGTGGTTTACTGTTATGATCAATACTATTTGATCTGCTTTATGTATTCTGCAATGTTATGGCCAATAAATCTGGTTAATTTAATCTACTTGATCAATATCTGGATGAACGGATGAACTCTGTCCTCAGTCCTCACCGTGTCTATTGTAGATCTAAGGAAGCATATTCCACCAAGTGAATTAATTCTCTATATATGTGAAACCTGATACTGGTTCTCATTATTGTGGTTTGGAAGAATATCTTTCAGCACTAGTTGCATATTTATGGATGTCATGACAATTCAGTGATTCACGCAGTACATCATTTGAGTATCAGTTAACTCACGTGCATCTTTAAGTTATGTTGCTTTGATTGCTGAGGGAACCCTCCTCTGGAAGGAGGCCATGCAATATATTTAGCCAAAGGATCATTTATTCTTGCTTTTCTTTCATTCTTTTATTGTTAGTTGTTGATACATGCCATGCATACTTAAAAATTTAAGTAGTGTATTAGGAACCAAACCAAACCAAACCAGAACCGAGCGGTTTGGTTCCATAGCTTTATAAAAACCGATTGGTTCCATTGGTAAAAAAACCACCGGTTCATGATTCGGTTTGGTTCCTATAGAACCAGAACCAAATCGAACCATGTCCACCCCTAGTTGGCACTTGATCAAAACTGTCAATTTTAGTTGACAGCAATTTGATGGCTTTTTAGGATGATGACTATACTTACTTATCGGCCACGTCATCAACAATCATTTGTAAATGGGATAACTAGTAATATTATAAATTGATTTATTTATGATTTTAAAATAAAAAGTAATTATTGAAAATCGAAGAGTGAAAATGTATAATTAAAAAGTGATTTAAGAAATATGTTACTTATAAACTAATTTATAAATTAATTTATTTTGTTTACCAATAACTACATAGTACAATAGTAGAATTGATAATAAAATCAAAGTACAGAGACTGCGAAGGTAATGAACCATTTTATATTCCTTTCCTTCTATTATCTACTTAGGCTGATAATAAAATCAAATTACAGAGATTGCGAAGGTAATGAACCATTTTATATTCCTTTCCTTCTATTATCTACTTAGGCTGATAATAAAATCAAATTACAGAGATTGCGAAGGTAATGAACCATTTTATATCCCTTTCCTTCTATTATCTACTTAGACTGTCTTTGATAAGGATGGTGAAATTTGGATGAAAAGAAAATAAATATCAGAGAATTGAATTTCTAGAAATTTGAAATTTAATATGTTTGATTGATTTAATTTTTTAGGTGAAAAAAATTAATTTTTTTCAATATTTGTTGTTTGATTGACATTATTTTTCATGGAAAATAGAAAAAAAATTAAATTTTTTAACACATTTGTACTTGATTATAATAATGTTGATTTTTGAAAAAATATAAATCAATTAATAACGACAAAAATGATCAAACGTGACGAAAATGGTACAAAATTTTACCTAGAAAATAAAACCTCCTACCTAGCTGGAAAAATGAATTCCTCAATTCCATGGAAAATCGGCACGAGAAGTAGAAATAAGGAAAATGAATTGCCTAGAACTTTTGTACAATCAAACTCGGCAAGATGGAAAAAAATGTCTTTCAAACGCAACCTTAATTTATTTATACCTCTTGATAAGTGTATTTTATACACTTATTTATATGTCAAAATTAAAATATATTATTGTTGTTTTTGAATAAATGCTATTTAATGTGTGCTTATTTATTTACTTTTCAGAAAATATCACAAGTTATGAGAATTGAGCAATTGATGAAAAATACACAATTGGATGTTAATTGTAGCTTAATTAGACAATCGAGAAGCTAATGACGTCAACAGGAAAAGATATAATGTGCCAAAGTAAAGAAATAATAAGTTGGAGGATCCAATTGAAGGAATTGAGAGTTAAAATGAGCAAATTAAAAAGATTCCAAAGTATGTAGACTATATGTTGCAATTGAAAGATGAAGGACTGAAGAGGAAATTAAACATGAGGAACCAACTTGCAAATATCCAATGATTAATTTGGATCACAAGAAAATACTTTGAGAAATTTTAGGAGTCATTTGGATACAAGTAGAAGTAAAAAATGTATGGAATATGATAAGAATATTACTATAAAATTGACTCCAATTGCACAAGATTTTAGACAGATTTCTAATCGGACATTGAGACCTAATTTTAGGGCAGTAAAAGTTCAAATTGGGAAAATCATATTTCAAGAATAAATGTAGACATTTAAGTTATATTTCTAAAAATATTTGAATCACCTCAATCGGATAAGAAAATAGAAAGATATGTTCGAAATACTGAACGTTGTGCAGATACAAGAAAATACTAGTGCGCGAGTTTAACGAATTTCCTTCATTTCTCGACTAGGTCTCTTCTTCAACTATAAAGACAACATCTTGGCACGAAAATCAAGACATTTTCCTCTCCAAAGAACGAGCCACAATTGAGAATTCAACATCCAATTCTTATGAAATCAAACATCGCAAATGGGCGTGAATTGAAGATAATTGAATAATCAAAATTTGGTGCAAGCGTTTCTTTCTTTGTATTATTTTCAATGAACATTTATTATCATTGCTTTTGTTCTTTAATCATGATGCGTAACTAAATTCCATGTTGGGATGAAAGATGTAGCCTAATCATATTATTTTAATTCAAAGTTCAATTTTAATGTTTTATTGCATGTATTGATTTATTATTGTTCTTAATGCTTGAATTACTTGATCACAAATTCATGATTTATTGAGTTATTTACATAATTCGAGAGGTGAGTTAATAACTTAGAATATGGTAATAAATTCGGTGATTGAGCAAGAGATAGAGATATACTTTTGTTATTATTGCGATCGTGTGTGAATTCTTATGTGTTATGCATCTAGATAAGAAATATTCACATCTGTAGAGATACATTGTTAACTTATTTAGCTAGAATTGATTTAAAATCGAGAGAGGAATTTCAATATACATTAGTGAATTCGACCGAATGAATATTTAGAAACTAAACCTGGAATTGGAGTTAATATAATTGATTAGGTGAAATCGTGAATCTCAACTACCTTACAATCATTTTTGAAACAAAAGCGATCTCGTAATTTTATTTCTTTCGTTTAATTATCTAGTTTTAGTTTAAATTCTCAAACAAATTCGTCCGTCCAAATAAAGATAGGAACTAACACATTTCGATACTTAGTAACAGTCTCTGTGGGGCGATAATTCGGACTCTTAGGTCCACTTTATTACTTCTCATGACCCGTACACTTGCGGGGGTGTCTCTCGCCGTGAGATATCATCAAACAAGTTTTTGACGCCATTGTCGAGGACTTTTTTAATATTAATATCGATATCAATTAGTTTTTACTTTACTTTGAACCTTTATTTGTTTTATATACTCATATTCGTTGCGAATTAGAGAATGACAATTGTATTCTTGTAACCCTATGTATTATTATTTTGTGTATCCTTTATTTCCCTTATATATGAGGCTTTGATTCATAATAATACACACAACTTCATTCGTCTCTTTATTTATTCTCTCTTTTCTTTTTAGTTTATTACATGTTATCAACATTTGTCTTTACCAAATTGAATTAGATAAATTCTCCAAAATCATATATATCAAAATATTAGTTAGAAGATTATATCACCTACATCAAAATTAATTTGGTGACATATGAAGTTTATTCGAATTGACTTTTCAATTCAAGTTCCACGTTTGAATTGAATTTTACATGTTAATTCAATTCCTGTGCAATTTCGAATTCTGGAGAATTCTGAATTTCCATTCCTGACTTTCGAAAAATATGGTTGAATTCAATCTAAAATACTAAATTATGGATGCATTAATTTTTAGCCCACATTCTAAAATCCTTTTAAGGTGGGCTACCAATTTTCGGGGTTCTACGTAAACCCTGTATTATCACATGTCACTTTCTTTCACTGACAATCTTTTTATCAACAAAAGAAATGGATGATTATTAGTGTTCTTTACGTTAGTTTAATTTATATATTATTGTTATTGTTATTATTTTTTTTATACTTTCAAATTGATAATTTATTATGTTGTGTTGATGCTCCAAAAATAGCACAACATAAAATTAATATTTCAAAAAAAATATTAATCCTTTAATTGACTTTATTTGTTGTTGCTCCTTATATAGCACAACATTATAATTAATATTCCAAAATATTATATGCTTATGAAGATCATAAATTACAATTTTCAATATAATAGAAGAATATTGATTTATTATTCTTGAAGAATCAAATTTTAGAATTAATTATTCCAGAAGAATAATTCATGGTTGCTCCTGAACAATATTATTAATATTCCAGAATAATATTGACTCAATGCTTCTGAAAAAACATAATTTAAGGTATATTTTAAACGAATATGGTGTTGATGTTCTCAAAGAAACACAACTCACGTTATATAAAATATTCCAGAATAATATTTTATTGTTACTCTTGTAGAGCACAAATATTGTTAGCTTGAAAGATAGAACGAATCATTAATGTCAATATTCCAGAATAATATTGTAGAATTATGAGCATTTCATTTAAATTATTCGTTTTTGCTCTTGAAAGAGCAAAATTTTATTTTAAATTAAATATTCAATATGTTTAAATTGTTTTTGCTCCTGAAGAAGTACAATAATCATAAAAGAATATGTTGAAGAAAATCGACATAAAAATAGTTGGCCAAAGTATGTATCCATGCTGAATTGAACTTACTAGAAAATCTAAAGTTTTGGAACCTGAAGTCCAAACACTTAAAATTGTAAAGCTAGTAAAATACCTATAGATATTTGCAAATAGAAAACAAAATTGTATATTCGTAATATACAATTTGTTGCGCAACGAATGTTTCAAAGATCTTGTATTGCATATGAAATATGAAACGATATATAATAGATACATTATATTATTTGCATGACGATGCATCAAAAGTGCCAAAGATGATTGACTCTAAATAAGTAATTACTAGCTTGCGCTCTTTGATGTATCAATGTGTGATATCAAAATGTATGATCATCAACTTGGTACGTTGGGAGTATTCTTTGAAATACCAATGAGTGAGATTAAAAAGGATAATCAATACCTCGATACTTTGGAATTACGGAGAAATGACCAAAGACAATCTATTTGAATTATAGGAAACCGTACATATCTAAAGTTTCACGACTAAATTTGGTGGTAGCAATTCAAAAATTGCAATGTGAAACATATAATATGCCTAAAGCATAAAATATAATCCTTGAAGGATTAAATATGTTTGAATCCAAGTTTTTAAGAAACTTGTTTGACCAAAATATACATATACAATATCAATATAATTGCAATGGTCCCATGAGGAGGAGCTAATATGTGCTACACTATTTTTTCCTTAATCGAAGTTTCTGTCCCACATAGGCTTTCTAGAAAGGTTTTTAATGAAATAGCTACTTAGACATATTGATGAAGAATGAACAATAATGCATATATGATATAAAGATCAATATTTGTTTTTTATTATCATCTTTGATAATTTAAATATGGTTGGATCTCTTGAAGAACTTTCAATGATACTTGAGAAATTGATCAACATGATATACAAATCTAAAGTAAATAATAAGGCATAATCTTTGTACAATGATATTATATGAAGAATATTTTAATAATCATAATAACGTACAAGGCATACATGCCCATGTATCTATTGATATTATCTCCTATATGAAATGCCTAAAGAGGTCAAGAAATGAATGATTCAATTTAGATTGAATCAGGGGAGTAGGTATATGGATGATTCAATACAAATTGGGGGGGGGGGGGTGGTTTGTTGTACTATTTCTCCTTCTCTCAGGTTTTGTCTCACTTGATTTTTCTGACAAGATTTTAATGAGGCAATACCAAAATACTCTAGAATTTTCAATAAATTCGCTCAAGTGACAATGTAACAGATTTATCTACAAAAGTACTGCCAATATTTATATTCAATAAATTAGTTCACAAGATTGGGATGCGAAGATTCAATTATTTACAGTGATCAATATCAGGGGGGTAGCTGTATTCTTTTACCTTAGTCGATGTTTTGTTCAATTGGATTTTTCTGACAAGATTTTAATTAGGTAGCATTTTTTTTATCACGAGGCAACATTTATCTTAATAATCAAAAAAATCTTTCGTTTGATATTTTTGTCTCATTGAATTTTTATCAAATAATGATTTTAACGAGACAAATATTTTGCAATATGTTATTCAAGTGAGAGTGTTGTAAATATTATATTGTATTAGTGAATGACAGTTGTATCTCTGTAACCCTAAGTATTATTACCTTGTGTATCCCTTATTCCCTATATATATATATATATATATAGAGAGAGAGAGAGAGAGAGAGAGAGAGAGAGAGAGAGAGAGAGAGAGAGAGAGAGAGAGAGAGAGAGAGAGAGAGAGAGAGAGAGAGAGAGAGAGAGAGAGAGAGAGAGCAATGAATCGGAGATGGGTCGGGTTTGCCAAACCCGTACCCTACCTACAAGATATTTACAATATCTATACCCTACTCATTACCCATTTAAAATGGCGGGTCAGAGATGGGTCGGAGGATGATCGGGAGAGGGTACGCTTCTATACCCATTTAAAACTCATTACCTATTATTTATTTATTTATTTAATGTATGTGTTAGTGTGACAAACTTTAAAACTATATATATACTTTCATGATTCACGTTGATACTTAATGGTCTCTGCAAGAGATTAAAAAATGAATTTTTGACTCTTTTTCACAAATAGCAACTACTGTTGATAAAAAAATATAATATTTTATTATCAAAATTATCAAAATCTGATAGAAATTAGCCAAAAATTTGCTACCAGAACAGCATATTGAAGATTAGAGAATTTGATCTTACCTATAACACACTTGCACTTGTTTTTTTTAAAGATTTTACTATTTCAAAAAATTACTTCCCAATGACAATATATGGTCATATCTCTTCCTTATTTTTTTCTAACGATTTTTTTTCACACAATCACTTTTATTTTAAAATCTATAATTCTTTACGGAAATTAATTGGTATGCGGGTCGGGTATGAATTTTGTAGTAAAACTCATGCCCTACCTATACCCGTGTCAGGTTTTAACAATTACTGCCATACTCGACCCACAACCCATTTAGTCGGGTAATCCCTCCCCTTTTAAGTCGGGTCTCCAACGGGTATTGAGTCCATGTGTATTATTGTCATCCATATATATATATATATATATATATATATATATATGACTTTGGTTCATAATATAAAACACAAGTTAATTCACCTCTTTTTTTTCTTCTATTTTTCTCTATAGTTTATAACAATATTACCATTATTATATAGATATTTGTTCATTAATGTCTTTTTATAATTGTTATATAATGTCTTAGTTATACAAATTCTTTTCTTAAAGTATGATTATTTTACAAAATTTCCATTTAATAGCTCTAAAGAATGATTAACATTAATACAAAAAACTCATAATAACTTTTATAGAGTGGTACAAGTTTAATTATGTTAAGAAATATGTTTTGAGATAATGATATGAGACTTAAGAGTGAGAGATGAAGAGTAGTATCGAGTTGAAATGTAGGGTTTGGTTTTGAAATTATATATTTGGGCGTCGAGTGGTTTATGACACTTTTAATTTGTTTGAATTTTTTAAATTAAACTTATGAATCGGGGATGGTTTCGAGACGGGTCCAGGACGGGGATGGAGATTTTATAGCAATGCCCATCACCACCCCATCCCCGGTCTGGAATATTTTTCATCCTCGTCCTCGCCCCATCCCAGTCATTGTCGAGAATTTTCCGTCCCGTTCGCCGGGGGATCTTGTCGGGTTCGGGAATTCCCCACCTCATTGTCATCCCTAAAAATTTTATGCCCTTGTTTTAGCCTCATTATAATTTCATACATTTTTATCTCTTAATTTTAATTTTTAACTACACTTCTTCCAAAAATCACTATTTTAAAATACATTATCTCAAATAATTATATCGTATCCTCTAATTGTAATAGCCTGGGCAAAAGAACTAGAACTTGCGGTTTGGTTCGATTCGATTCTATCAAAATTTTAAACGATTCTGATTCTAAAAATCAAGAACAATCGGTTCTGGTTCTTGATTCAGAACCAGAACCAAGAACCAAAACAAAAAATAATTTTTTTTTTTTTTTTTTAAAAAATATAGATTTAAAAAAAATTATCAATTCTTAATCTTAGTGCATGTTATCCGGTCCATTAATCAATATCAATTACCTAATAACTATTAACGCATTCAACATTACAATAACTATAAGCAAAAAAAGTAATAAACACAAAACGTAGATAAAAAATTATTGTTCTTTCGTCATTTAGCTTTAAGCCTTCAGTCATCAGTTCTTCAAGAATCAACAATCAATAAATCTCCACTCTTCTCCTTACAATTAATTTTTATCTTGCTTTCAAGGATTTGCTGGACTTGTGTGACTGTTCCCTAAAAATGTGGAGAATTACGAGCAGAAATTGAAGAATTTTTAAAAGAAGCACATACCCTTGGTTGAGGATATACGTTACTATCTGGAAGGAAGTAAATATTTTGATGTCAAGGACTTTGAGTGTTGTATTCGCATTTTGATCAAGGTCGATTACCTTATCATCTTACGACCTTTACCATTCGAAATCTACCATGACTTCATCGCCTAAGTTTGAAAATTTTAGTTTATGAAATTGGAACCAGAACTAGAACCAAAAGACCGATTCGGTTCTTCTATTGTGAAAAGAATCAAAGGTTCTTTTTTCAAAAGAACCGTCGGTTCTTGGTTTGGTTCGGTTCAATTCTCTAGGAACCAGAACCATATTGAACAACGCCTAAATTGTATCATCTTCATTGATCTTAGGAATCATTTAACGTAGAAAGAAATTTAACGAAAGAAACTAAGGGCCATTTTATTGAAAGCATGGATAATGGATGAAAAATATTTTTCATGGAAAATAAATTGAAAATTTTGGGTGTTTTTGATTGAATGGTGAATTGATATTTGACAGCGTAGTGAAGGTGAAAAATTAATTCTTAACTAAACGTAAAAAAAAAAAAAAAATTCCTTGCTTTCAAATAAAATGACGGAGATCGAGATGAGACGAAAAATAAATTAAACCCAATAAAAAAGCAATCAAAAGGATCGCTTTGATTTTTCATGAAAAAATGGTCTATTAAACGAACCCTAAGAGAATTATTGGAAATGCAAAAATATGCTCTTGTTTGAGCCCATTATTATAATTAGATTTTTTGAGAAAATGTATTTTGAATAGTGATTAGAGAAAATTACATGCAACCCTACATTTGAAGTTTCAATTTTAAAATTGAAGTGTGGGTAATTTTTTTTTTTACAACTCAAGCGTTGAATTCAAAATGATGATGACGACAACGATAATAAAAAACACTATCAATACAATACTATACATGTAACGATCCAAAAATTTAGACGTCTTTATTATCTATTATGATATAATAAAAGTGTTTTATAATTTATATAATTATTTTGGAATGAATAAAAAGAGAAACATGATTAAACGGAAGAAAAACGAAAATATTAAATAATAAAAGTTACGACAAAAACGTATTTTTATGCCTATCTTTCATAGACTCGTTTAATCACTCCGGACCTTATTGGATTATATGTGATATATGTACGAGCAAGTTCTCGAAGTGAATTTCGAGAATATGAAAAAAGTTTGTCATTTCGACTAACAGATAGCACTCTGTGAATTTTTAAAGTTAAGACGGTAAAAAGGGTAACTCGAAAACAATTTTTTGACCAACTTCGGAAGGGTATAACTCCTCGATAATCTGTTTCTTGCGCCGTAAATTGCATATTAAAGTACTCCGTGAGTACTTTGAAATGGTACCAAGAAACAAGATTTCAACCTCGTTTTTCAAAGAGCCACGTCCAGCTATGAAGATAAGGAATTCGTATTTTACTATTTTTATTCCAAAATAAGGATTTCAATTCCATACAACCGTTTGTTTCCTCAGATCTGTACATTCAACTTTCCCTATAAATAAGCCAACAAGCGCAAATGAAATCACGCACTAGAATCTTGGCTGAGGACCTGTTGAAAAATAGTTTTCTTCCTCAACAAAAATTTATAGAATTTTCAAGTTAGGATTATACTTGAATCTTTGTTTGGAATAGGACATGTTAATCTAATAAAATATTCTTAATATCCTAAATGATATTTTGCCCCCATCAAATATAGCAAATCCTTGAAGAAAGCCCAGAAAATAAGTCCTGAAACACAGAAATTCCTGCAAGTATCGATACCTGAGGAGCATGCATCGATACATGTATCAATACCTCAGGATAGACAGCATGTATCAATACATGGACAACATGTATCAATACATCTGCAAAGTAAATAACTTATTTCCGACACTTTTGGATCGAGGTGAGTGGAATATGTTTAATTGTTTACTTGATATATCAATTTTTACTTCTTTGTACAACCCACAAAGAACCTAAAAAAAATCAAAATGTTGGACTACATTTTTCTCACAATACTCTATATTTAATATTCTCTACAATAAAGGAGAATAATACATGTATTTATGTAGAACAAATCACGTCATGTCTATATTTCACTTTGACATTGACTGTAGAATTGATTTCCTTGGTCAATTGCTCTTTTCAATATTTAATCCACCTAAGATACGTAATCAATAGCAACAAATTTCATAATTTACTTTCTATTAGGATTCGTATCCTAATCCAGTTGAATTACAAAATTTATTCTTCAATTACAATTAAAGTTCTCCAACTTTGGCAATTTGAGGCAATTACCCGACAATCTCCACAGTGTCGAAAACGAGCCAAAATTCAGTCATCTCTTTTGTTCATAATACTTGAAAATAGGTAAGCTTTTGACACTCTTAGACGGTCTCATACTCCACCATATAAGAATAACCACTCAGAATTTTCAACGAACTTCAAGCTTTTCATCGACTCATGTCGAAATAACCTTGTTGAAAAATTATGGTACAACTCTCATGTTTGGCTTTCTCTGGGAGCTCATCAGCCATCAACATCAACATCAATTTCACCACACACCTTGCATTAATATCAAATCAATGCCCTGTGCAAACACATGTACCCGTCAGCAAGAATACATCCTCTATCATGGCAACTGGTTTCATGTCATAAGGAAGTCTCATCTTACTAAATACATCATTACTACCCTCAACTAGGAGAGTCACATTGTTCACCTTCGAGTAGTTAGCCGAGTCTGCTCCACCTTTTAGACAAATTCTTCTCACTTGACTAGATTTTCCGCAACTCCAACACCTTACCTTCTTCTTTATAAAGTTACATCTCTTCCACTTTTCAATTACAAGCGAAGCATTTTTAGATGAACTGTCACTTCAATATATTCAACTTAACTTCTGAAAATTCTACAGTTTCCTTCCCGTACATCAAAATCAGCATGATGTGCTCAAACGTGAATGGAAGAGACCAGATGAACCTTATCCTTATCATGAATCTTAACTTCAATATATTCCAATTCAGAAACAATCTCATTGAGAACATTAAGATGGTCTAAGATTATCATACATGTATTCATTCTCAAAGAATGAAACCGCTCTTCAGATACAAGTTATTAGACAAGCTCTTCATCTGATACAACTCTTCCAGTTTTTCCCACAGTTCCTTCACAACAAATATCCAATAAATATTTGCAAGAACATTTTTGATCAAACAAAGTTGTAACATGCTAGCAGCCTTCGAATTCAAATCTTCTCAATCTTCATCACTCATGCGGGATTCAGTTTCTTTGTCAGAATTCAGTGTTGGTTTTTCCCTCAAAGCTTTCTGCAGTCCCGTCTGAATCAATACATTCATGACTTGTACTTACCACAAGCCAAAATTAATCTTCCTTCCAGTCAAATTTCTCCACGTTATACATTTCAAGCATATTTTCTTTTGCTCCCAAAATTTTTTCGAACCACCTAATGCTTTGTTAATTAGACGTCGATTTCCTCGTCGACGACACCACTGTTGGAAATTACACACAAATTCCTTCTCTAATTATCCCCACGGGAATTTTTATGTTCAAGAAATAATTGAGTCAATAAGAAAATAAAACAACAATGCAAAATTTATGGACCACCAGAGACTTTCACAATATAATAAATTATTACAATTATATAGAATTTGCACTCGCCAAAACTCCTAAGTATTGTAAGAAAAATAATCAAGCTTTATCACATCTACCAATTTTTACTTCTTTATACAACCTACAAAGAACTCAAGAAAAATCAGGATGCTAGACTACATTTTTCCTCACAATACTCTCTAGTCAATATGCTCCACAACAAATGAGAATAATACGTATATTTATATAGAACAAATCACGTCATGGCTATATTTCACTTCGATATAGACTGAAATTGATTTCCTTGGTCAAGTGTTCTTTTCAATATTTAATCCACCCATGACGCGTAATCAATAATAACAAATTTCATTATTTACTTTTCATTAGGATTCGTATCTTAATCAAGTTGAATTATAAAACTTATTCTTCAATTACAATTAAAATCCTCCAATTTTGACAATCTAAGACAATTATCCAACACCGAGAGTTATTCAATACACATAGAGGATTGTGGTACTTAATTTATTAATAAGCCTCCGTTCGGCGGTTAAATTTATAACACTAAAAGATAAAATTCAACACAAAATTTAATTTACACAATTTTCCAAACAATTTTTTAACCATCCATATTTTCTCTCTCCAATTACACAATTTTCCAAACTAATTTTTAACCCTACATCTTACCTAGAAAATACAAATAACTCCAATACAAAAATTAATTTCATAATTGCTGTCTACCTAACAGAGCTTAAATTGTCGTCTTCGTTTTAGTAAGAAAATGTCGAGTTTCAATGATTATATAACTTGACTTGATATTCACGTTTTATGAGAAAATTATCAAATCCTCAAGTATCATAATTAACATCAAATATTATGTTTTTAATGTATTTCAATTTAGTTACCCATATTTCGATAATCTACGAACGATTTACGTAACCTCAAGAAGAGACATTTGTCGATTTATCAATGACCATAACTTCGAATTTATATTAATTAATTAAGATTATTTTACAAATTTGTTAATGTTATCTTCATTTTTGTAAAAAATGTCAAGTTCCAACGGTTGTATCATATATGGAGGATAATAATACTTTGATTATATATCTTTGTTTTGTTCAAAAAATATCAAGTTCCAATAGTTACATACATTAAATAGAGGATATTAATACTTGACTTGATGTTTAGGTTTAATGAGAAAATCATCAAATCTTCAAGCGTCATAATTAACCTGGGATATTTTTATCAAAATTACCATCATAGAACACAAATATCGTGCACGGATAAAAGACTAGTAATATATAAGAACAAAAAAATAACATGGAACCATTAAAGGAAATAAAATATAAAGTTTTGTGTAGAAAAATACTAAAATTACTCCATAGGATACAGCCGAAAACTTTAAACCATATTCTAACAAAAAAATAAATTCAAAATTTAAAACAAGAAAAACCCTAAAACAAGAACTAAAAATTAATTAAATGAAATAATTCATTATCAAAAGTCATTCCCTCCTAGTCTATAGCAAGTTTTAGGGATCAATGTTGCACCTGACTCAATCAAGTACTCATCTCTACCGGCATCAAATTTGATAGAGTAAGGAGAAGAAAAATAATTTAGGGGCGGCCCTGAGACCGTGCAAGAGTTGCGATGAATAGGGTATCATTATTTTTGGAGCACCAAAAATGAAAAATATATTAGGTTATAGAAAAATGCTAAAGATACAGCGAAAGTGTACCGCGAGTTGTACTGCACAGGCACATGAACAGTATAATGACTAATGATCATTTCACCCTCCCCCATATGTGAGTGCGCAGTACACTCGCTGTACACTTTCGCGGTACCTGTAGCATTGTCATTAAAATATTTCTTTTTTTAGCTTTTTTTAAACAAAAAGTAATTTATACTATTAGACCATCTTGTAAACAATCAAGGGGTGTTTGCACAAATATCCAGTTTTTTGTATCATAACTGAAATTTACGTCATTTAAAAAAAAATTGAAAAATACTTCAATTTTTTTAATATTGAAAAATACGTTTTTCATTATAAGTATCATATTGTGATACTTTAAAAGTATACTTATCATGTTGTGATAGTTATATACTTTTAAAGTATCACAACATGATACTTTCAAATTTTTAGTATCATAACTTGAAATTTTGTCAAATGTTTATGATACTTTGGGTTGAAACAGTATTTTTCAGTTTAGTGTTTTTTTTACAGTGTGCAGCGCAATTATCTCAACAATCAAACCTGTGTCCATTGACCCATTTTCCAAATAGCATAAACTTAACCCTGGATTTAATTTTAGTCATCATTCTTTAAAGTTCAAAATTCTAACTACTTCATCATTCTCTTCTCTTCAACAAAAATCAACACACAAATCATTATAATCTACTTTTAAGTTTCTTCCAAGTTCTCGGTAATTTTTTCAATTCATTTGTCTAATTTCTCTTGAAGTCTTATAAAACAATTTTTTTTTATTGCTTGAGGCAATTCATAAAAAGTATAACTACATAAAATATCTTTCGTTGAATTTTTATAAAATGGATTTGATAGTTGAACATCCCATCTTTTGAAAATAAATTTAAAAAATATATGTTACATTTATAATTTACAAATTATCTTTGTTGTTTTATTGTTGGGCCAAGCATCTATCATGTTAATTAATTAATCATTCATTCATTTTGGTGCACTGTTTTTCTTGAAATTATGCTACTGAAAGTCTGAATTGCCTAATTTTTGCATAAATTTTCAAGTTGTCGAATTTGTTACTTGCATGATCATTTGTGATTTTTCTTTGATTTCTTAGGTATATTGAAATTCTAAATCATTAGCGAGTCATTGATTTTTCAATTGTTTAATAAATGATGGTACATAGTTCTATTATAATAAAATGTTATATTTTTCCTATAATATTTATCATCTCTTTCATTTGTTTTTTGTTTGTCACAAAAATATTAAAATACATCACAGAAAATAACTATCTGGATGTGAAAAACGAAAGAAAAATATAAAATGACAATATTTAATACAATCTCAAAAGGTGCTCTTGATAGATTTGTGGTTAGACAAATGTAAGATAAAGACACTATAACTAACACACCAATGGAAGATTTAGTTAATGACAATCAACCAAATCACGAGGAAGAATTTAGACTCAATGACAATGACAATAATGAAGATGGTCATGGTGAAGCACATTGTGAAGGGGATACAAATGAAGTACATGATGAAAATGAAGGTTTATATGATTTAATTGACATGAAAAAAGATATCATAAAAACATTGAAAATATTATTTTTTATGTGGCAGTTGTTCGGTTCGATTTGTATCGCAAGTATACGATATCGTGAACAAGTAATGTGTAGGCTTTCGATTCCGAGTTGTCGATTCCACAAGGACTAATATATTTTTTATCAATTCGCTTTGATTGAGAATTCGTAGACTAAAGCAAAAACTATTTTAAGAAAGTAAAATTACAAAAGAATCCAAGAACGACAATAAATTGAGAAATTCAAAAAAAAAAAAAAAACAAACAATTCAAATAAATAAGAAATATAAAATTAAAGTACTAGCAACTAATTTTATATTATAAAAACAAGAACTTGAACTATGAGTTTTCTAACAATAAATGAATATCGGAACTAACGATCTCGAAGTAATAATCTAGCTTAATTTCGCATCTTAAGTTATTTTCTAAAATTGTATTTGATCGAATTCACTTACATATATAATTTATCTCTCTACAGTTCAAACTAGTCCTATTTAACTAAGTCAACCATATATCTCTATGTTGGGTCAAAATTCTTCCTTATGCCAAATGCATAAAATCACCTAAGAATTCATAATCGAACACATACAACAGCAAATTCATATTTCTATCATTTTTGTCGAAATTGTCAAATTTTACTACGTAGTCTAAATAAAAAAAAACTTCTTTCTCAAATTGTTATAATTCGCAAATTCAATGAACTAGTAGCTAATTAATTTATGTATGAAAAGCAATAGTAAAATCGATACATTCAAAACTTAGTTCCAACTTGAGAATTGAAATCAAACAAGAAATATTAAATCTATATCGTCAATCCAGAATAGAAATCTAACTACTCATGTTCTTAGAAAGAAAAACAAAGCAAATCAAAGTAAATAAAACCCAGAATTAATAGAATTGAAGGCTACACAATTTCTTGTACCAAGAATTTGTCCAAGCTTGGTGTATTCTTCCAAGTCCCTAACTTTTTCTCCACTTCATTCCCCAAAGATTTGAATGTGTATTTTGTGGAAGAGGGGCTCTTTTAGATCTAATTTTTGTGCCTCTCCTTCGTGCCCCCGAAATTAGGTTGAAATTATGTTAAATAAAGGGAAGCTCGGCCCAAGCCGGACAACTGCGCGGTCACGCAGTTAGCGAAATAATTCTTTATTTAAAAGAGGCAATTAAATTCTTAGACTATATGAAATTGATGTACTATTGTTCTTTAAAAGTGTTGATCGTAATCAAATATTACTGATAATATTAGTTACAGTCAATGTTGTCAAGCCCCGCCAGGTCGACTCGGAAACTCGCAACCCGGCCCAAAAATCTGGCTGGGTCACATTAAAAACTCAGTTGGGTCAAACCTGGCCAGCCCGGTCAACCCGGACCCAGGTTTGACCCGAGTTTTATAAATTTTTTATTTTTTTAATTTTTAATGTTTTTTTAATATTAATTAATGCCCGGGTCGACCCTTGAGTCGACTCCGGGTTGACCATCTGCAGAAAGGAGCTTCTCAAAGTTGAATTTGATAAAATTCTTTTAGGTAAAATGTTTGATAAAAAAAATATTGAATGAATTGGCCATAGTGTCTATTATAGTAGTGTAATTATTGATTTTCTATATAAAAAAAAATCTAAAAAAATTAATTTTGACATTTGAAAGCTTCGATTATTATTTAGTTACTTTAAATATTTTGTTAGGTAAATTTTTTTATTTTTTATTATTATTATTATTATTATTATATTTTTGAAGTTAAATTAAAATCTAATCAGATACATTAATGGTTAGTTGAAAATATAGGTAGGCAACCAACACCTTTGGAGGATCTTCAAAGGGGTTTACGATTTTGTAAAACATAGTAGAACCTTGTGGAAAATACTTATATGTTATATTGTCTCAAGCAGGGGAAGCTCGTAGAATTTTTGGAAGGTTGATATGTACAAATTATGTAAAGAATTCTATAGGATGAATTGTAGTTATAGGTTTCTGGATAGTATTAACTCCTACACTATCCATTCTAACGAGATGGAAGTATAAATAAGTAGCAAGTTCATTTACAAATCATCCAAGTTAGATTCAACTAAGCAAATATTGGAGTAAGCACATTTAATGCCTAATACATAAACACTTATTTTCCCTATATAAACATAGGGACCTCCATTGATTCTCCCAATATTCCTATATGGACTTGGATTTGAATCATTATTGAAAGTTAACAAAGAACACATCATGTTTTCAGTTAGGAAAGATATAATTGTTGGAAACTAGGAAACTTAATTAATTCAAACTATATTTCACTTTTTAATAATTAATTTCTTGAGTTATGTTTTGAATCGTTTTTATAATAATATTTACAATACATATGAATTGCTAAAATAATATTAATTATTTTTTTTGTTTAAGCTAGAAACCTAATGACAGATATAATGATAATATATACCAAAATATTGTCAATGTTTGGCACAATTAAAATCTAGATCTTAATCTAAGTAAAAACTAACAATCAATCTTACTCAAACATTGACAATATTTTGGATTTTATTATCATTATATCTATCATCATTAGGTTTCTAGCTTAAAAAAAAATTTAATATTATTTTAGGAAATCATATAAGACTTAACTCACAAGATATAAGACTTTATTACTTATTCGTACAGAAGATAAAAATAGGCATAAAACTATGTACGGATTTATGTGACTACTAGATCGTTATTATATAGATATAATATAATAGATAATAGGTAAATATAAATATATTTATATATATTTTCACATTGTTTATCGATTTTTCAATTATAAATTTAAAGAGCGAATTTTTTATACATTCCAACAACCCTTTATTCTTATCTCTTATATATATATATATATATATATATATATATATATATATATATATATATATATATATCACTTCACTATTATATATAAGATTCACTTTCAAAATCACTGTTCATAAGGCACAAATACGACTTCATCAATTACAACAACTACGTTTTCTGGCAGGACAAAATCCGCTTCTGCTTCTCTTTCACGCACAGAATGATGAGATTCGAAGCGCGGAAGAAACGCTGGAAAGTTCCGAACCCAGGTTGTGGATGGACGGTGGAATATATTCACTACGCGATGGCTCGACGATGCGGAATAAAGAACTAAGACTTTCGAAACGCCACAAGGAATTGTACAATCTCCTTGATAAGTTTCTGGTTTTGAACGCCACAAATACTCTCGCGAATATTTGATAGGTTCTGAATAAACGCCACAAGATAATCAATCTTGATAAGTTCGGATTTGTAATGTGAATCCACACATTAAACAATTGAAAAACATTCAATCTCTTTTATTCAAATTCAAAGTCTGATATTACATTGAATGGAAATAGAATATAAATAAGCAAAACTAAAACCCTAGTCGCTAATGGACTCAAAATAGAGTTCTAACTAACCTAAAATAGCTAAAACTGATAAGGAAATAAAATAATGCGAAATCTGGAAAAATCTAATCTGTTAAGCAGTTACGACCGTAAAGATGACACTTACGTAAGCGTGTTTTTGTTTAAGGTTACGGCCGTGACACTTATACTTATGGCCGTAAATTGAAAATCTTGAAATTCTGCATTTTAACCCGAGGGTAGGTTACGACCGTGACATATGTTGGTTACGGCCGTGACAGCCCTTTTGCATAATTTTCGGTTCTTTTCGACACGGTTTGATCTTCAAAGCTCGTTGAACCTTCTGAATTCTTGTTTTGGCTTGAATATTTAAATTTTCCCGTCAAACCTGTTATGACTCCGATTTTCGAGGGTCCGGAACACATCATACCCTCCTTCTTTAGGATGATTCGTCCCGAATCATAGCTTTGTTCCTGTTGTTTCACGTCACCTCCTGGATCAAACGGAAAATTTCTACTTCCATGCCATGAGTTCAATAAATTGGAATCCTTTGATTGACAAACATAGAAGAGATGGAGCTTGAACTTCATTTGCCATATGTAGTGTGGTTGAAGCTCCCAAACGTAATTAACCTGCAAAAAAGATTTAAACAAAATGGGGAGGGACATCTTAGCTTCATGAGGTACAAGGTATGGATCCTTGTATTCATGATAAACCACCATCAATTCCACCTTTTGAACCACGAGGCCCTTCTATTCACCTCCTTCTCCTTTTGCAACTTCTTACTCACCCCCCTCTATTTCTTTTCTCTCGAGCTCGATTACTTCCTCTAACTCAAGATTTTCTAGCTCATCCACCTCTTCAAATTTTTTTCTTTCAAATTCAACCACATCTTCTACCTCCACATTCATATCACCATGTTCGCACACTACCTCATCACTATCCAAATGTGGATCTACCAATTCAAAACCCAAATTTTGAACTTCTACCCCAACTTCTAATTCCTCATCAAAATTTGGAGTTTGTTCACCTAACTCCACCTTTTCAATTCCTACCACAAAGTTCGGGGTCTCTTCAACTAATTCATGTCTCAAGCCTCCCTCCTTCTTTTCAACTTTCATATCCCGAGGCTCAACATGATTTTCACTCTCTTCTAACCATCTAATTACCGCCTTTCGTTTCTCCTCCTTCCTTTGTAATTTAGTCAAATATTTTTTTTCTGCCTCCCGTTCACACCTCAATCTTTCTTCATAAATTTCTTTTTGAATTTTAAAAAATGATTTTGGATCAATCTCGACTCCTCTCTTAACCCCGATTTCATCCCTAAGTTTAGTATCACGCCTATAATCACTACGATTTGCTTGAGATCGCCCATTTTTCAATTTCCCTTCCCTTTCATCTAGTTTATCCAACCTCATCAAACCTTCATTCAAAAATCTCCACACGCGATCTTTATCATTATCGTTCTCCCTTCTAGATGTATGTTTTTCTTGAAAATTGGACATTATAGAATTTATGTGGAATGAATGGAAAAGAACAATAAACAAAGGATTAAAAAATTCAAGAAAGCGGTTCTTGAATGGACTCTTTTTTTTTTTTTTTTTGGATGAATTTTCGGAATAAATAAAATAAATAAAAAAAATAATTTTTTTTATAAATCCAAAAATTCGACAACGAACACGACAAAATAAACGGAACTTAATTCGGATAAGAATTAAGCAAAACAAACACTTTTGAAATTTTTTGAAATGATTTTCTAGATTAAAGACTCAACAAACTCAAGAACACGAAGAAATCCAAAAACTGAAAACAAAACCTCAACAAGATATAGATGATTTTTATGGGACTCGATGATAAACATAAAAATCAAACTGGATAGAAAAACCTGAATTCAGAGTCCAGCTCTGATACCAGATGATGAGATTCGAAGCGCGGAAGAAACGCCGGAAAGTTCCGAACCCATATTGTGGATGGACGGTGGAATCTTGACCCGATATTCACGACGCGATGGCTCGACGATGTGGAATAAAGAACCAAAACTTTCGAAACGCCATAAGGAATTGCCCAATCTCTTTGATAAGTTTCTAGTTTTGAACGCCACAAATACTCTCGCGAATATTTGATAAGTTCTGAATGAACGTCACAAGATAATCAATCTTGATAAGTTCAGGTTTGTAATGTGAATCCACACATTAAACAATTGAAAAATATTCAATCTCTTTTATTCAAATTCAAGGTCTAATATTACATTGAATGGAAATAGAATATAAATAAGTAAAACTAAAGCCCTAGTCGCTAATGGACTCAAAATAGAGTTCTAACTAACCTAAAATAGCTAAAACTGATGAGGAAATAAAATAATGCGAAATCTGGAAAAATCTAATCCGTTAAGCAGTTACGATCGTAAAGATGACACTTACGGCCGTAAATTGAAAATCTTGAAATTCTGCATTTTAATCCGAGGGGAGGTTACGGCCGTGACAGCCCTTCTGCATAATTTTCGATTCTTTTCGACACAGTTTGATCTTCAAAGCTCGTCGAACCTGCTGAATTCTTGTTTTGACTTGAATATTTAAATTTTTCCGTCAAACCTGCTATGACTCTGATTTTCGAGGGTCCGGAACACATGACAGAAGCTTCACTCCAGTCCTTCGTTTCCACTCTTGGTTCGTGCTCTCTTGACCTGTCGACCTCCATCCTTCCCAATAAAAATCATAGGCAACACTCTCTATTTGTCTTCTCTTTGGGTCAGTCCCTCGCTGAAGTTGTGGCTCAGGAAACCTCTGTTACTCACCCGCAAATGAAATCTAAAACTCCAAACAAAACAAATCCTTGATGAGGTGCTCTTTTCGATCACTCTACTCATTCTTCGCTATTTCTTTCTGGGTTTTGTGATTTGAAGTTTATTTATTCTGGAAACAGTCGTTCATAATTGATTGTGGCATTAAGTCATCTCACACAAGAAAGGCGGTCTATACTTGTGAACCTTTCCCACTGGCATTCTGATTAACAACACATTCAAGGCCATAAGTAGTAAGTTATGTTCGTTTTTTTCAGGTTCAGGATATCAGTTTATGAGAACTATTGTTTGTCAATTGTTTATTTTCTAAACCACCTTTACCTAATGGGTTCACGATCTTTCTTTTCTTGGGACTTTCATCTTTCTCCCAGAAATCTAGTATATGACCTGCAATCATGTGCTCAAATATTTCAACCACCAGGAATTATTTCCCTGTTCATATCAGGAAAAGGAAGGATATTAGAATCTGAAATGATTTTATTTCCCCAGATCAAAAGTATGGTCCTCTCTTTATTCGAGGGAAGACCAAAATTAAAATGAACGCAATAAAGGAATGAAGAGGAACCATTAAAGGAGGATTAAGTGATTGGAATTTTCAGATCTAACTTGCAAAATTACTTCAGTTATGTTGGAGATCATGGGAACTAAAATTAAAAATAAAGATTAAGTAGTTGAGGTGTAGTTTATTGGCTGGTGTATTTTTTCATAATCTAAGTATCTTACTATTAGCATTAAGAGATATCTGAACTTTTTAGTGTTTCGTTTTGTGTGATATGTATGAAGTAATTTCTATGGGTTGGAGTGTACTAATGTTAGAGTGAAATGATGTATTAAGTTTATGATAGTTCATATTTTGTTTTATATATGTCAAGTGATCTGCAGCCAGTCCTTTGTCTGGCTTGAAAACCACAACATGGTTTAGCCGTCCGTTTCTTGACGGTTGGTTCTTATCCCTCTCTGTAGGTTTTTGTTCTGTTTCGTTTATTTTTCATTTTATTCTTTAATTTTTTGTCTTGTTTACATTTACTGCTAAATTATCTTGATAAATTTACTGAATTATCAAAGGAGTGGCAAGATATATAATTTCTAGATCTTTTTTAGGTATTTATCGTGTTTTGGTTTTAGTTTTCCGATTGCTGATTAATGCTGCAGAGAAAAATGTTAGGGTGGAAAGTGGTAAGCGAAATATTAGTATCTTTACACAATTACACATTTTCATGCTTAGGGCTCTGTTTTATTATCATCTTGTGCTTTTATTTTTTACACAATAACACAATTTTCATTTGTCTTTGTTGTTACGATTTTATTCCAATATTACCCATTATGAAATTAATTAATAGATGGGATCCATGTGGCCAATATGTGACGTGGTGAGAGATTAAGTTAACAGTCATATACATGACTGCAAATATATGTGAAATAACTTCCCGTGAAATGCATATAGGAATGTAGATTCAAGCCTAACACGTTCCCAAACTTTTATGCCAAGCATTGGCTCGTTCAGACATGTGTACTAGATGCTATGTGGAGTGTCCCTTAATGCTGATGCTAACATATTTGCGACAAACTGCCAGAAATGGCACTTCATTTATGGATACACAAGCCCCAACTAGAACATGAAAATGAGTAAAAGTTAAAACTAGAAATGACCAAGACAGAAACAGGAAATTTGACTTGAATTTCCTGTGAAGAAGAAAGAAATCTGATAATATGAGAACTAGAATGAATATATTTTGTCAAATACTTGAAATCTGAGAGATATGCCTCTAAAATGGAACTTTCTTTCGGAAAGGGGTGGGTGGTGTAGCGACCCGGCCTCTGTGTCTAAGTCGTTATATCATACGTACTTTCCACTTTGGGAGACCCTACGTCAATCTTACCCCTTATGAATTTCTATTGCATTTCTAGGAATCAACTTAAGCCCTTGTTTGATCCAAATCATTTTTTTCAACTTTCCTCAAATTTATTTCAACCATACATTTCTATAGGACCAACCACTTTTCAAACTTTTCAAACACGCATTCTCACAAAACAAAAAATTTTCAAAAAATCTCCAAAAATCACCTACACCAAACATGCACTAAGTCTCTTATAAGGGAAGGTCGTGCTCGGATTCAAGGGATGTGTCAAAATGCCATGTGGGGGTAAAATGCATCTATACTTTCTCAACGTGGACAGTTAGTGTGTTCTAACGGCTTGAGTATAGAAACCATATCGTTACAGGGGATATTTGGAGAAGAAGGAAATAGATTCTGGTGAAGCGCAGAATGTTTATGGAAGTGTTTCAATTTTGAAGCTATGAACTGTTAGGGAAGTGCAAATGATATAATGTTCAAGTGGTCTTTAATTCCAAAGCCCAATGCATACAGGTTAATAAATATATTTTCAACATGCACTCTCACAATTTCAATTTTTGAAGCAATGCGTGGGGGCCATTTTTTAAGTAATTCATCAATTTTAGAGTATTGATTGAACCAATTTGATTCAACAAGGGAGTCATTAATTTGAAAGGTCAAAGGTTGGCCAAGCTAGATAAACACCTGTCTGTTCCAAATGTGATGAATTAATTGGACAAAGTGTTGTGTTGGTACTTCTTAGTTATGGAGCACTCTACCAATTTGTAGTTTCATGCTTAGAAAGCACAGCTATCAGATGTAGCCACCAAGTAAATCCTAATACTCTAACCCATAATTCATGTATATTTAAAACAATCTGTACTTTCCTATTGAATCATAGCCTCGTCCTATTGAACCATGTAAACACAATGGAAAAATTCTTACTGTGATGCATGCTTCACATTGTTTTATTTATATTCGGTAACAACTTATCTGATAAAAGGGAAAAAAGGTTGACTTTACACCTGTTAGCTTTACATTTGATCAATTATTTAATTACTGATTAAATTTAGGATTAAGAGAGTAAGAAGGAAAACTGTACTTATTTTCTGGAGAATTCAATGATTATAAATCTAATTCATCATTTAATTGCTTAATTGATGTGAAGTCGAAGAAAATTATGGCTTTATTTCTTACTTAGATTTTGGTGCATTTTGTTTGGGATAAAAGATAGCTACTGCATTTTGTTAGCTATAAACTCGATCCTACATTTGATTCCTCATCTGATACTCTCTGTCATATAAGTGAAAAGAAAGGAATATGAAAATTGTTTATTGTTGTTACTTCTGTTATCTTATTTATGTTCTATGTACAATTCTTATTCTCTCCATCTCAGATGGATCCACAGCTCGAACAAGGTACTTACAAGAACCGTCAGCGCCTTTAACCTTTCTAAACAGGCAAGCTAGTTTTCTTAAATTAGGAATGTAGTGCTTTTAATGAATGTTGTGTATTTGGACTTACGTTAGGTTTAATGAATATTCTTTCATCGATCTTCTTTTACAGTGAAAGGAAGATAAATAGAATGTCAAATTGCTATACACGGATTTCTACCGAACACTAATTTTTATAATTGAACAAGTTTTTCTTCATCTGCAATTTAATAATCTAATTCTCTCTCTTATTTTTTGCTTTCAAAAAATGTGATGTTTGATCAGTTTAAAATACACGCACAAAGATTTTTGAGAAAGACGGAGGTTGGGACTATTTGGCGTTATGTTTATATACTTTCAACAATTATGTGTGTGCTTGTGGTATTTGAGAATTTGAGAATTTGTAGTCTGTCATATTGATATGCTCGTCTGGAACTTGCTAATGCTTTTTGTGTAGCCATTCATTTCATCTGTGCCAACTGCCCAGTTATAGATCATTCTCGTTTGAAATAAGATCCACTTGCTTGTAATGAATTGCTTTAAAATAAATAATTTATTTTTCGGTGAAAGTTGAGTTACTTTAATTTTGTCAATAACGTATAGACATGCATCCATATTAAGTAACTTTCCTTAGAATAGAAATATATCCATAATACTTTTATAGTACCAAAAAAATAAAAAATAAGCAAAAATTAACTTTTACTTCTTTTTTTTTTTTTTGGTTGGCCAAACATGCTTTTGCTAGACGCATTCCATTTGATGGTCAAACTATGTTGTTTTAGAGTATTTCAATCAATAATCAATACAAAGTGTGAGATTTTTTTCTTTTTCTGTTTCTAATATGTTCTCTCTCTCTCTCTCTCTCTCTCTCTCTCTCTCTCTCTCTCTCTCTCTCTCTCTCTCTCTCTCTCTCTCTCTCTCTCTCTCTCTCTCTCTCTATATATATATATATATATATATATATATATATATATATATATATGGAATTATCGCACTAGCCCAAGTGGAAGAAGCCTACAAGCACGAGAGTAAAACTAGAGGCAGTTGAGGAGTTCATCCACTCATGTTCATTCCATACTCTCCGGGATACTCTAAATACACCTGAGGATGAAGCATGAGAGAATAGATTGCTTCCCGCCATGAATAAAATTTGGCCTTGGTTTCTTGTGTCTAAAATAAGAATTCAGTGATAAGTTTAATTTCTTTTCTTTTCTTAGCTTAATTGTTTGAGTTAATGTCGTTTTTTCGTTTCTTAGCATTTGCAGACGTTCTGGCCAAGCGGAGAAATAAAACTAAAGGTCCGTTTGATGCAATTTTTTTTGAATAGATTTTGCGAGAAGAGATTATTATTTTTTTTCTTTTGTTTTAGAGAAGTAGGGAAAAGTCAGGGATCCATGTGCAAAAGTTAGGGACAGTTTCTCTGGTTAATAGTTATAATGTTTGAGGATTCCCGCTGCTTATAATTTGATATTCATACTTATTTTCATATGATTATATTACTCGTGCTTTATAAATTCAAATTTGTACAAATCATCACATCCATTCGAGTGTATATACTGAACATACAATTACATTTTGGCATTGGGACCACAACCATTTTCCAAATTATTTCACATCCCACCAAGCCTTTTTTGCGCAATCTATACATAAATTTACCATTGAACATGATACTTGATTAATTGATAAAGGGACTACTATTTCATTCTATCTAATATTTGTTTCATTTTTGTTCTTCATTTGTATGAAGCGTGAACAAAAATGTTTAGTGATTATGTACCTTCTACTTTTTCTGAACTACTACAAAGTTGGGATATGATGCAATAATGTAGTTTAATTTCAATCCTTGTGAAATTTACTTACAAATTTTATTCTTTTAATATTTTTATCAGCTTAAATCCTTGTGAAATTTACTTACAATTTTTATTCTTTTAATATTTTTATATTAGCTAACTCCAATTATCTAATCTTAACATTAATTTTTTATATTCAAATAATAGTTTTTTCAACTTCCAGTTCCACGAGAATCAACAAAAAAATGTAACGTCACGTGCTTTGCACGTATATATATGTGTGTGTGTGTGGTTCTAGTTTATAATAAAGCACACAAGTTTGTTGGTGTCTCTACTTTTCTCTCTAGTTTATAACACGTTATCAGTACGAGTCTCTACCAAAATGAGTTAGAAAAATTTCTCAAAATCTCACATATCAAAATATTAGTTAGAAGAATCTTGGTGGTTCAGATTGAAAATAGTTTCTCATTATTGGATAAGATAATCTTTTAGTATCATTGAACCTTTATACACCCTGAGTGGTTCAGATTCCAGTCGGGAGGATGTAAAAGATTTTGTGGACATATTTATTTATTATTATATTACGTTGTTGCTCCTGAAATAGCATAATAGTATATTAATATTCCAGAAGAATAAGAATATTAATCATAAATTTGTCCATTACAAATTTATTGATGTTATTGTATTGTTGTTCCTGAAGTAGCACAACAGTGTATATATATATATATATATATTAATATTTCAGAAGAATATTAATTATAGATCTGTCAATTACAAGTATTATTGATTTAAATTGATAATTCATTATATTGTTGCTCCTAGAGTAGCTATTCGCTAAAAGTGTGTGTGTACTGCAAGCGTACGGGTCATGTACAAGTAATAAAGTGGACTTTTTAAGTTCAGATTGTCGATCTCACGAGGAATGTATACTCAATTACACTTCAATTAATTTAATCCTAACAAATCAAACACACAATTAAAGAGATGAGTTTTTGTAAATTTTAAATTAAAGAAACTAACTTTAAACCAAATTAAAATAAGGAAAATGGAAGATAAATATTTGGGATTCATGATTTCATTTAACTCTCGCTTAAGTAAGTTCTCAACACATGAAAATTAATAAATTACTCATTTATAATGTTAGACCCGATTTTTCAAGTTTAGCTAATTACCTCTATCGAGTGAAATTAACCCTAATCAATTGGTTTAACCTACTATATCTCTATGTCGATTAAAACCCAATCAGTTGAATTAACTATTTGTGAAAATAACTCAATGGATCATTTAGGGTTTAAGGTATATCTCTATCCTTACCAAGAACCTAGAGCATCTGTTATTTGCTCTAAAATACACAATATCTCTAGATTATCATACACTTCACAAAACATATATTTGGTGATCAATTAAACACATAGAATAATCTCAATAATAAGCACACATGAAATAAGCTCAAAATTAATAAACAAATATTAAAATTACTTAAACTAAGTTAAGCTACATCAATCATTCGAACATAAAACAACTAGCTTATTGTTTGAATATTGCACAAAAGTTGAGGTTTATAAAAATACATCACAAAATATAGAAATCAAAGAATAAAATACAAGATAATGAAATAAATCATTTCTCTTGATTTTTACTCCAAAATTCCTTCAACAATGCTTTAAATTTTCATCTCACTTGCTTCATAACTTCAATTGAGACTAGTAACTTGAAAACAAAACTAAATTACAAACTAAAATTACAAAATTAAAGCAAAAAGAAAGAAAAAAAGAAAAGAAAGAAGAAGAAAATGGAGAAGAGACTATGGTTTGGAGAGAAAAATTGGGATCTTTGTGAAGAGGGAAGTGGGAGTATAAATACCCCCAAAAATCTGACACAAAAGGTCCCAAAACACGTTCAAACCTAGCAAAACACGCCCTTAAAACTGAAATTAAAATTAGAATTGGACTGAAAATGGCCCAAGCGATTGCGTTGGAAACATAAAAAGTTTCTGTTGAAATTAATGGGCGCTCAAGCGAGTGCCCATTAACCAAAGGCCAAGCTTTTGCCCATGCCTAAATATAATAATATGTATTATTTATTTATTTATTTTTCTTTTACTTTTCTATTTTCTTTTCTTTTAAACAAATTGCAAGTCAAGTCCCTCATCTTCTGGCATCCTTCAATTTAGTCCTCTTTTATTACAATTATGCCCTTGAAATATTTGCATTTCTAGTCCTCCAACTTTCTGAGATGTTGTGATTGAGTCCTCAAACTTTTGATTTCTTTTAATTAGGTCCTTGGACAATAAATTTGCTTTTCCTTTAGCTCGATTGCTCTTCGATCTTGTCCATTTTCATTCCAATTGAGGTTGTACTTAATTGTACAAGATAAACACAAATTGTCAATTAAATTGTCGATTTAAAAGTAAAATAAATGTGTAAAACACATTATCGGTAGCACAACGGATAATTAATATTCCAGAAGAATATTAACCATATAGTTTTCTATTACAAATAATTTGTTGTTACTCTTGAAGTAGCACAACATTATAATTAATATTCTAGAAGAATATTATTTGCTCATGAAGGGCACAAATTATAATTATAATTTTCAATATTTTAGAAGAATATTGATTTATTATTTTTGAAGAATCGAAATAAGTTCGTTAGAGGAAGAATACGCATCTTGTTCCAGCACATTAATTTTCATTCTAAAAGGTACTGAAAATTTTTCATTGTCACTTTTTGCCTATATAAATTATGTTTGTATATACCATTTGTGACGCACAAGATTAATCTAAAATCTTGGAATCAAAATCGGCAAAGATTTCATAACCACATTCACGGTTTATTTGTAGTATATCTCTTTGTTTATGTTAATCCAATATTTTTTTAATCTTTAGATTTTATCTTTGTCTTGTAACCTAAGTAATAACATGTATATATAAGATTGCTTGCTCGTGAAGAGCGGTATATTACAATTTCAATATTCCAGAAGAATATTCACTCAATGCTCCTGAAGAAGCATAATTTCAAATATGTTTCAAACGAATATGGTATTGGTGTTGTGGAAGAAACACAATCCACATTAGATAAATATTCCAGAAGAATATTTTATCATCACTCGTGTATGGCATAAATATTGTTAGTTCAAAAGGTAGAACGAATCATCAATGTCAATATTCCTGGTGAGCATAATTTGTCAATATTCCTGAAGAATATTGACTTATTATTCTTGAAGAATTTTAATTTTAGAAATATAATTATTCCAGAAGAATAATTCGTTATTTTTGCTCCTAACTAGCATAATAGTTATTAATTATTGTTATAATTGAATGAACTTCGAATCAATATTCCAGAAGAATATTGCGTTATTACTACGTTTCAATATTCTAGAAGAATATTATTTTATTGCTCATATGATAAATATTGTTGTTGACCACAAAATCCGGTTGGACATTGGACCAACACGTCTCAGCTCCTCCCTCTTGAACACGTAGATCTCCTGCGCACTGTGACAAACAATCAGTTTGCAAAGGGGGTCGAGGTGGCTCCCGTTTGCACTCCGATGCCAAAGTCAGTACTCATTTTAGGCGAATATATATTGGGTGCGGGAGAGGTAAATGTGTAAAAGAGAGAAAATGGAGTGAGAGAAATATATCTTGTTAAGAGTGAGAAAATGCTAACCCCTTTCTTGGAGGCAAGTGTACTCCATTTATAGAGGAACTTGTTGTCTCGGATCACGACACGTGGCATACTTTTACACTTGTCTTCACCCTAGCTCTTGGAGGTGACAACCTTGCTTTTTGACCATAATCATTGCTACATTTCGTAGGGGATGGGCGCCTGTCACATCTTGGTAAAGGCAGTGTCACATCTCTCACTCCGTCTCTCTTCTGGTCACTGCCTAAAGCGCCCCGGCTGAGTATAAAGCACATCGGCCAGGCGTAAATCAGTTCGACTAAAAATGTTCGCTTGACACACCACCTCGGATCGGACCCAAGATGATATTTCAGGCCTTAGCTATGGGTCAAGGTCCATTGGGCCTTAGTTGGGCCCTTGCTAGTGGATCACTGTACCTCTCTTTGGGCTTGGATTCAACCCTAGTCCCTCAAATCCGAAGCGATCATTCATGGACGTGTAGGATTTGTTGTACGCCCCGAGGCACTAACTTTGTTATGGTGGCTTTCGTATGATGCCGCAGACCTGGTGCCTAGGACGACCTTCCTTATTGGAGGTTTGGATCTGGTGTGAAGCCGACCTCCTACTTCGGATTTTCTCTCCTGAGTGAAGGTTTGGGACCCACTAGCGCGTATCTTAGGCGGCGTATTTAATGAAAAGGGGGGCTATTGTCGTTGGTTCCCAAGAAATATATAAAAGGTGATGGGAGTGGCATTTTGCAGCGCGTGGTACTCACTGTGGTAGCTGAACGGTTTTGTCCCCCCCTTTGACGGTGGCGCTTTGATTAGCCCATTCTCCAAGAAGCATGGGTTAACCACGTTAATCATACGGCTCACAAAAATCAAGGAGTCCAGATCATTGGGGATCCCTATTAATCCTCCTTCATTTTATTATTTCCCCTTTACCATTTTCTAAAAATCCTTGCAGCAATACTCTGGAGAAAGCTTGTACCGTTTTTCTCTTTCTTGCGAGTTTCGAATCTTCTCTTCAAGGGTTTTCTACCCAGCACTCGCCCTTAACATTCCACAGCTTTTACTGGCAAGTTCTTCATTCCAAGTGCACAATTTCAAGCGTTCGTCCTTTGAAGGTAAATCTCTTGGTCTCTGTATATGCAAGACTTTTCTATTTTTAGTTTCTCATGGTGGGTTTGAAAATTTTGTTTTTGCACCTGGTTTTTCTTTTGTTGAGTCTGACCAACCTTTAAAACAAAATAAAAAATGGAAAGAGTTTGGGGAACGGGTTCACAGGAAATTTTAGCAATGGTGGTTCCCGTCAGAGGTTTCTACCCCATCTCTTTATCGATTTTTAGTTCCCGCTTCTTTAGGGAGCAGATTAAGAGGAGAAATAGGAAAACCAGTGGCATAATTTATTTAAGTGATTCTAACAGCAAAGAAGAAAACCATCAGAACTACATGGCTCATCTGTCATCCGAGGAGGTGGCATCTTTGACAGAGCTTCGGAGCAAACGAGACAGGGATCTGGGGGAGAGAAGAGGCGGCAGGCTCTTCTTCAGGTCACCAGGACCTCTGCTTAATCGTTAGGGCCCCGTTTAGGGCACATAGGGAAGAGTTAGGTCTGACCGCAGAGGAGATCGCCCAAGTAGAGGATTGGGTTGACAAGGTTAACAAAGTTTTGGGCTACCACGTTGATCCTGATCCAAACCCAGAATCATGGGAGAGCAGTGAGATTGCTACTGAAATCCGAAGGGTTGATTTGGCCGGGACTTCGGCAAAATTCAGGCTGCCAGAAGGGGTCCAATTGGTGCACCCTACACCTTCCTTCCGACCTTACAGCCCTCCTCCGGGCCAAGCGGCCATATTCTACGATGCCCTTTCTTGCGGGATGAGGCTTCCCCTGCACCCCTTCTTCAGGGCGTTGCTCAGGAGCTATAACCTGTGCCCCTACCAGCTGGCCCCCAATTTCTGGACACAGGCTGTGGGCACTTGGTTGGTGTGGCAAGAGGTCAACCTTGATCATCCCATCTCACTGCACATCATTCACACTCTCTATACTTTGAAGAAATCAGTTAGAAGGGAGAGAGACGTGAGGTCGGACGTCAAGGATTGGTATTACTTGTCTCCCAGGGGCTCTTACCCTCCTGTCATCACCGATCATCCCACCTCAATAAAGAACTGGAGGAACCAGTGGTTCTGGGTTGTTGGGGAGTGGCAGAGTTCTCCTGTGGACCCTAGTCCAGAAATTACAGTTCCCCGAACTCTTTCCCTACCTAGTGAGTCTTGTACTTGTTTTAGAGTCTTTAAGTGTCACGCGTCTTTTGCTCTTTTAACTTCCATTCACTTTTCTTGGTTGCTTACTAACATGTCATCGGTTTATGGCAGGGGACACTTTTGCTCACCTCCTCCCCGACGCAGACCTAGCGGCAGTGAGGCTTTTGTTTGCTTACAAGGGCACTTTCCAAGGGGTCATTTAGCAAAACAAGCTGTTTTTTAAACACGGTCTTATGTGAGCCATGAGTAAGTTCGTTTCCCTATTACTGTTTCATCTTATGCTTTTTCTGTTCGTAGCCTCATTTTCCTCTTTCTTGCTAGGTTCCAAGGAATTTCCGAAGACCTCCTTAAAGGGTCTCATGGCTAAGAAGATCTTTCCTGCCCTGCGCCACGGCAACGAAATTGAAAGAAGGTAGAAAACGGTCCTTGCCAACCTGCAAGTTGGAGTGGCAAAGGAAGTGTCCGAGGCGTCTACAGCCCAACTTCAGGGCCCTCTTCCAGCCCTACTGCCACCGCCCATTCTGCTGCCTGTGGGCCCCCAGCAGCCTAGCACAGAAGAGGAGGCTGATCTTAAAGGAGTCATTCCAAAGGGGAAAGGGAAAAGGTCTGACAGAGGGGGCTCTAAGAGGGAAAAGGAGGCTAAGGATGTTTCTGCACCATCCTATCTATCCGAGGACATGCTTGAGCACGCATCCGAGGAGGATCCCGCTCCCTTGAAGAGGATAAAAAGGGGTAAGGGCAAGGAGTCCACCTCCGCAGCCGATGATTGAGGACTTGGAGGACGAGCCGTCTGTGCCCATTCCAGGCTTGGCCTATGAAGTGACACCGGAGGGGGCAGAAGATCTCAAGCATATTAAAACCAGCATTCTCCCCAGAGATGTCACTTTCAGCCCTTCACTGTTTGACTCCCCCAGTTCTCCTCCAGCCCGGGCAGCATTTGTAACTGAGCAATTTTGGACGGAGGGCTGGTCCGCCTTCTCTTCTAGTGCTAGTCCGTCCCGGAAGTTGCTCGTCGCCAAGGCCATGAATGCCAGGGCGCTGGCCCTCATTGACGAGGTGGAATCGTCTGTGGACGAGGCGCAGCGGGACAAGAGAAATGCTGAAAATGCTCTCCGGCATGCGGACAACATGCTAAAGGAGATTAATGATTTAAAGACCTAGCTGGCCATAGCCCGGAAGTCTTCCTCAGAAGAGAGGGCTAATGCAAAGCGCCTCCAGGAGGACAATGATAAATTGAACCATGACCTCCAGTCCTCTTAATCAGACTTGGCGGTTCTGTGCAAAAAAATAGATGATTCCATCCGTGCACAGTCCATCACATCTGAGGCTTTGACTGCTGCTAATGCAGCCAAGTCCATGCTGGAAGCTGAGGTGGCAGCAGCCAATGAAAAATTTGGGAGGGAGCTGGAGGCTAAGGCAAAGGCGGAGGAGGACCTTGCCTCTTTGGAGAGGCATATGCAAACGAGGATTACTGAGGTGCTGGAGCAGACTGTCACGACACGGGTGGAAAATGCTTTAAGTACCCGAGTGTCTGAGGCTGTCCAGAACTTCAAAGACACTTTTGAAGAGACCCCAGAGTACGAGGCTATGCAGAGGGTCTTTGGGAACTTAGGGGCTATGATGGCTTTGGGGGACGTGAAGGAAGCTTTTCCGACTTTGGACCTGTCCTCCATTGAAGCCTTGTACCCCGAGTCTCAAGATGCTCCTGCGGATTCACTGGATGCATCTGGAAAGAGCTTTTCAGAAGATGTCCCTCCGCAATAATCCCCTCATGTATTTACCTTATTGTTGGGTTTTTGTTTTGTTTTGTTTTGTTTTGTTTTTTTATTTTTTTTGTGTGTTAGTGCCCCGGCACCTGATATTGTAAATGCAACATTTATTCAATTTGTAAATGCCTTAATTTTATGAATGAAATGACTTATTCATATTTTGCCCAGTATTTTGGCAGCAACGTTTCAAACTGTTTAAGCATGAGTGTTTCCAAGTGCGGATGCCTTGTAATTGTAAATGTCTTGTATGATGATGTAAAACATTCTTGAACTGTATGATAATATGTGCCCTCTAGTCCCTCAGATCTGCCTAGCTTAATGCATCCACGTTTGCTGGTTAGATCTGATTTTGACCAGCTTTTGAGCCATTTTACCTTATACTTTGTAACAACTGCGTTTATAAATTTGTATGAACTCCTGTGGATGGCGTGATCACTTTCAATCTATACGCAGTACTTAGTACACATGTGTTTTGCAAACGCTTTGCCTGAATATATGTATGAGAGTATTAAACATTTTGCGGACACGATTAACACTTCGTAAAAGGAAGCGCTCTGCATGTATGAACTAGCTTAATGCACCCACGTTTGCTGATTAGATTTGATTTTGACCAAGAGTTTTGGTTTATATGACAACATTTGATTAAATTTGAATGCTTCCAAACGCAAATGTCTTTTCAAACGAATTGCATGGTGAAGTCTTTTCAAAAGTATTGCATGGTGAATGAGTACAGTCCCTCAGATCTGAGTGGTTCGAGGCATTCATGTTTACCAGTGAGATCTGATTTTGACGATCATTTGAACGTTTCTTAAATCACACTTTGTAGGACCTATGCAAGCGAGTTTATATGAACCCCCTTTCATGGTGCCAACGCACTCAATTCTTACGCAGTGATTGCCGTGTGGGCTTTATAAGAGTCTCTTGTTTTTAACAATTTTCATGCATAGCGTGGACGTATGTTGTTACGACCAAAATAATATTGGAACTTGCGTTTATCCATTATGTTTATCTAATTTAGAAATTGGCATAATCTTCAACGTAGCTCACCCATGATTTTATGAAATCACATGATAATGCTGCAATTATAGAGGAGGAATTTGGTTTATTGAAAATAACGACGAAGGTGGTCCGTGTTCCAAGGATTACATAGAAGTACTCCAAATAGGTCCTCAATCATGTACGTTCCGGGTACCACCTCGGCAAAGACTTTGTAAGGGCCTTCTCAGTTGGGACCTAAAGTCCCTACTCCTGGTTCCTGTGTTGAAGGAAGAACCTTTTTGAGGACCAAGTTCCCAATATTAAAGCGTCGAATTTTCACTCTTTTGTTGTAGTATCGAGCCATCTTTTTCTGGTACCTGGCCATCACCACTTGGGAATCACTCCGTTTTTCCATGAGGAAATCTAAACCGGCCCTTTGCGCTTCTTCGTTCCTAACCTCGTCGTAATGAATTTGTCGAAGCGAAGGGATCCCAATTTCAACGGGACATACCTTCTCGGCTCCATATGCCAATGAGAAAGGTGTTTCACCAGTAGCGGTGTGCGAAGTGGTTCGAAGCGCCCATAACACTTGTGGGAGTTCATCTACCCATGCGCCCTTTTTGGATTCCAATTTCCTTTTCAGGGTATTTTTTATGGTTTTGTTCACAGCTTCGACCTGTCCGTTGGCCTGTGGGTGATGTGGAGATGAGAACAATTTCTTAATTCCCAACTCGTCGCATAACTCATCGACGCTTCTATTTTTGAACTGTTTCGCATTGTCACTAACCAGCGAGTGTGGTATTCCGAACTTGCATATGATATTCTTCCAAATGAACTTGGTGGTGTTGGCCTTGGTGATCCTCATCAAAGGTTCCGCTTCGACCCACTTGGTGAAGTAATCAATTGCCACTATCGCAAAGCAATTGTTACTAGCACCCCTAGGCATAGGACCGATAATATCAACCCCCCACTTTGCAAAAGGCCAAGGGCTAGTCACCACAGTTAGCTTGTGATGCGGCTGATGTGGTATGGCCGCGTGTCTCTGGCATTTATCGCACTTGCGCACGAAGTCATGGGAGTCCTTTCGCATAGTAGGCCAAAAATATCCCTGTTTAAGGGCTTTCTGTGCTAGCGATAACGCCCCAGCATGGTTGCCACATATGCCCTCATGGATTTCTCTTATTACATATCGTCCTTCCTCTGGACCTACACATCTCAGTAAAGGGGAGGTGTAACTCTGCTTATAAAGTAGGTCATCCAAGAGTACGAAGTTCGCAGCGTATTTTTGCAATTTTCGAGCTGCCTCTGGCTCATTTGGCACTGTTTAAGGGCTTTCTGTGATGCTTCAAATATGCGATCAGGGGATTCATCCAGTATCCCTCTTCTTCTACTGCCAAAATCTCCGGTCCTGGCTCAATAGAAGAAGTCAACATGCGCTCAACTAGGATTAGATTATGTAGTTCTGAATCACCGCTGCTTGCTAGTTTGGACAAAGCATCGGCGTTGGAATTTTTTATAGTTCTGGGGATGTGCTGCAACTCCATTTTTCCGAAGTGCACAGCCAAATCTCTTACTTTCTTCAAGTAAGCGACCATAGAAGGTTCTTTAGCAGAAAATTGCCCATTGAATTGACTTACAACGAGCTGTGAATCGCTATTCGCCACTACAGATTTAATCTTCAAAGCTTTTGCAAGTTTTAGCCCAGCTAATAACGCCTCGTACTCAGCAACATTGTTTGAGGCTTTGAATTCAAAACGGACCGCACTGTGTAGTTTAAACCCCTCTGGGCTTAATAACAATATTCCCGCACCTGATCGTCCCTCAGCCGAGGACCCATCAACGAACAATTTCCACTCCTGGCTGTCATCTGTGTTATCAACCATCTCGACTTCCGGTGGATGTGTGAATTCGACTACGAAGTCTGCCAACGCTTGACCCTTTATGTGTGGGAAGTGCACTCCAACAGCATCGTCTTGGGTGAATGTGATAGATTCTGTCTGAGGCATCCCAACAGGATGTGAATGCATATGATAATTCACGTTGGCGGGCTGCTTGGCCTCTCTTACATACCTCTTTTGGGAGTTGTTTGTGCTCAAAGGGTGGGGGCCTCCCAGTATTGTATCGATTTCACGGATAGGAAGGTCGGAAACAGGCATAGGCGGTTCCCTTGTATCTTTGGCATGCGCCGAGGTGGTATCCTGGCCCTTGTTCCTGTCTCTCTGACGATTGTCAACCCTTTCCTTAGTAGAGTTCTTCCAAGGAGCTCTCCTGTCCGCTCGGTTGAACTTCGGACCACCGGATTTTTGAGTTCTCCCCGTGTCGGGGGAGAAATCACTTGCCCTCCTCCCATGCGCCTTTTGGTCAACTAACATATGGATTTTTCTGCAATCTTCTGTTGCGTGGCCGTAATATCTGTGGTAGGCGCAGTAAGCCCCAATCATGGGCTGTTTTCCACTTCGGCCACTTTCCACCCTTCCTTGAGCCGTGGGAGGATTTTGAGGAGGGGTGTTCGAGTGCAAGTGAGGGATAGCTTCTGTGATTTCTGCTGCAAAGCTAGATCCTGTCCCCGGAAACGGATGCGGCACTCCACCTCGGTTGCTGCTGATCCTATCATTGTTTCCTCCTTTCTTGAGGTTTGCCTCATTAGAATACCCAAGATTGTATCTTCCTTGGGGATGGTTGTCCCTAGCCCTTGCCATTTCTTCTGATACAATCTTTTCCTTCATCAGGTCCACGAGGGCATTGTAATCCCTTGGTTTTCTGCTTTGAACATCCCTCTAGAACATGCTAGTCATATCTAGCCCTCCTTTCAAAGCGGAAAACATCTCTGCCTCAGTGATATTTTCGCAAATGTGCATCTCTTTAGTAAACCAGGCTAGGTAACTTTTCAGAGATTCGTCCCTTCCTTGCCTCAGATCCTGAAGTCGTTGGAGTGGGAGCTGGCCATGCCTGGAGGAAACAAAGCCATTTTTAAAGACCGTTTTCAAATCTCTCCAACTGTGGATGCTGCCGGGGGGAGTTTTTTATACCATCGTATCGCACTCCCCTCAAGGGTTAAAGCAAAGGCTTTACATTTCAGTGCCGGAGTGGCTCCGGTTATTTCCATGCTAGCATGGTAGCTTAAGAGGTGATCGTCCGGATCACCTCGGCCAGAATATTTTGCTATTTCCGAAATTTTGAAGTCGTGAGACACTGGGTACCTACGGAGGCCCTCTGTGAAAGGACTTATTTCCTCGTCGTCATCCAGCTCATATGACGGCAGCTCGCTGTTCTCGTCGTGACCGGAGTACATTTGGTCACGATATTGGTCATAAGGTGGCGGAGTGTACTCTTGCCTTTGTGGTGGCAGAACACGGCCGTAGTTTGGCCTTTCATGGCTCAGTAACTCGTTGCGAGGATTGGTCCGAACTGCTTCGGCTCTCCTTTCCTGCCTATTCCTAGGTTCGTGCGTGGGGGTGAGCCTTTCTCCCCCCGTACCTTGTTGGTCCCTGTACATTCAAATCTGCGACAAGGATTTTTCAGCGCGTCACTCCTGCCTATTTCTAGGCTCAGCTACATTGTTCCGACCCCCTCGCCTGCCTCTGAATAACCCTCCTATCCGGCTGAAGACACTGCCAGATTTCATGGGTGAAGCCTCCCTGTGTCTAGCTGGGAGTGGGGCTTGTTCCACACGTGCTTCATGTTCCAGGCTTTCCTCGTAGAAGGGCTCGGATTTCACCTCGGCATAAGCCTGTGGATCTTGATAATAATACGAGGTGGTGGCCGCATCGGATGGTGAGTAATGTGACTGCGGGTATTGTGAAGGCATCATGGGTTCGTTCACAACATACCCTCTAGCCATGTGGGCATTCATTGCGGCAGTCTGTTCTATCTGCTGCTTCTGCATTTCCAACATTTGAGCCGCCATGTGAGTCATATCTCGCAACATACGGCGATTATGGTGCCGGCATGGTGGGTTAGGTTGTGCCGCCCCCTCATTGGCGTTCTCATGAGGCCCTTGAGGAACTTCCTCCTCGCTGTACTGGCCATTTCTACCCCTACGGGGGTTAACATCACCATCGCTTTTGTTCTGTTTCAGAGAGATTTCTTGGTTTTAGTTTATCTTTCAAGTATAGATAGACTTCTATCTCAATGCTCTGAGCCTTTTTCAAGGTTGTTAAACTTATGTTTCAAAGTTTTAAGCCTTTTTCAAGGTGAATAAACTTCTATTTCAAAGTTTTCTACCTTTTTTCAAGGTTACCAAACTTGTGTTTCAAAGTTTTAAGCATTTTTCAAGGTGAATAAACTTATACTTCCAAGCCTTCAACCCCCTTTTTTTTTTCAAGGTTACCAAAATTGTATTTCAAAGCTTTCTACCTTTTTTCAAGGTTACCAAACTTGTGTTTCAAAGTTTTACAGTTCTCCGCTCTTTTACAAGAGTTTACCCGCCCTTTTTCAGGACTTCCTTGCTATGCGTGGCTTTTCATCATGCGTTTTCGTGGTTAGCAGTATGGTTTCCCACAGACGGCGCCAAAATGTTGACCACAAAATCCGGTTGGACCTTGGACCAACACGTCTCAGCTCCTCCCTCTTGAACACATGGATCTACTGTGCACTGTGACAAACAATCAGTTTGCAAAGGGGGCCGAGGTGGCTCCCGTTTGTACTCCGATGCCAAAGTCAGTACTCATTTTAGGCGAATATATATTGGGTGCAGGAGAGGTAAATGTGTAAAAGAGAGAAAAGGGAGTGAGAGAAATATATCTTGTTAAGAGTGAGAAAATGCTAACCCCTTTCTTGGAGGCAAGTGTGCTCCATTTATAGAGGAACTTGTTGTCTCGGATCACGACACGTGGCATACTTTACACTTGTCTTCACCCTAGCTCTTGGAGGTGACAACCTTGCTTTTTGACCGTAATCATTGCTACATTTCGTAGGGGATGGGCACCTGTCACATCTTGGTAAAGGCAGTGTCACATCTCTGACTCCATCTCTCTTCTGGTCACTGCCGTAAAGCGCCCCGGCTGAGTATAAAGCACATCAGCCAGGCGTAAATCAGTTCGGCTAAAAATGTTCGCTTGACACACCACCTCGGATCGGACCCAAAATGATATTTCAGGCCTTAGCTATGGGGTCAAGGTCCGTTGGGCCTTAGTTGGACCATTTCTAGTGGATCACTGTACCTCTCTTTGGGCTTGGATTCAACAACTGTATTCTCGTTCTCAAAGAAATTCGAATTTATTAATAATTCAGAAGATTATTATGATATAGAATAATATATTGTTGTGATTATTCCTGAAGAATCATAATTTTATCTCATATGAAATATTATAACGGAATATAATTTGCTCTCGAAGAGCCCAATATAATGAAATATGTTATTAATTTGATATTCTGAGACAATATTTTATTGTTACTCCTGAAAATAACAACTTTATTTTATGATAAATATTCAATTAATTATGTTACTTGTTCATGAATAACATAGTTTTTTTTTTTGCTTAAAGTAAATGTTAGTATTCTATTAACTTTGAATTTTCATAGAAAGTAGTATAGTTATTCGATCTTATCATATCGTTTTGGTTATATCAACTTACAATAAACATTTGTTTGAATGTACGCTTTACATTCAATAATATAGTAAAATATCCCAGAAAATTATTGTATCACTATTCAAGAAAGAGAAACAATATAAATCAATGTTCCAGAAGAATATTGATCTAAATCGATATTCCAGCAGAATATTGCACATTAGAAATATCTCATTTGAGTTATCTAATAAAATATGCTAGAAGAATATTTTGTTTTTGCTCTTGAAGAAGCAAAATCTCGTTTCACATTGAATCAAGTTTAATATATTGTTACTCCCGAAGAAGTATAACAATTATAAAATAATATTAACTGCTCTTGAAAGAGCATGGTATTACAATTTCAATATTCCAGAAGAATATTGACATATTGATTTTGAATAAGCAATAAAAACTTGCTTTCGAAGTGTTATATGTTTCAAATAACATATCATTTGAGTTCATATTAATCCATGTTCATCCCTGAAGGAAAACATATGATTATTGTCATAAGGACATTGATTTTGTTTGACTACTTGAATGATATATGATTATATAATGTTTAATCATTGAATTATATCTTATATTGAATCATAAATTCAATTTTATTTTATTATTTGGCATGATCAGTTGGACCATCTCTGGATCAATAATGATGCGAAATTAAAAATGGATACTCAATGAAGAACTGAAGATTCTTAAATTCAATCATATATGATGTTTGTTCTCTTTCATGAAATTTCTTGACTATCACTAGCTAAAAGAGGGATTTAATTCCCTATATTTCTGAAAATAATTAGGGTGGTAAATGGGACTCCATCATCCTCCACGTTGATCATCTAAATATTATTTGTATCTTAAAGATTTGATACAGATACTAGATGATTGCATGGTGTTGGCAACCTGAAGTTTGAGAAATTATTGCTCAAATTTTAAATTATGAGCATAATCTTCAGATTATATAATCAAGAATGTGTCTTGATAATCCTGGTAGACATGAATCTAAATATTTTAATAAGTGTTAGTTGGGATGTCGATAAATGGTTTAACATTTTTGCTTGTTAAATGCTTCCAATTAATTTAATTGAGAACAAAATACTTCCATTTTTGGTCAGGAAATTCCATTACGTATTATGCCAACATCATAGTTCTACTTGTTATAATTAACTCATGGTTAGATCCTAATTTTTCCATCTAATTTTTTAATAGTGCAATTGATCCACCACAATGCACTAAAATGGAAAATGAAGAATGTTGAGAAAAATGCGTTGTTTGAACATATATCCCAAATGTGTTATATTTTACAACGCCGAAAAAATTATTGTCAATTTAATTGGACAATTTTCTCAACATTAGGGGGAAGATTAGTAGCTTAAAATCAAATAAATGCATCGTGTTATGTTATATATATATCCTCGCGGATAATAATACGAATTAGAAGTTCGATTGAAAATACGAACAAAAAGTTAAAGAAATAACATAATTACAAGATGCATAAGGGATTAATAAAATCTCATGTACTAGCTATTGATTCTCTATCTTATATTGATGTATGGCACGCCTGAAGTGTAGCGATATCTGATTCGAATAAAGATCCCAAAAATAAATAGAAATAGAGAAAATGATTATGATGGTCTTATTGAGGAAGCATATACTCTTGAGAGAGTATTTATTGACATAATTAATTGCAAATCTCCAGAAGAGATTTAAGTACTTGAAATATTTAAATTTGATATCTCTATAGTTATGCCTTGTGGGGAAATAAATCGAATTAAGATGATAATTGTGTCGACACACTTTATAAAACGCTTATGTAAAAGCAAACTGCAAAGCTGACCACATCATAATATGAATGATAACGAGGATAATAAAAGAAAATATGTCGAAGAAAATCGACATAAAAATAGTTGGCAAAAGTATGCATTTAGGCTAAATTAAACTTACTACAAAACCTGAAGTTTTGGGACATGAAGTCCAAACACTTAAAAGTGTAAAGTCAGTAAAATACTAATAGGTATAGTTGTAATACACGACTTGTTGCGCAACGAATATTTCAAAGATCTGGCACAAATGCAATATTTTATTTGCTTGACAAATGCATAATAGGTGTCAATAAATATAAGATTATTAGAAATGTATATAATGAAGGATGATTGAATCTAATTACTAGATTGCGCTCTTTGATGTACCAAATCCCAATGAGTGATATCAAAATGTATGATCATCAACTCGGTACATTGAGAGTTTTCTTTGAAGTACCAATGAGTGAGATTAAAATGGGTAATCAATAACTCGGTACTTTGGGATTGCAGTGAAGTTATTAATGAAATTTATTTGAAATATATGAATCGTTCCCTATCTAAAGTTTCACGACTTAAATTTGGTGGTAGCAATTTGACAATTGCAATGTGAAACGTATACGATGCCTGAAGCATACAGTATAAGCCTTGAAGGATTAAATATATCTGAAATATATAGTTCAAGTTTTTAAGAAACTTGTTTGATCCAAATATACAGATACTTTGCAATCTGAATATTTAATATGCATTGAATAAAATCACTTTGTAATGAAATGTGATTGTCGTATAAAATTATATTTGAAAATTCAGGCAGTTGATTTTCAAGATACAAATTCATGGTTAATAATTCACCTGAAGTGAATAAGTTAATTGTTCATTGAAGTGAATAAGTCGCTTCCAAATTTTAGAACTGCATTAAATGCATTGATAATATTGATTATAGAATATGGCTCGATGTAGCATCTCAAATGATTTGAAATATTTTATAGTTCTTCAAGTTCAAAGGAATAATTGAAATTATATTCGAAGAACAAAAAATATGAGATATGCGCCATTTATATATGCTTGGTGAAGATATTCGATATTGCATCGATTAATAGTTGAAATAATTATATGCAATATCCAAATAATTGTAATGTTCTCATGGGAGGAGCTAATATACGCTACACTCTTTTTCCTTAGCCGATGTTTTGTACCACGAGGTTTTCCTGGCAAGGTTATTAATGAGGTAGTTGTTATCAATGGCTATTGATATACTATCCTATACGAGACTCCTGAAGAGATCAATATATGGATGATTCAATAGAGGTTGAATCAGGAGGAGTAATTATATGGATGATTCAATACAGATTGAATCAGTGGGAGTAGCTGTACTTTTTTCCCTTCTTTCAGGTTTTGTCCCACTGGATTTTTCTGACAAAGTTTTAACGAGGCAGTATCAAAATACTCCAGAATTCTCAACAAATTCACTCAAGTGACTATGAAGATGATTTATCTACAAAAGCACTACCAACATCTACATTCAAGAAACCAGTTCACAAGATTGTGATACATCGACTCGATCATTTACAGTGATCAACACTAGGAGGAGTAGCAGTATTCTTTTTCCTTAACCAAATTTTTGTCCCATTGGGTTTTCCTAGCGATATTTTAACGAGACAGTATTCATCTTAATACTCCAAGAATAATTGTACTCTTTTTCCTTTATTTGATTTTTTTGTCCCATTGGATTTTTATCAAACAAGGTTTTAATGAGGTAGATATTTTGTAATATGTCATTCAAGCGGGAGTGTTGTAAATATTATCTTATATTGGTGAATGACAATTGTACCCCTGTAACTCTAGACATTATAACTTTGTATATCCCTATTTTTCCCTATATATATATATTGGGCTCTGGTTTATAATAAAGCACATAAGTTTGTTGGTGTTTCTACTTTTCTCTCTAGTTTATAACATATATATATATATATATATATATATATATATATATATATGTTATAGAATCCCGGTCTGAGTGGGAAGAGGGTGGGGGGTGTAAGCATCAACTTTTAAGCACGTTTGATAAAGTTATTTCTAAACAAGTTTTTAAATAACATGTTTACTCACATTACTTTTTAATCATACATATTTACTCACATTACTTTTTAACCATACATATTTTCAAATCACTTTTCCATTATATATTTAATTTCGAAAATATCACATTATTTATTTATAAACAATTTTTTTTTAACCAAATAGAGATTAAGTTACAGAAACTTAGGTGGCGTTCTGTTTGTATTTTATTTTGTATTTTCATTTTCGAAAATGTTTTGTGTTCCGTGTTTTCATTTTTGTTTTCAAATTTGCTGAAAACGCGTTTGGTTTGTCATTTCTGAAAACTGTTTTTGAAAATGAAAAGTTGGAAAACACGTTCTGTTTGAAATTTTGCAGAACATTATTTAAACTATTTTTAATTAATTTGCTTGCAGAATACTACTAACTCTAACTCAAATTTCCTTTCACAATACACTAAAAATATGGTTACATGCAACACACTAATGTGAGCATTAAGAGTCTATATTAACACAGCTTGGTCAGGTTCGGGACTTGAGAAAACTCTACTTCTATTAAAATCCAAAAAATGCAAGTTCTTTCAAAACCACCAGAGTCCATTTATCATTGCATTTTTTGAAATATAACAAGAATTCTCATTTAATTTTTTTTTTTTGTAATGTTGATATTGAATTCAATAAAACTTTATTTAAACTAAGTTCCAAGTTAGGATAATTCTCAAAAAAAAAAAAAAAAATCTTTATTTAGGCTTAGTTCCAAGTTAGGATAATTCTAAAAAAAATAATAAAAAAATAAAAATTTTATATTAAACTTAGTTCTAAGTTAAGATATATATATAAAAAAATAATAATAATAAAATAAAATAAATCCCAAAACGCGTTTTCCGCGTTTTGGACATTTTTTGTCGAAATACACACAAAACGCCAAAAACGATGTTTCGGGCGTTTTCCGTTTTGTGTACAATTTTTTTTTTTGTTTTCCAAAATGCGTTTTCGAAAATGGTAAAGAGAACGCGTTTTTAGCGTTTTCGAAAATAAAAACAGAAAACGACCTCAAAACAGCAAAGAGAACAGGGGCTTAATCTTCGTAGGGAAGGGGAAGGGTTGTATTCGAGCTTCCAAATCCATTTTCATTATTTACTTTTCTTTTCAAAATCTTCCTAAATGATAGTAGTATAAGTACTTTTAGGCTACGTTTTGTTAAGGGATAAAATCTCACATCGAAAAAAAGATGAAAATATAAACAAATTTATAAGAGTTTGAGATACTCCTTTTAATAAGGTTGACCTTTTAAGATGGAACCCCAAATCTTAACATGGTATCATAGCCTATTAAGCTCCATCGAGCAATTTGATCCGATTAAGACTCAAAAAAATAAGCACACGAATTTTAAGATTGGTACGCTCAAACGAGCCACCATCTTGAGGGGTCATATTAAGGGATAAAATCCCATATCGAATAGAGATGAAAACATAAACTAATTTATAAGAGTTTGGATTATTCTTCTTAACAAGGATGACATTTTAAGATAAAACCCCAAAACTTAACATGTTTGATTAAAAAGATGGAAAATGGATGATAAGAAAATATTTTACAGGAATTGATTTGTCTGGAAATTATTTTCTAAAAAATGTTAATTAGAAGTGTTTGATTGGATTAATTTTTTAGGTGAAAAGGTGAGAAATTTTCTTACTTTTGTTGTTTGATTGAAATTATTTTTCATGTTAAATAAAGTAAAATTTAGCTATTTTAATCAAAAAAATCTTTTTTTATTTTTTTAATTTTTCACTCATTTATACTTGATAATAGTAATATTAATTTTTTGAAAAAAAATAAATCAATTAACAACAATAAAAATGATCAAACGTGACGTGAAATACTTTTCCACCTAAGGTGGAAAATGGGTTGAGTGTACTTTAATTGGTTGTACCTAAGAAAATATTTTTAAAAGCAAATTTTTCAATCAAATACTAAACAAATACAAAAGGTGATTTTTTTTTTTTTTTCATAATTTGACATTTTCTAGGAAATTGTAGGCTAATCAAACACAGCCTTAATGAGAATTTTTCTCATTTTTATTTTTTCCCAACATCGGGGTATTAATAAAATATGTGGAATGTGGGATATGTATACTTTTTGCTTTACCAGCGGTTTATAAATATTCTATTACTTTTGGAAAAATTAAATGGACACATATTTTCTAAGACTACAACTCAAAATCAATGTTTAAAGTTTCAAATTGTAAAAATCAGGTGCTAATACCTATTTAATTAATATTATTAAATTGGATACTATTTCAACAAACGACAAACCAATGCAAAATAACTTCATAGACATTGTTCCATACCACTCTCCAATGGCACCTTCATTGCCCCCCCCAGCATCACTTGACACAAACTCCTACTGGCCTACACAACCACCGCTCCACATTCTGCACCACCGCCACTGCACCGTACACCACTACTGCACGCAAGAATACCATCGCACACCTCCACTGCACGCACAAACACCACCACTCTGCGGCTGGGAGAAGAAGAGACGCACCACCACCACCGTCACGCCTGTTGCTTAGTGGTGGAGTGGGCATTAAGTTGTAGAGCGAGGGCGGCATTGGAGGCCAAAGAGTGCGCGTGGAGGTGGGGCAGGCATTACGTGATGTTTGAAGGGGCCAATCTCTGCCATAGATCTTGATCCAATGGTTTAATGAAGCAGCCTTTCGATCCAGCTCTTGACCATATGTTTGCTGTTCAGAATTCAAGATCAGTGGAATGGGATCCGGGTCATTTTCTTCATCGCTCCTCCCTCCGTCGCTGCCTCACATCACGTTCGACGCCCATGCTAGTAGCCCAGTCATCTTCTTTCCCGGCTATAATTTTTGTTCCTTATTAGATCTGGAAACGGGGAACCAGATGGTAAACTCATTGGTTTGAATTAGGGGAGGGATATAGGTTTCACAGTGGGTGTGGGCACATTGTCTCTTCGTCGGTGGCGACGTCCCTGTCGTAATCTGAGGGGGTGGTTTGGAGGTTGACCGTGGTTGTTCTAATGTTTGTGATAGTGGTAGCGGCAGTGGTAGGAGGTGAAGACTGTGTGACCCAATTAATAGGAATCGAGACCAATTATTGGGTAATGTGACCAAAAATTGGATTAATTATGATGTTGTGTGACTTGTAACGAGTACGGAATGTGATTATTTTAATTAAATTATTGATCATAAAATTAGATTTTTGAGTAAATTTGTAATTGTGACATACATTTTATGTCAACCGTGATATTGTGTGACCATTGGACTTGACATGTTTAATTAACTTGTATGTTAAAAAATTTATCAGTCGCAGATTTTACCAATTATTTGGTAATTCTGACTAAAATATTGATTAATCGTGACCAAGAAAACGAGTAATTTGTGACCAATAAATAATATGAGACTAAAATGTTTGATTGCGACTATATTTGTAATTGTGATCAAAATTTGTGTGATTGTGACTTGTGGCGATTACAAGATTTGACCCGTGTAATTAAATTGTTGGTCATCAAATTTGATTTGCGACTAAGTTTGTAATTGTGTCGAACTGTAACTTTGTGTGATCAAACTGTGACTCTGCAAGTGTGGTGGGGTAAATTGAATTTTACGACCGAATTTGTAATTGTGAATTTGTGTGACCAACTGTGACTTTTGCTAGTGAAATCTACTACAAAATTTGTAATTGTGACAATGTGACTTTGTGTAACTAACTGTGACTTTGCAGGTGGGGTATGGTTAGAGAGATGTGAGGTGAGGTGAAATGTGAGACTAAATTTTTAATTGTTGACTGAATTGTGACTTTGTGTGAGCAGTTGTGACTTTGTAGGGTGGTGTGGGGTGGGTGAGATGGGTAAATTATGCCACTAAATTTGTAATTGTGACCGAAATATGACTTTATGTTACCAACAGTAACTTTAAGGGGTGGGTGGGATGATTGGGGGTGGGTTTTGCTTTATATTTGTAATTTTAACCGAAATGTGACTTTGTGTGATTAACTGTGACTTTGCAGGTGGGGCGCGGGTGGGGATGGGAGCGGGGTGAAATTTTCGATAAATTTTGTAATTGTGACGACCTATGACTTTGTGTGACAACTGTGAGTTCAATAACGATTACAAATTTAGTTGCATAATTCAACCCACAAATTTGGTCGCATAATTCAACCCTACTCATGAAGTCACACTTCGGTCACATAAAGTCTCAGTTTAGTAATAATTACAAAATTTAGTCACATTATTCAACCCACTCAACTCACAATGTCATAGTCATACAAATTTACAGTTTGGTCATAATTAAAATTTAGTCACAAGATTCACCCCACCACATCGTACTCACAAAATTACAGTTTGATCACAATTACAAATTTAGTCTCAAATCAAATTTTGTGGATGATAATTTAATTAAACGGGTCACATCTAGTAATCGTCACAAGTCATACAACGTCACAATCGACACAAATTTTGGTCACAATTCAAAATAGTAGCAATAAAACATTTTTATTCGCATGTTATTATTTATTAATCATAAATTACTCGTTTTCTTAGTCACAATTAGCAATACTTTGGTCACAGTACCTAATAATTGGTCACATTTTTTACCGATAAGATTTTGTAACATATAAATTAATTAAACAAATCACGTTCAATGATTATACAAAGTCATAGTTGGTTACAATCACCATATAATTGGTCACATTTGTGACTAGAATGTTACACAAAGTTATGGTTGACGCAAATCAAAATAACATAGTATGATATGAACCAGTGAGAAAGTACGGTTTGAAAGATATTAGAGGAGAAAGAATTGAATGATGATTGTCAGAAGGACTTTGATAAGATCAAGACATACCTCCTCAACCCGCATGTACTTGTCAAATCGGAACTCGATCGCCCCAATCAAAGATGGTAAAAAGAAGTAGCATCAAAAACATTCGGTCCCTTCTCTCGAACCTAACTTGGACCATGCCACTACTTAAGCATGCGAATTAATCAAAAAAAAAAATCCATTAAGGTAGAGAAAATCTGACTGTAGGAGGACTTTAGCTAGATTCTCGATCATTTGCTCACAGCCCTTCCTTCTGACGTTGTTCTTGTCGAGCTGAAAGAGCAGTTGCCTTCCCATTTATCACAAGTCGCACAAAGTCAAAATTAGTCAATATTTTGATCACAATTACCTAACAAATTGGTCACAAGTTGCACTAAAGTCATAGTCGAAATAATTTTGAGACAAGTCTTAATCAAATATTTTTAGTCACATATTATTCAATTAGGAGCATGCTATATATACAAAATGGATGACAAAATGGTTTACACACTCCTCACATGGAGGGAGCCCACATACAATAAAATATTTGTGAGCCCCCTTTCCATGTAAGGGGATGTAAACCATTTTGTCATCCCCATTTTGGTTGACAACATACTGATTTTCTTGGTCACGTTTAATCAATATTTTTTGTCATAATTACCTAATAATTGATCACATTTTATGCTCATTACAAGTCACATTTAATTGATATTTTGATCACAATTACTATACGAGTCACCTAACCCCAACCTACCACCAACCACCGGCACCACCACCACAACAAAACCACGACAACAACACACTGCCACAATATAAAAACAACCACCACCGCCAGATCTACACCTGAAGATGTCACCACCAACATTTACTCTTGCCCCATTTGACCCACCTGAATATGTCATTCACTGTATTGAATATCTCTTTCAAGATGGTTTTGGCACCTACAACATTTTCAAGAATAACTGTGAGGATTTTGCAATTTACTGCAAAACTGGTTTGATTGTCTTCACAAGCATTATTGTTGCCCATAGTGGGCAAGTAGCATCATTTTTAGCTGCTGCTAGTGCCATTGCCTCATCACCACTTCATTTTTAAACTATTGGCGTTGCCAATTTTTCGCTAGCACAAACACCACACCACCCCTCCTCAACCATCTGTACCACCAGTGCCTTAACATTACCACAATCACTACCACTGCTTCCCGCTGGCTGCGATGATCTCCCAGATCGTCCCTGTTTCACATTGGTAGTGGCAATATGCAAGATTGTCGCTTCTTCTAGTTTGGCCGCGACGAGATCGCTGGCGATGACAATCTGAGCAGATCAAGTAGTAGCGGTACAATTGGAGCTCGTCGCCTCCTCCAGGTGGTGGTTTGTGGCGTGAGTTGTGGCTATTGAGAGGGTGTGTTTTTTATTATACTAGGGTTATGCTTTTTTATTGTGACATGCGGCCAAATTTTTTCTTTTATTTTCGAATTTCGATGTCAACACGTGACACATAAAATATATTGTGAAAATATTCTTATTTTTTTCGTAAGTCAGCGACGTAAACTACGTCATTTAACTGAGATTTCAAAATCACTTTACTTTAAAATAAAGTAACGACAAAATATTTAATATAAGATTTTGACTTTAAAATATTTTAGATAAAAAATAACAATAATAAAATAGTGAGTTTGACAGTTCAAACACAAGACCTAGCGCAGCACTATCTGTCTCGACGTCTGAAGATTCACGCCAACATCTTTTATTTCATTTCTATTATTAGCTGAAATATTAAATATGTTGTGGAATGAGTATAAACTTGCCCAGTGAGTGAAATATGGTGCACATGTGTTATTGCATGTAGACAAGTAAAACCTCATATATTCAAAGTCTAGTTTGTCAAAGAATTTTTTTTTTTTTTTTTTAATTTTTGTTGGCAGTTTTTGTAATCTGGAAGTTATTTACCAAGTGGGTAGTTTTTTTCTTTTTAATGCATGATTATTGTGTATATTAATGGGTGGAAGATTCCCCTTCTCTAAATTCATTTCTTGATGAGAATTACAAATTTCAATGCTTTCTCTCTTGATTGAACTTCTCAATTATTGAATCAAATGCAGATGAAAAAATACTTCAAGGATATCACTGAATAAAATATGAGTACATTGATATGTATGTATTGCTCTAGAGAGAGAGAGAGAGAGAGAGAGAGAGAGAGAGAGAGAGAGAGAGAGAGAGAGAGAGAGAGAGAGAGAGAGAGAGAGAGAGAGATTGATTTTCAATTCAATTCACCGTCGATTACCTCAAGGACTTCCTCATTGGCAAGATCGAAGTCAATTGCTCTCTCCCACGTGGAATTGACTTCGGAGCTTGTAAATGAGTCTCGCCATCGACTCTTGGACCTCTTTGGCCTTGGATCTCGTCGTAGCCCACCGGTACTCTTATCGAGGGTTGACTTGGTTGACTCCCTTGATTCTCATCATCCACTTCCTCTTGAAAAAGATTCGACCTCGAATCTTCACCTGCATCAAAAAGGGATAATTCAGAGACATTAAAAGAAGCCGATACATTTTACTCACCTAGGTATTCAAGCTTGTAGGCATTGTCATTAATTTTATCGAGGATTTGAAAGGGGCTATCACCACATGGTTGTAATTTAGACTTTCTTTGACTTGGGAACCGTTCTTTTCTCAAATGTAGCCACACCCAATCACCGGGTTCGAAGGACACCCGTTTTCTACCTTTGTTGGCACTGGAAGCTTATTATTCATTCTTCTTCTCGATTTGAAGTTTGACCTTCTCATGGAGAGATTTGACCAATTTCGCCTTTTTCTTCCCATCTAAACTACCTATTTCATCAATAGGAAAATTAATTAAATCTAAATAAGTTAGTGGTTTAAAGCCATAAACAATCTCAAACCAATTCTTTAGATTGCTTTTAAGGTAGACACTCTTCCCAATTCTTTAGATTGCTTTTAAGGATAGTACGAATGAGTTGTGTTAATGTCCTATTAACCACTTCGGTTTGGGGGTGACAAGTTGTTGAAAATAAAAGTTTAGTCCACAATTTTCCTTACAAAACCTTCCAAAAGTGGTTAAGAAATTTGACATCCCTATCCGAGACAATGCTCCTAGGGACTCCATGAAGTCTCACTATCTCCTTGAAGAATAGGTCGACTATGTGAGTGGCATCATCGGTTTTATGACAAGCAAGGAAGTGTGTCATTTTACTAAATCGATTAACTTCCAAAAAGAGGGAATCACTCCCTTTCTTAGACTTGGGTAGACCTAAAATAAAATCCATAGAAATATTGGTCCACGGTTCACTAGGAACGGGTAAGGGTGAATATAACCCATGCAGTGCTACCTTGGACTTGGCCTTCCTACAAGTTATGCACCTATAGCAAATTATCCCAACATCCCTCCTCATTTTAGACCAATAGAAGTGTTCTTGCAAGATTTCCAAGGTTCTTCTCACCCCCAAAGTGATCCATTAAACCTCCCCTATGGGCCTCCCTCACCATCAACTCTCTCAAAGAGTAATTAGGCACACAAAGTTTACCCTCACGAAATAAGAATCCTCATGCCTATAGTATTTATCATATGAAACCTTTTCACATGAAACAAATATACTTGCAAAATCCACATCATGCACATACAAGTCCTTACTACTCTCAAACCCAATTTGGCACTCAAAGTAGTAATAAGGGCATACCTTCTAGAGAGGGCATCGACTACCACATTTCCTTACCTTGCTTGTATTTGATGAAATAGGGAAATGTTTCCACGTACTCCACCCATTTGTCATGCCTCTTGCTCAACTTTCCTTACCCCTCAAGTATTTCAACAATTCATGATCGGTGTGGATGACGAACTCCCTAGACCACAAGTAGTGCTGCCATGCCTCTAATACTCTCACCAATGCATAGAGCTCCTTGTCATAGGTAGGGTAGTTCAAGGCGGCTCCTTTGAGCTTCTCGCTAAAGTAAGCAACCGATCTCTTTTCTTGCATCAAAACTACTCCAATACCTGTGCCTGAAGCATCACATTCAATCTCGAAAGTTTTGTCAAATTTAGGTAATGATAAAACCGGGACGGTGCACAATCTTTATTTTATTTCATTAAACACCCTTTCTTTTGCCTCCCCCATTAAAAACCCACATTCTTTTTAACGACCTTGGTAAGTGGTGAGGCTAGTGTGCAAAAATCTTTAACGAAACGAAGATAAAAATTAGCTAGCCCATGAAAAATTCTTACCTCGGTGACACTTTTGGGAGTTGGAAATTCCTTAACGGCCTTGATCTTCTCCTCATCAACCTCAATCCCCCTAGTGCTAATGACAAAGCCAAGGAAAATAACACTTTCCATGCAAAAATGACACTTTTTGAGATTGGCATACAATTTTTCTTCTTTTAAAACTAATAGCATATATCTCAAGTGTTCAATATGCTCTTCCAAATTCTTGCTATAGATAAAAAAATCATTAAAGTAAACTACCACAAAATTCCCAATGAATGCACTCAAAACAAAATTAATTAATCTCATGAAAGTGCTTGGTGCATTAGTAAGACCGAAGGACATAACCAACCATTCGTATAAACCATATTTCGTTTTAAATGCGATTTTCCATTCATGCCCTCTCTCATTCTAATTTGATGGTAGACACTTCTCAAATTAATTTTACAAAAAATGCAAGAACATGCAATTCATCTAGCATGTCATCTAACATAGGAATGAGATGTCGATACTTTACCGTTACGTTGTTGATGGCTTAGCAATCAACATACATCCTATAGGGCCCATCATTATTGGGCACTAATAACACGGGCACGGCACAAGGACTCATGCTCTCACGAACATATCCTTTGCTCATCAACTCCTCGACTTGCTTTTGGAGTTCTTTGGTCTCTTCCAGGTTGTTTTGGTATGCCTGTCTATTTGGAATGACGGATCCGAGAGTGAAGTCAATTTGGTGCTCGATGCCTCTAATGGGCGTAAGTCCACTAGGCATCTCCTCCGGAAAGACATCCTAGAATTCCTGCAACAAAGATGTAGCTAAATTGAGGAGGGGAGGATAAAATTCATCAAATGTAAGGAGAAACTCTTTATACATCATTGAAAGTATGTGTTGGTTTTCCTTTATCGCTCTCTCCACATCTCCCTTGTTACCATAAAAATTCATTTTTTTCTCAATCTCCTTTGCCCTCTTTCTTTTCTCTTTCAGCCCCTCATTTTTTTCACAACTCTTCTCACCTTTTTTCCACTCTCTTTTTGCTTCCCACTCATCTCCATCTTTTTTTTCTTCTTCTTTCCTTTTCCTCTTCCTCCTCCCTTTTGAGCTTCAATTGATCTTTATAAACTTCTTCTGGACTCAAAGGTAGTAATGTTACGGGTTTCCCATTCATTTGGAAGCTATACCTATTTTTCCTCCCATCATGCAACACCTTCCTATCATATTGCCATGGCTTACCCAATAGTATATGTGTAGCTTGCATGGGAACTACATCACAAAGCACTTGATCTTCATATATCCCAATGTTGAAAGTGAGAAGTACTTGCTTGCTTACCTTCAACTCCCCATAATCACTCAACCGTTGCAACTTATAAGGACTAGGATAGGGCATCAAGGGTAATCCCAACCTCTCCACCATGCTAGTACTAGCCACATTGGTGCAACTTCGTCCATCGATGATGAGGCTACAAGCTTTATCTCTCACAAGACACCTTGTGTAAAAAATATTTTCTCTTTGCTTAGCCATTTCATCAACCTTGAGAGATCTTATGGTAACCAAAGACTAGGGTGGGCTAACAACTCCCTCCATCTCTTCTTCATCACTCTCACTATCATCTCCACCCTGCACACTCTATCCCTCCTCTTCATCACCCAATTACAATTCCCCATTCTTAAGGAACATCACTTTATTGTTAGGGCACTCTCAAGAATAATGTCCCCGACCCCCACACTTGAAGCACTCAATATCCCGACTCCTAGAAGAGGTATGAACAACCTTGGGCCTATCCTTGGCGAAGCCAACTTCCTTCCCCTTGGATGTTTCAACTTTGTCCTTAAGTGGCGTTTTATCAACCTTACCACTCCCCCACTTAGACTTCCAAGTAGAACTAGGACCTCCCAAATTTTTTTCTTGCCCCTTCTTTTTCAATTGAGCATCCACTTTGATAGCCATGTGCACCAACTCCTCCATCTCCACATAATGGTGTAAATCCACCACAATGGCTATCTCCCTATTCAACCCACTCATAAATCGAGCCATGGTGGCCTCTCTATCCTCCTCTATATTACCCATCACCAAGGCCTTCTCCAACTCCTTATAATAATCTTCTACCCCTCTAGATTCTTGAGTCAGAGTTTGCAATTTTTGATAGAGTTCTCTATAATAATGGTTAGGAACAAACTTCTCCCTTATGAGACTCTTCAACTCACCCCAAGTTTCAACACTTCCCTCCAAATTCCTCCTCCTAGTGAGTAATAAATTATCCGATCAAGCTAAGGCATAGTCGGCAAATTCTGCTACCGCTAACTTGACCTTTTTATCCTCGAAATATCGATGGCACTCAAAGATCAAATCCATCTTCCTTTCCCACTCTAAGTAAGCATCCAGATCACTTTTCCCATTGAAAGAAAGAATCCTCATTTTAATGCTTCCAAGGTTACCATCCACTCCATCTCTATCTCTATGATTCCTCCCATGGCCTCAACCATTCCCTCTAACATTTCTACCTCCTCTATTTCTACCCATGTTCCAATTTTGGTCACTACCTCCCTCACTCTCCAATTCATCACCATCAACATCAACATCAACTTCATCATCATCATCATGTTCAACTCTAGCTCTCCTTTTATCACCTCTCCTAACATTATGATCCCTTGGTGGTAGAACTTCCTCCCTAGTCTCCAACCTTGTTTATCTCCCCTCCAATCTTCTTTCAATTCTTCCTCCCATTTCTTCTACTTGTCTTGCCATTGTAACCGAGAGAGCTTGTATCATGTCTCTCAATTCTTGAGTTTGTGCATTTGAATCTTGTCCACTTGAAGTATTAGTATTTTCCATGTAGTGCAAGTGTGTAAGTGTAACGCCCCGGGTCCCACTTAACGGGTTGTCCCGACCGTTAGATGACGTCGTACTGTCCCCACTGTACCAACACGAGTCTTTTTAGCAGGCTTTGTCCTCACTTACATGCTCCCAGAGAAAACTTCCCAGGAGGTCACCCATCCCAGAATTTCTCCAAGCCAAGCATGCTTAACTGTGGAGTTTCTAACGATGGATTTCTGGAAAAGAAGGTGCACCTTGTTGGTATGAGTAGTACCTATCATTTCTGTTAAACTTTCCTGACCTAGGTGTTACAATTCCCCCTGTTAGACTCGCGATGTCCTCGTCATGCTTAAACCTTCTAAAGATCTGTTGCCAGGCGTTGGGATTCTAGAGGTGGCTCCTACGGGTTCAAGAGGTAGCTCACGCTCTATGACGTTGCGATTTGTCCCGCATAGCACTTAGTTCCCGATTTTCGGTTGGCTTCCGGCTCTGATACCATCTGTAACGCCCTGGGTCCCACTTAACGGGTTGTCCTGGCCGTTAGATGACGACGTACTATCCCTATTGTACTAACATGAGTCTTTTTAGTATGATTTGTCCTCACTCCCACGCTCCCCGAGAAAACTTCCCAGGAGGTCACCCATCCCATAATTTCTCCAAGCCAAGCATGCTTAACTGTGGAGTTTCTAATGATGGACTTTCGGAAAAGAAGGTGCACCTTGTTGGTATGAATAATACCTATCATTTCTTTTAAGCTTTCTTGGCCTGGGTGTTACAGTAAGTGTCTTTATAAAATATTGCTCTCGTGTTTCCACTCAATGTAGGCTTTTACTCTCTAATAAGCTCACTACTCTTACTTTTTACCACTCCAAGTTTTCTTATTCAAACATTCCAAGAAAAATAATCAACTAGATTGAGAAATATATTCTTGTGTAGCAAAATTTCACAAACAAAATAAGGAAGCAAAGGAAGGATTGACACAATAGTAAGTCGAATCTCTTTGCTTGCTATTATACAAGAAAGTGAAATTGGACTTTATGGAAAAATGTTTTCAAGGTATGATCACAATAAATAAGATGAAAGAAACAAGTAGTCAACTATGAATGTATTTGGTAATTGAAAGGTAGAACTCAACATGAAAACACTCTTTGAGACATTTTGTCAAACACTTATGATGCAAACTTGAATAGTTTATGATTTTCAAGTGTTTATTCAAATGTAACCCCCAACAATTCTAAAATTGATAACAACAACAATACCCAATATGTAGGAATCAAGAAATATTCATGGGCATCTAACTTTCCCCAATTTTTTTTGTAATTTTCCTTTTTATTTTTTTTATGAAGAACGACAAGAAATTTAAAGATGGGATTACAAATTTTAGAGCCAAGCTCTGATACCAAATGATGCGAACCCCTTTGGTATTTAAACCAAAAATTCCCACAACTATTTGAAATCAACCCAAGAAAGCTAAAAATGGTAATAAATGGATGATCTTGATCTAAGATTAACCCAACCTAAATTCTTAGGAATAAGAACCCTAGCCCAAATGAGAGATTAAAGCAAATACAAAGATGTTTGTGGAATATTCTACAACAATTGCACAAGAATAATATCTCAAATAAAAGTTGAAAAAATTTCAAAAATAGTTACAAGATAAGCAAAGGGTTTACCTTTCCAAAATGCTCTCAAATGAGTCTTCAATGTCCAAGCTAACTAGGGTTTAAAGCAAAAAATGAAATTTGTAATACAAATGGTGAAAAGTAGGAAATTTGAAAAATTGCACAAAACCCCTTTTTTTGAGGTCAGTGACTTTCGGTCGACCGAAACAGTTTCGATCGTACGAGGATCAGCCAAAATAGACTGAGGTTGCCTCTAAAAATCCTGCAGAGTTTCGGCGACCGAGGGGACTTTCGGTCAACCGAAATGGCCTGAACTTTCAAAAATAGGCAACTGACTTTGATCTTACTCTCTTCCACGTGGACTTGACTTCAGAGCTTGTAAATGAGTCTAGCCATTGACTTTTGGATCTCGTCGGCCTCGGATCTCGTTATAGGTCCCATCGATACTTTTATTGAGGGTTAGCTTAGTTGACTGCCTTGATTCTCATCACGGTGTCCTCAACATTGTTGTCACGATTTTTGATTCGTCTAACTTCATAATTCTGAGGAAACAACTTGAGCAGAAGCCGGGCCAAAGAAAAATCAGCTACGATAGATCCAATCAGAGTGAGCAATCATCCAGGGGCAAATCTTGCAATCTCTCCTCGATTGATCTATCCAATGGTGCCGACTCGACTATATCATCATCATCATCATCAGCAGCAGCGTCTTCGAAGGCATTGAAGGAGTGGAATTGTGTCAGAGTGATCATTGGAAAGAAGAAGGGCTCGAAATCGAACAGCGGAAGAGGGTTTCTTTGTGGGCTGATGATGCAAAGGAAGATTCCATTCGACCGATTAATCATTACTTAACATTAGTTACCGACTGTGTTTTGGAGGTGGATGAAAGATTTTCAGAGTTGTCGTCACTAGGGGTGGGCGTCCGGTGGTTTGGTTCGGATATCTTAAGAATCGGAACCAAATCATACTTTTTCGGTTCTTGTAAAATAGAACCATTCGGTTCCATTGAATTGCAAGAACCAAACCAGAACCAAACCATTCGGTTTTGGTTCAGTTTCGGTTCTAATTCGGTTCTATAATAATAATAGTTATTTTTCGAGAGCCTTATCGATGAGCATCAGGTCTCGAGAAATGAGCCAATAACATGAAATAAACTCCTACCGAATATACCAAGGTCAAGGATTTCGAAAATCCTTTCATCCCGAAAAAAGTATAGGATTCTCCATGAAATAGAAGATATTCATAAACAAAAATAGGAAATAAATGGCTTAGAAGGTTTTTCGAGCATGACAGTATAGTAAACTTGTGGGATGAATCCTGAGTTTTAAATGCATTATTATTAATTATTTTATATTTTTATTTAAATATTTAATTAATTCCTTCGTGGTCATTTACAACTTTGCTTATTAATAAGTTAGTCTCATTCGATTTTCATTTACTAAGAATTTTAGTCAAAGTGTGAAGTTAAATGTTACAATGAGATAGAGACGTAACAAATTTCATAAAATAAAATTAATCATTTTCACTTTACCCAAAAAAATTACAAATTTTTTTAATTTTTAGTTTCAGGACAACCAATTAAGACCATAAAAAATAAATAAACAAGGATAAAAAACCGGTTATAACTTCGGTTTTTCGGTTCTAAAAGAGCAACTGAAAATCGAACCGAAAACCAATCGGTTCTCGGTTCCAAAATCGATTTCCTATTTTATTTTTTTAAAACCATACGATTCCGATTTTTTTGGTTCGGTTTTGGTTCGGTCATATCAGTTCCGATTTTTTTGCCCACCCCTAACATCAGCTCATGTTCTGTTAAATTTTGGCTTGAAATTCAATTGTGAACATAATTTGAATTTTCGTTTAATTTACAAACTGGTCGCTTATGTAGAAATATAGAACTAACATGAAAACCATCACACTATGAGAATCTTATGCTGATGAAATCAACAACTATGTCGAAAGTTCAGGTAATGAACTCGTAGTAGTGATTATTCAAATGTGTCGAACTAAGAAATTTCAAAGTCAGATTGGATTTTATAATGCATAGTCAGACTGGATTTTGTAATGCATACCATGCGACTAAACTGTTGGTCAACGCTAGCATCCCAGAAATAGAGGACTTCAAAAATAAGTAATGTGACGACAAATATTGTGTATAATGAGGTTGTCCAAAATTTGTAATATAGTCTTGATAACAAAATGCCTACTACTACTACTACTACTACTACTATTTAAATTGGTACTGAATTTTCGTATTTTTTGCTATTTTTTCCCAATGGTACCATTTCTATAATTTATTCTTTTGTCAAGTGAACATGTTTGTGCATCGCACGAGTGTGAAACCAGTTAGGTTGTAACAAAACTTGAGATGATGGTTTATGGTTGTTACCAATTTAAAGGTTTGAGGCAGAAATTTAAAGGCATCCATTTCAGAACAATTTTCATTATCAAACATTACTCTAATTAAATATGATATCTACAGTGGCTCAAATAGTCATATTTTAGTATGGAACCTAAGTCAAATACATTTAAGTTTTTCTCATACATTTAGAATCAGTTATTGTTCTGAGTTCTAACTTCACATGCGTGATTAGCATTCTTTGTGTGTCACATTATAATTGGTTGCTTCCATCTTAATTTTAAAATCTGGATAGATTTTCAAATGATGTTCATCATTCTTTCTTTGCTACAGCAATAGGTCGATTATGCACTATATACACACATAAAAGAAGAAATTCCTCCATTCCTCCCAACTCCAATAATTTCTTCCGATAAAGTTGCTTAAAAATACATTTCAGGAGATGCAAAATTTAAAAAACCGACAATCAATAATTAGAATAAGAAAGATGATTTTTTTTTTTTTCACTGATAAGAGTTTTCCATATATTTAATAGAAGATTGAATAATGTTTACGGTAAGTGGAGTTCAGTATTGAGATGGTTAAATTCAGTGTTTTGCATATTTTTTAAGATGAAATGCGTAGAGAAATTTTATTAAATTTCAAAAGCATGTATACTTGAATAAAAATATCAAAAATATCATTTTAATATCACGTGCACCCACATGTTACATACTAGTTTTAATAATAATAAAAAAAGCACCATATATGTAATTCAATATTTTCACAATTATGGTAATTGATTTTAAAGATGATGCGATGGGTAAAGTGATGGATGTCTGCCACGTATATTATAGGTAAATCAATCGGCAACGTAGCATGATTCATTTCACAAGATTAATCTACTTAGCTAGATTGATTTACTTAATGATTTACCAACTTATATGTGTTGACACAATTATGGTGGTTGATTTTAAAGATGATGTGATAAGTAAAGTGATGCATGTCTGCCAAGTATATTATAGGTAAGTCAGTCGATAAATCAATCGACAACGTAACATGGTTCTATTTCACAAACTTCACATTCAACTTTTAACCATACATGTTAAATATTTAATTTTATCGATATTACTTGTATCAAGTCATATAACTAGAGTTTTAACGCTTACTGAATGTTTGGCAAATTTTACAATTTGGTGGTCGTTTGGTAACACTATAGCGGTTTATAAACTGATTTATTTACTATTTTGAGGTAAGATGTGTGGTTGAAAAGTGAAAAGAGAAAATATGTGTGGTTAAAAAGTGATTTGGAAAATTGTGTTATTTGACTCTATATTCACAATTACAACGTTCTTATTATTCACCAATTTTTTGAAATTTGTTATAAATTCTCCCAAACAAGCACCAGGATGATACAACAACAAGAAGAAGATGGGGTTGACTTTCAAAATATGCTACGGAGAATATGGTTGGGCAAGGTCAATTCTGCTGACAATAATTTAAGTTAATTAATTGTTAAGGTCAACTATTAAAATAAGCTAAGAAGAACAACTTGTCATAGAGAATTAGGATTTACAACAATTTGTTAGTACTGCCGTACAAATTGTGAGCATAGTATTGTAATATAGAGACGTAGTTTAATTTTCTATTTGTGCAATCATTGTCTAGTAATTTTAATATTTTTTTTTTTTATAATTTTTACTCACATAGTCACTAATGTTAATAATGATCACTACATTATGTATTTATTTTTATAAGTAAAATGATAGTGCGCCCTTATTTCATATTTGAGAATAAAATACAAAATAAAATGAGGGAAAAAAAAAAAAAAGAAGCAAGTTCCCGATTAATCTTTAATCTTATCATCACAACATTCACAGACACATTTTCCTGTGTAGTCATTGTCGTACAATTTCAAAATTTCTCGGGTGAATATTGGAGAAGACGCTAACAAATGTTACACTCCGTTGGGTAAAAAAGATTTTTTTGGTCTTTTTTTGATTTTTAAACCAATTTTTAAACTACATAATTTTTCAAATCAATCTTTAACTCTACACATTTTCTCTTTCTACTTTTTAACCATCCATCTACTTAAAAAATAACAAAAAAAATCATTTTTTTAAAGTTTTAGCCGCCGAACAGGCGGTAATGTGAATGACTATCACCAGTAAAACACGTCGATGTCAATCATCGTCGAGTCAATAGATGATGAGTATCCACCTATATTAGAAGAAGAAGTTATGAAATGGTTACCTGTTCGACAACTGTTATAAATAACAATGATTGTTGTTATTTGTATTTTTTAAGTAAAATATGTGGTTAAAAATTGAAGAGAGAAAAGATGTATAGATAAAAATTGGTATTAAAAATTGAATTTATTATAGACAAAATTTCCCAAACACAGGCTCAATTAAAAATAATTCATCGAAAATCATAAAAAGATGCTAGACAAGGCATGCGCCGTTTGCTTGGCCCACATGGATTCACCCACTCATGATCGGTCCAATTTCTGTGTACTTTTGGGAATTTTCTTTTGATACTTGCATTATATATTCGCATAAAATTAAAGTAATTATTTATAACATAATAACTGGCGAAATCAATTGGAGAGTGCTCGACAACGTCAAAGAATGACAAAATATAAGATCTTTAATATATAATATATAATAATATTGTCCATGTTCATGATTAGGGACTAAAATAAGATTTTTTGTTAAATTTTGATAAAAAAATAATGATATAAACAATTGAAAAGTTGTGGATCGAAATCCTATAAAATAGAGACTTCATTTAGCCTCTTTTCGGTGATCAGTTTTTAAATTGGTTTATATACGCTTCAATTTTCAATAAAAATTTTTAAATACATATTTTCTCTCTTCATTTTTTAATTCTATATCATGATTCGCGAAAAAATCCAAAAAAATTGGTTTTTTTTTAGTCGCCGAACAGTGACTTAATAATGTTTACTACAAAAAATTTATGCCGTAACAATTTGAATTTATATCTTAAAAAAATTAAATTATCGCGTCGTGTAATTCAATTTAAGAGCTACCCTTTATTCACTTCACATGTGATTTTTAACCTAGTATTTTGAATAGATTTTTTTCCTCTGAAAAATGTATCATGATGCCCCACTCCTCTAAACGAACGACAATCTCCTCCTTTTTTTGAAAAGATCTTACAAATAAAATTTCCATCTATGCATTCTAATGGATTTCGAAAATACGGTTCTAACATCATATGCTAGAACTAGAACTTTAAATTCTCGCCCTCAGGACATATCTCTCAGCGGTGAAAAGGGAATGGTTTAAAGACCAGCCTCACTTGGTCAGGGGTTCGAATCCGACCCTTACCAAGTTAAAATGTAAGCCTTCACCCTACACTCTGTGAGGCATAACCTACAATTTATATCTTTCATCAAGACTCAGAGCAGGACAGGTGGGGCCCCCTAAAATTGGGGTTCAACCTTTTTTTTTAGAAATTTAAATTCTCATAAAATTGTTAACCTATAACATAAAGTCGTTCAATCCTCTTAGAAAATCGATATCATCTCCATATTTAAATGGTGTAAAATAGTATTCTCTGTGCACTGTGTTAAAAGGTAGTCTTATCTAGTTATGTTGTCCGTTTTCGTTTATTTGACATTTAGCCCCTCTTTGGTCATGAACTTTTTTATCAACATTTTCAAAAATCATTTTCAACCCTACATTTTCATGAGATTCACAACTTTCACACTTTTTAACCTATATTATCTAAAAATGACAATGAGTAAGCTATGAGTCATTAGAGATTTATAATATTCATACCCCAGTCATATACTCACTTAAAAGTGACGGATCGGGTGCGGGTAGGGTACATGAAGGGTGCGGGTATACTTTTATACCCATTTAAAACTCGTTACGTATTTTAATTTTAATATTTTTAATTTTTTTGGTATTGGGTGCAAGTTTTGATCTGTCGTCTGCAGCAGAGTCTTTGGATGGGAGGAAGAGTTGCGACAGAGTTGGTCACTTCGCTTGGTCTTGGGTAGGGAAAAGTTAAAAAGAGCAGAGTAAAGAGCAATATGACGGTAGGAGTGTAGAACTGTAGGTGAATTGGACTGGAGTCTGGAGACAATTAGGTTACTGGTGAAGACGTGAAGTGAGAGTCTTAGTCAACAAATTATAAAGTACAGATTTTTTTTAACAAATTAATCTATTAAAATTTAAATACAATAACTTTTAAAAAAAAGTTAATGGGTACATGGTTCGAGTATGAGTTTTTCTTCAATACTCATATCCGACCCATACCCACGTCAGATTTCTAAATTTACACCCATACTCTACCCATAAACTCATTGGATCGGGTAATTTCCATCCATTTGTGTCGGGTACCCAACGAGTTTCGGGTTCGTATGTATTATTGTCATCCCTACTCTTTTCAATCACACATTTTTTAAAAAAATTAAATTTTTTTCAAAATATCCTACATCAAATAGTCACTTAATTCTATTTGTAAATTGTAAGTAACAACTTTGTCCAAAGGTGAAACTACATGCAATTGTAGTGCATTTGGTCGTAGGGGATAATAATAATACACACGAATTCAATATTCATTGGAGGATCGATATAAATAGATGGAGATTATCCAACTAAATGAGTTTGTGTGTTAGGTATGGAGGTAAGTTTTAAAATTCGATATGGGTATGGGTAGGGTATTGGGTATGGATAAGGTGTGCGTTTTACTACAAGACCCATACCTGACTCACATACCCATTAATTTCTTTAATAAATTAGAAAATTTAAAACAATAGCGTTTGTAAAAAGAAAAAAAAATGCATTAATCTAGACGTCTAGAAGTGAACTCAATTACTAATGTGAGATGATTACTTGATTATTTATTGCAGTGCTGAATATATACACCAGATATATTATAGTTCCACAACGCGTGTTTAAAAAAAAAAAGGATAATGAGTTTCAAATGCGTATATAAGTCGATCCGACCCCGCCTGACCCGTTATTTTTAAATGGATATATGGGTAAGATAAGGAGATTGTACATTTTTAGTGGACAGTGTATGAATTTGACAAATTCGACCAATAACCGATTCATTGTCATATCTACTCGCACGTACATAATAGAAAGGTATTGGTAGAAAAATAATTTCTCAAACGTTTTGTCCATAAATGTAATATACTACAATTCCTTTAGCCAAAAAAATAAAATAAAATGGTAAATATATTTGCACCACACTTTTTATTAATCACACCATATTTTAATTTTAATGAAGATCCCCAAGTTTTCCTTACTCATACATTTACACTGCCAAGTTTTTTTTTTTAATAATTTTTTTTATTATCAACTCTTTATTATTTTTCACATCTTATTTTTAGAGACGAATTTCATCCAAAATATTTATTGAGAGGATGAAAAACACTTATTTATCTCTCATACTTTTAAATAATCAAAATAAATAATTAATACAAAAGTTTAAAAAAATATTTGCGCATTTTTTCAATACAAATTAGAAGAATATTTGAATAGAAATCATGATTAGAAACAAAATATGATAATTAATTGAATGTTATGAATAATAATGCGATGAAAAAAATTGAGGGCATAAGAGTAAAAGTAAACAAATATTGAGATATTTCTTAGTGTAGATATAAAAAAGTGTGGTGTTAATATAATTACTCAAAATAAAAACTTCACAATTTTAGCCCCCAAGTCATAAAAGTCGGCCCAAAAGGTACTTATCAATTCTCAATTGGAAAGTTTGGGGAAAACATTCGAAACCCTAGAGAGAAATTGAAGAGATGGTTTTCTACTTCAAGGTTCGACCTGAAGCCGGAGACTTCACGATATTTATGGGTCTTGACAAGTACGAAAACGAAGAGCTCATCAAATATGGTTTCCCGGAAGACATTTGGTATTTTCTTGTTTGATTTATTATTTTCTGATTTTGTAGGCTGATTTGTGGTATGGAGATCTTGATATATATATTTTTTTAATAATTTGTGGAATATGATATTTTAATTAATTCATGGTAGAGAAAACGAAGAAATATGGCATCTTTATCGCCAATTTCAATTTGGTTGGCCTTTTTTCTTTTCTTAATATCTTTTCTGGAGAGATTTCTTATGTTAATTTTACAGCCCCCCCCCCCCCCCCCCCCGGGATTGTTGTAGCTTTATACTCTACCTGGATGAATCACAAAAAAGAAGATAACAGACAGTGTGAATAATTTGTTGCCTGTGCTTTACAGTGTTTGTTAGCTTTCAGAAATTGCTGAATTTGGAAGTAAATAGCTTTTTTTTTTAAAACATTAGTGATTATTGGATATTTGTTTATTTTTATCCGTGACCATTGACAAAATGGTGATATTATTTCATGTTCAATGTTCAATTCTTCATTCCCTCTCATAAGTAGTTCTCTTACCAAATATGATCAAACAAAACTTCCAAACTAGACAAATTGCAACACCGATTCCATTGTAGCCATCTGCAGTTGAGTGAGCCTGCACATATCTGGTGTGAAATCTTTGCCCATAAGACAAGATTGCAGATGGAAGACCCAGGAATCATAGCATCCAGCACTACGTCATTCAGCAATCGAAGGCCATTAGAGTCCTGAGCTTGTGCACGTGCAAACTCACCCTAACAATGAATTGGTAATGAGGATACAAGAGTTTGGTCAGATGGTGATGTTTCAGACGACAGCAATATTGAGTGGATTTGAAAACTAAAATTATCAAATCCATAGATTTTAAGGATGCATTTTGAATCGTCAATCTAATCCTATTTGGTATCCAAACAAGTAGGAAGGATTTGAGCTACAGTTGGAAATCCACTGGTTTCAAATCCTTCACCATATGGACACTTATTATGTTGTTTCTGTTAACTTTGAGAGCTTTCTTGAAAACGAATGTTTTGTGTAGGTTCCATGTGGATAAAATGTCTTCAGCCCATGTTTATCTGAGATTGCACAAGGGTCAAACAATTGATGATATATCAGAAGGTGTATTGGAAGATTGTGCCCAACTAGTTAAAGCGAATTCTATTCAAGGCAAGTGTTTCGATTGTGTCTTGTTATTACACTGTCACAGAAACATTATTCAGGATTTGCAAAAGGTGGTGACTGTTACTTAACTGGATCACATATTTCAGATTTTATTTGATTTATCTTAAAAAAAAGAAAAAAAAAAATTATTTGATTTCAGTATTTTGTAGGCTGCCTTTACTGAAACAACTGACTGATCGCTCCTTCGGTCACATATATCTGTTTTGTTTATGATACTTACAACAGTTAAAAGTCGGCTTTGTTACTTTGTAGGAAACAAAGTAAACAATGTTGACATTGTTTATACCCCCTGGCAAAATCTTAAGAAAACTGCTTCGATGGATGTTGGGCAAGTTGGTTTCCACAACTCAAAACTGGTCAGCTCGTTTGCAATTCTTGTGGCTGTATAAGCAGCATCTTATGTGCTTTGCAAGACACTTTGTGACAGTAAATTTATATGTTCATGTGTTTAGGTACGTACGGTGAGGGTGGAAAAGCGAATAAATGAGATAGTTAACCGGTTAAACAGGACAAAGGTGGAAAGGACACCTGATCTGAAAGGTGCATTTGTTATTCTTGTATAAATGCTGTCCCCCCCCACCCCCCCCCCCCCCCCCCCCCCCAAAAAAAAAAAAAAAAAACCTCTTCCCTTCTTTCCATGTTCTGTTTTTCTTACCTTCATCCCATTTCGCTTTTTAAGTCTAGAGATCATTTAAGTGGCGGGCTTTCCTGTTTATCTTGAGCGCCGTACCCCTTGATTCATGCATTTTTATGTGTTCAGCTGAACGAGAGGCAGTCAATGCAGCTGAAAGAGCAGAGAAGAAACAGCATCTCAGAGAGAAGGTGAGTAAAGTTAATTCTCATTTTAACTTTAGCCGTGTAAGGTACACACTTATTTGATTTTCATAGTCTTTTCCTATGTGGTTGCATCATAAAAATGTAGGTGATTCTAAACTAGTTACTTCTTTAAAATATATTTGGATGCCAAAATTCTCTAGGTATGCGACTTTTGAGTTCGTCAATTTGGTATCTGGTAAAAGAAATGCTATAGAAGTTTCGCTTGGCCCGAGGGTAACACAAATCATGGAGAAAAAATAGAAGTATCTCGGTTGTGAAATGTTAGTGTAAGCACATTAATGAAAATGAAGATTTTAGCTGAGGAAAGAGACTTGGAGCATTTTAGATCCCAGATATCATTACTTCTATTTTTCAGAAACTATCCTGGAATCTGAAGATGAGCCCGTTGGGCTATTTTAGCCTTTAACCCACTGGTGAATGATAAATGCGCATTTATTAGTACTGGCAGCATTTTGATTATTAAGGTCAATTTGCAGTTATCATCAACCTCATCTATATGGAAGTTAAATAAAGGCTTTCGTTCATTTCAATTTGTTTCTGGGCTGGATTTACAGAAGAAATAAAAACTCTTCCAATATGGAAAAAGCTTGTAGAAGTGAGACCAATTGAACACAATCAGAAGATTAACAGGTCAATGGATGAGTCATATATTGTTGAGTTTGTCTCTACTTGATTTACACATTGAATTATGGCAATGTTTGTCCCAACTTGATTTACAAATTATGTATTGTGCATTATTTGACTTGCTGAGTTTTTCAGTACACGCAACTCTGGGAGACATCAAGCTCTGCCGAATATCGAGTTTTGAAAGTTATCTCAAACTCTCGTTGTATTATCTAATTATAGAAGCCAGTCATCTTACTTTGTTGGACCATTGCGTTCATTGTTTTTATACTAATCTCTCTGCCATTCCACTTTTACAGCTGCACATTCTTAAATGCAATTATTGAGAATATAATGGTTAAAGCAGGGGGGTATACCTCGCGTTTACTCCCTTTTTCTGTGGGTTGTGTTGGGATGTGGTTGGGGTTAGTTTTTTAATCAGTCGAAGAGGCCTAGCAAAAAAAGATATAATGCAAGGTAGATAACTGAATTTTGAAGGTTAGTAATCTCGACTTTAAAAATAAAAAAATAAAAGAAAGCATTCTGTAGTAGATTCTGAAGGCTGCATGTTTATAATATGATGGGGTGTCCCGTGTCCTCTTAGTTCAATTGTTTGAGGTATCCTGATCTTGGTAAGAAGTTAATTCGAGAACTTGTTGGAAAATGAGTATAATGGCATATTTGTTGGATAGAATAAAGAAAGTGTTGGTGTTATCAGAACTTTAAGGGACAGGTACCATGGAACACGAAGAATGCGGGACCCAAGCAACCATATACTTTATCCTGCATATCTTACTATGACAAGAACAACAGCAAAATACATTATTTTATTTGGCTTACTCGATCAAGATCACTCTTGCTAACCATTTTTACTTCATGTGATTTTTTATGTTTTCTACAGAAACGAAAAGAAGATTTGGAAAGGCTCGAAAAGGAGAAACAAGCTGAATTAAGAAGCTACAAAAATTTGATGGTAGCTGAAAAGATGACATCTAACAAGGATATAGCATCAACTAAAAAGTCCCTGCAAGAACTTGAAGAAGACTTCATGTGATTGCTAACAGTTGGACAGAGTTGATCCTTATTACATAATATGAGAATCATAATCACTGGGAAAGGACTGAAGAACAAAGAAGAGAAATGAAGGGTAATTTTTCAGTTTTTGTGTACTATTGGACATAAATACGTACCTCAGTTAAATGGATTGTCGTAATGAACTCTCGCATTGTTTTAATATAATCTCTGGAAAATCAGATTTGCAGTTTGAGAGGGAAAGAATCTATTTTCTTGAAATTGGCTAATAAATAATTATACACATGAATATTCAGTTTGCAGTGTTTTAACAATAATAATGCATGTACAATTTCTATAACGTTCTTTATATCTTCTGTTTCACTTAGCACGATCACTTTTGAGTATATATGTTGGGTTATTTCTTCCCATTTTCATACATTTGATCCATTTTCCATGATGAAATCCCTAAAATTCCCAAACCTATATGGGATTTACTTGATGTTAAACTCAATTATTTAAAACTGACGGCTATGAGAATTTAACACGGCTGGAAATTTCATTGAGCACAATATTTGAAGTGTTTGGGAAAGAGAGAGGTTATTAACACACCACGGGTATTAAGTGTCGGCGATGTTAAACACGAGTTTAGCTAATGTAAATGATAAGCTTATTTTGTTTGGTATTGTTTATAAGTTGTTATGATCATGAATTAATAAAAATAAGTTTTGGATAAGTGATCTGTAGTTGCTTTCAAACTCGGCCTGACGGTCTGGAAAACTCGAGACCTTGGCCGAAAATCGGATCAGGTGACCCCTAAAATTCTGTCAGGTCAAACTCAATCATCAAGACTTGGGTTTTGTATTTTGTAATTTTTATTATTTTTAATATTATTTTAATTTAATTATGGATTTACCATCTAATCCTTGATCGGATAGATGGCTCGCAACATTGAGTTATACAAAATGCGTAAATAAAAATTAAAGTTAGATAAATTTGAATTATAAGTTAACCTGTGTATTGCATATCTCATGTATTTCTACATTCAACCCTTGTTTTGTATAGATTAAAATAAGATTTTTAATAAATTTTGATAAAAATTGAGATGTGGTTGAAAAGTTATGAGTTTTATAAAATGTGTGGTTAAAATTAATTATTAACCTTACTTTTAAATTTAAATTAGATTTTAATCCAAACCAAAGAGTGAATGTATAACTTTATGATACCTATATTAGTATTGTAGAATGTAGCATCATCATGGGTATTAAATAACATTATTCTTAATTTAATCCGGCCTACTACTTTTAGAAATGATAGCACCTTCAATAACTCTTTTGAACATAACAGCAATATTAGTGTTGGGGAAAACATGTAGAGGGAAAAATTAGAGGGAAAATGGTTGGAAAAAAATGTAAAAGAGGGGCCAAAATCCCAAAAATAGGTTTTTTCCCTCACATATCTCCCCACATTATTTGAATATAGGGGAACATGGGGAATAAACCCATATTTCAGGTTTTTCCCCCAGCACTACCTATGCTCTAAGATGATGTCTAATTTGAAAAATAAAAATAAAAATCTTCAATAATGTATTATTTTTATTTTGTCATAATAAATTTTAATATACGCACATGTACACGTAGTAAATTTCACTTAATATTCATAATAATACCGTAAATAATGTTTGATATTCAAATAACATCATAATACATTAATATAAAATGAATAGACCTCACATAAATTAGATAAATTTGCTTAAAATATAATCCAAACTATGTTGAATAAGTATAACAATAAGTGATTTAATCGTAGTCATCATCGTCGAAGTCATGGAATGCACCATAATCATTGGTAGCAATATAGGTCTCATTTTTTTTATCCTGCTTAGAGCAAACATACGCCTTCAAGACAAGCTCATTTGTCTGTGGATTCTTTCGACTGCTACAAATACATATGCTAAACACAACTAATTTCACATACTCGTTGTAAAAATTATACACATCATCAAGTGTTTGAAATTCTTGCCCGAATTTTGAAATTGTACCAACATTCACTTGTGGAATAAATACATTGTCATCCCCTTCTATTCTTAAAAAATGGTATGAAAAAATAATGATTTTATGAAATAATTCGAATACTAATAAGTGCAAAATTTACTGTAAAAAAAATAAAATTAAGCACCAAGTTACAAAATTAAACAAATTAAAAATTTAAATTCATATGTAACACAACCATTTAGCCTCCATTTGGTAATATTGTAATAGTTTATAAAATGATTTATTTATGATTTTGAGGTAAAACATGTTAAAAATTGAAGAAAGAAAATATGTTAGTTAAAAATTTATTTGAGAAATTGTATGATTCATAAACCGATTTATAATAAGAGGAAATTATAGGGATGCCTACTTTTAAAAATCGCAATTCAAATATGAGATCAAAGTTGTATAACTTCAAAAATTAGGTTGTAATTAAAATTTTAAATAATTAATTAATAAATTAAAATAATAATATTCTCAAATTAAATTAATTATTCAATCTTATCACAATCAAATACTACTCATCACACCAAACCCTAATCATTGGCTCTCCCTCGTACCTTCACTCTTTCTCAATCCAACCTCCGACCCTCGCCTCCTCCCCCTCGCCACGGCCACACACCATCACCCGCCCCTACTCCAACCGTCTCTGGCACTGGCAATTTCAAGGTAAGCCATCAAGCAGCAGCGCCACATTATGGGGTGAACAAAAATGTCAGCCACGAATGTGTAATCGTGTATGGATGGAGGTGTGAGGTGTACGAACAGGCGTCGACCACCGTCACCTGCAAGGCATACGCTCTCGCGCTTTGCGTCACCTGTGGCCGTGACATTCACTCAGCCAACCCCTTCTCCCGCTGCCACGACTTGGTCCCGATCGTTCCTTTCTTCGACAACTGCGCAACCAATGTCGATGGGCCTCCGCGTTGTTCATAGGCTGGCCCAACGGTTCCTCCAGGGCACCTCCGCAATTGCTCGGTGGCTGTTTATTTAAGGGTGAGTTGATGGTTGGTTTTATGGTGATTTGGTGGTTGGATAACTGGTGGTGGTTGCAATTATGTTTTTGTAGTGGTCGTGGTGGTGTTGAAGAAGCGATGGTTGTGGTATTGCAAGTGGTGGGGGTGGGATGGGTTGTGGATCTTCTTGTGGCGGTGGTGATTGGTACATGTATCGACGATGATCTGTCCTGGTGGTGGTTGTGGTGTTGATGTCTGTGCGGTGTTGGCTGTGGTCGATGACAAGAGCGACGGCAGTCAGTAGTGGTGGCATTAGAGTCGTGGCAGTCAGCTGCTTTGTTTGGCTAATTTGTTAAATTTGAGTTAGGAAAATGTGTGACCTAATAATAATTAATAAGTTATGACTCAAAAATCAAATAATCTTGACCTAATAATTCGATAATCGTCAAATATTTGTGATCTAATAGTTTGATAAGTTGTGACTTAAAAATATATCAGATTTTATTAATTTGATATTTGTAACCTATTGATTTTATAATTTATGACCTTGAAATTAGTTTGTGACCTAAAAAATTGTTATTATGACTTAAAAATAAGTCTAATTTGTGATCTAATATTTTGATAATTTGTGACCCTGAAATTATTTGTGACTTGAAGATTTGTTTTTTGTGACTTGAGATAAATGTCGTGACCTTAATATATATATAATTAATAAAATTTTTTATTGATTAATTAATTAGTTCTAATTACAACTTGATTTTTGAAATTATATTAGTTTAGTCTCATTTTTGAAATATGTATTTTTAAATACCTTATTTATGTATTGTTCCCATAATAAATCATTTACTAAACACATGCTTAAGCTTTGTAAATAAAGAAAAAATGACTTACCAATGAATTCAACAAAAAGAGAGATAAACAAGTTTCTGAAAATATTTTTATTTTTTCTCGTTCTTATATTTTGAATGAAGTGTATTTCTTGATGAGCGAATGAAGATTACGTGAAGAATGAATTTTATAGACAAATACATACTATATAAGACAAAAGACAAAATAATATTAATAATAATAATTTTAGTAAGTGTTTTTTTTTAAATGTGGTTAAAATTTTTTATTTACTTGTAAGATATTTTATTGATAGAATGTATAGTTGAAAATGAATTTGAGAATAAATGAATGAGAAAAATACGTATACCACAATTCATAATTAAGAAATAAATTTTATTTCATCAATAATCAGACGCTAATTACATATGTATACTTTATATATATAATCGAGTGGTCCCAAACCCACCCCAATCCCCAACCCCCAACCCTAGTATCGGTGCATCAAAGTCCGACCAATACACCATTCGAGGTTCCTACACATAACCACCATCTCCGATCAACCACCACCACCATCGCCACCATCTCCGACGCACCACCACCATCACATCATAACCATATTCTCCGACGGACCACAATCTTCGATGCACCACCACAAAAATGTTCGTTGTCGTCTCCGACTAACATCGAAAATCACCATCACGAACTATTACATGTGACCTACAAATTATTACACGTGACTTGACGAACTGAATGTGTAACCCGAGGAAGTGAATGACTAGGAGAAAAAATGAACGTGTGTGACTTTAGAAAATGAACATGAGATCAAATGAACGTGTGACTACAAAATGAACTTTTAACTATACGTGTGACCTCGATTACTAAACGTGTGACCTGAGTCCTAACAGGTGACATGAGACAAATCAACATGTGACTTGAGACAATATCAAACATCGCACCAACGTCAAACGCCATGGTCTCAACTCCATACCACCACCACGGGTTGCGTACACCCCACTAACACCAGTTCACCACCACAACAGGTCCATTACCACACCACCACCATCAAAGTTTCACCACCACAACGCGAACTTTTTGCATTTAACCTCACCACCGATCACTTCCTCCAACATCACCACCAACAAAACAAAACCATCGCAAATAAATGGTCACCAAAATTGACTGCGACTGTTACGCAGCAGGGAGGACAAGGAGACCACCACAGTAGGTTAGCATGTAGGCAGATGCAAAAATCGCAGTGGTCGCCAAGCGTAGTAGGCTGGCTGCTTGCACAGAAGGAAGTCCGTCATCGCACCAAAGGAGATATCGTCGGAGGAGATTACCATAGAAAAATAGCGGTGATGGCATGGGCGCTGTTGAGTTTTCTGAGGTGAGTGTTGTGTGTGTTGGAGGCTGTGAGTTTTCGGGATTTGGGTTGCTGGAGGGAAATGGTTGGGTTTTTGTTGATTGAATTGAATTAGGTTAGGTTAGGATGTAAGAGGATGGTGGGGGCAGGGGTAGTTGGGGGTGAGGTAGGTGGGTTAATTAAATTTTATTTTTATTATTATTTAAAAATTCAATTAGCACCTAGTTTTGTATAATTAAAAATTATACTCGTCAAATCGTAAAATCGAATCGAAATTGTTGGTTTGGTTCCAAGTGGACCCGTCAATATTTTCAAATCAAACCAAACCAAGCCGTTTCAAAATGATTTGGTTTATGTATCAATTTTTAAAAACCATTTAAACCAAACCGATAAATTTTTAATTAAAAAATTAATTTTTATTCATTTAAATTGAGTTTTTTTTCCCAAAAAAATTCAAATTTATCTAATGAATAAAAATTCTCATCTAGTTTAAAAAAGAAGTTCTCATCTAATGTCTAACCACAAAATTCTATTGACCTATAATTCAAAGGAAAAAATACATATATAAGGTGTTTACAATACACAATTTCAATTTTAAGATATAACTTAAAAACTTTCAAAAATCAGGTTGTAGTTATAATTACTTAATTAAATTAAATAATTAAAAATATTTTATTAATTATATAAATTCAAGTCACGATACAATATAAATTCAGGTTACAAAATGAAACTTGCTTAAGTCACAAATAATTTAAGGTCATAAATTATCAAAATAGTAGGTCACAATAACAATTTTTTTGAGGCACAAATAATATCAAGGTCACAAATTTTAAATTAATCGATCCCAAGTTATTTTCTAGGTCACAATTTATCAAATTGTTAGATCACCAGTCTTTTAAGCCACAATTATCTTATTATTAGGTCACAATCCACTTATTAATTATTAGGTCACTGAATGTTCGAAAACTTTCCCACATTACAATCTCACCACCACCAGTCCACAACCACCACCGCGTCACCACCGTTTATTCACTTCAAAAAATTATCAAAAACATGTGACCTGTAATCTACACTCACCACCCCCTGAATATTGTAGTCACCACCACACTTATGCCTCTACCTAAAAAAAAAAAAAAAAAAAAAAAAAAAAATTTGCAGTCATCATTTATAATCCGTCGCGCTGTAACACACAAAGCATCACCACCACCATCATATTGTCGTCACCACCACCTATGCCTCCACCTCCACAGAAAAAAAATAAAAATAAAAAATTGCAGTCATCATCTACAATCCGCCGTGCTGTAACACTCAAAGCATCACCACCACCAACCACCACCATCACCGCACACCAATGTACCACCGCATCCACCAGACCGTCACATCACCACCACCACCACCACCACCACGACATCATCACACCGCTACACCACAGCCTCACCGACCACAGTAACACCCCACCAACACCACCAGCTGTGACCCAAACTACTAAATCTGAGCTTAAGGTTCCCTGTTTCCAGATCTGAGAATTCCGCCAACCATCCTCGGTGAAGTCGAGGTCGAACCCGTGCAGCAACAACTGCTATTCCGACGACGTCGAAATCGAAAACTCCTGTGCGGGGTAAGTGAGTTCGCCGGAGGGAACGCCAGAGAGAAGGTGGAGGCGCGGTGAGTGAGCGAGTTCGCAGAGAGAGAGAGAGAGAGAGAGAGAGAGAGAGAGAGAGAGAGAGAGAGAGAGAGAGAGAGAGAGAGAGAGAGAGAGAGGTGAGGGTGTGGCCGCAGCTGCAGAAGTGAAAATGAGGAAGGAAGAGTGAGAACGTGTATTAAATGAGAAAAACTAGGGTTTGATATGTTTATGATGGTAGATAAATATGATGATTTTATTTTAATTTTATTGTTATTAATATTAAAATTAACATATTTAATTGGCACTTGAAATTTGAAATAATACAAGTTTTACCTTATTTATGAATTTTAATATTTAAAAGTAGGGTTGGGTGTAATTACCACTAACTCAAACCACCTTTTAACAACATACTCCAACCCTAAAAGCCTAGTAACATATAACCCACAGTCATCATCCTTAAACCACATACTCTAACCCCCAAAAGCCCATTTAATTGAGATTCAAAACTAAGTCTCCGTTCGGCGGTTTCATTTTTGGGTGTCATTTTAATTATTGAGATAAAATTTGTGGTTAAAAAGTGATTTTAAAAAGTGTGTGTAGTTAAACAATGATTTGGAAAAATGTGTTGATTATAACTGTGTGTTATAATCAATTACCCGAACACATTGTAAAACGTTCCTATTTCCTAATTCAATTAATCATTTTTTTTGTTTTCATTCGTCTTCCTTGCCTCCTTTCAACTTTCAAGTTCCTTCCACCAATTTCAATTAGATTTTTAGAAGAATAGACAGATGCGATATGTGTACTTTCAATTTTTTCCTGCATTTGGTTTTATTTTGGAGAGTCGAGAAGATTTTTCGATTGAATCAGAAGGTTAGAATCAGGGTAAGAATTTGAATATCACATGTTTAAATTTCTTGCAAGCAATATCATTCGATTATTTTATTTTATTTTTTAGAATTTACTTTTTGCTGAATTTAAGAATCGGGATAACAAAGATAAGACCAGCAAGAAGAGAGCCAAGACAAAATGTAATTATTGTGAAAAATTGTATAAGCATCATACTAAAAATTTCGGGACGAGTACTTTATGGAATCATATCACACATTTATACAAAAAAATATCCGTACATGGTTTTAGATAAAAAGCAAAAAAGAATTACTAGCTATGGCATGTTTAAAACTAGTGATTTTTTAAAGAATCTTGATGATGGACCTGTCATGTTTGTTCGAAAAGAAGTTAGGAAACAAATACAATGCAATTACAACTGTTTTTTTTTTTTTTTCAACTTCATGTTTTTATTTTGAATTGGAAACAAATAGAAATGAATTTAACACATAACATTATTAATTCTCGTATTAGCTTATATATTAACTTATTTTATCTTTATATTAAAATATACGAATTAATTTAACATCTAAAATTTATTATATTATGTCAATGGGTAAAAATCACGAATTAAAATCGAACCAAACCATAAAAAATGGTTTGATTTGATTTAGTTTGTAAAATGAAATTGTTTGATTTGAGAAAATGCCAAACTGCTTGAAATGATTTGGTTCGAAAATAAGTGAAACATCGCCCAAACTGAATCGCATTCACCCCTAGTGGTAATAACTCCAATTAGTGATTTACATCCCCAAATTCGTCAGAATGGTCTCCAATGATAGGGTGTAAATGGGATGTAAATTAAATTTTCGACTAAAGATCTAAAAAAAGAACTACAATTACATCTTGTTTTACACCTCCACATAGAACAAAATTCACCTAAATTTAGCTATCAATCCATAAAATTTTGATGTGAGATGTATAATTCAAATTTATTATATTAATTTACATTACAATTTGAATTTTTATATTACTTCGCACATTTTAAATTTTTTAATATTTTTATTTTCTTGACCAAATTTCAAATTTTTTAGGTCGATTTTTTCATAATATTTATATATATGCACAAATAAAAATAGATTAACATAAAATTTACTAGCTAAAAAAATTGTGCAAAAACTAAATTTAAATATTATAATTTGCATCTCATCATTGGAGCAAAACTTTAATGTAGATTCACTGAAATGTTTATTGAGATGTAAAAGTGATTTATGAAAATTTAAATTATATCACGATTGGAGTTGCTCTTATAAAGTTAATTTACAATTAAAATATCCAACTCAGTTCATTCAACACAATATATAATAATAATAATAATAATAATTATGTTATTCATAGTGAGTAACTATAGTGGTCGTCCTATATGACATCCCATGCATCGTTACTTGATTTTAATAATAATAATTAAAGAAGAAAAAACAATTACTAGTACTCTAGTAGGATACCATGAAGACAACTGTAGTCGCCAACCATGAATAGTATTATTCAAAAAATATGACAAGTATGAAATTACTTGAAAGAAATCTTGCTCGAAAAATCACAAATGTCAACTTAAGCAAAAGTTTGCTCACAGCAAATTTGGGGAACTACGGTGCAAGTTAGTTTGGCATGCAAACTTGATAGCCCTAGACAGTTTAATGACAAGATAAACTTATTTTTCTTCTTTTAATACTTTCTAGTACTATTCAATTCACCATAGCAAACATGCAAATAGGGTCAAACATTACAGTAATCTTACAGTCGTTCACTTCAAAAGGAAGGTTTACCAGCCAAGTCTTTGTGCCACGGAAAGACCACATACGAGCATCACCGCGTAGATGCTGCAATCCATGAACAATGCACCTACAATCTTCTGCATTAACAACCCTAATTCAAGAGCTTTCGCCACTTGATCAATCATACCACCATCTCCACCAACAGAAGGAATGCTACTTGTCTTTCTTTCCTCTCTCCCTTGTTTTACTAGGAGAAGCCGTGCAACCACAATGGATATATTTGTTATCAGAAGCAGATAAAGTGGCCTGAAACATAAGATGCTCCTAAAAATGCCCCAGCCCAGAAATGGGAATCCTGTGTATGACAAGAGCACTAAAACGGCAGCTGCTATGGAACAGCAAATCCGAGGGTTCTCTGAAGCTGCAATTGCATTGCTTATTTGATTTGCTGTGCATAAGTTCTGATGACTAGGTCGTTGGAGTCCACTGTCTGTGCTAGGAGTTTGAATTGATGACGAAACTTGAGATGATTCTTCCTTGTCACCAAGCAAGACCGCTGCTCTGGAGCTTTCAATGTTTCCGTCATTGTCACTTTCGTGCGTTAATAGCTTGTTCGGTAAGGAGGACAGTAAGGTACTGAACAATATTAAGAAAGAAAACAAGGTTAAAATCTTGATTTTTGTACTATTTAGTCCTTTCAAATATTGTATATCAAATATACCTTAAAGGTTGTGCTTTGTCTTCAGAGTTATTTAGCTCGTCAAATTGGTCGCCAGAGTTGTGATTTGCCAACAAAGAACCAGAGACTTTCTCTTCATGCTGAGGGGAATCTGCATTGATAACGGTATTGGACGACTCGAAAAAAATACAATCATTTACGTAAGGTATAGAGTAAACAGAGACTTGCCAAACAAACATTTGTTATTGGCTTATTGCAACATTCTAGGTAGATGAATGTTACAGTGTTTTGTACACAAGATGATTAGTTAAAAAGTTTAGGGTGTACTGAAACAAAGCTTTGTCCTATTCAGATGACAACATGATTTATGTTTATCAATTAATCACTTGATATTTAATGCATATAGCAGTTCGGGGTATTCTTTTTTGACCTTCTATCTTGCCGCTTTCTGTAATATGGTTAATTGATAACCAGTGGTAAGATCTCTCATTTCCTTAAAACGCACTCAAACTAAATAGAAAAATATGAACTCGCCAATACAAACCAGACAAAACAAAAACTCAAATACTCATGCGTATATGAAGTTACGTTGCTGCCAGCAGGGAGGTGGACAATGGCTGAAACACTTGAGCACATTTGTTTTTGAAAATAACATACCAAAAATTCACTAATCTGAATTTCTCATTTCAGTGAGATTGTGCTTGTGAGGAAGAATGCTCAAAGTGCTAATAAGACCACAGGCCAAGCTTAAAATTAGTGATGTGGGACCCAATGGAGTCATTACTATCTACCCAAATTTTCAAAATCAATGTTATGGAAGCTCATATTCCCAGCCAGGTGACTTCAAGGAACAGTACAAGTACCCCTCAGGTTTCCCAATCCGAAACTAGAGATTCAGAGAAACCCTTAAAAGTGTTTGCTTTGATAGACAGATACTACTGTTACAAGCACATGGGATAGATATCCTGAAGACAGCCATGTAAGGGAAGATTTTCCCAAATTACTTATAAACCCACGGTCAAGCTTTAACTGAGTGACATGAGACTCAATACAGTCGTTACATCTACTATTTTTTTATTGAGATGAATTGGACGGGCTGTCATTCAGATGGGATACAAAATTGAAACTTCGCCTCTAGCCATGAAAGTGCAGCATCAAGAAGAAGACTGGAAAAACTAAAATAGTTTAAGCTGATCATGCTGCGGGTGCGGGAATTGCCTGAACCGATAGTTTCAAATCCTAATTGTGAATTTGCTCTTATCATATTATATTCCAATTAGACTTAGGCACTTAGCTTCCTTCATCAGTATGTCACAGGGTTATGCCGATGCCAATTTCCTGAAGATTATGAACTCAATCTCTTCGTCAATAAAATTTACTTAATTCGGTTCAATACAGCCAGCAATAAAACCCAACCCCAATCGTCCAACAGAAATTCAAGTCCATCCAAAACATACACACGTAATACATCAAAATATTAGAAAATGTAAAATTAGGGTTACCGGATGACAACTCATCGGGTTTGTCAGGGGCGGAAGGTATGGAGTGGATACGGCCAGTAATGAGGGCTAAACGGTCAGATCCTTTATCAACAATACGGCGTCGTCTGGCTTCTCGATTGTAATTGATTCCTGCGGTGGCCATTGATTACCGGAGAAGAAAGTATCTGGATTTTGTTACAAGGGAAAGTTGCAACATAGATATGATTTTTATTTTTCAATCTCTGAAATCTTTGTTGATTCTTCAATACGAATGGGTTTCGTGTTACCAACTTATTACATTCAATGAATTGAATTCATAACATTTTGCAAATGGGTTCCAAACCTTTTAATATTTTACACATCAGTCATCAACTTTTTAAGTTGAGTTCGGCGCAACCTTGTAGGAAATTTGGTATAAAATAATTAAAATAATAATAATAATAATAATAAATAGGGATCTAAACGTGGGTTATGAGCATCCCCACCCTAATCTGTTTTCGCTTTATCCCTGTCCTGTCCCCATTTAAAAATGGACGACATCGGGGATGGAGATGAGGATGGTAAATCTCCGACGGGATGAGAACAGAGATTGATATACTCGTCTCGTTGTCATTATAAAAGTTTTGTTCTTAAGGTATTTTGTGCATGTTTGGTTAAAGAGAAATTTATCAACTTCTTCTTAAAATTTATTTTCAACCACTCATTTTTATGAAACCAATTACATATTTAAAAATTTCTCTAATTTTTCTTAAACCAAATAAGGCACTTAAAAGTTTTGTACTCTGGAGTTTTATTTTTTGATATTTTTTTAAAAGAAAAAAAAATTCCTTTCTCATCATATTGCTAAAAATATATTTCAACTTTATTAGTCAAATTAACTAAATTAAACATTCTATAATCAAACTTGGCAACTAGTTTAAAACCTTATTATCCTCCAATTATTAAGAGTATTTTAAAATTTAATAGATATTATCATAATTATTATTGAAAAACTTAATTATATAATTTATATTTTCAGTTTATTCAAAAAATATAATTAATTGCAATTTTATTAGTTATATATAATAACAATCTAAATTCTTATTTCCCAAATAAATAAATAAATAAATAAATAAAATTCTAAATTCCCATTTCCCAACCAGAAAGGGATACGAATATTCATTCATACATTTGATGTTTCACAGTGAATCACCATAAGAGCAGCCTCACGGCAAGAACATTTTCTCATCCCCTCCTTTCAAATTGATAATTACTAAATTCATTATTTGAAATAAGCAATTAAATTACATGATTAGGCTGTGGAAATGGTACCAGAATTCCTTGGCAGTTCATCCTGTTAAAACTCAGGTAATTAGCTCAGCCTTAATATGGGGATTTGGCGATATTGCTGCCCAGGCGGTCACCCACTCCACCGCCAAAAAGCAGCATCTTCAATCTCGTGTATGTAGTCTATTCTTTGTTTTTCTTTTTGGCTTTTAATGTTATTCGAATATATGAAGTGTGTTGTTTTTTACCTCATTTTTTAGTTTATTAGTTGTTTGACGAAATTGGTAGCCCTAAAATTTTCGGATTTTAATTCTCTAAGTGTATGATGTATGTTAACAGTTCTAGCTATGGGTTGGGAAGAATTATGTTTGATTTTCCGCTTACAATGGGATGAAAATGAGTAGCTTAATCCTTTAAATGAGAGACAACTATGTTTTTTTGAGTTATATGTTCAGAATAAATGAACAACCCCTCTAATTTAGTCCCCTCCACCAACAGAAAAAATGCACTGGTTTGATTAGTTGACTGCTTTGCATTCCAAATATTATCAGCTATTTGAATATGATTTTTTTTTTTTTTTTTTTTTTCTGAAATATAAATAGTGAAGTATTAGGAACACAATTAATTACTTTTGGATATTTTAACCAAACATTGCAAACGAATCTGTCAATTCATTGCCTCTCTGGGGCAGTGAACTTGTGAGGTATCTTTGGGAATTAGGGATTTTAAACTAAATCTAAAGGCTTAATGTAATAGGAGGTAAGGGAGTTCAAATGAAAGTCAAGATATGGCAAAAACACGTTTTTTGATCGAATGGCGTTGACACTACTCACTAGTCAACATACTTTATTAGTTGGTTTGCAGATATTGCTTCTTGTGAATTGTGGACAATGCTACAAGCGGGGAAACCTCTCCAAAAGTTTTCGGTAGATGGTACTTGGTTGGTTTCCACTATTGTTATGGTTGCACATGAAGACATGCTGATGATAGATTTCCAATATTAACTCAATTGAAAATTTCTATCTCTATTCCTTTTCATTCATCTATTTGAGGGAATAATTGGTTGTGCGTTTTAATGTTCTGTGAATTATCTTAGCAAGTGTTTGGTAAATAGTTTATAAACTAGTTTATAAATTACTTTTTAACCACTCACAATTTCTCATCTCTAATTTTCAACCATACATTTTTATCTCAAAATCATAAATAAATCAGTTTATAACCTGCTACAGTATTACCAAATGGAGGCTTAGCTATGTTTCGTTGAGCAGATACAAAGTGTGGAGTGGAATGCTTAAGATGGTATATAGGCTGATCAAGGGGTTAAGTTTTCAAAATTAATAGATAGCAAATCACAACACTTTCTTTGACAGTTAGTGATGAGGTGACTCGTCTAAGTCTTTGTGCTCAACAAAGCATTGCAGACTGTTTTTGTAACTTTTGAGCAGTGGTATTGCAACTGATAACATAATTAATTAATGCATGTCCAATAACTATACACTACATGCAGTGTGGTAGTATTATCATGTTTCTTTCCATGGGGAAAATACTAAATTGTTGAGACATGTGTTGAAAGATCTGTTCCTGTTTCATATGTTTATGCATTGATTAAGAACAAAGAGATGAAACATTAGCATGACTCGTTTAACCAAAAGTGTTTGCTATTTGTGGTTCACCAGTTCTTTCTGATGAACACATTAAGGAAGGTTTTACACCTTCACTCATACTTGACTTAGCAATGATATTCTTGATTTTCTCTATAGACTGAAGATAAAGAATTTAAGATCAATTGGAGACGAGTTGCTACCACAAGTTTGTTTGGTCTTGGATTTGTTGGACCAGTTGGCCACTTCTGGTTAGTATTTCTGTGTCAATTGATTGTTGGCTTACTCTTTTTGGAATTATCTATTCACCTTCCAGTTGAGTATGGACTATAAGTTGCAGGTGCTGTGATCCAAGAGTTTTAGATAAGAAAATCCCACATATAGACATAACATGTCTGAGATGCCTTATACCCTGAATGCACATAATCACTAATTTATGAATTGCTTTATGATGATGTTCAATATAATGTTTTTATATCTGTCCTATTAATCATTGCCAATCAACATAGACAATTTGTGATGATCATTCTATAAGCAAACATATAATGGTGTGATGATAAACCTGGAAGGAATTTATTCAGGGTAAGAAGGGGTAGAGAAAATACCTCGAACCAATGTTCGAGCACCAAGCGCTATGGCGCTGAAGTAACCCACGCCATACTGTAGAAATATGCATGGACAATTTATTAATGAATGCAACGGGAAATGATGTAAGGTTTGCTTTGCACTGTAATAATTAGGGGTGCTTTCGGACGGAATGAATCGGAAATAGGTGTTCCAAGTTCCATTCAAAAAAAATTTCGGAATCAAAATGTTGTTTCAAATTCCGTTCCAAAATTTTCGGAATACACAAAATTAATTCCAAATAGAAATTTGGAAAATTTCAGAAATTTTCAATAGTTAATAATTTATCAAGATTTATAATAATTTTAAGTATATAAAAAAAAAAATTTGGGGAATTAAATGTCTAACATTAAATGAGTTAAAAATTTCAATTAGTAAAAAAGTATAATTAAATTTACAAACCATAAAAAATAACAAAATAACATCAATAAATAGATTTAACATAAGTTTTTTCTTCATGATCCAACAAAAATAAAAGCAAACAAGGATAACAATGCTATAATTCTTGTATTTTTCTTCCTAGAACTCCATGTACATCTAACATTTTTGCTTTAAAAATTTATTTTCTAGTAAACAAATAGTGCCACTGCCACAATCCGAAGTCCAAACCCAATGATCACACAAATAGTGAATAAGTAAAGTGAACTTTGTGATACCAAAATTGACAACATATTTTGAAATTTTAGCTTAATAAGAACTTTTTATTATATCTGATGTGAAATATTTTTCACCACCAATTTACCTAACTTAAAATCCTATGCTAAAATTGAAGTGTTATTCTCTCTCTCTCCCTCTTTTTTTTTTTACTAAGTAAAAGTGTTACCCGTCAGTTATAACTTATATGATAAATATCATGTTAATAATATTTTAATATTATTAATTATTCAATAAATTATTTTCTTAGATTTTATATTATTAATTGTAATGCAAATACAAAAAAATCAGAATTTTTTGGATCGGAATATGTTTGAAATACTTCTGAAGTTTTTGGATCGAAATTTCGGAATTTTTGAAATTTTGAAACAAGTTCCAATTCCAATCAATTTTTTAGGAAAATTTTGGAATTCGGAAGTTTAGAATTTCGGATAAGTCGGAATCGGATTTTTTTTAAAGATAAAATCGAAATGGAATCGGACGGAATCTGATTTTTCAATCAAACTTGCAGCCCTAGTAATAATGTATATTATTTATTGATATCATGTACTATTGTCATGCTAAAGCTTGCTACTCTAGTTTTATTCTTTAAATTCCCAAAGAGTAAGTTTTCGATTTCCCATGGTATATGAAATTAGGGGTGGGCGTGGGTTGGGTCGATTTTTTGCTCAACCCGAACCCAACCCACTATGGACGGGTTGATAAAAAATCAACCCAACCCATCCCAACCCAAATATGTTTCGGTCGGGTTGGGTTGGGTGATTTGGACTTTGGTCCAATTAGCAAAAAATCTTGAAAATTAAAAAAATTAAGCCCATAAATCAAATATTAACTCAAATCAATTATGTATAACACAATAAGTTCAAATACAATAAATTCAATACTTACTAATATAAAACTAAAATATATTCAAATCATATTTGAGTTTCATTCAAATCAAAAATGGGCTTCAGATTCTTGAAATTTACAAGGGCCTAAATTTCTAAAATTTTTATTGGGTTGGGTTGGGTTTTTCACCCAACCCACAACCTGACCAAAAAAATTATGTAGAACCCGAATCCAACCCGATTTTCATAAAAAATCGACCCAAACCGATCGGGTTGGGTTGGGTTGGTTTGGTTTGAGTGGTTTGGGTCGGTTAATGCCCACCCCTAAATGAAATGGTTATATGATATGACATTTGAACTAACTTTCTTAAACGGATGTTTACACTTTTTGGTGTTGCCATTTACTTGTCTATTTCTGTGAGAAGCTGCAAGCATAACCTCCCTTGAATAACTGTTAGGCTATTGAACACAAATTGTCATGCAGGTATATTACATGACAATATTGAAAAGAGTGAGGGTAATTCAGCAACTTGATCCTGGTCAAATCTCATTTAATAGAGGAAATTTTTTTTATAGAATGGTGACATACTCGTATTTTTCACTACTAAACTAATCTAATATATGGACAGAGATGTTTTTCACTTCTTAACAATTAACATGCATGTGCCACTTTCGTTACTTCTAGAGATAGAACATTGACCGCATGGTAATCTATGGTAGGCATGCATGTTGTGAGAATGTAGGGGGAATAGGAATCAAGTGAACAGTTTAATGGCCTAGAGGCACTTCACCCAATTTTCTGTGACGGCCAGTCACCAATTCTGTCCACTGGTCCTTTTATCTTTATTGTTTAATATTTTGTACTAAAATTTTTTAAAAAAAAGAAAAAAATAGTAGAAATTTTCATCTGTAATAATAAATATGAAGTGAAAATATTATCTTTTGGATAGTTTCCGTGATCATGATTTCAGTACGAGAATTGAGGAAAGTTAAGCAATTAGTCTTCCATTGTTTAAATTTACTGCATTGTAGTTGTAGTACCAGTTCTTATAAATATGTCCTCTGTTGAATGAATCAACGTAATAATCCATCTTATTGTTTCTTTTCTAAAAGATGATGATTCAAAGATTCCGTGACTATCTTATTGTTATTAACTAGCATCAAGAATTTTTTTATCTGAAATAACCATCAAATTGATTATTGAATTCTCATTTCTAGAATTATAAATTTATGCTTTTCCCATAAAGTTTGTGTCCTTCAAAGACTCTGCTCAATTTTTCTGCTGTGCAGGTACGAAGGACTTGACCGTTTTATTAGGTTGAGGCTACATCTCCGGCCAAATTCCTTTTCTTTTGTTGCTACAAAAGTAGCAGCTGATGGTGTAATCTTTGGTCCTCTTGATTTACTTGTGTTTTTCACTTACATGGGTTTTTCGACTGGGAAAAGTGCTGCTCAGGTGAAGGAAGATGTGAAGAGAGATTTTCTCCCAGCCTTAGTTTTGGAGGGAGGCGTATGGCCAATAGTTCAGGTGGCGAATTTCCGATATATCCCAGTCAGGTATCAGCTTCTCTACGTGAACCTTTTCTGTTTGTTGGATAGCTGCTTTCTTTCGTGGGTCGAGCAACAAGAGAACGCCCCCTGGAAACAATGGTTCAAATCATTTTTGAGTTTAAAAGAAGAAGAAGGAAAAGGTGGATAGTTCCTTCTGCAATACTGTGATGATTTCTTGTTTGGATTCAATGGTCATGACTGGTAAATACATTTCAGTAAAAGATGAATCATTTACAATTGAGTTGAATTGTCTACCTGTTTATGGCTTCAAATTTAAAGAAAGAAGACATTGAATGTTCTTTAATATGTACTAATCTTCCTAAATTGGATTGATTCCATTTTCTAGCCATTTCATGGCTTTCTTGAGTATCAGAAAATGTAAGAGGATTGATTCCAGTTGCCTTCTATTCACTTACAGATTCTTTTTCCATCATTCTTTAAAAGAAATTAATGTATCGTAACAGATTAATATCCTGGTCGATAATCCCGCACTTCGGAAGCCAGCAACCAGCAAATTGTAAATCGATCTTGTAAACTTGTAAGAACTTTCCTTTCCTTTCAAGCGTACGAATCTATGATGACGACATATTACCTGGGAAAAAAGGCGCAACCACAGATCACCTCATTAAGCACTATAATTTCTGAAACCCATACACTAAAGGAAAGCAAAAGTTCCGACTTTAGAGCTAAAATGCACCTTGTAGCTTTCTCAACGAAATTCCTGTTCGGCTGTTCCAATTAATGGAATGAAATATAAAATTTAATTTACACAATTTTTCATACTATTTTTTAATCATCAAACGCATTCTCTCTCTAATTTTTAACCCCACATCTTACTTGGAAAATACAAATAAACCAACCAAATAATTCAAATTTAATTTTCATGGTCACCAAACATGGCCAATAAAATGTAACCGCAACTGCATTATATCGTTTAAATTGGATTTAGGAGTTCGAATATCGTTTTCACAAGGATTGATTTTAAATATTGAAATATTTCAGTTCTTTGCTTTATTTGAATAATCAAAGTGTTGAGAAGAATTAATATTAAATTTACTAATTAAACAAATCACAAGGAATTTAGGTGAATTTTAATCACAGGTAATCAAATAAGCGATGATAGTTAGGACTTTCGATTTCACTAATTGATTTTGATCGGGCTATTTTCCGGGATTGTCAAGATGAGCCTATGGACTCCTTCATAACAGGTCGGCCCATCCGTGGCTCGGGTCGGCCTAACGTCCCGGGCTTTGAGTGTCTCGACCAGCGAGCCCTTCTCTCTACAGGCCGAGGTGTATGGTCGGCCTTATTACCATCCCAGCCCAGAAATGCTCGACCTGTCCGAGCCCTGCATCCATAAATGGCAACATGCCCGGGCTTTCCCGGCCACTTCAGGATTCCTGGTGTTCACCTTTATGGGCTTTATCAGTGGCCCACCTTCTTGGGCCGTCGAAATAAGACATAACCTATAAGGAATCATTCTAAAAAAGAGGAGGTACAATTCTTATAAGATTAGAACTCCTCCTAAAAGGTAAGTTTATAGCAATAAGGACTCCTTCCTAGAATAAAGGAAATTATGGGCTTTTCCAACCCTATAAATACAGCTCCTTTGCTCGCATAAATTCATTCATAATTCTTTACGTTTTCCAGTAAAATATTCTCTCTCTACCCTTTTAGAAAACTAATTCTCACACCGGAGGGGCGACGGGGAGAATCCTCCTCGCCTTTTTTGCAGGTCATCCAAGGCGAGCTCGTTGATCTTTCCCAGCAATCGAATATCATCAGATCCTGCCACGTCAAGGTTAGGATATTTGACAGCATCAATTGGCGCCGTATGTGGGAAGAGATACAACTAGCCATGGTTAATAGACGTCAAGACCGTCCCTCCGTATCCACTGGTCAATCCCTTCCGACCAACACCTCGGCTGAGGATGATAATCCTCCACCTCTTGAAGATATTGGGGAAGAACAAAACTCAGAGGCCTCTCCAGATAATGAACCTGTTAGTCGGGAAGATTTCAACAAACTTCAGCAGCAGCTCAGCGAACTTCGTCAAGCTCTTCAACAACAGAACAGTCATCGAGCGCAACCTGACCCAAACACTCCAGACACGATTCCCCGGGAAGATCTCCATCCAGCTAATCCTGTGGCTGACAACTCCCCGGGGATGAGGGGTGCCCATCCCATGATAGAAGGATCTGCCAACTTGACACAGTAAGAGCTCTCAAGAATCATTCAGGAAGGAATTGCTGATGGAGTCCGACAGAACACCTAGGGTCGGACGTCATTCGTGAGAAGAACCCCCTTTACTCCTGAAATAACATCCTTTCCCTTTCCTGATCGATTTAAATATCCTCGAATAAAGGAATACGATGGAACAACAGATCCTAACAACCACTTGAATACCTACACTGATGTCATGGACATGCAGAATGCTCCCGATCAGATTCTGTGCAAGGCCTTCCCGCAAACCTTGACAAATTCAGCTCGAGACTGGTTTTCTATGATACCTCCAGGATCCATCTCTTCCTTTGCAGATCTTACAGAGAAGTTCACTGCTTTCTTTGCAAGTAGCAAAAGAATCAAGAAGACCGCCGCATCCCTCATGCAATTAAAGCAAGCTCAGAATGAGACGCTGCGAGAGTTCATGACTCGGTTTAACTCTGAAAGACTTCAGATTCCAGATCTTCATATATCATCAGCAATTTCAGCCCTTACCTTGTCTATTCGAGGCCCGAAATTCAGAATGTCCCTGTCCAAGAGCCCACCTTCAAATGTAACAGAACTTCTTCGGAGAGCAGAAAAGTACATAAACATGGAGGAAACACTTTTGTCAGTTCGGGTGCAGGATCAAGGGCATGGGACAGTAGCACAGTCTTCACCATCAACAAAGCAGGGGAGTAAGAGATCAAGATAGGAAGATGAGAAAAATTCTTCCCGAAATAACCATAGGGAGAATGGTCATGGGCATAAGAGTTTAACTCCGCTAAATGCACCACGATCTCACATTCTGATGGAAATCAAAGGACGGGAAGATTTGCGATGACCCAAGCCTATTAAGGGGAAAGTCGACGAAAAGAATCGACATAAGTATTGTGACTTTCACAAGAGCCCGGGTCATACCACAGATAAGTGCAGAACTTTGAAACAGGAGATAGAAGCCCTCATAAAAAGGGGCTTCTTGGGGCACTACATAAAGAGAGACGATAAAGAGCATGGAAAAGGGGAAGAGAATACCATATCCGCTGGCGTCATAAATCTTATCGTCGGAGGAATAGCATTTGGAGGTGATTCGAATAATGCACGAAAGAACCATGCCCGTGCACTGAGTGATCGGGAAGAAAGGTCGGGATGCCATGACCATGAGGTCTTGGACAGCATCAGCTTCAGCAACGCTGACATGGAAGGGATTTCTTATCCTCACGACGATGCTGTTGTTATCAGTGCAACTATCGCCAATTTTGATGTCAAGAGGGTGCTAGTTGACAATGGGAGCGCAGCCAGCATTCTTTCCTTGGAAGCTTTCAATCAGATGCAACTTCCTGAAGATCGGCTTCGACAGGTCATTACTCCCCTAACTGGGTTTGGAGGAGGAACCGTGAAACCCGAAGGCCTAATTGACCTTCCCACTTCACTAGGATCAGAAGAGAAGCGTGTAACGAAGATGACTCCGTGCCAAGTCGTCAAAACTCCTATGGCCTACAATGCTATCTTGGGAAGGCCATTCTTGAACAACCTCAAAGCTATAGTATCAACTTATCACTTGGCAATCAAGTTCCCAACTTCCACAGGCATAGAAACTATTCAGGGAAATCAATCGGTAGACAGAAGTTGCTATATCAACTGCATTGGAAAAAATAAGACATATTTGATGTCAATAGAACTTCGTCTCGAAGAAAGAATGTCGCCAGTAGAAGAGTTGGAAGAGGTTCATGTCTCAGAAGGGAAAAGCTTCACAATTGGGAAAGAGCTCCCCAAAATGATGAAGGAAGATTTATCACAATGTTTAAAGAATAATATCGATGTATTTGCATGGAGTGCTGAAGATATGCCCAGGATAGATCCCGAGCTTGTCGAACACAAGCTGAACGTCATGCCTGACAAGAAGCCCGTGAAACAGCGAAGAAGACAGTTTGCCACAGAAAGAAGGCAGATAATAAAAGAGGAAATAGATAAACTCTTGAAAGTAGGATTCATCAAAGAGGTGAAGTATCCAGAGTGGCTAGCCAATTTGGTCTTGGTAAAGAAGCCAAATGGCAAGTGGCGAGTTTGTATAGACTTCACAGATTTGAATAGAGCATGTCCAAAAGACAGTTATCCTCTTCCCAGGATCGACAGGTTGGTGGATTCCACATCAGGATCCGAACTTTACAGTTTCTTAGACGCATTCTCGGGGTGTCATCAGATTCGAATGGCACAGGAAGATCAGGAAAAAACTTCCTTCATGGCAGATGAAGGAATATACTGCTACAAGGCCATGCCATTTGGGTTGAAGAATGCAGGAGCTACTTATCAAATGTTGGTTAACATGGTCTTCTCCAGACACATCGGGCTTATATTGAAGTCTACGTTGATGATATGATCGTAAAAAGCTCAAGAAAGAAAAACCACATTGCTGACCTTGAGGAAATATTCAGTACACTTAGAAAACATCGGATGAAACTAAATCTTGCAAAGTGCGCCTTCGGAGTAGGCTCGGGAAAGTTCTTGGGATTCATGATCACTCAGAGAGGTATCGAAGCTAATCCAGATAAAATCTCAGCCCTAGCATCCATGGAACCTCCCCGAAACATCAAGGAAGTGCAGAAGTTGACAGGAAGAGTAGCAGCATTAGGTAGATTTATGTCAAGGGCAGCGGACAAGTGTTTCCCCTTCTTCAAAACTCTTCGAGGAAACAAAGACTTCAAGTGGGACGAGGAATGCGAGGTCTCCTTCAGAAAGTTGAAAGAATACTTGGGTACACCTCCGATATTGGTAAAGCCGAATCCAGGGGACAATTTGTTCTTATATCTAGCAGTGTCTGATCATGCTGTGAGCGCCGTTTTGGTTAAAGAAGAAGAGAAGACTCAAAAGCCTATATATTATGTTAGTAAGATGATGTTGGAAGCGGAAACCCGATATAAATTGGCAGAATAGCTCGCACTTGCCCTGGTTACAGCAGCGAGAAAGTTAAGACCATATTTTCAAGCCCATGCAATAACTGTCCTCACAAATCAGCCCTTGAAGCAAATCTTGCAGAAACCAGATATATCCGGTCGTCTACTGAAGTGGTCAATCGAGCTTGGGGAGTATGACATCGAGTTCAAACCTCGACCTTCCATCAAAGCACAGGTCTTGGCCGACTTTGTCGTCGAACTCACACCAAGACCTCGGGGGCCGACAGGTCATGACCGGGAAGAAGCCACATGGACCTTGCAAGTGGATGGAGCATCGAATGCTGCGGGCTCGGGGGCCGGTATCATATTAAAGAAAGATGATGGCACAATGGAAATTCAGTGCGCAATACGGTTTGATTTCCCAGCAACCAATAATGATGCAGAGTATGAGGCCGTAATTTCCAGACTTCATGCAGCTCAACATCTAGGGGGCGAGCATGTCAAGGTCCTTAGTGATTCACAATTGGTGGTAGAACAAGTAAACGGCACTTTCGAAGCGAAAGATGAGAAAATGTCATCTTACAGGATGATGGTCTTGGACTTGCAAAGAAAGTTCAAGTCTTGCTGTATAAACAAAATTCCGAGGTCAGCCAATCACAAAGCGGATGCTTTGTCAAGACTTACTTCTTCCAATCTCGACCACCTGGAGAGGACCGTGTTCATACGAACTCTTCACGAGCCTAGTATCATACAACAACCCGAGGTCATGGATATTTCAGATCAAGAGCCCAGTTGGATGGATCCAATAATTGAATATCTGACATCAGGGAAGTTTCCAGATGACAAAGTAGAAGCCAGAAAAATCAAAGCAAGAGCCCCGAGGTATACCTTGCTGCAGAATACCTTGTTTCGCCGAAGCTTCACACTTCCTTATCTACGATGCTTAACTCCAAAAGAAGCAGCTCTTGCTATGGCCGAGGTTCATGAAGGAATTTGTGGAGGACACCAGGGAGCAAGAGCTCTAGCATTGAAATTAATAAGATACGGGTACTACTGGCCGAATATGAAGAAAGACGCCCTTAGTTATGTGAAAGCCTGTGACAAGTGCCAAAGATTCGCAGCCCGACTACATCAACCCGCGGAAGAACTATTCTCAATATTGTGCCCATACCCTTTCGCCCAATGGGGAATTGACATACTCGGACCTTTCCCTATAGCCCGGGTTAAGTCAAGTTCTTGGCAGTTGCAGTGGAATATTTCACTAAGTGGGTGGAAGCCGAACCGCTGGCTGTGATCACAGAACAAAAATTGGAAGCATTTGTGTGGAAATCAATAGTTTTCCGTTTTGGTCTTCCCAAGACATTAATAACAGATAATGGGCGTCAATTTGAGTGCCAAGCCTTCAAGCAATTCTGGAAGAATCTGGGGATAGAACACAGGTTGACCTCCGTTTCGCACCCGCAGAGTAATGGGTTAGCTGAAGTTACAAACAAACTCATCTTACAAGACTTGAAGACTCGCCTTGGCAGTGCCAAGGGAGATTGGCCCGATCTTCTCCCAGAAGTACTTTGGACCAACCGAACCACGTTCAAAACAGCGACGGGGGAAACCCCATTCATGCTTGCCTTCGAGATGGAAGCCGCTGTTCCCATAGAAGTAACCATTCCAAGCTTCCGTGCTATGGCCACAGGCTCGCCCGACCACATCGAAGGACAGAGAGAAAGTCTAGATCTTCTAGAAGAAGTCAGGAAAAGCGCATCATTAAGAATAGCAGCTTACCAACAGGCCATGTCTAAGAAGTTCAATATCCGAGTAAAGAAGAGGGAATTCAGAATGGGGGATCTCGTCCTTCGCCTCAGTGAGGCTGCCGGTCATCAACCAGGGAAACTTGGGCCTATTTGGGAAGGACCTTATGAAGTCATCCGGAAGGCTGGCAAGGGCTCATACAGCCTCCGCACAATAGATTCAAAACCCCTTCCTCGGCCATGGAATGTGGAGAACTTGAAGCCATACTACAAGTAGTCATATCGAGTTATTTAGTCCTAGTAAGGTCGGGCCTGCGCGCCCATTTTTATTTTTGCTTTCGGACTTGCACGTCCATCAGAGAATATTATGGTCGGGCCTGCGCGCCCATTTTTATTTTTGCTTTTGGACTTGCACGTCCATCGGAGAATGTTATGGTCGGGCCTGCGTGCCCATTGTTTTGTCTTTCAGTGTCCGGGACGGGTACTCTTTTTCCTTTTCCAGATTTTTTCCCAATGGGTTTTTATGGGTAAGGTTTTAACGAGGCCCATTGTTCAGTCCCCTTCAATAAAAGTACTTCTTCCAAAGAATGAGCACTACAAAAATCAGATATCGAAGTAATTTACAAGGTCATTCACATGACTTTACAAATTATTTCCCATCAAATAATTTACAATGTCTCATGGCAAGACTTTACAAATTATTCTTCCACGAATAATTTACAAGGTCTCATGGCAAGGCGTTACAAATTATTTCCCATCAAATAATTTACAATGTCTCATGGCAAGACTTTACAAATTATTCTTCCACGAATAATTTACAAGGTCTCATGGCAAGGCGTTACAAATTATTTCCCATCAAATAATTTACAATGTCTCATGGCAAGACTTTACAAATTATTCTTCCACGAATAATTTACAAGGTCTCATGGCAAGGCGTTACAAATTATTTCCCATCAAATAATTTACAATGTCTCATGGTAAGACCTTAAAAGTTATTCTTCCACAAATAATTTACAAGGTCTCATGGCAAGGCGTTACAAATTATTTCCCATCAAATAATTTACAATGTCTCATGGTAAGGATTTACAAATTGTTCTTCTACGAATAATTTACAAGGTCTCATGGTAAGACGTTACAAATTACTTCCCAACCAGGAATTTAAAATAATTGAGGTCGGTATTACCCGGCCTTACAGAATATCTTTCCTGAAAATTGAAAGTAAAGGGCTCGATCTTATCTTTAAATCAAAGGGTCGAGCAAACGCTATCTTGTTGAGGTCGGTCACTACCCGACCATATGATTTCAAAATTAGTTTCTGGGAATCTTGCAGGAATTGGACAAACATGTCGGTATTACCCGACCTTATAAAATATCTTTTCTGAAAATTCACATGTTAAAAGCTCAAACTATTTTTTACTAACGGAAAGATCATGTTTTAAAATTATCGATCCATAAAATTAGACACAAAACAATAAACACGAGCTTTGACAAAAGAAAAATTTATTATTAACAAAAACCTTGTTACAAAAAGGCCACGAGGTATACCTCGGGCTATACAAGAGAATTGTAAAAGGAAAAAATTCCTACTGCTGCTCGGGGTCACTGGCCTGGGCTTCTTCTTCATCAGAATCGACCTCCACTACGTCTTCCATAAAAGGAGTGAGGTCAAGGTCTTCCGTGCCCAATGGAAATTGAGAGAGCGGGCTGGTATCCAGGTCGGGCGCATTTATCTTGATCCAAGCCCGGGCTTGCCTCATGCCTTGGGAATAGGATTCCAGGGCATAATTATCAACGACAAGGTCATATTCTTCAGACTTCTTGTAAGCCTCGACCGCCGCTACCTTTGCCGCTTCTGTCTCTTCCTTGGCCCAGCGAAGATCTTCAGAGAGTTTGGCATTTTCAGAACGAGCTAGGTCCCGTTCTTGAGTCATCAAGACCAAGTCAGTTTCCATTCTCGTTAACTTCTCTTCAGCATTTTTAGCACGGGTGGCCTCGTACTGAACAGAATGGACAAGCTGACTTGAAGCCTCCCCTCGCCGGACACCTTGGGTTAAAAGACCCCGGCCAATGCTAAGCATCTGTACAAGTTAAATACTTGTGTTATTTCCAGATTAAAGGCAGAATGTAACACAAATGGTAGAAGGTCGTCTTGAAATTACCTTAAGGGCCGCATTTAGAAAATGGTCCACCCCGTTCTCCAGTGAAACTTCATCAGAATATTTTTCTAGTAGACCGGGGTGATAACTCTCCTCCAATTTGGACCGAAGGTCGGCCAGGGTAGGACCCTCTACTGTAGTTTTCGGAGGAGGAGATCTGGAATTTTCTTCCCGAACAGGAGGGCGGCGAACACCTTGGCTGGTCTCGCGCCGAGGTGGAGCTTCCGCGTTCCTCGTTGAAGTTTCACCCGACCCGAACTATGTCTGGCGCGGCCTTTTTTATGGCCGTCTACGGGTAATTCCTCCTTCCCTCCTCCCCTCAGCAGCTGCCCGAGCTCTCTCCTCGGCAGCCTTCCTCAACCTGTCTCCGTCAAAAGCCATACCTGTGAAGGACGAGAATGTATACTTAGATAAAAAGGAATAAGAAGGGGAAGACAACGTTTTCTAATGAAAAAATGAAATCAACTGTTACTTAATTTACAAGGTCGGGTCCTACCGGGCTCCAAGTCAAGGCCGGCCTGACCTAAGATCTCGCTTGTGGTAAGATCTGAAGCCTCCTCGGCCAGAAGTCCGAAGTCACAAATTCTTATGGCATTGGCCAAGAGGTCGGCCATCTCGTCCTCCCCCACATTACCCATTCTATTAAAGTTATCTACTTCTGGTTTCCTAAAGGTTGGCCAAAAAATATTCTCACCTTCCCGAGGCTTGATGTAAAAAAACTTTTCATTCCAATATTTCAAGGAAGAGGGGACCCAGGGCACCTCGAACCTTCCCTTCCCGCATAAATAAACGAAGCAGTTACATCGGGGTAAAAAATTCAAATCTAAAAGGCATTTACATAGGTTTACAGTGGGCTCGATCCCTAGACTCCTACACAAAACAAAAAAGTAAACTAGAATTCTCCACCCGTTTGGAGCCAGTTGCCCGGGAAGAATACTGGCCGTAAAAAGGAAGTCTACAAAAAAAATGATGCAAGGGGAACCTGAGGCCAGCCATTAATGAGTCATGGAATACTACAGTCTCCCCTTCCCGGCAATGATATGACACATCATCATGATCGGGGCCTCGAGAAGTATAACTATCAGAAAGACCAAACTTCCTCATATCTGCCTCGACCATGTGTTCCTTCATCCTACTTTTAAATGTTGGTAACTCTAGGTCGGGGGTTCCCGGTCTCTCATCAAATTCAGGGTTATTGACTTCCTCGTCATCGCTCGACTCATCCCCCCCAGAGGTCGGCGGAGGTTGGTAAAACCCTATTGGCTCTACGTCTAGGGCCTCGTCCAAATTTTTTACCTCCCTAAGGTCCGTAATGTTCACCTGCCTGGCCATTTGCCTAACTAGTAAATTACAGAATAAAATTAACGTCGGGGGAGGTCGAGATTACCTAAAGGTCGTGCTTGGAGTTTTTAGCTCGTGTTAGACGCTCGGGGAGTTGTCTGGTTCTTACTAAAATTGCCAAGTGAAAAGAATGAGATGATAGGGACCACATATATATAGGAGGAAAAAGGCGGGAAAAATTTTGAAATCCCGCCACTCATTTTTGACACGTGGCAGCAATCCAGAAGTGTGGTATTAATGATGACGCGTAAAACAAAGGACAAAACAGTTGGCAAAACACGTCATTAATAAAGGTGACAGCTGTCAGGAGTCAATTGCATTCAGGCATCCATCGCCGATCCCTGATGCACAGGGGCCATTGATCAGGCTATTTTCCGGGATTGTCAGGATGGGCCTATGGACTCCTTCATAACAGGTCGGCCCATCCGTGGCTCGGGTCGGCCTAACGTCCCGGGCTTTGAGTGTCTCGACCAGCGAGCCCTTCTCTCTACAAGCCGGGGGTGTATGGTCGGCCTTATTACCATCCCAGCCCAGAAATGCTCGACCTATCCGATCCCTGCATCCATAAATGGCAACATGCCCGGGCTTTCCCGGCCACTTCAGGATTCCGGGTGTTCACCTTTATGGGCTTTATCAGTGGCCCACCTTCTTGGGCCGTCGAAATAAGACATAACCTATAAGGAATCATCCTAAAAAAGAGGATGTACAATTCTTATAAGATTAGAACTCCTCCTAAAAGGTAAGTTTATAGCAATAAGAACTTCTTCCTAAAATAAAGGAAATTATAGGCTTTTCCAACCCTATAAATACAGCTCATTTGCTCGCATAAATTCATTTATAATTCTTTACGTTTTCCAGTAAAATATTCTCTCTCTATCTTTTTAGAAAACTAATTTTCACACCGGAGGGGCGACGGGAAGAATCCTCCTCGCCTTTTTTGCAGGTCATCCAAGGCGAGCTCGTTGATCTTTCCCAGCAATCGAATATCATCAGATCCTGCCACGTCAATGTTAGGATATTTGACAGCATCAGATTCTACTCACGTTTAACTCATATTTTGGAATCAATTAATATTGTGTTGTCGGTCTAGAAATCCAATTCGAAGTATTATCTTTGTCTCTCTCAAAATCTAGTTAACATACTTCTCAATATTAGATTCTAATATTTCGATTAACAATTTAGTAAGAAAGAGTTTAATCACATAAGACAACTACATGAATTTTAAATTGCAATTTCTCAGTTGAAAAATAATAAAAGTAATACTGAATGTTCTACATTTAATTTCTCAATTAACATGCAACAAATATCAAGAAATTAACTCTCGTTAAACAATTCATGAAAATAAATCAATTTGTTCAATCCGACACAAATAATATAGAAAACAAATCTAAAATAATGAATTAAAACATAAGTCAAAATTAAAAGTACATCATTCGTCCTAACAAATAATCTAGTGAAGAAATATAATTGAAGAATCAACATTAAAAGAAATTGATATAGACATCACCCGAAATATTTAAGAACAAGAGGATTAGGTTGAATTGTTCCAATCTTTAATCTCCAACTTCAAGAACCCAAAATGTTCTCTTCTTGATCTTCAAGGAATTTCTTGTGCTCTCATTGAATCTCTTTGATAATGCCTCAATAATCTTTGAAATTGTGTAGAGATATGTGTATATTATTGTATGAGAGATTCCTTTTAATGTCTGCCCATATGCTTGATTTATAAGAGGTGAGATTATGTCAAAAAAACGTCCAAATTGAGTTTCAAAAGAGTACAATCAAATTAGAAAAGTTGATAAGTCGAGTGCATTGTCATTTCAAAGTGCATTGAAAAATTAACTTAAAGGACTACAACTTTTTTAGATATATAATTCTTGTAGAGATGACAAAAAAATTCGATCCGATTTGTTGATTTGTCAATCCGACTCGATCCGAAAAAATCTCAATTCGTGGATTGACGGATCGGATTTGGATCAGGGGTGATCCGATCCGATTCGACCCGATCCGCGATTCGATTTATTTTTTTAAAAAATATGCAAAAAATTTTAATTATTAAATCTAAAGTATATAATATTTTATTGATTTTGGTACAAAATATCGAATCCTCTATATAAGTAATGTTTTGTTGTATGAATTAGATATTATATTAGTTATTTTATCAATTACGTATTGATTTGTTTGTCATTAACGAAAATATATAACGAATTTTTTTTAATGTTCACGATCCGAGATTTTCACTGTTTGATCCGGTTTGAAATTTCGCAGGGCGAATTTGGATTGGTACTGATCTACTCCAATCCGCCCCGTTGTCATCATTAAATTCTTGTAATTCAGACGTTTACTATGCCAAAATGGGTCTTAGCCTAAAAATTTTGGTTTGTGAAAATACTTGATTATATTTTAATGTTCACTCCTTTGACTTTTAATTACATCTAATTGATCCCTAATGATCTTCAATAATGTTTTGTGGTCCGTATCAACTATTGTTTTTTTCACTTAGATCCCCGAACTTTGATATTTTTTATTTTTCGTCGTACTTTGACCAATTTCACTTCTTATAGAAATTACCCCCAAACTTGATTATAAACTACAACAATCAAAACAAACACATATAATTAACGTAAAAATACTCCAAACTAGTCCATGTTTAATGGTCAGGATAAGTGTAAAATCACATTTATCACTCGACCGAAAAATAACATGACTGGGAGAATCTAAAAGTGTGTCGAATCCGGGTGAAACTGAGCCCTAAAATTGTTGCCCTACCATTGATGTCAAATCTCGTTTGTAGATTTTGGTTTATTCTCTGCGGTTAAACGTTTGATTTCTGTGAGTTATTTTTAATATATTCAAAGAATATGATTTAACGATCACACCAAGTCATGCAAGAACTAGAAAAAGAAGAACCATAAATCTGTTGCAAAGCAAGGGAACAATGTTGTTGTTATTATTATTATTATTATTACTACCCTATTTATGAATAAAAATGTTTTAAATTTTACTTTTGAATTGAGTAGTTAAAATGTAGAGTTGTGTAATTTACTCATTGAAAAATAAGTGAAATTGAATCAATTTGAATGATTACATAATTACAACTTCATTTTTTTTAGAAGAACTAGTTTTTGTGCGTGCGTTGAACGAATATTGTCAATATTTTCCTATTTGAGAAGTTTCAAATAATGATTTCTTATTTGATACTCCCCATATCCCATAAAGATAAACTTATTTCTAATTTTAAACGGATTAAGAAAACATAATTATTATATGTTGGAACTATAAATTTGTTTATATTTTGCCTAATATATCCCTACATTAAATAATAAGTACTTCATATGTGTTGATAGCAATGTATATTAAATAGGGGTATATTAAAAAATTAAGACATTAATACAATCTCAATAAGGAAAGTAACGTATAATTTGGGATAAACTAAAAAGGAAAACGAAAGAAAAAATTAATGAAAGATGAAATATATTTCTAATGGATCATTTTAAATGACTAAATTTTTTTCTACATTTTAGTAATTCGAAAATAATGTAACAAAGTATTGTGCGAAAGCTTTACATCAATATTAAGATATTGCTATTACGACTTTATTTGAACCCTCATAATTAACTAACGAAAAAAATAAGTAATACAAAACGATAAAAATAGGAATATGAGAATGTTTCTATAAAAATGTCCAAGGTAATCTTTGGACAGGTGACCGAATAGTGCATTAAATATAATTGTTGTCCGCATAGTGTTTAATTGAATGAATAGTGCCTAAATTTAATTGGATGAATATTGCCTAATTTGATGGAAAATTTGGGCAATTTGCCCGCATTGTGTTTAATTGGATGAATAGTGCATTCAATTGTTGTTCGCATAGTGTTTAATTGAATTAATTAACTAACGAAAAAAAGTAATACAAAACGATAAAAATAGGAACATGAGAAACTCTTCATAAAAATGTCCAAGGTAATCTTTGGACAGGTGATCGAATAGTGCATTAAATCTAATTGTTGCCCGCATAATGTTTAATTGGATGAATAATGCCTAAATTTAATTGGATGAATAGTGCCAAATTGATGAAAAATTCAAGCAATTTGCCCGCATAGTGTTTAATTGAATGAATAGTGCATCCAATTGTTTTCCGCATAGTGTTTAATTGGATGAATAGTGCTTAAATTCATGGGAAATCAGGGTAATTTGCCCGCATAATATTCAATTGGATGAACAGTGCCTAAATTGGATGAATAGTATTTAATTGCAATTGGATGAATAATAGTGCATCCAATTTTTGCACAAATAGTGTTTAATTGGATGAATATTAATGCCTAAATTGGATAAATAATTTTTAATTGCAATTGAAATATTGCCTAAATTAGATGAATAATGTTTAATTACAATTGGATGAATAGTGTCAATTACACATTCAATCGTTTATGTATAGAGAGATAGTGTCTAAATTGAATGCATAATATTTAATTGTAATTGGATGAATAATAGTACATCCAATTGTTGTTAGCATAGTGTTTAATTGGATAATAATACGTAAATTGGATGAATAGTTTTTAATTGCAATTGAAATAGTGCCTAAATTTGATGAATATTTTTTAATTGCAATTGGATGAATAGTGTCAATTGCACATTCAATTTTTCATATATAGAGAGATACCGTGTAGTAGAGTGAGAAAAAATATGGAATTAAATGTGGAAGTCATTATAGGGATGCAATATTATTGTTAACATAAAAATAGTGAAATTACTATGATAAATATTAAATACGAGAGGAAAGTGGATAGTTTTCAACAAGTTGCAAAACATAGGTATATTTCATTATTATTATGCAGAATAAAATAGTGTAGAGTCTAATTACTCCATTTAGGTTTGGTTTAATCTCGGACTAGACTAGGCCCATTTTTGTAACAATTTTAATCTAAATTTTAATGTAAGTTAAAGTTAACAATTAATTTCAATGAAAATGTTTTAAACCTTAACTGAAAAATACAGTCGGAGGAAAAAAATGAAAAATACGTAACTTCTCTACCCTTCTTCCCCAACAACCGCTACCACAGTTGTTGCTCGTCTTCTTCCCCGCACGTCCGGTCACGGTCACCTCCAAGCCCTTTAACTCCTATTTCATCCAAAGCCACTAGCAAGCCAAATTGGAGGCTGGCGGCGTTCGCGGTGACGATTTACCATTTTTATGGTTGTTGAGGTTTGTTGTCGATGGAGGGTGTGTGTATATATGTTGCGGCTGGGAAGTGTTCTCCAGGATTGATCATTGGTTGTGAAATTTCACTGAGATGATGGTGTTGAATTTAGGCTGTACTTGTGAGTGTTGTAGAACCGACTGATGATACCATCGTGCTGACAGATTGGTGGTGTTGGAGAAGAAACGTTGCAGCGGCGACTATGCACGAGCTCCCAGTGTGAGACATGGCTGGGGACTTGTTCTCTAGTAGTGATGGATAAATAATCAGAATGATTGGAGGACCGTTGGCCGATGACAAAACAGATGGGGAACAAAATAATGCATGAGGTGTGTTTGATTTTATGCTTGGGACAAAGTATCATAATATTTTTGTAAAGTATCAAGATGTGATACCAAGATTCTGCCTTAAGTATCATAAGGATTTGAAAAAGTTTTAGATTATGATTCTGCCTTGGGTGTGATTTCATTTTTGGGCTGCATTAAGTTTGGTCCAACTTATCAGTAGTGTCAATTTCATCCTCTTACTTTTCCTTAGCATTAATTCATCCTCCAAGTATTTTCAAAGTTAAACTCATCCTCCAACTATTACACAACATCAAAATCATCCTCAAACTATTCACAATTGTCCATTTCATCCTCTAAATACCCACTAGCATCAAATTCATCCTTCAAGTAATTTTGGCCCAGTTTGACTCATAATTTCGTATATTTTTTATTTCATATATATATATATATATATATATATATATATATATATATATATATATATATATATATATATATATATATATATTATAAAAAACCGACTTACATACCATGATCTACTTACATCTATTAAGAGTTATTTTACTTGTACACCCATGTTTATATTTTGGATGACTTTAATAATGAGGAGACATGCCACTTCACAAAAATTCGATATCTTAGTAAGACAAGAGCCTGACTATGCGAAATAGACAAAAACGAAGTTGGGCCAGTAATTCCCTAACTAAGAATGAACTCCTCCCTACTACTTTGGCACCTTGATGTCTGCTTTTCGTCACCTGGGACTGTAGTATGTTTCATGGGTTAGGTTGTTCTGGAATTGATCTAGTACCTACAATGGATACATTTTGTAGCACCCAATGTGGGTGTGATGTTGTCACGTGTCCCAAAAAATATATATAAGGACATGTGGCAGCATCACAACCACATCACTGTGGGCACTAGATTGAGACTGTAGGTTCTCCTAATAAAGCAATACGTGAACTGAGTTCATAACTTCATGAGATAATTTGATGTCTGAATGTACATTTGAGTGTATATTTATCCTTTATCAAGAAAAGAACCCTTCTATGTGTTAGAGCATCTCCAGTCGTGGTGTAAATTACACCCACAATAATCACTTTTACATCTCAATATACATCTCATTGGATCTATATCAAAATTCGGGTCCAATCAAAGATGTAAATTAAAGCTTACAAATTTCATTATTTTTTTATTTTGCACAAATATTCTTGCTCGTAAATTTATTAAATTATTTTTTTTAGGTGGTATCTATTTATATGTAAATTACGAACAAATCGATCTAAAATATTGAAATTTGGTTAAGGAGTTAAAAAACTAATTTTAATTTGAAAAACCTATTAAAAAAGCTTTAAAGAGCTTGCATTAACTTTATCCCCATATATGGGGGTCATATCCATATATATGGGCATTTAATCGTAAAGTTTCTAAAAATTCAGCACAAAATGTACTACTGAGTGGACTATAGCAGATGTAAAATTGGATGCAAATATGCATTCAAATATGTATTTTTGACCGAAAATATAAAATATATCTAATTTACAATTCATCATTGAAGATGGTTTCGACGAATTTGAAGTGCTAAATCACCGATTAGGTGTAAAATATACAATCACTTCATATGCTCTTACCAAGGTGTTGTGCCCAGTACTTCCATAGTGATTATTACTTGTCAAGAAAATGATAGTTTTTGTAAAACTTGCTCTAGAAAAGTCAAACAATGCAAAGGACAAATGACCATTCAAATTTTAAAATTTGGCCACCTCACTAAAATCATGTTATCTTTGCATCCTACGTGGTGACTATCTTTATTCAAATTCATCAATGATTATTAGATCTTATTTATCCAAGAATATTATAAATATATATTTCTTTTGGTACAGATAAAATTAATAAATATTAGCAGAACATTTATAGATCCAATTTTTATTTTTCATATGCATGAGCAGATAATAGAGAGAATTAAGATTTGCTTAAATAAATTTGGCTACATTAAATTTTTTGTCACTAAGTTGAGTTTACTATATATAAGTCGAAAATAACGATTCATCCTAAATTATCATCCCTTGTTTGACTCCCATTTTGAAAAACTCATTTTCTCGAAATTAATTTTCAACAGTACATCTTTCAATAAAATAATTTTTATGTAAATCTATATTTTTCCCTAATTTTTAATTAACCACATATTCTTAAATAAATAACATTTCTGACAAAATCTATTTTTAAAGAATTTCTACCAAATAGGGACAAAATTTGACCCGACACTATTAAGAATTAATTTTGTCATGTTTTAAATAAGTTTGTTGAAGACTAAGTCTTTAGCAGTTGGTTAGAAGTCTTCTTAGTGGTTCAAATATTATAGCTTACTGACAGATTATCTTGTAATTCAGTTCAACTTTTTGGCTCTAAATAGCCCATTGTGAACCGTAGCATTAATTATTAGATTTCTATTGTTATAAAGTCTTCCTCTATTAAGTTCTTAAAACAAAAAAGTGTAAGGCAACAATCATTTTCTCTTCTATATTTCCTTATTGTTTATTAGTGGTATCAAAGCCAAGGTTTATAGTAGGGAGACTTCTTTATAAAAGCTTCTACCTTTACTCAATTCTGAAATTCTAGGGAAAAGGGAAAGGGTAGAGGTAGAGAAAGGGGAGGTCAAGGAAATAGAGATGGAAGGCAAAATCAACATTCCAAAATGGATGATGAGCAAAGCAAGGACAAACACTATCAACATTCAAAAATAGATGATGAGCAAGTAAGAGAAGTGGATGGGATCAACAATTTGAAAAATCTAAGATAGAATGCTACATATGTCATGAGTTTAGTTACTATCGCTCAGAATGTACTGCAAAATCTCCTAAAGACAGAGAAAGATTGGAGAAGTCAAATTTTGCAGAGGAAGAAGAAACACTACTAATGGCTTATCATAACAATGATGAAACAATCTTTGATGTTTGGTATGTGGATTCTGGTGCCAGCAATTGCATGTGTGGTAGTATTTCTTTTATGTTCTCGACTTAAAAAATAATTTGTTGAGTGCTGGTCAGTTCTAGAAAAAGGCTATGAAATATCTACGAAAATAGAGATTGTTAAATATTTGATCCTTCAAGAGGTACTATTGTTGTTGTTCCAGTTAGTTCAAACAAGTTGTTTCCATTGAATATCGAAACTACCCGATCTTGCTTAATGGTTGAAGCTAACGATTCTTCTTGGATTTGGCAACATACCTGTCTCAAATTGTAAGAAAGATTGGAGAGAAAAAAAATGTATTGGAGCTGATTCATTCTAACATTTGTGGGCTAATAAATCCATCTTCAAATGGGGGTAAACGCTATTCAATTATCTTTATTAATGATCATACATGAAAAACTTTGGTTTCTTTTTAGCAAGAGAAATCATATCTTTTTAGTATAGTTAAAAGTTTGAAGGCATTTGTTGAAAAACAATTAGGAAAAGCAGTTAAAACTCCCCGTATTGATTGTTGTGGAAAATACTGCTCAAAAGTATTTGAAAACTTTTGCGATGATCAAGGAATTCAAAAGGAACTCACAACTACCTATACTCCATAGCAGATTGGTGTATCAGAGAGAAAAATATAGAACCATCCTTAACATGGTGAGAAGCTTGTTGGCGAGAGGAAAAGTCTCAAAGAGTTTTTGGCTGGAGGTAGTAAATTGGAGCATTTATTTGTTAAATAGAAGTCCTACTTTCTTTGTTCAAAACATGACACCTGAGGAAGCTTGAAGTGGGTGCAAACCAGGTGCAGACTACTTTAGAATATTTGGTTGCATTGCTTATGAGGCATGTCCCAGATAAGAAAAGAAAAAAGCTAGATGACAAATAAGAAAAATAAATTTATCTTGGCGTTAGTTATCAGTCAAAAGCTTATAAGTTGTAAAATCCTATCACCAAAAAGATTGTAATCAGCTGTAATGTAATTTTTTATGAAGGAGAATTCTGGTCATGTAGTGATAATGCAACACAACAAATACCAGCAGTTTTTGATGATGAATATGATGAGAAAAAATGATAGTCTACTGATGTTATGCAACAATTAGCCATCAATGAAATTGTTTTAGTAGATTTTCATAGCACACCTATAAGTGTAGCCCAATTAGAAGATGAACAACGACTCCAATGTGTTAGAAAAAGACATGCTTGGATGACTAACTATGAGGTATTCGATTCAAATAATTATTGTAATTCTCTTATACATTTTGCTTTATTTTCAAATTGTGATCCAGTAGTTTTTGAAGATATTGTAAAAAATATGAGTTCGTGAAAATCTATTGATGCCAAAATTCCATTTACCGAAGAAACGACACTTGGGAGTTGGTGTTATCCCTTGATGCTCAAAACTTATGTTTTTTAGATGGATGTAAATTCGGAATTTTTGCATGGGAAATTGGAGGAAGAGGTATACATTGATCAACCTCTCGGGTATGAGATAATAGGATGCAAAAATCAAGTATACAATGTAACGATCCATTTTTTCCAACCTTTTTTAAATTAAAATTTTGAAAATTTTAACTCATGTATCAAGTATCGATTCATTCAGAAGCAAAATCCTAGAATTTAAAATATGTGATCAATGTATCGATATATTAAAAACATGTGTTGATACTTACAGAAACTCAGGTAAGGTTTATGCGTGGCTGAGTTGTGTTGCTGGACTTAACAGACCTAGCAACTTATCATGCATGTAAAGGAGGACGTCATGTAACTTCCCAGCTCCTGCTTATAGAATGAATGAATCCTCCAAGCTAGTTTAGGCAATCATAACCTAGGAATTCAATTTTTTTAATCTTGAGAAAATCAAATTTTTGTACTATAAATAGGGGGATTTGTGATGATTTAAGTTAATAAGGAAAGACTAACGAAGAATCCAGATACAGACGTGAGAAAGAGAGTGGATTTGAATCCCTTTATTTTCCCAAAAATCTTCAAAGGTAGTCTTCAAATTTTAAAATTTCAGCTTTGTGAAAGTCTTTTTAAAACTCATATTCATGATGCTGGCAAAGGTTCTGCAAGAATTCTGGATCAACAACGAAAGAATTCCGTTGAATCAAAACTCAAAATAGTTCCTCATGTATCGATATATGATGAACCAGGATCTAAATATATATCGATACTTTTATTAAATTCAGTATAACAGAAGTTTGATTTTTGTTTCTTTCTTGACTTTCAGGTTCTAAACAAGGCAAGTAATATTTCAATAGTCTTAAATGCTACTTCGTGCAAAATTATTGATGTTCATCTTGTTCTTGTCCTATTGAGACATTTTTCTTGCATTATTACATTTCATTTTGTTATCCTACTTGATGTAACCTTAGAGCTCTTGAATTGCTATACTTGAAATATGGGAAGTTGCTTCTTGCTCGAATCACATGATACTAGTATCAGGGTTATAAATCCTGCTTGAATTATTGTGTGCACGAGGTAACATATGTTTTGGAATACGATCTCGCTCGAAACTCATGCTTTAAAACTAATAATTTTGTTACTTACTGAATACCGTTGTATTCATATTTTTCATGTTTATTGCAGATGCTTGATCGTGCTTATTTTAAATCCACTACTCGGGGGAGGAAAGCCTCGGATGACGGTCTGACTCGTATGTACATCATGGAGACTGAAATCTGGAGTTATCCTCCGGACCATCCCACCTTGTATCGCTACGAATATACAACGATAAAAGTAGAATAATATGATATATATACGCTTGAGTTAGTTTATAAAGATGATTTTAATTTTACTAACATGTAAACGGCTAGGGCACGAGGTTTATTTTGGAAAGTATGTAAAAACCTTGAAATCGGATTTAGAATAACATGTATATGTAAATTATGCAATTCTTTTATTTTATAAAAGTTATGTTTTATGTATTGATACTTGTATATAATTTTATCTAACAAATTTTTAAATTTTAAGGTAATTATATAACTGTCATGTATCGATACATGCAAAAAGATGTTTAGTAGATCTTATGCTTTAACTGAGTTGTTAAAGAATGTTCTATTATAAATTCTGTTCATGCGATACTCATAAGTTCTAAGTTATCTAAAATGCCTATCATATTTATATTTCATAAACTAAATACATATAGCATAATATAGATGGATTATTCTCGAAGTTTTAAAATAAACATCTACCTTTTTTTAAGATATCTAGCTTATTAAATTCCAGACTTGGTATTATCCATTTTTACGTCCACCCTTCATTTCAATATTAGGAATATTCAATTGCAAAGTTTTATGATTATGATTCCTACCAATGTTAAGCTAAAGTAATTACTAAATGAAAGACAAACATTGCAGTTTTCTAGATATCTGTTTCTCTGTTGTCCAATATCAATACTCACAGGAAAATAGCAATGTCTAGTTTTATATAAAACAAACATTGCAAAGTTTTACTATTATTAGGAATTTTATGGGCTACATACAAACTAAAAAGACATTATATGGACTAAAGCAAGCACATAGAGGTTGATATAGTTGTATAGATGCTTGCTTCAAAAAAAAAAAAAAGTTTTCTCAAATCTCCATATGAGCATACACTATACAAAATCCAGAATAGATGGAAAAATGCTTATAATGTGCTTATATGTGACGACCTTATCTATAGTGGGAATGATGAAGTAATGTTTGCTGATTTTAAGAGATTTATGATGAATAGATTTGATATGATAGATTTGGGGTTGATGCAATATTTTCTTGGCATTGAAGTAGTGCAATCTCATGCTGGTATTTTTGGTTCACAGAAAAAAATCGTCCTTTGAGATATTGGACAGTTCAAAATGAAATATGTCAATTCAGTTTGTACTCCACCTGAATATGGCTTAAAGTTGATAAGAAATGATAGAGAAAAGAAGACAAATGCGACTCTTCACAGGTAGATGGTTGGGAGTTTGATGTATCTCACTTCAATAAGGCCTCACATAATGCATGTTATTAGTTTAATCAGTTGATACATGGAAAATCCATCTGATAACAATCTTTTAACCACGAAGAGGATTTTTCGTTAGTTGCAAGAAACTAGAGATTGAGGATTGTTCTATAAGAAAGGTGAAATGTTAGAACTAATCGATTTTACAGACAGCGATTATGCAAGAGATCAAGATGTTAGAAGAAGCACTTCAAGATATGTTTTTATGCTTGGTATTAGGGCTATGTCTTGGTCATCTAAGAAGCATCCAATTGTAACTTTATCAACCACTGCCTATCAAGTTAATTGGAAAAGTTCTCGAAGAGCTACATTTCAAACAATTTAAGTGTTTCTAACAATTAATTCCATCCATTCTCATTCTATTAGGAAACGCGCACGATAGAAACACCAATTGATTTACCTCAATTTAGAATTGGGCATGCAACCTGTGGTCAAAGCCGTAATTCAATTCAGATTCTAATCAATTCCCAATAATCGAGGCGGTTGAAGTAATTTCAATTTAACTCCTTAACTTTGGAAATTTGAGGCAAATACCTAACAATCTTCACCTTGTCGAACTCCGAGCTTTTCATCGGCTCATAAGGGTAGGCGTGGATTGGATTGGGTCGGTTTTTTGTCCAACCCGAGCCCAACCCACTATGGCCGGGTTGATAAAAAATTAACCAAACCCAACCTAAATATGAGTTCCAGCCCAGCCCAGCCCAATCAAGTTTTGGTATAGTTGGGTTTGGTGGTTTGAGCTTTGGTCCAATTAACAAAAAATCTTGAAATTTAAAAAATTAAGCCCATAAATCAACTATTAACTCAAATCAATTATGTACAATATAATAAGCTCAAATATAATAAATTGAATACTTTCTAATAAAACTAAAATATGTTCAAACCATATTTGAATTTCATCCAAATTATAAAATGTGCTTGAGATTCTTGAAATTTAAATGGTCCTATTTTTTAAAAAATTTGTTGGGTTGGGTTGGGTTGGGTCGGGCCGAGTTGGGTTTTTTTATCTAACCCACAACCCAACCCAACTCGACCAAAATCTTTTTGTACAACACAACCCAACCCAACCCAACCCAACCCGATTTTCATCAAAAACCGACCCAAACCGATCGGCTTGGGCGGTTTTAGCGGGTTGGGTGGGTTAATGTCCACCCCTATTGGCTCATGTCGAAACAAATATTGCTGAAAGATTATGGTGTAATCCCATTTTTGGCTTTCCCTGCGAGCTCATAAGCCATCGAGATCAATTTTACCACATACCTTGCATTAATGCCAAACCAATACTTGTGTGCAAACTCATGCACCCACTAATAAGAACACGTCCTCTCTCATGTCAAATGGCTTCATGCTATGAGGATGTCCCATCTTACTCAGAGTTTATCACCACCACTCTCCACTAGGAGAGTTGCATTGTCCACTGACGAGGCTCCGCAAGTGCACGGGTCGCGCAAGTAATAAAGTGGATTTTAAGTCCGAATATCGTTCCCACAGAGATTGTTTTAAATCGTATTTTAGACTACTACCTTAACCGGAACGAGAAATTGTTTAAATTTGAGAATTTTGAATTAAAATTAAACTAGAAAGAACGAGGAAATTTGATTTAGAGAAAATATGAGAAAAACATGCTAGAATTGAGAATCCACATTTATTCCATTAATTACGCATTAAATTAAACATCTAACAATAATTCACGAGGTTTTGAAAATCCATATTCCTAATATTGTCAAGACTCCCTTTCGGACAAGAATCAACACCTATTTCTATACACAATCCGACTATATTTCTATGACGAATCTAAATGTATAGAAAAGCATTACAAGTTTTGTGAATACTATAGCAGATAACACAAAGCATAGGGGTATATTTCTATCCCCTATCGGACTTTGTGGCAATTGATACAAGTCTAATGAAATCTCAATCTTTCGAACTTAAGAAATCACTACCTAAATTCATACAACTAGTGATCAAGTAATTGCATGATAAAAAAGATTAAATCAATTGCTCAAACCCATGAATTATGAAATTAAATGATAATCAATACATAAAATCCGGAAATAAATGCTTCATCACAATTCTAACATTCAAGAACTAGCCTAGATACATAATTGAATATAAATCACAAAAGGAATGGATAGATGTCACCCTATTCATGCCCTTGATCTTCGTTCTTCAATTGTGTCTTGGGTTGGAGTGGATCCCTTCGCAATCCGACAGCGTTTTGGCCTCTCTTCAATGAATTGGGAACCCCTAATTTCGTGCCTTAGGTCTGGTATATATAGATGTTCATGAGAATTAGGTTAATTATAGAGAAAACTGCTGAATTCCGCGTAAAAAGCCCAGCTGAGGCCCAGTCGGGACTACCGTGCGGCCGCACGGTTCAGAAACACGCGGTCGCATGACTCTGCAGGTAAACTTCAGTCGCCGAATTTTCTGACCGTGCGACCGCACGCCTTTTTCAATCGTGCGGCCGCACGGTTGTAATTCCGGCTGCAATTTTTATCTTTTAAATTCTGCAACTTGGTCCCTGTCTTTTAATTGCACAGCAAGTCCTCCAACTTCTGATTGTTGTAATTTAACCCCTGAACTTCTGATTTCTTCCAAATTCGATTTTTTTCTTCAAATTAGCTATTTGATTGACTGCATCAATTCTTAAATTGCTCACTTTGACCCCTTTTACATCCAATTGCTCAATTTTCGCTTCAATTCCTTTATTTTCTCGACTTTGGGATTATTTCTGAAATGTAAACAAATAACACAAAATAAATAGCGAATATTCTAAAACAAACATATAAAATCCTACTTTTAGGATAGAAATAAGTGTATAAAATACACTTATCAACACCCCCAAACTAGAACTATTGTTCGTCCTCGAACGAAATAAAACTAAACTATAAATGTAAAACGGCAAAATAAAAAATTATGTTTTTGCTTTTGTCAACCTATTTACCATGCGGTTCAATAATCCATATTGACGATTCTCTTTAGACAAAGAAATATGAACAACATAAAATATTTTCATTCATCCGATGCTCAACTTCATTGTGTGTGTGTGAATAGCCAAAATCAACCGCAAACTTATGCAAAAAAATAAACTTGACAATGTGTGACTTTTTATGCAAAAGTAAGCCCGAATCCCATGTGGTCAACAATGATTTTCTTTTAATTTTCCTTACCCTCTCATGGATGATCACAACCTTATTACTTTTCTCTCATATCCCGAGGTCTTTCCTATTGCTGTGGTTTCTAAACATGTATAAATCGCATCTTTCCACACAAGGCAGTTAGTACTAGACAAGTATGCACGACAGACCAAGAATAATTAACAACATGTTAGGAATTTCAACCAACAAAGCTTATACCATTTTATTCTATTTTTCTTTCATATGGACGACTTTTTCTTTTAATGTCCTTGTCTTTTACCATCTTTGTGCAATACTTTTCATACTTGCTTTCTATATGACCCCTGTAGCGAGTTTTAGGTCGGCAGCTCCCAACTCAGTTGAGCTTAGGGTACCAGGTTCAGAGATCCCCTCAGACTTAATTACCCGAGTCATAAAGGCATAAACAAAAAAGTTAAAGATGTTTTAACGTCTTATGTGTAAGTCCACTCTCCGTACTTGCTTTCTAGTTGACCCCTGTAGCGAGCTTTCAGATCGGCAACTCCCAAACCAGTTGGCTTTAGGGTACCAGGTTCAAAGAACCCCTCAGACTTACTTGCTCGAGTCAAAAAGGCATTTGAAGAGTAGAATAAGACCTTCAACATTTTTCTGTTTTTATGCTGGTTATTATGGTTTATACCCGTTGATCGAAATCCCTTACACTAAAGATGTACAATTTAAAATTCCAAATCTTAAATCCATCAATGCATACTCATACTAACCTTCCCACCCCCAAACTGCTTCTTGAGTAGTTTGGTTCTACATTTCAGGTCGGGATCTAATTACTTAAGGTTTAGGATTTTTCAATCAATTCTATGTTCAAAGTGCACAAGTTTACCCCACAAGTATCAAGCATCTCCCTACACAAGTTTTTATTTGAAATGGCTATGTGCTCAAATTTGATGAAAGTCTTACATGGATGAATGTTAAGAAAAATTTAATTCACATATTGTTCAATTTTCTAATTAAAGCACAAAAGTCAATTCAACTTATGTCATAAGCAATAAATAAGTCAACAAAATTTTTCAAATTTTTCATTTTTTATGATTTTTTTTATACCCAAAATCGAATGAATGTGTATATGAAAGTACATGAATGAGATTCCCACCCCAAACTAGAACTATGCATTGTCCTCAATGTATTCAAAACAAATAAAGAAAATAAACACAGAAATAACAAAGAGGGTTAATGTACTTCCCGGGTTTGGAGAGTTGGTATTCCCATTTTTGAAGCTTTGACTTGCATGTTTTGTTGGATGAGATGACCCCTTACTTCTTTTTCCATGTTTGACGTGAATTGTCCCATGATGATATGTTCCTTGCAAATAAACATTAATGATCATTAGAAGCATAATTATTACATAGGAACTAAGGAAAATCAACACAACACACCCAAACTAGGACTTAAAAAAAATTATGAAATTTTTGAAAAGTGGTCGACCACTGATTTTCAACCCTTGACATCGCCTCGAAAAAGTGAAAATTTCCCGAGACATGTCCCAGGCATATGAAAGAACATAATTTGGTCTACAACATATCAAAAATTCAGCAAATTTGGAGTTCATTTGGGTCATGAAAGGATGTGACAAAGTAGGTGACATGAAGATGGAATTGGTGCTGTGATGCCTTGCAATGAGGTGCATTGAAGTGCAAAGATGTTCATGTTGAGTTTCATGCCTTAAAAGAGTATAAATAGTGATTGAATGATACACAAATGATGTATAACGTGTTATGAAGGTGATCATCCAAAAAGAATTGCGAAAACTCAACAAAACATTCATTGTAGCATTTTATCGAGCACCTAGCATGCCTATGAAGAAATCGATGAAAATCATAGAGTTAGAGACTTGAATTAATCCAAAATTTTGTGCCTAATAAACATAATTCAATCTCTCCAATTTCTAGCCAAAGCCCATCACCATCAATTCACAATATCAATTTTCACAAAGAATTTGAAGAACACAAGAATTATGCACAATCATAAAAATTGGTGAAAAATTCTTATATTTTTAACGTTTTGGAGGCAATGCAACATATGAATTGAAGTTAAAATGATGTGCAAACTTAGGGGAGTAGTTGGGGATTCAATGTTGGGCGATTTGGGGGAGAAAAAACGGGTTTGAAGTAGTTAAAATGAAAGTTTTGGCATAATATATACAATCTGTCGTTTCTGCCCAGAAAAGTACCGTGCGACCGCACGGTTGTAACACCGTGCGACCGCATGGTGTTAATGGACAGTGACTTGAACGTTTTCAAAATTTGAGTTTTGGACCCTGTTTTCGACCCCAAAATGCCTTCTAATGCTTGCAACTAACCTCCACACTATATGTACATGTCCTAAGCTAGATTCTCAAGTGGAAGATTGTAATAAAAATGACAAAACAAATAATAATGCAATGGAAACTAAAAGTGCAAAAATGTGCAAAATAGAATACTAGAATTATCTAAAGTACATAACAACTCAATGCATGCACTCTAAATACACTAGTACTCCTAAAATGCAATGTCAAGTAACTAAACAACAATCAAGCAATAAAATAGCTCAAAAGCAATAAACAAAATAACTAAAGAAAAGGGTTTGAAAAATTGGGTTGCCTCCCAACAAGCGCTTAATTTATAGTCTAGAGCTAGACTTTTTGCAAATTGCGTTGGTCGTTCAAGGAACTTTAAACAAGGCTTTTGATGACCTTCTTCCCTTGTGTCGGTTGAACTTGTACCAATTTTCATTCCTACTCCAAAAGCTCACCTTGCCTATGTCATGTATCTTGATGTCACAAATTGATTCAAACTTCAATACATAAACTTCAATCATCTCGTCTGTGCCAATGACGAAATCAATTATTGCGCAGTCAATGGAGTTGGAGGATTGCATGGTACAGTCTGCATCTTTCAACGTCTCTGTTTTTGTTTCCCTTATTGTGATCAACTCCTCTATTTCCATATGATTTTTTTCTTTGATTGAGGTTTCATTGAGCTTGATGTCCAGATCCTGAATTGTTGACAATGAGACGGTGGCATCTTCATGACAATTATTTTCCTCTTGGTCTGTTTGTTGAAAGCCCGGTAGAGGTGATTCCCTTAATTGATGTTCATTTACGCTTGGTAAAAGAAACACCTCACATGGCAAATCAAGCACATCAAATTTAGTTGAGAGTGAGACAAATAATGAAGCAGGTAATGTATCCAGGATAGCTTCATTAACTTCATATTTGGATTTTAAATCTCGTAGTCGCTCTCCTATGATAAAATCTGCTACTAACATATCATCCTCTTCAACTCCTTCAACTATCAATAGTTGTTCCCTTATGAGGAAATCACGTACAGACATTGCGTTGAAGTCAACCACAGCCATCTCTAATGTCGAGTATCAAGACCTAAGAAGAAAACATGACAAATAGTGATGAACTAAAAAGAAACTAAAAATAACAGAAATAAACTAAAAATGAACATAAAGCGGTAAAAAGTCCGAATTAGTGAAAGTAATCTAAGAATAAATTTAAATAACAATCCCCGGAAACGGCGCCAAAAACTTGACGACGCTCCGCAAGTGCACGGGTCGCGCAAGTAATAAAGTGGATTTTAAGTCCGAATATCGTTCCCAAAGAGATTGTTTTAAATCGTATTTTAGACTACTACCTTAACCGGAACGAGAAATTGTTTAAATTTGAGAATTTTGAATTAAAATTAAACTAGAAAGAACGAGAAAATTTGATTTCGAGAAAATATGAGAAAAACATGCTAGAATTGAGAATCCACATTTATTCCATTAATTACGCATTAAATTAAACATCTAACAATAATTCACGAGGTTTTGAAAATCCATATTCCTAATATTGTCAAGACTCCCTTTCGGACAAGAATCAACACTTATTTCTATACACAATCCGACTATATTTCTATGACGAATCTAAATGTATAGAAAAGCATTACAAGTTTTGTGAATACTATAGCAGATAACACAAAGCATAGGGGTATATTTCTATCCCCTATCGGACTTTGTGGCAATTGATACAAGTCTAATGAAATCTCAATCTTTCGAACTTAAGAAATCACTACCTAAATTCATACAACTAGTGATCAAGTAATTGCATGATAAAAAAGATTAAATCAATTGCTCAAACCCATGAATTATGAAATTAAATGATAATCAATACATAAAATCCGAAAATAAATGCTTCATCACAATTCTAACATTCAAGAACTAGCCTAGATACATAATTGAATATAAATCACAAAAGGAATGGATAGATGTCACCCTATTCATGCCCTTGATCTTTGTTCTTCAATTGTGTCTTGGGTTGGAGTGGATCCCTTCGCAATCCGACAGCGTTTTGGCCTCTCTTCAATGAATTGGGAACCTCTAATTTCGTGCCTTAGGTCTGGTATATATAGATGCTCATGAGAATTAGGTTAATTATGGAGAAAACTGCTGAATTCCGCGTAAAAAGCCCAGCTGAGGCCCAGTCGGGACTACCGTGCGGCCGCACGGTTCAGAAACACGCGGTCGCATGACTCTGCAGGTAAACTTCAGTCGCCGAATTTTCTGACCGTGCGACCGCACGCCTTTTTCAACCGTGCGGCCGCACGGTTGTAATTCCGGCTGCAATTTTTATCTTTTAAATTCTGCAACTTGGTCCCTGTCTTTTAATTGCACAGCAAGTCCTCCAACTTCTGATTGTTGTAATTTAACCCCTGAACTTCTGATTTCTTCCAAATTCGATTTTTTTCTTCAAATTAGCTATTTGATTGACTGCATCAATTCTTAAATTGCTCACTTTGACCCCTTTTACATCCAATTGCTCAATTTTCGCTTCAATTCCTTTATTTTCTCGACTTTGGGATTATTTCTGAAATGTAAACAAATAACACAAAATAAATAGCGAATATTCTAAAAAAAACATATAAAATCCTACTTTTAGGATATAAATAAGTGTATAAAATACACTTATCATCCACCTTCAAACAGTTAGTCGAGTCTGCTCCACTATTTGGACAATTTCATTTTCACATCCACCTCCATACTATGCTCTTATTTCCAAACGATAAAATTCTAGGCAGAGTTTCCTTTGAAATTTGGACTTATCCAAATCGTAAGTATACTTCATACTAACAATAACATATAACTCCACATTTAATCACAACGATCTAAAAATATTGAAAACGATTCCAACACTTCAATATCATCAAAAATATCCCATAATTCAATTCATAATTCCTCAACATAACAATTTCAAATCATATTTTTTCAATATCACAATATCACTTCCTTTCATACCTTAATTGGCTCAAAAGATTACTCATACTTATAAACATATACCATAAATCATATTCCCAAAATTTTTTCACAAGGCCAAACTTCATAATAAATTTCTCTTCAACATAGAGGCATAATTCATTTACTCAACAATATCCATTACTTAAAATACCAAAAACTAAGAACCAAATCTTTAAATCTCTAACTTCATAATGCTTCTCATAAAAGTCTCAATAAAATCATATCAGTTATAATCTTAACATCTTATCACAACTTCATAACTGGCTTGCTATTTCTCGTTTAATCTAAACGATAGATAATCTGAACATATAATCAAATCCTTTCCGTTGACTTCTCATACTTAGTGCCATGTCTAAAATCAATTATGCAAAGTCCATCTAGGGTTCATCATTTCTAACTCGAGGACAAAAATTATTTAAAAATTATTCTTAAATCATATTATTCCCATTATGCTCAACACTCGTTTTCTTTCTTAAAAAAAATTTCTCATAATCATACATTAAAGCATATAAGTTATGACAAAGCATAACAACATCATTATTTTCGAAGAAATACATTCTTATTTCTCATAAATCATAAGTATCCGAAATACTCTTCATTCTTTCTCATAAATCAATAAAATGAGTATTTGAAATACTGAAATAACTTTAAACATCATAAACTTCTTTACCTCGGAGTTGGTGGAACGAATGATGGCAGTGGCAATCTTCATCAATAAAAATCTTAAAATGGAAAATATTTCTTGAAAATTCTTTTTGAAAATTTTACCAGTCTACAGAAACACAGACTAGCTCTGATACCAACTTGTAGCGCCCCGAGTTCCGTATACCCGGTTCACTACGTCATTTTCTGTCTAAATTTTTCGAATAATATTTTTGCGGAAGAAATAATTGAAATTCATTTTTGGCAACATTAAATAAACTGTAATGGCCGATAAAATTGAAAACATTTATGAAACCATTTGAAATAGTAAATCGAACCATTAATTTTTGTAAAGAAATTGTCAATGCCATAATTTCTCAAATAAATGAACTTCTCTAAATTATTCGATTGTTTGGAAAAATACGGAAATCATTAACGTCAAACTTTCAACCGTTTAACGATTATTGCCACCATCATTCATCGCTCGCCACCGTCTCCGAAATCTGCAAAACTGTTAAAAAGTAGGGTGAGTATTTCATGGGGGAAATACTCAGTAGACTCATCGCAAATTAATTAATTTATAAGATGATTAAACACATAAATCCCGGCTCTTTATAAAACGGGCATTGATAGAGCTTCTTTATAAAACTGCTCTTGATAAAACTCATATTGTGCATTACAGCACGGGACATATTTTGCAAATCATAGGCTCTTTGAAAATAGCTCTTTGAAAACAGCTCTTTGAAAACCATATACTTATAAAAATATTTTAATTATGCCAAGCATAATTTCTTTTGAAAGCATAACATAAGATAGGATTGAAATCCTCATAAACATAGGGAGACACAAGAACTTTACCGAACTTAGGTGGCAAGAATTCTTATGCAGTAAAATCATAATAACAGTAAGTATACCAAAACATAATTCTTGAAATTCATAGGGATCATTTCCATCATAACATAAGATAGGATCGAAATCCTCATAAACATATGAGACAGGAATTTTACCGAACTTAGGTGGTAAATCCTCATAAACATATGGAAATATAGGAATTTTACCGAACTTCGTGTCAAATCCTCATAAACTTATGGAGACACAAGAATTTTACCGAACTTCGTGGCAAGAATTCTTATGTGCATAGCAATGATCCAAAACATATAAAACATTATCGTAAAAACATAGGGTATACTTACTTTTCATAAAAACATAAGGTATATTTACCTTTCATAAAACATACTTAATTTTCTTGAAAATTGACTTTCACAAGTCACATGACATTTATATGAAATCATAATTTAAATCAATTAATAAGTGCGAGTCTACCTCAAATCCGACGAGTGCAAAGTTGAGCGGGAATGACTTCAATTTCTTTAAATTCTCCGTACGCTTCGTCTTAGCCAATAAGTCACTTTAGTATATCGAATATATAGTTCAAAATAATAAATTATAATTTGAGGACTAAAATTGATGTTTTGAAAGTTGAGGGACTAAAATGAATACTTTTGAAAGTCCAGGGACTAAAATAGATACTTTGAAAGTTGAGGGATTAAAATGAATACTTTTGATAGTTGAGGGACTAAAATGAATATTTTGAAAAGTTGGGATTTAAAATCAAATAAAGTAAATCAGCAGGGACTGAATAATAGATTTTAAAAATGAAAGGGCTGATTAAAACTCATTTAAAACTTTGGGGGCTGAAATGGATAACTTAAAAAGTTGGGGACTGATTTGAAAACCTTTTTAAAACTATAGGGACTAAAGTTGAAATTTTCGAAAGTAAAATATATATTCAGATATTATTCTCTCTCTCTCATTCGTATTCCTCTGAAAATTTAGAGAGAGAGTGACGATGGCGGAACAAAATCAGGGAAGAAGAAGAAGATCCGTGGTTACTGTCGGTGATTTCTACCGGCGCAGCACCGACGCTGGGTACGGGGAGTGGCGATGGTGAAATTAGGATAGTTTCTGGGCTGATTTGGGGCGATTTAAGGTGAAACCGAAGCTAGGGTTCGCGGTTCTTCCGACCAAAAATCCGGTTAAGGTGGCGGCGGTCAAGGTGAGTAACTGGGCTTCTTCTATTTCTTGGTTTGGGTTTTGATTTTGGATGATTGATTTGGGTTGATTTGTTTCAAAACCGAGGTCTGGGATTGGATTGAAGCTGCGATTGTGATGATTCTGACTGCAGGGGTTGATGGGTTGCGATGGTGGCCGTGACTGAGTACTGCAGTGGTTCAATGGTGCAGTGGTTATGTAATTGGGGTGATGCAGCCAATGTTTTGGATTGTGATGTTGCAGAGAAGCTGGTGAATTTGATCTGAATGAGGCAGTGGTGGATTGGAATTGATGAAGATGATTAAATTGATGTCTAAGTTTGATTAGAATAGGGCAGTGGTGGTGATGCAGATGAATGCTAAGTTGATAGCTGGAGATAGAGGTGAATTTATTGTGTTTCTTGCATGACTTGGTACTGGTTAGGAATTAAAGAAGAAAGTAGTGGAGAATTTGGTTGGATGGAAATTAGGTGTAAAGTGTTAGAATAAAAATGATTAGGTTTAGTGGAAGGAAAAGAAAACGTTTAGGGAATTTTGGTGATGGTTGTATAATGAGTGCAGACAGGTTGTGTGATGGAAATGAAGCCGTGGAGTTTGCATGTGGAATATTTGAGTTGGATGGTTTTGTAAAAAAAATAAAATGGTGGAGAACATCATAATTGAAGGGGAATAATTGAGTGGATTTCATCATAATCATGATGATGGAGGATGAGCAAAACGTGTAGAATAAATTTTTTGATTATGATAAGAATTGGACTAACTTTGATCAAGAAGCGTATTTGAAACAGATATGTTTTTGGACTGAAAATACATTTGAGAATAAATAAATTTTGAGATAAAATCGAATTACGTATTTGGACTTGAAATAATTTGAATAAGGAAAATTGAGATATTTTAATAAATTTGGAATTCAAAATGATTTTGAAAATAATACTTTGAATAAATAATTAAAATAACATAATTTTAGAAATTCGAATTTTAATTTAAAATCGAACAAATTCGATATTTCTTGACTTGGCTAGACGAATCCGTCGCGGCGTTAACTTCAAAATAATAGGTGAAATAGTAGCGACACAATTTTCTAAATATTAAAATAATTATTAATTGCGTAAAATTCTGGGTCGCTACAACCCTATTTTTTAAGTTATTTTTCATTATTTATATGCTTTTCATTCATTGTAACAAATAGATTTGATTTTGATTAAACAATTTATTGAGGATTCAATAACAGTTATAGGTGGATTCTTATATTTTCTTAGAACTTATCAAAGAGTGATTCTTTGTGGCGTTCATCCCAAACTTATCAAATATTCGTGAGAGTATTTGTGGCGTTCAAATTAGAAACTTATCAAGGATATCTGGACAGATCCTTGTGGCGTTTCGCAAATCTTGGTTCTTGAATCCGCATCGTTGATTCCGCGTCGTGATTTTCGGGTCAAGATTCCACCGTTCATCCACAACTTGGGTTCGAAACTTTTCGGCGTTTAATTTCGCGCATCTCGAATCGTATCACATTCATTCTCAACGAATGAAACTACTCCTTCAGATAAAAGCGATTTAGAAAGCTTTTCGTCTGATACGACTCTTTCAGTTTTTCCCAAAGTTCCTTAGTAGCAGTTATTCCTTGAATATTTGTAAGAACATTCTTGGCCAAACAAAGTCGTATTGTACTAGCAGTATTCAAATCCAAATCTTCATCAATTTTGCTGGGTTCAGTTTATTTTTCTTTATCAGAACTCTGGGTTAGTTTTTCCTTTAAAGCTTTGAGCACTCCCGCATGAATCAATACATCCTTGAATTGTACTTGTCACAAGCCAAAATTGATCGTCCCATCAAATTTCTTCACGTCGTACTTGACAGACATATTTTTTTTTTTTTTGTTCCAAAAAATCTTCGAATCACATGATGCTCTGATGCCACTTGTTGGGAATTAAACGTTGTTTCCCTCTTCTTTAATCCACACGATCTTTTTGATGTTCAAGAATTAATTGAACAAACAAAAAAAATAAAACAACAATGTAAAATTTACGTACCCTCAAAGTTTTTCACTATATAATAAATAGTTATAATTATATAGACTTTTCACTCACTCAATCCCAAGTATTGTAAGGAAAATATTCAAGCTTTATCAGATCTATCAAATTTTACTTCTTTGTATAACCCACAAAGAAACAAGAAAATCAAGATGTTAAACTACTAATATTCTTAACAAAACTCTATAGTCAATGTATTGTACAACAAAAAATAATAATATATGTATTTATACAAATTCATGTAAAGTAGTTCAATTTGGCTAGGAGACTTCTTTAGTCAATTCCTTTTCTAACATTAGGTCACTACTGCTAGCAGATTGTTAGAAGTATTTCTAACAATTAATTCATTCACATTATATTAGGACACGTGCACACGCAACCTTTGGCCAAAGGCATAAATTATCATCGGGGCAGTTGAATTAATTACGATTTAAGTTATTAACTTTGACAATTTGAGACAAATACCCAACAAGTGATTCAAAATTTATTGCTTAGCGACAGATTTTCTTGTAATTCACTTCAGGTTTTTTGCTGTAAATAACCCGCTGTGATTTGTGAACCGTAGCTTCAATTATCAGATTCCTATTGTTATAACAGTCTTCCTCAATTAAGTTCTTAATACAGAAAAGAATATGCCATCGGACCTTTTCTCTTTTTCAATTGCCTTATTATTTATCAGACACATCTTCTCCGTTATTACTAGTAAATTAAAGGAAATAAATTAATCTTGTTATAATGACCTCATGTTGAGGTCATACATGTGATTAGTGGAACTTGAGCACATATTATAATAATAATAATTCATCAGATTAAGATGTGGGCTTTATGTGAAATGAATACATACATTAATAAAAAGACAAATCTAAACCCAAAATCTAAGACAATGTGACATCATTACAAAATAAGTCAAAATAACATGAAAATAAGTGCTTAAAAGTATTCAAATTCAAAGATAATTATCAATAAACAATGAACTGATAAAAAAAAGGGAATTAAAATAATATATTTTGTTCTAGTTTCTAATTGTTGAAATTTGAAGCCTAACAACTCGTCTGTCTTATAGTTTTTGGACTAGCTGGGCAAAGTTTGAAATTCACAACATAATTGCTTGTTTAAATCTGTTGGATTATAATATGATATTAGACCAATTCATTAAACGTCGATTCTTATCTTTTAATCGATGTGAGATTTTACGCTTAACTATATTTTTGGATACGATCCCATGAAAAACAATTGAAGCCTCGATTTGTTTTCACTAAAATGAGCAACGGGTTAAGACTTGTATTGCATAAATTTAAAAGACCTCTTTGTCGACACAATAATGTTACCTTTCATTCGTAGTGAAAACAAAATCATTATGACCATGTCAATTATTTTTATAAATAAATGGCCAATAAATAGAAAAATTAGAATCCTAATATAGATACACAGATACATTCAAATGTATACATAAAACTGAGGACGACCCTCTGTCTGTTAGCTTTTGGTGGGCTTCAAGTGAAGTTTGAAATGCACAGACTTCACTGTCACTGTGTGTTTTTTCATTCTTGGAAGCTTCTCACTATTTGATATGCCCTTTTCATTTGAGGGGTTGAAATTTGGGTAGAGTCAGCTCATTATGTGGGGTGGGGTAGGTGGGGTGGAGGGTATATACCCTTATCTTTTTGGGGGTGTCCTAGGAAAAGGTCCCATAAAAAAATATTTATATTTTTTTGTCTTGTAATAATTGGGAATTAGGATAGGACATAAGCATATTGACATTCTGCCATGCAGATAAATCGCCGCTGCTTAAGGAGCAAGCTCCCTGTAGACTCATGTACCCTGAAGAATATATTTGATGTGCCATTTCTGTGGTTTATTAATTATTTAAGCTAGTCAGAGAAAATTTGAAATTGCATTAATAAAAAAAAAAAAAAATAATAATAAACTGGAGTCCAGTAGTGTGTGAAAAACATTTTATTTTCATTATGAAGATAGAGTGTTCGAACAAGAGGACAAGAGAGTTGTTGGTACGTAGTATACGTGTGAATCAAATGGTAACAGTGTATGGGAAAAATCGATACAATTTTTTTATGGAAACAAAATTTTAAGTCTTCGTGTCACCTAGCTACCCTTTTATGAAGATTGCACTTATATGCATTTGATGAAAAAAGGCTTATAGTTTGCACTTTGCAATGAAAGAGCATAAATAAACGTCTCCCTCGTTACCTTAAAATTTTAAATCAAGAGTTTTAATACCCCCCCAAAAAAAAAAAAAAAAAAAAAAAAGTCCCTTTTTGGTCCTGATTGTTTAAAAATTCATTTTTCTTCAAATTAATTCATTTTCTACCACACATTTATGAGACTCGTAATTTTCCAAATATTTTAACCCCATGTGTGATGGATGAATGCCTGCATGCCACTTCAACAAATGGATAATTAACATAACTACTGCTCACTGTGCATAAGAGAGGGGCTTTGTTTTTTTTTCCTTTCAAAAAATTAAGTTTTTGAATATATTGATTTTTGGGATATTATGTGGTTAAAAAGAAAACATTTTTTATTTTTTTAAATTTATGTACAAATATTTTATTGTGAGAATGCGCAATCAAAAATAAATTTTAGAGAAAAATAATTTTTGAAGAATGGTAGACAAGTTACATGGCTTTAGAGCCTGTTTGGTAATGAAATTTTTTTTGAGTTTTGTAGTTTTTTTTAATTTTTTGATAGATGTATGGTTTAAAATTGTTTAAAAAGTCAACAATGGTGGGTTTGACTAAGAATGGAGGGTTGAGATTGAGTTTGAAAAATTGTGATAAAAAATTCACCTTCATCAAACAAGCTCTTAATTTGAAAAACTATATCGATGAAAATTGTGAATTCTTTTTCATGTCAATCCAACTAAGTCATTGCGCGACCCAAAAATGTGTATTAGAATTCATGTCAAAAAATTGATAATAATTACGCTTCACATTTTACCTACCACAACGTACGCTCCTCTTTTACCCGAACATGAAACCTACAAAAAGACAATTTAATTATAAGGAGAGGAGATAAGCTTTTGCATCCTCTCTCTCTCTCTCTCTCTCTCTCTCTCTCTCTCTCTCTCTCTCTCTCTCTCTCTCTCTCTCTCTCTCTCTCTCTCTCTCTCTCTCTCTCTCTCTATATATATATATATATATATATATATATATATAAAATGCGCTTCCAAAACCACAACTGTTTAATTTGAATACAAATCTATGGAGATTAATCCATTTTTACACAAAGTTTCTCGCATTTTCCCTTCTTCTTTGACTTCATGCCAGTTCAGAACCCTACCAGATGCAATAGAACCCTCCATTTGCAACCCTAAAACCAGTAAAGATCGCCATGAAAATGAACATTTTTCTTTCAAAAAGTCCCCAAAGAATGAATTCATGAATCCCAAAAAAACCCTATTTTCGGGTTCTGGTAGAAATGGAAGATGTTGTCCTCCTGTAACACCGGCTTCGGGTTTGAATTCGAAAGGTAAAGATAAAGAAAGCTATAAGAATTTTATAACCCACAGTTTTTCATCCAACAGTCACAGTGGGTGGTTTAGCGATGAAAAAACTGAAGTTGATGCAGAAACGAACACCTTTTTTAGCCTTTCATCTACAATTTCCTGCGACTCTTTTACTGAATCAAGCCGGAGAATTGATAATGCCGTGATCAATGATCAATACACCAGGAAAACCACCAAAACTAGCCGTAAAACAGTTCAAGATCCCGTTAAATCCGCTTCAAAGGGGCCAAAAACCAGCGAAAAGAGCGGAAAAAATGATCCGGCCACTAGGCCTAAAAAGATTGTCCCGGAATTTAGTTTTGGAGTTTCTGATATTTCAACTGAGATTTACTACAGTAATTCCAGGAGAGTTCACCAGAAAACCTCCCGGAAAATGCGAAAGACTAATCCACGTAGAAGATCAACAAATTCTTTTGGACTTGTGGTGGATTGGACTGAAGAGAGTTATGCAATGGAGAAATGTTCAAAGGATCCACACGGTGATTTTAGGGCATCAATGGTGGAAATGATTGTGGAGAAGCAGATATTTGGAGGCAATGATCTTGAGAAGCTGTTGCACTGTTTCTTGTCATTGAATGAAGCTTCTTATCATGGAATTATTTTTGATGTTTTTAATGAGATTTGTGAAACATTATTTTCTAACTAAATTTGAATTAATGTTCTCTGTTGTTGTTAAATCGTGCTACTTGTTTCTTCTCTCCCCTCTCCCGAGTATACTCGATGAAGTCCACTTCCTAGTGGACGTTGAATATGTAGAGCTTAATAGATTCTATGATTTTTCTATCGATCCCTCGAATTTATTTTAGGATTAATTATCAGCCAAACATTATCTTGTCTTGTTAATTAATTCAAGTTTCTTTATAAGTTTCCATTAATTTTTTATTTTATTTTAAATTTCACTTTGTATTTTATTTTAGGAAAGTTTACAGTACAGTGAGGAGCCTATAGCCATGTACACCAAGCATGATTTATTTAAGTGGAATTTTGGCAAAAACTCACCTCAAATACACAGATTTTGAAACTTGACACCCTCAAATTAATATCTAACCTGGTATCTGCCATCTCAATTTAAACAATTCGGTTAAATATCATCTAATTAAAAAAATTAAATAAATCTTCAAATAATAACAACTTTCAGATATTCAGCAAATTTGTTCCTGATTTCTCTCACAGTCATTCATGGTGAAAATTTCAAAATTAGATAAAATGAAGAAAAAGAGAAATTGGGATTTTGGTTAAAGGAAAGAGTGATGAGTATGTTGGTTGGAGAGTTTCTCAAGATGGAGGTAAGCCAAGAGACAAGGAATTTCTTTCATTTGGACTCCGATAATGACATATCTCTCCATAAATTCCACCGACACTTTCAGGGCTTCAAAGCGATTGTTCTTCAAACAAATATGCTAACTACTCTCTCCGGCGCTGGCGCCGGTGCCGGTGCCGGTCAGCTCGCGAGGCATTTCTGGCTTATCACTCAAAGGTTCTCCCAAAACAGTCACTCGGCCTTTAATCGCTGCCAGATGAAACGAAGTCCTCCCATCACGATTCAAAATAGTGCAAATATCAGGATTTATTAAAAGCGGATATTCTAGTATATTCAAATTCCCCTTTGCTTATGCCAATAGATTTTGCTAGGATTGGACGTGGTTAGATTTAGTTCTGATTTCGAAAGAATTAAACTAAATCATAAATCGATAATTTTTTTACTAATAGAATCAATTAGTTTTTTTAAAGATATGAAACCAAACCGGAACCAAACCGCTCGGTTCTGGTTTGATCTGGTTTGCTTCAGTTCTTGGACCATTACTTGAATTTTTAAATAATAAATGCAAAATAAAACATGCTTATATCCGCTTCTTCATTAGAATCCATTTACATCATTACTAAATAGAAAATTAAATTTTTAGTTAACAAAATAAAAAATTAGAAAAAGTAACATGTTATTTCAAGTCAAAGAAGAAGAAACTTGTCTGAAGGAAACTAGCGACCTATTGAAACTTAGAGAATCGAACATAAATGCCGTTTAGACTTATATTTATAGGTTACGATGAAATTCTGAGTCTCATTCTACTGTGGTGCCGTGTAAGTTAAGAGTGAAATTTGCAATTTGAGTTTGGATTAACTCTTGAGAATTGACAAATTGGACTGAGATTTATATATGTATATATTTTGAAAAATAAACAATGCCATGGATAGTGACTAAGGAGTGCAAGTTAAACAGTGTGAATGCGTGTCTATAATTGAAAAAAAGAAAAATGAATTAGAATTTAGATTTATGATTTTAAATCTTTGTCTAATAGGAAATGAGATAAAATATATGGTAAATAACATTTTTGTACATTTCACATTTATAATTTTCAATTTGAATTTTTTGGTGAGATGAATATCCACTAATTTGGAATATATATATATATATATATATATATATAAATTGAGTTTGGTTCTTGGTTCTAGGAAGACAATCGGAACCAGAACCGAAACCAAATGGTTCTTGATTCGAAGAACCAAACCATTTTTTTATTATATAGAATCGAACCAAACCGCTTAGTTTGATTTGTTTTTTATTTGGTCTGGTCTGGTTCGATTATTTTGTCCATCCCTAGGGGCCGTTCTCTTTGTATTTCGATTTTGGATTTTGAGTTTTGGATTTTGTTTTGAATTTTGGATTTTGGTTGTTTGTTTTGGGATTGCTGAAAACATGTTTTCTTTGTGATTTTGGAAAACTGTTTTCAAAAATAGAAAACTGAAAAATGTGTTTACTTTGTAATTTTTTGATATATTTATTTTGTGATATTTTATATGTAAAAAATGGTTGATTTGTTGAATTACATTAATTTTAATGTTAATAAATCAGTTAGTTCTCTATGTCAATAAATTCATCATTAATATTGTTTCAGCTAAACAAAAATTTAACCCCATACCAATAAAATCTTAACATGGATCTATATATAATGGAAAAATAATATAAGAACTTCAAGTGAAGGAAGTGTTTCACATTTTTTTTTTTTAAAAAAAATAATAATAATAAATAAAAAATTACAAAAAAAAAATAAAATCTTAACATGGATCTATATATAATGACAAAATAATATAAGAATTTCAAGTGGAGGAAGTATTTCACATTTACGAAAAAAAAAAAAAATCCAAAACACGCGTTTTGGTCGTTTTGGACTTTTTAACAAAAAATATCCAAAACGAAAAAAAATCGTTTTGAGTTTCCTTTGTATTTTTTTTGGTGTTTTGGAAAACGTATTTCTGAATATGGGCAAAGTGAACGCGTTTTCGATATTTCCAAAAATCGAAAACTCAAAACGTGCTCAAAACAGTAAAGAGAACGGGGCCTAAATTTTGCAACCTCCAAAAAATAGCAAATAGTGATATCTCTCTTGTAGGTTGTAAAGCAATGGATTAGGTCCAAAATAGTTTATGGTCTCAAAATAGTTTTGGTAATGGGGCTCTTATAAACTTTGTAACCCATGGGCTAAAACTCAAGAATTTTTGCAAGAAAAAAATTCCATTCAAATTTGAAGAACTATCAAGATTTTCAATTGTTAAAGATTCATAACTCGAAACGTGAAATCTATAACGAAATGGTTTTTATTAAAATTGAGTTAGATTAGGAATTTTACTTTTAGATATTTTAGGATGCGATTAAATTTTAAAATTTCTATTTACTTTAAACATGTCAACAAAATTGAAAAAACTTATTTAATTAACCTCTATATCGTTGGATTTTTTGATACTCAATAAATTCGGACGATGATATTAAAACAATTGTGTGAAAATTATATCAACACTTAATGATTGGCTAGACCCAAAAACAACTTGGACCAATGGAAACTTAATTAGTTGCTAATGTCCCACTTGTGTTGGTCCTTTAGTTGTTGAACTTCCGTTTTTCTTTCTAGTTTATTGATGTGGAAATTATACCCACCCTTACTTTATAAAAACCAAATTAAAAATAAGATCAAACATGTATTACTTCAAATTTGAGGTGATAATTATAAATTTTAGTATTAATAATAAACATATTAATTATTAAATTAAATTATGACTAAACCCTAAGTTTGAGAATTTGATTCAAAATTATTCATCTTCTTCCATTTCTCTCACGCTTCCAAAACGACAGGAACCATTGCCTCATCTTCCATTTCTCTTCAAGCCGCCCTATTTCTCTTCCCTTGTAGATCATTGAGCCCGCCACTGCTTCCGCCATATCGTTGGTGGCTGCGTGGTGGTTGGTGGTGAGGTGTCTGGTGGTTGTGGATTTGTGGCGATAGGGGTGGCGAATTGGTAGATTTGTGCCTTGAGGGTAGCGGATTTTTTTCTTTTGGCTGAGATATCGATGTCGTTGAGACGGTGGTGGGGATGATGTTGAGATAGTGGTGGTGGCGGCGTCATTGAGACAATGATGGTTGTGGGGTGTCGGAGGATGAGGCGGCGTGGGAAGATGTCGGTTACGTGAGATGTGACCTCATAACAAAGTGTGAAGCTTTGATTTCTCGCAATGTATGTATCTTCAGAACAAAGTTCTAGGTTCAGATCAAAATTACATATGCTTTTCTTTATATTGCATGTGCCAATGAGACCCATGACGAAATCCGATATTGAAGAGTTTCAAGATTTCGAGGCTAAACAAAGTGATTAAGTCAAAAGAGGAGCCAAGAATCAAGCTAGAGGTTAAAAATCACGAAGGTTGGAATTTCAACTGGGAGGCCGCGCATATGAATCCTGGAGTGGTCGCACATTACTGTAGCGAATTGGCAGAATGAGAAATTGCTTGCCCGTGTGGCTGCGCATGCAAACTGAAAGTCAAACTCGCGAGTTTTTGTTTAAATCCCATTTTTTTTTTATTTTTCAAATATCTTGTACTATAAATAGAACCCAATACTCAAACCCTAGACAACTTGGTTGATTGTGAAGTTCTTCATGTGTGAAGCTATTGTGAGGTTAAATTCCTCATTTCATCAAGCCTCTTTGAGGTAATGTTCTCAACTACATTAGGGTATTTTTATTCTTGTGTTGTTGGAAGAAATTTATAAACTTGTTTATTTCTCTCCATTGTGTTAAAGGTTTATTCTTTAAAATTCTGGTTAGATTAAACTTGGGTTGGTATTAAATTGTTGTGGAAATTTTTGATCCAAACACCAAAGGGGTTCGCATTATTTGGTATCAGAGCTTGACTCTAAAATTGGAAAACCTATCTTTACATTCTTGTATTGTTGTTGTTTTTCATATTCAAAAAAAAAAAAAAAAAAAAAAAAAAAATTGGGGAAAATTTTTATGCCCATGAATATTTGTTGATTTCTACATGTTGTGTATCTTGTTGTCAACATTTTTGAGTTGTTGGAGTTATCAAATATCCATACATTTGCAATTTCTATGCTACTCAAGGTTTGCATATCAAGTGTTTGATGAAATACCTCAGTGAAGACTACACTAGTGAATGCTACTTTTTCCAATACTAAACACTTTCCTTGATAGTCTCTTGTGTTTTCTGTTCAATCCATTGTTGATGTTGTATTTTTAACATCTTATTCCATATATCACTTGCTCCTTATTTTGGATATTATTGATCATTCATTCCTTGTCACATTTGAGTTGTAGGGGGTTTTTCATCTATCCACAATATACACATTCAAGGCCTTTTAAAGATTGGGTACAAGGTGTTTGATAAATTGTCTAAATGAAACTACACTATTTGTGCCTGTTTTCTCTACATCTATACCTTGTCAATTACTTGTGATTTCTTGTTCCCATTGTTGAAATTGTGTTCTTGACATTTTAACCTATTCATCACCTGTCCCTTTTTGAGTATAGCAAGCAAATAAATTTCACTTGCTACTGTGTCTACTTGTTCTAAAATTATTTTCTTCCTTGTTTATGGTTTTTTAACTTCACAAGAATTAATTGTCTCAGTTTAGTTGATTACCTTCGTTGGAAAGCTTGAAAAAGAAAACTTTGAGTGGAAAAATGCAAGTGAGCTCATTATCGGGTAAAAGCCTAATTTGAGTGAAACACGAGTGAAAATATTTCTTGTGAGGACACTTCCACACTTGCACAACATGTTAATTTCCAATACTCAAAGTGGGCAAAATTCCAATGCTCATACTCACGAGTTGAAGGAGTTGTTGGAAAATCTATCAACCACTATGACCAAATAAATGGGGAAGATTGGGGGAAGGTTGGAAATGTTAGAAACAAGAGGGGAGAGTGCAACAACTAGGAGTGATGGAGAAAGAAGGGATAATAGAAGAAGAGTAGGGGATAAATTTGGGACCATTGTGTATAGAGATGGGAGTAGGGAACAAAATGGAAGAATATAAAGGAAAAATAGAAGAGGAGTTAGGTGTAAATGTGGGGACATTTTGGGCAATGAAGGGGATGATGAGCAAAATTGGAGAATGGGTAGAAGAGGAGGAGAATGGGTTGATAGGAGTGGAAATGGGACGGATGAGAATATTTCTAGTATACAAATGAAAAGTCCATCATTTCATGGGAAGAGTGGTATTTAGGAAGTAGTGGTGGAGAGAATAGTGAGTCCATCAAATTCTTTGATAAAGGCTATTGGGGTGGAAAAATATGGAGAAAATAATTTCTACACTAGGTGCCTTGTGAATGATAGAACATTTAGCCTCATTATAGATGGGGAGAGTTGCACTAATTTGGTGAGTGCTAGTAGGGTGGAGAAATTGGGATTACCGGTAAAGATGTATCCTAATCCTTATATATTGCAAATGTTGGGTGACTATGGAGAAGTGAGAGTGAGTGAACAAGTTCTTCTTAACTTCAACATTGGAACCTATAGTGACCAAGTGTTATGTGATGTGGTTCTCATGCACACTAATCACATAATTTTGGGGAGACTTTGGCGAAGTGATAGGAATGTAAAACATGATACAAAGCTGAACCGATATAGCTCCCAATTGGATGGGAAAAAGGTTGTGCTCCTACCTTTGAGTTTGGAGGAAGTGCATAAATATCAAATGAAGCTAAAAAGGGAGTTTGAGGAAGAAATGGAAAATAGGAAAGTAAAGGAAAATTCAATTGAGAAAATTTATGAAGAAACAAAAGTGAGGCCAAATAAAAAAGAGAGAGTTTGGGCCACAACCCTAGAAAAAGGTGAGAACACGAGGGTTGGAGCCACAACTCCAGAACAAGGAAAGGCGAGAGAAGTATCGAGAGTTGATGTTCCTACCTCAGAAAAAGGAGAGGGAGTAAAGAGTGCCCCAAAAGAAAAAAGATCACACAAAAATGTTCTTTGCACTTGATTATTCAAACAATGCCCTCCCTAGTTTGATTACTTCTTTATTGCAGAAAATTGTGAGACCGACTTATCAAAGTAACCAAAAGCATGCCGTGTGGAAGAAATTCACGAAAACATTTTTCTACAACGACAAGTACAATCGAGGTAAAGAAAATGTGATAACCGATGTAATATCTAGGAGGTATGCCCCTAACACTTCTTTGAATGCAAGGTTATTGTGTTTTGAATATATTAGAGGGTTGTATGATATTGATGTAGACTTGGCAAGTGTATTTTTGACTTGTGAAAATGTTGCATGTGGTAAGGATCATTTGCATGAGGGGTGCTTAATTTGTAAATCCATGTTTTTGTATGTGCCTAATTGCCTAAGTACCAAACCATCTTGTTTTGAATGTATTAAGGGCATGGATGTTGACGACCCAAAATTTTCTAACATACATGCTTCATGTGGTAAATTTTATAGGCATGATAGCTTCATATTTTGTGAAACAAGCATGACTTCCTATTTTGTAAAAACAACCTTGATGTGCCTATTTGTCCTATAGGGGAATTGATAATTTGGGAAGCCCATAAGGGAGGTCTAATCGAACATTTTTATGTGAAAATGATTTTTCTTCTAACCTCCTTAGCCGACTCGTTTTGTGTTGAATGTGTAAAGGGAATGCATGCTAATAACCCGAAATTTTTTAACATCTATGAATTGTGCGGTAAGTGGGATTTTGATGGATTCCATATGCATGATGATACCAAATGATGCGAATTCCTTTGGTGTTTGGACCAAAAATTCTCACAACAATTTTACCGACCCAAGAAAGCTAAAATGGTAAAATAAACCTAAACCCAAGTTTAATCTAACAAAAATTCTAAGGAATAAACATTAACCCAATGGAGAGAAATAAAAAAGTTTATAGATTTCTTCCAACAACACAAGAATAAAACTACCCTAATGTAGTTGAGAACATTACCTCAAAGAGGCTTGATGAAAGGAGAAATTTAACCTCACAATATCTTCACACACGAAGAGCTTCACAATCAACCAAGTTGTCTAGGGTTTGAGCGTCGGGTTCTATTTATAGTACAAGATATTTGAAAAATAAAGAAAACCGGATTTAAAACAAAAACTCGTGAATCTGACTTTCAGTTTTCCTGTGCGACCGTGTAGGGTAATATCGCGCGGCTGCGCAGACAAGTAGTTTCTCATTCTTCCAATCCGCTACAGTAGTGCGTGGCCACTCCAGTACTCATATGTGCAGCCTCCCAGTTGAAATTCCAACCTTCGTGATTTTTGACATCTGGCTTGATTCTTGGCTCCTCTTTTGATTTAATAACTTTGTTTAGCCTCAAATCTTGAAACTCATCGGCATCGGATCTCTTCATGGGTCCCATTGGCACGTGCATTGATGTTTGACTTTCTCGGATCTCATCATCCCCTTCCTCTTGAGAAGGATTCGACCTCGAATCTTACTTGAATGTATTGTTGTGAGGTTCCTTGCCCTTAGACCTTGTAATGTGGACCACGAGTTCGTACAATGAAGTTGAACTTTCTCGACTCTCATCAATTCTTTTAACTCTTGGACTACTTGTTGTGATTTAATTGTTAATTTATGATTTCTTGTTCAATCCATGTCTAAAAATGACTACATATTTTGATTTAAGAATTTTCAATGGAAAGAAATTTTTTCCACCTGACAACAGAAAATGAATTGATTTTGGTTCAATAAAAGGTTTCAACTATTATTACTAGCAATTTCTACCTGATTTATCAAAAGAATAAAAAAAGATTTAGCTGAGTTTTCTTATACTTCAATTATTTTACACTTGTCTGATACTGTTTTGAGAAAAGTTAGTAAACTTGATACAACAAGAGAACTTTGAAAAAAGTTGGAGGACTTAAATTTGCTTAAAACTATATCTGATAAACTTTACTTACTTTGAAAGACTTCCGTGCTTTAAAGTGGACCATTTAAATAATCTAGATGACAATTTGAATGTGTTCATAAACTTGTGTAAGATATTGTGAAGTGTGGTAAAGAGGCGTCTGAAACCTACAAAGCCGTTATTTTATTTAATTTCACATCTACACTCGAGATTGTCATGAATTCCCTTAGGAGTAAGAAAATGGAGATTATGACTGAGAAAGAGGATAAGAAGAGTGGTGAAGTGCATATGATATAATAGACGATGCGAACCCCTTTGGTGTTTAGACCAAAAATTTCCACAACAATTTGAAATTGATCCAAAAAAGCTAAAATGGAAAAGTAAACCTAAACCCAAGCTTAATCTAACTAAAATTTCAAGAAAAAATCCTTAGCCCAATGGAGAGAAATAAGCAAGTTCAAAGGTTTCTTCCAACAACACAAGAATCATAACATTCTATATGAAGTTGAGAATAATACCTCAAAGAGGCAACAAGATTTGAAGATGAATTCTTACATCTAATTTGCTCCTGAGGAGGCTTCAAGTTCATACAACCAAGGCTTCTAGGGTTTGAGAGATAAAAGGTATTTATAGTATAAATATTTGAGAAATAAAGAAAACTCGAAAATAAAAATAAAACTCGCGAATTATGGCTGATGCTACTGCGCGGCTGCGCAGGCTGTCGCTGTGCAGCTATATTATTTTAGCCAAGGGCGCACGACCTTGCCCCGTTTCGACCACACGGCTGCGTGGTTGAATTTTCAGTACCTCGTGAATTTTGACTCCAACTTCATTCCTGGCTCTTCTTTCGACCTAATCACTTGTTTTAACCTTGAATACTATTCTTTTATGCCTCGGGAGTCCTTCAAAATGTGCTTAAAATTTGTTTGGCTCGCATAATTGATTTTTCCTTGTCGAGCCTCATATGATTCTCATTATACTCTCCTTCTTCAGGATGATTCGTCCCGAATCATAGGTTTGTTCATGGTGTTTCATTGCACTCCCTGGGTTTAATGGAAAGTCCTTGCTTCTACACCTCATGATAAACCAATATGACCCCTTCAAGTTGATTTTGTGAATGGCTCACATCAAACAATTCATTGGGCACAATGATGTGGGTCAAGCCTCCAATCATGTCCAATCTGCAAGAAAGTTTTAAATAAAATGGGGTGGGGATCATTAGTTCTTTAAAGTACAAGGTATGGATCCTTGTACTCATGATGAATCATCACCACCTCATTATGTACAACATCGAGGCTCTTATCTTCACCTCCTACCTTCTTACTCTCGCTCACTCACCAATTCAAAATTTTTATCCTCAACCACCTCCACATTATCAAGCTCAATCAACTCTCCTACAATTTAAAGCTCATACACCATCTCACTAATAATTTTCTTCCCCAATTCATGCACTTCTTCACTTCCCAAATTTTTATCTTCCACATGAAAAGTTGGAGTTTGTTCAACTACTTCAATCTTCAAGTCTCCCTCCTTTTTCTCAACTTCCTTACCCCGAGGCCCTTCTTGCAATTTAACTTCAACCTCTATCACTCCCCCTTTGCACTGCAACATTATATTTGCAATCTCATGCAATGAACTTTTCTTCAAAAAATTTCATTTGGTCCTTAAAGTCCCACATGGGATCACTCTTCCCATGGAAGGATGAACTCTTTATTTTTACACTATCAATATTTTCATCCATTCCATCTCTACTCGATGCTTCCTTAGATGACCTCGATCAAATTCCCTAGCATGCCAATCTCCTCTATTCCTACACATGCTCCAATTTTGTCAACTAACCTCATCACTATCTAAAATATCTCCAAATTTATCCCTAACTCCTCTTCTATTATCCCTTTCACCCACCATTACTCTTTGGTGTTGGGATTTCCCTCATTGCCTCCAATCTTTTCAACCTATCCAACCTCCCTCCCATCTCCTCTACTTGCCTAGTAAAAGTGGTTGAAAGAGTTTGCAACATCTCATGCAAGTCTTAAGTTTGAGCATTGGAGTTTTGCTCACTTTGAGTATTTGTATAAAGCATGTTGTGTAAGTGTGTAAGTGTTCTCACAAGTAATATTTTCACTCGTGTTTACACTCAATTCTCAAGCTCCCAAAGAAAGTAATCAACTACCATGAGAAAATTATAATTCTTGTGAAGCATGACATCACAATCAAAGAAGAGATATAGGAATTGATGGGCACAAATAGCAAGTGGAAATTATTTGCTTGGTAAAACAAAGGATGAAATTTGAATTGTAGGACAATGATTTATGAATACAAGATCATTAATAGATTGGGAAAACACAAGCAACTGTCAAAGGAAGTGTTTAGTGTAGAGAATATTAGTTTACACTAGTGTAGTTTTCTTTGAGAAAGTTCATCAAACACATTGTATGCAAACTTTGGATAATTTAGAATTTCAAGTGTTTGATTAATGTAAACCTCAACAATTCCCAAATAAGATAACAATGATAATATCCAACACGTGAGAATCAAGAAATACACATGGGCATACCACAATCAAACAAGAGGAATTTAGAAGCAAGTAGATTCAATAGCAAGTGGAGTTTATGTGCTTGCTATACCCAAAAGGAACAATTGATATGAAGGATAAGATGTCAAGAATATAACCTCAACAATGGGAATGAGCAACTACAAGTAATTAACATGACATAGAGGTTGAACACATAGGAATTTATAGTGTAGTATTCATGGAGGCATTTAATAAAACACTTTGTGTGTGCACACTTTGGGTAGTATAGAATTTCAGTGTATGGATAATGGAATCCCCCAAAAAACTCAACAATAATAACAATCAATTACCCAATATGTAGGAATCCAACAAAGCTTAAGAACAACAATATTTCTCAATTTTTTTTTTTTTTTTTTTTTTAATATGAAGAACAACAAGAAATTTAAATGATAGATTTACCAAATTAGAGATAAGCTTTGATACCAAATGATGCAAACTGCTTTGGTGTTTAGATCAAAAATTTCTACAACAATTTGAAATCTACCCAAAAAAGCTAAAATGGTAAAGTAAACCTAAACGGCTAAACCCAAGCTTAATCTAACCAAAATTTCAAGGAAAAATCCTTAAACCAATGGAGAGAATAAGAAAGTTCAAAGGTTTCTTCCAACAACAAAAGAATCATAACATTCTACATGAAGTTGAGAATAGTACCTCAAAGAGGCAACAAGATTTGAAGAGGAATTCTTACATCTAATTTGCTCCTTAGGAGGCTTCAAGTTCATACAGCCAAAACTTCTAGGTTTTGAGAGAAAAATGGTATTTATAGTATAAATATTTGAGAAATAAAGAAAACTCGAAAATAAAAATAAAACTCGTGAATTCTGGGTCCGATGCTACTGCGCCGTCGAGCAAGGCAACTCCTCGCGGTTACCACTATGCAGTTATGTTATTTTAGCCTAGGGCACGGTGTTTCGACCACACAACCGTGTGGTTGAATTTTCAACACCTCGTGAATTTTGACTCGAACTTGATTCTTGGCTCTTCTTTCGACCTAATAACTTGTTTTAGTCTCGAATACTATTCTTTTATGCCTCGGGAGTCCTTCAAATGTGTTTAAATTTTTTTTGGCTAGCATGATTGATTTTCCCTTGTCGAGCCTCCTATGATGAAAGGAGGAATTTGACCTCAATATATCTTCACAAATGAAGAGCTTCACAATCAACCAAGTTGTCTAGGGTTTGAGTGTTGGGTTCTATTTATAGTACAAGATATTTGAAAAATAAAGAAAATCGGATTTAAAACAAAAACTCACAAATTTTACTTTCACTTTGCCTGCGCGGCCGCGCTGGCAAATAGTTTCTCTTTCTGCCAGTCCGCTACGGTAACGCGCGGCCACTGCAAAATTCATATGCGTGGCCTCCCAGTTGAAATTCCAACCTTTGTGATTTTTGACATCTGGCTTGATTCTTGGCTCCTTTTTTTACTTAATCACTTTGTTTAGCCTCGGAACTTGAAACTCTTCGGCATCTGATCTCATCATGGGTCTCATTGGCACGTGCATCGAGGTTTGACTTTCTCAATTCTCATCATCCATTCCCTCTTGAAAACGATTCGACCTTGAATTTTTCTTGAATACATTGTCATGACGTTCCTTGTCCTTAGATCTTTTAATGTGGACCACGGGTTTGTGCAATGAATTTGGACTTTCTCGACTCTCATAAATTCTTTTAACTCTTGGACTACTTGTTGTGATTTAATTGTTAATTCATGATTTCTTGTTCAATCCATGTCTAAAAATGACTAAATATTTTGATTTGAGAATTTTCAATGGAAATAAAATTTTTTCCACCTGACAACAGAAATTGAATGGATTTTGGTTCACTAAAAGGTTTCAACAATTATTACTTGTAATTTTTACCTAATTTATCAAAAGAATAAAAAAAAGGTTTAGATGAGTTTGTTTACACTTCAATTATTTTACACTTGTCTGATATTGTTCTGAGAAAAGTTAGTAAACTTGATACAACAAAAGAACTTTGAAAAAAATTGGAGGACTTATATTTGCTTAAAACTATATATCTGATAAACTTTACTTGAAAGATTTTTCAGCTTTAAAGTGGACCATTTAAATAATCTAGATGGCAATTTGAATGTGTTCATAAACATGTGTAAGATATTGTTAAATGTGGCAAAGAGGCGTCTAAAATCTAAAAAGCCGTTATTTTATTTAATTTCACACCCAACACTCGAGATTGTCATGAATTCCCTTAGGAGTAAGTGTAAAACCTAACATTTTATAAGGGAATGTCATAAGAATAAGTTCAAGTAGAAGGAAATTTGAGAAGTGAGGAATATCATTGGGTCTAGTTATGACCCAAGTGAGATTAACGGTGACCCGAATTGATATGGAATCTAGTTACCACACGTGCTCTGTATGAAATCCATTTTGAATGTTTGATTGCTTAATTCAGTACATTGATATTGCATTTTGATAAGTGTATTTTATACATTTCTTTATCTGTCAAAATTAGGATATTATATTATTTTTCTTGAATAAACTCTACTCAGTTGTTGTTATTTATCATTATTTAAGGTTTTATCCCAAAAATCAAGAAAATGGAAGAATTGAAGCAAAAACAATACAATTAGATGAAAAGTGGAGCTAAAATATGCAAATGGAGATGCAAAAGTGAAAGAAGAAGAAGCTAGGTGGACGAAGGAAGAAGTTAGAATGTGCAATTGGAGAAATCAAGAGAAGGACTCAATTGAAGATATTTAGAAGATGGGGACCAAATTGATCAAATCAGTAGTTGAAGAATTGAAGTGCAATTAAAGATTGATGACCTACTTAAACGGATTGAAAAGATGGAAATTGCATAACCAAGCGATCACTCGAAGTTATACCAAGCTATTGCTTGAACCTCTTGGAAATCAATAGAACCGAAAATGACATAACCAAGCGATTGCCAAGATTTCTACCAAGTGATTGTTTCGCTTTCCGACTGGCCGATTCATGGGCCTGAAACCCGACTTTTACCAATAATTTCTCTTTATTAACCTAATTTCATTAGATTTTCGGGGCAAGCAGCAGAGGGGCGAAATTTCTTAGAACCCTAGGTGCCTCCCTCCATCTAATTCCACCCAAAATCACTAAATTCTTTTGGAGATTCAAAGGGGAAAAAGCGAGGGCTTGGGAAAATTAACGAAGCTTGGGAAATTTCTTGGTGCAAAGGAATGTTTGGCTTTTGTTATTCTCAAATTCGGGTTTCGTTCATGTTTTTATTTATTGTTTTTCATTCAATTTCTATGAGTAGCTAGTTTAATAATGGGGATTGATGATGTAGACTTAATATTTTAGTTTAATTTTAATTCCCAAGTTGGTGTTCATGTATTGACTTTACTATTGGTTTTAATGTTTGAGTTAATTATCTACTAGTTCATGATTTTATGATTGTTTCCATAATTCGAGAGGTGAGTTAACAATTAGATCACGTAGTAAAATTGACCAATTCAAAAAAAAGATAGAGATATGAATTTGTGGTTACATGTGATCATTAATAAATTCATAGGAGATTTTATGCATTTGGTTAAGGAGAACCCTGACTCTTTATAGAGATATACGGTTGACTTAAATATGTCTAATTTGAAATTGAGAGGGGTAAATTAGATACATGAATGAATTCGATCAAATACAATTTTAGAAAATAACTTGAGATGTGAAATTAAGCTAGAATATTACTCCGGAATCATTAGTCCCAATATTCTTTTAATTGTTAGAAAAACACACATTCTTTTAATTTTATTGTTATTTTCAATTAGTTTAATTTTATATTTCCTTTAGTTATTTGAAATGATTATTTCTTGAATTCCTAAATTTTATTGTCATTATTTCATTCTTTTGCTTTTCAATTTCATAGTATAGTTTTGGCCTTTAGTTTAGGAATCTTTAGATTGAAGTGAATTGATAACGATCGATAACTCAAAATCATAAGTCCACTATTACTTGTTAACGATATCGTATACTTGTGATATTCATACACAACACATTTCATTTGGCTTGATATGCATATTTTACACGAATGTGTGCGATATATTTAATGTATATAAGGTGTGGCTTGCATAGTGGTCAGGGTGTATTAACAACATGTATATCTTTTCGTAATATGTAGGATAGATGTCGAGAATGCATTGATGATATGTATGGGATATGTGTTTTGTTACGAGTAAAAAAGTGAAGACGTGATTAATTTTTTTTGGAGTCCTCTATATGTGGTAATCCTGATCGGGTGAAGTGTGAGAGTGACACTTTGATCACTTCTATTAATGGAGACCCATTATCCATTTAGGTTGAGAGAAGTGAGGTTTTAGACTTGAGTAGTGTTCAATCCAGTGAGCATGATAAGTGGTGTGTGTGAGATATGTGTTCTTGATGTGTGAGCTACATGGAATGTGATAGGATGACCGTGGTGAAATCTTTTCACGTGATCATTTATGCATTTTGTTGTATATCCTGACTATTGTGTTTGATTAACTTGATGTTAGTCTTAAGTTCTTTATTTGATGAAAATGTTTTCAAAAGATTGTGTATTATTCTATGTTTAATAACCTTCATCTTATATGTCATATGTTCTTGATTGATTCCATTTTTTATTGGTTACCTTGATTAGGTAAGTATTAAATTTGTATTTTTTTGCTTGTAGATTGATTGTGTATTATGGTGAAGATTTTTTGATTTTTTGATATTCAATAAATTGAGAGATGATGTTAAAATGATTATGAAAAAATTATATCTGCACTTAATGATTGACTTGACCTTAAAACAACTTGAGCCATTGCAAGTAACTTAATAGTTTCTAAGGCCCACTTGGTGTGGCCCACTTGTTGATCCTCGAACTAGGTCTTTTTGGTCTAATTTATTGGTTAGCCATTAACAGAGTCTTGGCTCAACTTGGAGATTTTGACATAGTCCATAAGCCTCTTTTTATGCCTAATAGTGTTCATTTGTGTCTTGGAATCAATAGAGACAGAGAGAGATCTTGCACATCCAACATGGAAACTTTTTGTTCTACCATTGTTATCTTGATTTCTTCTCTTCCCCTTTTATGATATTATTTGCTTCACCAAGATCCTTTGTGGGCTTGTAAGTTGTAGCATCCAAGGTGTATTTGTTGTTAGGTCGAGCCTTGGATGTGGTGTTCGATTAGAAGAGACAATTGGGCTCAATTTGTTTGTTTGTTTTTACTCTTAATTCTTATAAGAAGAATTTAGTCATTAACCCATACCAAATACACGATTTTGCAAATTTATCCACCCAAAAAAAAAATTAAAAATATAACATATATCACGTTCACTAATATAAATCAGTTAAATGCCATCTAATAAATTAATACAGTAATAACAAATTTAAACTTTAACGATTCAGAAAATCACGCTCCCTCACGTAACCGTCCCATTTTTTCATCCATTATGTTAATGATGATATCCTCCATCAACGGAATCATTTATCAGCTAAATTCAAACTAGCTGATAATTACAGATGAAGAAATGAGGAAATTCCACACCAGAATTTAATTTTCTTGAAACGAAGATTGCCGTGATGATTTTAATATTTATGAGCAGAAATTACTAACAATTGCTCGTCCAAAGAAAAATTATAATCCTGGATCTATAGTAAGGCTACAATTTCTCCTCTTCGCATCATCAGCTACAAAATAAATTTGGCAGAAAAAGTAGGAAAAGATTTTCAAGGTGATACCCGTTTTCATAATCAATCCGGCGGTATATTTATATTGGCAACTGGTAGACATGCACGCATCAATCACACAATTGTTTGACTCAGTGTTGAGAAGGTGAGTTGATTATGCTTAATTTATCCAAAATAGTCAGAATTTATGTAAATTATAGATGCTCAGTGATATGTGTAGGTAGCTATGGCAAAAATACCAGTGGAAGAAATTGATAAATGGGTTTGGAAAAGATTTGTGCACTAAGATGCCTCAAATGTGGGATTTTGATGTTTGTTGAATTTAATGATATGGGTTGATGTCGAATTTATAAGGTAGCAGAGGTTGATGTCGAATTCATAAGGTATCAGATAATTACAATCAATGTAATATGGCAACGAACACTCAATATCTGGTATTATTTTTTTTTTCTGGTTCTAATTTAGATTATATCATCAGAGAGAATTCAAATGCATATGATTATTTGATTGAATATCCGGTGAACAGAAAGTGAAAAATTCATCAACACTTCACTAACCATCAATAATTGTCGTGTAAATAAAAGGATTTTAGTGTACTGAACTCAATCATATGGCTCGTTACCACTTGCTTTTGATCATTAGATTTGTGGTATTAGCTATTTTTCCTGTTGATGTTAGCCTAGTTTAAGTTCAAACAGTATTACAGAAATCAATAAATACCACATGATTGAGTGTAAATATGCATTTTACACCTCATTTCAAGCAATGCACACAATCTGACATTCTCATCCATCGAGGGGTATCTTGCAATGGGATTTCATACAGTTCAATTCTTCAATTGTCTCTGTCAGTTCCTTATGTAGTTCTAGAGATTTCTACAACTCTTGATACATAAGCTATTTTTTTAATATATAAAAAGTGGAAAAAATTGCATCTTTTCATGTCATTATTTTCAAGTACACAGTTCATATTTATAGACATATTTGACTCCCACGTGCAGGTTGGCTTAAAATGGGCAAGTATCGATCAGGAAAACATTCAGGCTCCAAGTTGAAACTCCCTAACAAACCAATAGGAATAGGCCTCATCCGAAAATACCATAAAGGTCCTCCCACGCCCAGGTCGAAGAAGATATCCAGGGAGGTCCCTTTACAAGTCTAGGTATTCATTCCATATTATTTAAACCTTAAGTTCAGTTCAACATGTATTTCAGTGTATCAGAATTTTCCCAAACTATATGGTGTTTTAACTTGTTTTTTTCTTCTTATTTTTTTCATTTGATGTGCAGCCATGGGAACTGAAGGTGAAAATTGATGATTGGTTTCAAGGCAAGGTGCATGTTAAGTCATCAGATCTAATTTCCACCACTCTCAAAATTTGATTTACGAATGAGCAAAAAAGAATGTTTCGATCCACCTATTTTGGATGTTTCTTAGACATGCAAGAGATTGCTGTCAACCCATAGCTTATTCATCAAGTTTTGTTAAGGGAGGTTAATCAACCAAATGATAGCGAGATATGGTTTCATATTGGTGCAGAGAATGTCAAATTCGAAATCGATGAATTCTACCTTATTACAGGCCTTCGTTGGTATGGAGATGAGAGTCGTGAAAAATATGCATTAAAGTATTCTAGGTTGAGGACTGAATATTTCAACCATCTGACCAATATCTCAAACAACGATGTATTCGATGTGTTTACTTTGATGTCCAACCGGAACAACCGAGATGTCGTTCTAGTATGTATTCTCTTCCTTATAACGCAGTTGATGTATAACACTGTAAATGAGAGGTATGTGGACGAAAAACTTCTTTCCATAGTATATTCAGTTGACTTGAAAGTATATCCATGGGGGAAGGACATATTCAAGTTGACTCTTACATCCCTACAGCAAGCATTGCGAAATAAGCAAGTTACGGTAGCAGGCGAGGGCAGGCCTACAATGAGTTATAGGCTAAATGGTTTCATCATTGAATTTCAGGTATCGATTTATGAGGTTTTTCCCATATTGGACAACAAGGTTTTCTCTAAGGTGGCTCATAGGCGCCCTAGGTTTATCAATTGGACATCCGAAGAGGATGAAAATATACCCCAACTTAGTTTCGCAGTAGACATTTTCAGTCGACCCAATGTGAGTATATACCCTTATTGGTGTAATGTAGTATTTAATCAGTGTATTATAAACTTGTATCATTTTTTTTTAATTTAATTTTTAAGTGATCCATGATAAAATTGTCATGAACACTTATATCTCAAAGTTTCCTACAGATACGAGCTGTGAAGATGGTGCCACAGGTGGCAGAGGTTCTCGATCCAACGTACTTAGCAATGAAGAAAAAATCATGCATAATGAATGGGGGTAAATCAAATGCATCATCAAGCATCCACATAGATGATGACGATTTCTTCATACCAAATGAGAACCTTCCAAAACTGAATCCACTAACATCTGTTCCAAGTTTTCAACATAGTGGATCATCTATAAGATTTGACGGAAACTCCACCTTTGTGGAACCTAAAATTCCACCTGTACCTCGATTCAACGAGTCTAATCAGTATGTCTCCAGTGCTTCCATTCCTGCCAAGATGTCCGCGATACCGGTTATAATCAATGAGAACCTTCAAGCTGTTGAACTTGAAACTGTTATCACGTCTATGAAAGGCAAGGAAATTTTAATTGATGTGGATTGTAGTGATGATGAATGTGAAGTCGTGGACGACATCAATTATCATCCATCACAAGGGCGTTTCCCAGGGGAAACATCGAAATAATGGCAATATGATACCTTAGAAAATAACTTCTCTGAAAATATAGTATATTCACGCCCCATTGAAGGTGATTCACCCAAGTCTTGTAATGGTCTGACTGCTACTAGAAGCCCAAATGATATAGGTAATATCAATTAACCGGGTTCCAAGTCTGGCCAAAATCAGAGCAAGCAAGTAGATCAAGCCAACTCCATCATGATCGAACAGTTGTCCCATGAGTCTGTTAAACCTTCACATTCTAACTCCTACATGAAGATACACAATGTATATTCAAGCACCAATGGACAGGGAAAAAATCACAGCCTTCTCACCATGAAACACCCAAAAAAAATGAAAAATATATTCAAAGACTTGAATCCATGGTTTGAGAAATATCAAAGATGGCCGAAGAAAACTTCATCTTGAGAATGGAAGTCGATGGGTTACATTTATTTATGGTGTTTCATTTTGAATCATGGACAGGGTGATGGGCATCTCAACCAGGTAAAAAAGGCGTCACACAGACCTATATTGATCTCAATAGATGGCTCTTCTAAGGTAATTTGATGACTACCACATGAAAACATTTGTCTGACTGATGAGTCACTTAAGAATCTCCATTAATATGCATTACTTTCCTTCAGTTTGACGGCCAATGCAATGGAGTTCGTAATGGACAGAATGGAAAGGTTTAACGGAGATTAGCGTGCCAAATTAACTGATGCTAAACAATCATCACCTGAACCTACATTGAACTTGAAAGATCAATGTTTTATGATAAATATATTTTTCTGTCAGTGAGCATGAAGATTTATTGGACAAAGAATGCCTTCAAATTACTACATTAATATGTTTGATGTTTCATTTTGTGAAATGGACAGGGTAAGGGGCATCTTAGCCAGGTAAAACAGGCGTCACCTACACCTATATTGAATCCAATAGATGGCTCTTCTAAGGTAATGTCATGAATACCACGTGTATACATGTGTCTAACTCGCGAGTCACTCGATCATCTCCTTTAATATGCATTACTTTCATTCAGGTTGATGGCCAATGCACTAGAGTTCGTAATGGTTAGAATGGACAGGTTGACAGAGGTTGCAACAGAGATCAACGTGCTCAACTCACTGACGCTAAACGACCATCACCTTTAGCTACATTGAACTCGAAATATCAAAATTTTAATGTAAATATATTTTTTGTGAGTTAGCACGAAGAATTATATCACAAAGAATGCAATCAAAATAATACATCAATATTTTTCAATGTTTCGTTTTGTAAAATGGACAGGTTAATGGGCATCCCAGTCAGGTCAAACAGGCATCACCCACGCCTACATTGAACTCAATAAATGGCTCTTCTAAGGTATTTTGATGACTACCACGTGAAAAAAATGTGTCTAACTGGTGAGTCAATCGATCATCTCCATTAATATGCATTACTTTCAGGATGGCGGCCGATGCACTGGAGTTCATAATGGAAATATCAGTCACTGTAAACAGACACCAACTACTCCTATATTTAATTCAAAAGATGCATCTTCAAAGGTAATTTGCAACCTCCCAAGTGAGATAATGGCTATGCTCGCCATCATATTGTTACTAGCATTTAATATTTTGAGTTATCTTCTGATCAATGACACCAAAATAGTATGGGCAGAAATAAAATCACGATGCGTCAAATAATCTGAGAGGATCTTATGATTCTTCGATACACGCTAATATAGTCTCCCCGGTAATGGACAGTATACCATCTTGTAACAAGGTATACTAATTTTGGCTCATTCACCATGTCTCTATCTCCTAAAGCTATCTCCTTATAATATGGACAATGTGCAACTCCCCTTTTTTTATTAACATGTTAATGTATTCTATCAAATGAAGTAGAGGAACATGTGATAATTGTGACTAACCAGTAATATGTTTTGTGTATTTGACTGGTTGATGCTAAGGATGGTCTGGTGTATTATTGTGTATGAAGTTATGAATCAAGGTCACGTGAACTCGCATCCTCGATTAACATTTCGTTACACATTTTGGCAGTCATCGGTTGGAAGAAATTCATGGGTAAAAAACACTAATCAACCTGAAAGATCTGAGGATTTTTATCTCCCATGCACAGATCACCTTCATTTGATCCAGGTATCGAGTCAGATTTAGACGAAGATTCTATTGTTCTAGATGATGGCCTTGTTCTGACGAAAGATGATATCCAGGATGTGGACAACATGGTGCTTGAATTCGTAAGACAATTCAATATTATTGGAACAATTTTATAACCGTGTATTTAATACAAATCATGAATGACTCATCTGCAACCTTTTTATTTAACCATCCAACACTATGTTATCATTTTTATTTCATTGCCACCAGATTTCAAACAGTGGAAAGAAAGGGGAAAACATTCATGTCACACCATCAATGGATAAGCACAAACTCGGTCATGATGTCCTAACAAATAATCCGATACATATAGCTGATAAATTATTGTCGTCATCCACCAAGACTGATGATGTAATGATGAATCATCCTGGGTATAACCTATTAAAAAAACCCAGATCATCTAACGATTTCCCCAGGAATGTATGTAATGTTACTTTATTTTATTCAAATTAAATTAGTTGGACATATTTCATTATCGTTTGATATTATTGAATTCATTCGCCATGGCAGGTTTCACCTATATCATTTCAGACGGACATTGACCACCAACCTTTCAATGATAGTATGAAACATATCTCTAATAATGATAGCCGCAAATGCAAAGAAGACATATCCAATAGACGTTAAGGATACACATTTGTGTATATGACGTGCATGGATCCCCCATTGAGTGCAGACATTGACAAGTTCAACATGTTTTACCGAGAATGTCTTAGGCATAATAGCGGGTTATTAATTAATATAAAATCTTTATCCTATCATAAGTAGTCTTTCAATTTTTAAAATTTTTAACATTTTTTCATGAATTTTCCCCAGGCTAATGGACTTTGACACTGTCTGTGTAGAGATCCGTACACAAACTTGGCTAGGACCTATAGACATTGATTTGGACATGTGGTGGCATGATCTATATGAGGTTCCACGCCCACTAAATGATAGGGTATAACTTTTTGGATAGCTAACTCATTAATTTATCTATTTCCTTCTCACTAACCAGAATAATCGCATCTTTCACTTAAGTTAATACAAGGTCCTCTCTTATGCAGCATATTGATGCAACATTCTATTTCATTCGGATGCTATTGAAGTTGAGGGGCAGGGACAAGTTTAGAGCCACGACAACTGATTGTAACTTCCATGTTAAAATTCGAGGTATATCCAAGGATCTGTCACTCGACAAACAAGCATTACAAAAGCATGAAGCTCTGTTCTCTTACATAAAGGAACTAAAGATTCCTTTCAATACATCATGGACCACTGTTGACCATTTTCTTATACCAATGTGGATACCGTCTCCGGGTCACTGGATCCTAGCTCACTTTGACATTGATAAATGGCGACTTGATGTTTACAACTCATATAATAAGATAATAAAGAATGAACTGGTGTACTCATCCATTCGTGCTATGCGCATTGCAATCCCCATTTTGGCTAGGTCAATGCAGTCAGAAATCCGCAGGTTCCTCAACACACCTCTAGAATGTAGAATTATTGAAACATGCCCACAACAAAATGGGTAAGTTTCCTCGCTTAATAAGTTTACTTGAATAGAGACTCATATTACTTCACATGTAACTGATTTCTATAACAAAGGGGGAAAAAAGAAAAAAATTCATATCAGATTTAATGATGCCTCATACCATGTTGGTGACAGTTGGGTGATTGATGGATTTTGAGGTCTATTGAAGTGCTTCACACTTATCACAAGCTGTTATAATTCCACAATATAACAAGGAATTTATACATGCATTTGATACATTTCACTTGACCGAGTTTTGCTGATTTCCTTTATCTATTTTTTTTTTTAAATTCTTGCAAAATGATATTGGAATCAATGCAAATTCCACACCATGATCTCATAAATTATCAAATCGCAAAGATTCAAATTGTATTAAACAAAAGACATCAAATCAATTGGAGTTAACAATTTCAAAACTCTACAATGTGACTTCATCACGCACGATTCGATCACAATATTACATTGATTCCATGATGACTGTGACTATTAATTGAACAGAACCCCATTATGATACCGTTCGCATACCTGTTACACATAAAACCAAATTAATCATATAGATCAATTCCAAGATGCAACAAAGTAAATAAATCTATGAGTATTTTTTCCATATACCTGTTGAGTTTCTTTTTCTTTTATTAGTTTTTCGACCAATCGTTGAAGTTGGATATTGACAACTTCTAATGTTATGGTCAAAACATCACATTTCCCACACCGCGTTCTCCTCTTATACTCGAGATATGACTTGTACCTATTCTCCTTCGGCCTACCAGGTCCACGTTTCGAATGCGGTGCAAGTACCACCATTTTCTTCACATCATCTGGTAAGTTTGAATCCTCTAAATCACCAACTGGATACATAGGTACTTGGTATGCCGCGATGTATTCCTCTTTTGTAAAATAATGTGAACAATAGTCCGATAATGTATAGTGTTGCATTGCTATGACAACAGCTGCATGGGGACATGGGATGTGATCGAGCTGGAACCTTCTGCACGAGCATGTCCTTTCGCTCATATCCACCAAAAATGATGAAGTCTCACCTTTCACATGATATATTGTGTCGCTAGAAGGAAGTACCTACATCAAAGTTTTATTGAAACTAATGATACTCTTATTTAAATTTTTATTCACATTGTACAGAAGACTACATATGTAGCATATTTGTATATCTGATAAAAAATTTAATAAAAAAATTGAATACGAGTTGAAAACTTTTCCTACCCGTAGTTGCCTTGACATTAAAATCATCTCCTTCAGCATGACATCATGTCGAGTAGCAAGTCTTGTGAAGGTTCACATGGCATCCTTTAGATTTTGAGAAAACCACTTTTGTATTGTGCACCTTAAGCTCTCAAATAGTGCCTCAATCGGATAGTTCTTTGCATACTTTACCGTCGAGTTCACCGACTCAGCAATGTTGGATATCATGGTGGAATACCTATCTTTTGTCATGTGCGCTCGTGACCTTCGTTCGTACCCAACATCTTTCTGCTTTTAAGTAACATCATTAGAATAATTGTTCTCTTTCTTGATGCATCATACAGAAAAAAAATACAATTTTTTTTTTATTAATGATGCTTACTAGGTAACCCCTGATGCCGAGGTCTATTGCATCTAATCTTTCCATTTGGGTATTGAAATTCGCTATTGTGTACGCTCTCACTGCAGCGTAAAAGGGAAGTCTTATTCCTTTCCCTTTCTTTCCAAATTCCTTCTGCAAATTTTGGAGAAGATGATATGTACACGCTCCATGAAAAGCATTCGAAAATGCATTATCAACGGCATGCGATATACTTCTATGACGATCCGAGATTATGCACAATTCATCTTGATTACCATAAGCTTCTTTCACCCTAACCAAGAACCACTCCCATGCATGATTATTTTCAGAATCACCCACACCAAAAGCTAATATAAATATATTATTATTTGTATCTTGTGTACATGCAGTGAATAGAGTACCACCATGCCTGCCTGTTAAAAATGTTCCATCCACAACAATCACAGGTTTATAGTGTTTCCATCCAGCTATTGAAGCCCCTAATGTTACGAAACTAAACAAAAATCTACCATCCTCGTCAACCTCAATTTTAGTAATAGAACCCGGATTAGCGACTTCCAATCTATGCATGTATGCTAGAAGCTTTCCAAATGACTCGTTAGGGTCACCTTGAATCATCAGTATTGCGCGATCTCTCGCACGCCATGCTTTGTCATAACTAACTACAATCTCATATGAGTGATACATATCGTCAATTATGTCACCAGGTGTGTAAATTCTTTTCGTAGAAGTAAACTTTTGCTTAATGCAATTTGCAATCAAACTACTAGTAGCCTGTCTATGATGAACAATGACAGAGTCAGTAGAGCATGTATGCGTGTCATTCATTTCTCTTACCTTAAAGTGTCTAACGCAACCCGTTTTTGATGCTTTGAATGTCCAGCAGCACCCCTCCTCCAGACATTTCAACCAATAAAAATTCATCTCGACTTCACAACACTATATTGAAACCTATTTCTGAACGCCAGCATTGCCATGCTTGTGACAAGTAATTACATACTTACGCTTGAACACAGCTCCCTTTTTTACCATTTCTACTGCAGCATCGTAATTACATTGTGGTAGTCAACTTCAGCGTCATCGTCATCTCTTATGTCCAAAAATCCTGCCAGCTCCATTCCCATTTCTTCTACTGTTGGATTCTCAAACCCCACACCATAACTCATAGCACTAAATTCTGGCATAGTGAAATTCGAATAATGACACTGGGTGTTCTGTGACTTTTCATGCAATGCATCACAGGTCGCCACATCCAGTTGAATATGAGGTGAAACACCAACATCTACACATATTGGGTAAATTCGCTTATCAATTTCACCTTTTTTGAGCTCCACATAAAATACCAGTGAATCATCATCACAAATTGGTATTCGAAGACCTTGTTCATCAACCTGGAAATGTAATTTGAATTTATAATTTTCCTCATCCTTGTCCAGCCGAGCAGCAATCAGTTTGATTAGTTTGAAAAATGTACAATCAGAAGGAACAATGACACCCCTGACTGAGTAATCAATATACCACAGGTTCAAAACAGAATGTTCCATACTTGAAAAAACCACAGAATGTAACATTTCTCGTGTTGATGTCCTGTTAAGCATTTCTAATCTAAATATATAATTATGTATTGTATGAGAGTAAGATGTCATGTATTTACACAGGAATTTAATTTATAATTTTAATAAATCTCTATTAATTACAATATCGTTCAGTCCACGAAACACATTATAAGCACATACAGATGACTAGACATTCTATATAGTTAAGTTGAATGATATCTCGAATTTGTTAGTCCACGAAATATTTTAATCACATATTGCGTTCAAGTAACAGGATTATTATTCATTCATCTGGTGTTCAAATGTTTCCACGACACTCGTTTGTGTGTAAGTATGTGAAATAAGAAAGTTGCACTAGAAAACAAAAAATATAAAAAACAAATACATATGAACGATGAAAATCTTATTACCTGGTTTCTCTTTATGAATTCAAACAAATTTACGTCTTCTTGCAGTAACAAAATCGCAGGGGACAATTTACTTGTAGAAAGAATTCAATATTGATTATTTTGCATTGTGTTCAGTTACTAAATGTTTATCCAATGTTTTGGGCAATTGTCTGGCCTAAAATCTCGGAAGTTATATCTCCGGGTTGTTGGTTTTTCAATTATTGATTGGTTTTAGTTACGATCATGCATGTTGTTGTAACATATTTTTTGTTTTTTCCTTATTAATATTTTTTTTAATCTGTAAATAGTCCGGTAATTTCTGCAATTTTTTTCCATCCGGGTGACATTCATGGGATAAAGATATTAATGTTGATGTCAAATTTCAAAAAGGGTTGACTTTTGTCTTTTGGTTACATTAATTAATTAATAGTTGAGATGATGCCACGTGGTTGATTGATAGCGATGATTCTAGGTCATGCATCTGTGTCTTTTATAAGCTTCTTGATGCCTCATTTGCTAGACAATTTTCTAGGGTTTCCCCTTCTATGTTCTGTCATTTATTTCTTTGAAACCCTTTTCGTGTTTGTTTTCTGTAATTCTTCGTATTTAATAATTTCTAAGAGAAATCTGTAAAATGGAGTATCACTTGAGTATCGACGTATAATACATACCCGATCTCAAACATGTTATCAATTCTTTATGTGCTTTATATATTATCTATATGCGGCTAAATATGTTTGGAAAATTAAGCTACAATTTTCAATCTCAGATAGATATATAAAGATTTTATTAAAATTAGAAAATGAATAATGAAAATCATATCCATTAATATCAAATTATGTCTTCGATCTTATGGTGGCCTCGTCACAAATTTTTTAACTGGGCTTCCCTTAGGACTAGTATATATGAATCATGGTTTTCTTTTCTTCACTTTTATGAGAGGGATTTAAATGAAAAATAAAAAAATTAAACAAATACTACTTTTCTGCACAACTATTAGAATTTAAAATACACCAGATTTTAAATAATGGTGCTTTTATATATAATTTTTATTTTTTATTTTTCTTATTTATAATTAAGTGATGTATATAATAGACTAACACAGACGATGAATTGGTCGAGTGTGTTGGATGAATTTGTAGAAAATGTAGAAAATAATGACTATAAAACGATAAAATATTGAATAAAAATCATTTTCACCTAAACAATATAAAAAACAATCACAATATAATATTAGAATGTGCATGGACGAACTTATATATTTTACAATTCTTTTTTTGTATTTTTAATATTGCGGTACTTTCAAAAATGAATTTGTAATATTTGATTTATCGAATTAAGATACGTTTTCAACGGTATGCCATACGGCAGATTGTCATCGACTATGAACTTTTTGCACCTTTAAACTATTTTGTCCAACATACACGATATTTAAATCATTGCGATGCATAGGTTTCCGGTTTGTATTTTTAATCTTAGTTACAATTGATTACATATTCAGCTATGAAGTCATTTGAGGACAATGAAAGTTTGATTCAATGTTGTTCGATAATACTAGATTAATTGAACCTCTATTTGTTTAATATTTTTCCGTATTTAAATTATATTCTTAATGATATGTAGATTTTTTATTTTATTTTAGTTCATCTTTTATTTTTTTATTTTTATTTTTTTAATTTTTTGCACTTATCTATATATATGTTGACATTTCATCTGACCTTGTCCTATATACAAATTGATAATTTGTGTAGCGCCTCGGGTTCTGAACGCCCGGGACGCCACTTCGTCGTCTCAAAATTGACTTTGAAGATAATAATTTAGCGGAAAATAAATTTAATTCAAAGCATCACATTCCTCATTTTAAAACTTCAACGGAAATTTGATTAATTTAAATATAAAACAATTCATAAAACTTGTGTCTCAATTATTTAAATGAAATTAACGATAAATAATTTAACGAGTAACATTCGTAAAATTGTCTAATAACATCATCATTTATTTAATTTGCCACCGCTCCCATTTCATTCGCCGCCTTCTCCGAGATCTGCAAAAACTGTTAAAATAATGGAATGAGTATTTCGAAAAATACTCAGTAGACTCATCGCCAATAATTAATTTACAGAATAATTGAACACGTAATTATGCAATCATATAGTGACATCATCATCATATTCTTGGGCTATTTTATTTTCAAAATCAAGGCTCGTAAAATCATAGGGTGTGGGTAGTCTCGTCTCGTGCACTTAAGGCACGTAAGTTATGCATAACATCATCATTTCTCATGTATCTCATAAGAGATATTCTTTTCTCGTCTCATGCATCAAAGCATGTAAATCACGTAATTTCACATAAGACATGCAATTATAATTTAAACTAATTAGTGAGGGCGAGTCTACCTCAAATCACGAGTCTGAAAGTTGAGCAAGAAAATTCACGTTGTTCTTCGAAATGTCCAAGCGCCTCGTCTAGCTCATATGTTAAATTTTTCTTTAGAAATTTATAGTTTATAACAATTTGAGGACTGAAATGATTATCTTAAAACTTGGGGGTCTAAAATGAATACTTTTGAAAGTTGTTGGACTAAATGAATACTTTGAAAGTTGGGTTGAAACTCAAAACGAATATTAAACTATAGGGCTGAAATAATTGATTTGAAACCAAAAGGGACTGAATTGAATAACTTTTCAAACTTGGGGCTGAAATAGATAACTTTTGAAATTTAGGGCTGAGGATATATCTTTTTAAATCAATAAGGAATAAAATAAATAACTTTTAAAAATGTGGGTTAAACTTAAAACACTTTAAAACTATAGGGACTGAAATAAAACTTTTTAAAACTTGTGGGACTAAAGTATAACTTTAAAACTTTGGGGGCTTAAAAGTAAATTTTGTAAAAATCCTAATATATATATATATATCTCAGTATAGAGGAAGAGAGAGGACGCAGCGACGCCGGCTGGGCAGGGGGTTCTGCCGAGGTTAAACGCCGGCGATTTCGCCGGCGATACGCCGGCGCAGGGCGCGGAGAGCGGCGGCCATGGAAAGGGAGTTAGATTTTGGGATCTAGGTGCGAGAGTAGGTGTGAAAACGAAGTGAAATCGAGGCTTGGAGGTCGCGGTTTGGGTCTGAAATTCCGGCGAGGAAATCAACGGTCGAGGTAAGTATTTGGGTATTCTTGGGTTTTGGGTTTTGATTTTGGACTTGGCTTGCGACCGGGCTGTGGGTGCGGTGATTTGCGCAGGTTTGGAGTTGAGGCATTGTGGTGGAATTTGTGGTGTAATCTGATTGGGCAGTGACGGATTCTGGTGGTGGTGATGATGAATGGTGGTGAGTTGGAGGTTTGTGGTGGTGCTGCAGGTGGAGGCTCGACTGGTTGGGCAGTAGGCAGTCGAAGGTATTGGATGATTCTGTGAATCCGGAATTTGGGTTGAGATAAGGGTAGTCTCGATTGTGGCATGGGTTGATCATGGTAAGTATTTTGGGTTTGTGTTGAATTGTAGCAGATTGGATTTTGGAGTTCGATTGAATATGAAAGAAGATGGGGTAGTGGCGTCGAGTTGCTGTGATTGAGGCTTGGGTTTGCACTGACTGTTGGTAGTTCGGTGGTGAAGGTGCAGTCGGCAGGGAAGGGTTGAAGGGCAGAAGGTTGAGTCTGTGATATCAATGGAGTTGTGGTTGTAAAATTGGCTTGGTTGTGAACTCTCTTGAAGATGGTGGTTGGGTAATGCCGTGAATGGTGTTGTGTGTGCGTGAATGCAAGGGATAGGGATCCAATTAATAGTTGATTTAGGTGTTAAACATAGTAACTTAGGTTAAAATCTTGGTTTATGGAAAACTTGTAAGAATTTTGGAAATGAGTATCGATCGTGTAAGGAAAAACTTCGGGAGGAAGAAGCTGTTGTATTAATTGGGCCAAGAAATGACTTATTGGGTTTTTTAAATGGGCTTGAATGACTGGTAAAAACATTTGGGCTCGATAAGTTGGATTGGATTAAAACATTTAAAATTGGGACTTAATATAATTAATACTTGGACTGAAAATAAATTTGAGAATAAATAAATTTTGAGATAAAAATGAATTTCGTATTTGGACTTAAAATAATTTAATAAGAAAAATTTTAATAAATTTGAAATTGGACTCGGATTAAAATAAATTTAATTTCACTTGAAAAATTCCCTTTAAAAATAAATGAGAAAGTCGTAGCGAAAATAATATTTATTTAAATAAGTTATGGAAAATTCTCGGTCGCTACAACCCTATCACCTTAAAATAATTTCGTCCTCGAAATTTAAATTTTCTTGATCTAAAAATACTTGGGTACTTCAAAATTTCTTCTTTCTTAAAATCTTAAAATAATTAATATGACTAGACGAGAGCGCTGGTTTTGGAATAATAATCGTTAAGATTGGAGAGTCGTAGCGACAAGTTTGGTAAAACAAGTCTTTAAGTTTGAAAATTTCTCGATCGCTACAACCTTCTCCACTTAAAATAATTTTGTCCTCGAAATTTTAAACTTTCTTGATCTAAATATATCTGGGTATTAAGCCAGACTTCTTTCTTCTTTCTTTTCTCAAGTAGTTTCAGCACTACCTCGTCTACCCCATTAGACTTTGACTAGAGAAACCTCTTTATCAATCTCTACTATTTCTTTAAGAAATCATATCACACCATAGTAATTAATCAATGTGAAGTCTATCATCATCTTCTCAAACCTCTTATATTGAATGACCCAAAATCAATTGTATCATTAGAAATCACATGAATATTCTTCCGTGTAATATGCATAATAACATGTTATCCACAAATCAGCATAATATCATCAGCTTAACGTATACGAGAATCTATTCATATAGTACATTTTTGCATCATCTTGATTTCTAACATCTTCCCATATACGTCATCAAAACATATCACAAAATTCAATTAATATTAAAAAAATTTGTTCCCCAGTAACTAAGATTCTGCTCCTGAATGCCACAACATTTCCTGTAATATATAACCTGGTATTTCCTATGTATACCTCAAATGATCATATAACTCCACATATACATTGATACTTAATCGATTGCACACTTCACCAATCAAAATGTTTATAAATAACCATCTCCAAAATTATCAAAATTTTAACTCCAAATCGATACTCTGTTTAAGATTTCACTCTTGTAGTAAACATGCTTACCTAAGCCGCAACGTAATAAACAACCAATAACTCTCAACCATCTTATACTTGAAAAATAATATTTCCTCATTGTTCATGGGTCAACCAAAATTTCCCTTTCATAATCTCGAAGTGTCTCCAACAAAATCCTCAAATGTTTCCTCACATTGTTTACTATCTCTAGGATAAACCAAAATATCGTCCATGAATACGATGAAAAACATGTCCAATTAATGTTGAAAAACTTGGTTCATCAAATTCATAAATACTGTCGGTGGGTACTTATTCTTTATTGCCAACTTGTTAAGTAGTATAGTTACTCCCTATAGAGATACACTTAGTCAAATAAAAACTTTAAATCCTTTTATCCCAATCTCAATCAAATGCTTAAGCAAGGAGACAAAACTTAACCCAATAATAAGTCTAAGCATCGTTATATTATTAAAAACCCAAAATTCAATTCTTTCTTCTTGCTAATATAAGTTTCAACTTCATATCAAATCCCAAAATTAAATCTCTGACGTATGTGTACCATAACCTAATTCAATCATGAAATAGAATATGATCTAGTCTCCAAATTCCAATTAAATCACTATTTTTCCAAAAAAAAAATCAGAGTTATAATCATCAATCATGACAAATATAAAGTAACCATTTTTGTCTGATACAATATCTACGTACATAGTCTGATATCCTTTGATAGGAGCATATATTAGATCTAAATTCCTCGGTTGACTTCTTGTGAAAGGTGCCAGGTCCTAAACCATTTATGCAAAGTCCAATTAGGCGGGGTTTATCCATTTCTCTTAGTTAAAATTACGAGGACGTAAAAATATTTAAAAAAAACTCTTTCAATTTATGCTCAAACTCGTTTTCTTTCTTTCTTTCTTATTTCGGATACAAAAATCTTTCTCATTCTTTCTCATCAAATTCTCAAAATACTTCATTTCTCATGTATCCGAAATCATCATAACATAAACTTCATGATAAAATCATTTACCTTCGGAGTTGGCGGAGCGAACGATGGCAGTGGCAAAAGTCGTCAAAACATTATTTATTATTATTATTTTTTTAAAAAAAAATTCTCTTTTCAAAATTTGCAAGTCTACAGAAACGTAGACCTGCTCTGATACCACCTGTAGCGCCCCGGGTTCTGAACGCCCGGGACGCCACTTCGTCGTCTCAAAATTGACTTTGAAGATAATAATTTAGCGGAAAATAAATTTAATTCAAAGCATCACATTCCTCATTTGAAAACTTCAGCGGAAATTTGATTAATTTAAATATAAAACAATTCATAAAACTTGTGTCTCAATTATTTAAATGAAATTAACGATAAATAATTTAACGAGTAACATTCGTAAAATTGTCTAATAACATCATCATTTATTTAATTTGCCACCGCTCCCATTTCATTCGCCGCCTTCTCCGAGATCTGCAAAAACTGTTAAAATAATGGAATGAGTATTTCGAAAAATACTCAGTAGACTCATCGCCAATAATTAATTTACAGAATAATTGAACACGTAATTATGCAATCATATAGTGACATCATCATCATATTCTTGGGCTATTTTATTTTCAAAATCAAGGCTCGTAAAATCATAGGGTGTGGGTAGTCTCGTCTCGTGCACTTAAGGCACGTAAGTTATGCATAACATCATCATTTCTCATGTATCTCATAAGAGATATTCTTTTCTCGTCTCATGCATCAAAGCATGTAAATCACGTAATTTCACATAAGACATGCAATTATAATTTAAACTAATTAGTGGGGGCGAGTCTACCTCAAATCACGAGTCTGAAAGTTGAGCAAGAAAATTCACGTTGTTCTTCTAAATGTCCAAGCGCCTCGTCTAGCTCATATGTTAAATTTTTCTTTAGAAATTTATAGTTTATAACAATTTGAGGACTGAAATGATTATCTTAAAACTTGGGGGTCTAAAATGAATACTTTTGAAAGTTGTTGGACTAAATGAATACTTTGAAAGTTGGGTTGAAACTCAAAACGAATATTAAACTATAGGGCTGAAATAATTGATTTGAAACCAAAAGGGACTGAATTGAATAACTTTTCAAACTTGGGGCTGAAATAGATAACTTTTGAAATTTAGGGCTGAGGATATATCTTTTTAAATCAATAAGGAATAAAATAAATAACTTTTAAAAATGTGGGTTAAACTTAAAACACTTTAAAACTATAGGGACTGAAATAAAACTTTTTAAAACTTGTGGGACTAAAGTATAACTTTAAAACTTTGGGGGCTTAAAAGTAAATTTTGTAAAAATCCTAATATATATATATATATATATATCTCAGTATAGAGGAAGAGAGAGGACGCAGCGACGCCGGCTGGGCAGGGGGTTCTGCCGAGGTTAAACGCCGGCGATTTCGCCGGCGATACGCCGGCGCAGGGCGCGGAGAGCGGCGGCCATGGAAAGGGAGTTAGATTTTGGGATCTAGGTGCGAGAGTAGGTGTGAAAACGAAGTGAAATCGAGGCTTGGAGGTCGCGGTTTGGGTCTGAAATTCCGGCGAGGAAATCAACGGCCGAGGTAAGTATTTGGGTATTCTTGGGTTTTGGGTTTTGATTTTGGACTTGGCTTGCGACCGGGCTGTGGGTGCGGTGATTTGCGCAGGTTTGGAGTTGAGGCATTGTGGTGGAATTTGTGGTGTAATCTGATTGGGCAGTGACGGATTCTGGTGGTGGTGATGATGAATGGTGGTGAGTTGGAGGTTTGTGGTGGTGCTGCAGGTGGAGGCTCGACTGGTTGGGCATTAGGCAGTCGAAGGTATTGGATGATTCTGTGAATCCGGAATTTGGGTTGAGATAAGGGTAGTCTCGATTGTGGCATGGGTTGATCATGGTAAGTATTTTGGGTTTGTGTCGAATTGTAGCAGATTGGATTTTGGAGTTCGATTGAATATGAAAGAAGATGGGGTAGTGGCGTCGAGTTGCTGTGATTGAGGCTTGGGTTTGCACTGACTGTTGGTAGTTCGGTGGTGAAGGTGCAGTCGGCAGGGAAGGGTTGAAGGGCAGAAGGTTGAGTCTGTGATATCAATGGAGTTGTGGTTGTAAAATTGGCTTGGTTGTGAACTCTCTTGAAGATGGTGGTTGGGTAATGCCGTGAATGGTGTTGTGTGTGCGTGAATGCAAGGGATAGGGATCCAATTAATAGTTGATTTAGGTGTTAAACATAGTAACTTAGGTTAAAATCTTGGTTTATGGAAAACTTGTAAGAATTTTGGAAATGAGTATCGATCGTGTAAGGAAAAACTTCGGGAGGAAGAAGCTGTTGTATTAATTGGGCCAAGAAATGACTTATTGAGTTTTTTAAATGGGCTTGAATGACTGGTAAAAACATTTGGGCTCGATAAGTTGGATTGGATTAAAACATTTAAAATTGGGACTTAATATAATTAATACTTGGACTTAAAATAAATTTGAGAATAAATAAATTTTGAGATAAAAATGAATTTCGTATTTGGACTTAAAATAATTTAATAAGAAAAATTTTAATAAATTTGAAATTGGACTCGGATTAAAATAAATTTAATTTCACTTGAAAAATTCCCTTTAAAAATAAATGAGAAAGTCGTAGCGAAAATAATATTTATTTAAATAAGTTATGAAAAATTCTCTGTCGCTACAATTTGATTTTGATTTTTTGAGAATTGATTTTGAGAAAAGTGATTTTTTTTTTTTTTCAAGAATGTGTGGATAAAAATTAGTATGAAAATTTGTAAAAATGATTTTTTAAAGAATGTGTGACTTGTGATTGAGAATGAATGTTCAGAAAAATTAATTCTTGAAAAATCAATTCCAAATGAGTAAGTGGCAGAGTATTATGTCTTATGTGTTAAACATCTGCGCCACTTTTATAAATTGAGATGCATATATGATTTTTTGATACATAAAGCTAAATATATTTACAATATACGTTCGGAAAAATTTAATTAAAATTAACATTTCATATTGCATAATTTGTTAAATTCATTTAAATAAAGGATCATATATATTTAATTTGTAATGTTAAAATAAATATGAAATGAAATTAATTTGTGATTATCTAGAAATTATATTTTGAAAAGATTAATTATGTCAATAATCATTAAAATTGAATAGTTATGCAAATTGTCTTCCTTCTTTTCTCATTTTTCTTTAAATATTTATTTCATATATTAAAATATAAATTCGATATATGTGAGTAACAAATAATCGTACATCGCACAAGTGTAACACCAATATATATAAAAGTAGAAGTGAGGAGAGATAGTCATTTTGGAGAGAAATTTGCATTTAATGACTCTCTCTCATTACTTCTACTTTTATATATAATAATAATAATAATAATAATAATAATAATAATAATAATAATAATAAAGAAAAGATAAATAAATAAATAAAATGATTTAAAAATTATATATTCCGTGCATGACACGAGTAGACAACTAGTTAATAATAAAAATAATTCGACCTATAGGATGGTTTGATTAAAAGGAAAAAAAAAAAAAAAAACAGTGTAACGTACTATATCATGTGGTTCATCTCATCTCATTTATTTATAGGAGCAATATAAAATTTAATATTAATAAGACGAGGCCGAAGCAATATCAATCTATGATAGAACATCTCCAAAAATGTAATCTAGAGATTTAATCATGCATGTACCCAAAAAGTACTACTTGCTGAAATGGGAAACAATTATCAATTAAACGAAGGGAAGAATTGAAAGCCACTGACTAAACTTTAGTGCAACTTTAAAGTTGGTTCATTTATGTCACCTCAATCAAGAACAATATTTTTTAAACATTGATTTTCTTCAACCCTTATTACCCAACACGAGAACCCCACCCCACCACACAAAAGAAAGGCCAGGGAGACGAATTTTGACATTAATTTCTTAATACTTTACTAGAAAACAAAGAGTAATTTTAGGAAGACATTTTTAATTAACATTTTTAAATAATATTGATGACATGACGCACATACATTAGGTAGTGTAAATAACTATCTCACCATTTACTTTTTCATCACTCAATATATGTACATCATGTCATAATATCACTTAAAAATGTCAATTAAAATTACTAGTCACAAATAGGAAAGGTTGGTGCATTATTAATGGAAGAACTAGCTGTCGAGAGAGGGTGGGGGGATAGAGAGTGCACGTCATGTGAATCTAATTCAGACATGAATAAATTCCTTAGCTGAGTAAATGTGTGTTCTGAAAAAGTCCAAACAAGAAAAGAAGATAAAAAATGGCAGCAATGAATTATGCACTCTTAAAACTGAAATATTCTTTGGAACCCACACAAGATTCATATACCCTTTGACAAACAAACAATACCCTAATTGTTGAAATGGCATCTGAGTTCAAATGGGATGGTGTTTTCATGAAATTAGAAACTTATGTGACATGCAACCCTAGAAAGTAAAATAATGGTAGCTAGTAGTAGTTCTTCCTTTCTTGATGTCGAACCACTTTTCTAGAAGCATTCATCTATTTATTTACATTTTGTCTTCAACATGTTCCTTGTTCCTCACGTGGAGACCACACGCGTCTAAAATATTTGACTATAGTCTATATATATTGTTTGAAAAACATTTTAATTTCTTTGTGAAAATTAGATACTTTTATATATACATATATTGAGTTGGAAGAGTTTGGACTATTCGAAAATCATTCTCTCTTAGGAAAAGATACTTGTACGTGTTACACTTGTAGAAGATTCTTTGGTATATTTGGTAGAAGTGACGCTTGAATCCTAGACTTTAAACTAATCTCATGTCGTATTAACCCACCCATCTTAACACGTAATACTCTTCGAAAAACTAGCTATTTGTCAATTTAAGTTTTGTATTCGCAACACACATCACGTGTAGAAGGGATTCATACACTAGAAAGTAGTGATACCGTGAATCCCACTTTCAGGGACTGACTCAGCATACGCCCTAGCACTCGCCTCACTTAAACTTTTGAGTCATCCGATAATAACTTGATTTTTATTTTTCAATGTATATTTAGTATTAAATGAAACTAATGACATGGGTGAGAATGTAACTTAAGTGGTAAATGTTCACTTGGTGGTCATAATATATGTGAGTTTGAATCTCAATTTGTTTATTATTATTGCTCACTTTTTCTACTTTTTTGGAAGAAATTGCACAATTAACCTCAACTTTAGAACTATTTGCATAATTTGTTATTTTGTCATAATCTTAACTTAGTTTTTAAGGAATAAACTAATATATTATCTCACTTCCTTGGTGAAACTAAGAAAGCGTTTTATAATAGTTGAAACTATTTATATCGCCCTGAATGATACTTCTCAAGAATCTGGAGAAGATTCATTTGTATGTTTGGGTAATGATCACAGATCTGATATCACTTAGTGTAAAAGATACTCGAGATCCCAATTTTCTGAGTGGCATATATACATAGTAACAGAGACGTGTCTCTATCTATTAACAAAAAGCAATGGGGAGCCTTTTTTTTTTTTTTTACTTGTGTCCCCAATGGCAGTTTCCTCTGAAAGGATAAAGCACCAAATCAAAGTGAGTAGATATTGAGAGATAAGTATCTTCAGTATTGAGAAATAAAGCAAAAAGTAGTCAGTGGAAGATAGATATTCCACTCCACCACCACCACCATGCTTACTGCCTTAACAGGTCTCTTCTGATGGATGGCTCATGCAAATTAACACACACACACACACACACACTGGAGGTGAAAGAATTAATGGGTTTCACTTTATGAAGAATCTAATGTAATCCAGCATCTGAATGGGTTTCAGATTTCTCGTCTCTGTCATTCATTGTCTACGTAGAATCTAATGTAATCCAGCATGCTCTAATGTCCAGCTTTGTACATGGAAAAATAATAAAGCAATCTAATACACGTACAAAATTTTCATATCGATTTACGAGTATAAAGGAATTAACAGTATAATAAGATTCTACGTATCTAGCAGTGGCACGGAAGGGGTTGGTTTAAAAGTGTAGGGTGGGGCGTGAGTTGATACCAATGACGAAGGGTCACTTTCATGCATACACACGCGGTTGCATGTGTCTTGGTGTTTTCAAGTCATGTTATAAAAGCCTTTCCACCCCCAAGAAATTGGAGTTTGGTGGGCCATTGTTGGAAGTTACATAAACAAGCAAGCATATTCCCCTCGGAAAATCCCACTTCGAATAAAGATAAAAATATTGACCAATTTATAAGGATTTCAACTAATTCTCTTAATAAATTATTTTTTTAAGACGGGCCCTCAAATCTTAACTTCTCTACGTCAACTTTATGTTTAATCAACAATTAATTATGCCCCGAGAACATGACGCAGTGACAAATGACGAACCTTGTGATGACAGTGCATGTCCCCGTAAGGTCATGAGTTCGATTTCAAGATATGCATTGAACATCTCACGATTTATCTTTTCCACAGGGTCCCAGTGCAAGGATTGTGGGGACGTTCGTGATGGGGCGTTACAAAAAAATTAAAAAAAAAAAAAATCTTTATGAACATTTGATATGGAGCTATATGAAGTGATTTGACCCGTATCGTTGAAAAAATCTTTATGAACATATGTCTACAAAATAATATGCAAAAGTGACAACCGTGTCCAATACCAAACAAGATTTGTACAATGCCTTTGACATTAGTTGAATTCTTCTCCCCACATGAAATGTAAGAGATATAGCTACTATTCTAGCGAAGTATAAACTCGATCTCTCAAATACATACAGTTGACTTGAATGTCAAAATAGAATAAGAGAGGCACAACATATGCTAACTCATTTCCAAGGAGAAGTAATTTAAATTGTAGACATCATTCTCGTTTGTATCTTACGTTCGATACGATGAAAAAGGCATAAATAACATTACTTTTGTCGTTGCTCTTCACGACCTCACGACATACTTGATCTGTAATAGCAAATTGATAGAACAAGAAACACGACAAGAGATAAAAATATGATCTAAACTCGATGTTTTTAATAAAATATTGAGAATCAACTAATAAATACTACTTAATTCAAAAATAAATCAAGAACTAATTAATGAATAACAAAAGGGAAGAATACATAAAAGTAAGGTAGTTAAAAGATACTTTTTCAAATTTAAGAAACTTGTGATTTTAATTTTAAAATCAGGTCTAAAACCAGGTCATAATTAGTTAATTAATTAGATAACTAATTTAATATATTTTTATTAATTAAATAGATTATTAAGATCACAATAATATACAAATTACAGTCACAGTCACAAATTAAAATTTATGGTCACAAATTATCAAATTAATTTATCACTACTTATTTTCCATTCACAAATTATAAATTATTTGGTTATGACTTATTTCCCGGTCACATATCACAAATTTCTTAAGTAACGACTTTTTTCTTAATCACAAATTATAAAAATAATCGATCACGACTTCTTTTCGATCACAATTTACAAATTTATTAAGTCACAACTTTTTTTTAGTTACAAATTATGAAAATAATCTCTATCACTAATTCTTCGGTCATAATTTACAAATTTCTTAAGTCAAAACTCATTTCGTAGTTGCAAATTTCAAATTAATTTGTCACAACTTAAAAAATCGTTAGTCAAAATTATAAATTTAGTCACAATTCCAGAATGTTTTAGGTCACACATATTATTTATTGGTTACAAATAAGATTTTATTGGTAACAATTAGTCTTTATCCTATCCCACCTCTATTACTGCACCACCACTACAACACCACTTCACACTACTGTCGCCGAACAAACCGTCGACGACCTAGATCCACCACAGCCACCACCTGCACTATCCCCGTCTCACCCAACCATTGCCTGCACCGCCCCCGCCTCACCACAATTACACAACCACCAATGTAAGAACCACCTCTCCACCTCACAATCACCCTTAATCTAGGTCACAAACAATATTTAACCACCCAACCAAGCCCCACTTCACCACCACAACCATCTACACTACCTCAGCAGCCTCCACACAAACACTACATCACCCCTTAATCAAAGGTCACAAAAAAATTGAACCATACACCATAAACTCTGGCCTCACTCCTCCACAACCACAACCACAACAACTACCTACATTGCCTCCATCTCCATCGTCATCGTCGATTTCAGCATCGTCGGACAACACCGTCATTGGCCAGATCCACCACAACCACCTCCACTGTTGTAATACCCCAACTAAGAAAGGTTAAGAGAATTGATAGGTACTACTCATACCAACAAGGTGCACCTTCTTTTCCGGAAGTCCATCGTTAGAAACTCCAAAGTTAAGCGTGTTTGGCTTGGAGCAATTCTGGGATGGGTGACCTCCTGGGAAGTTTTCTCGGGGAGCGTGCGAGTGAGGACAAAGCATGCTGAAAAGACTCGTGTTGGTACGGTGGGGACAGTACGCCGTCATCTAACGGCCGGGACAGCCCGTTAAGTGGGACCCGGGTCGTTACAAATGGTATCAGAGACGATCGCCAGCCGAAAATCGGGAACTAAGTGCTACGCCATAGAGCGCTAGAATCCTCAGATGGGTTCAGCGCGACGAGGACGTCGCGAGTCTAACAGGGGGTGATTGTAATACCCCAACTAAGAAAGGTTAAGAGAATTGATAGGTACTACTCATACCAACAAGGTGCACCTTCTTTTCCGGAAGTCCATCGTTAGAAACTCCAAAGTTAAGCGTGCTTGGCTTGGAGCAATTCTGGGATGGGTGACCTCCTGGGAAGTTTTCTCGGGGAGCGTGCGAGTGAGGACAAAGCATGCTGAAAAGACTCGTGTTGGTACGGTGGGGACAGTACGCCGTCATCTAACGGCCCAGCCCGTTAAGTGGGACCCGGGTCGTTACAACTGTAGCGACCTAAACCCCCAACGTTATTAAATAATAATAAGTAAACAAATGAAAAAGATAAAATTTTTGGCGTAGGGAAACCCTAGGTGTTGACATGGTGTCAACATAAAAGGAACAAATGCATTGTAGGTATTTTGATGTTGACACTGATACGGGTAGTGTCGAGACCTACATTTTTTTAAGGAAAATTATTTCAGCGTTGACATCTAGAATTTTAGTGTCGACATGTAATAGTCAAAAACCTAGATTTTTGATATTGAAATATACTTTAAACTCATTTCTTTCAAAACATAACATATATACAATTCTGATAATTTTTCAACACCTTTTAGAAAAGAAAAGATTCTAATACTCATACTCCCACGTCTCGCTACTAAAGAAATCCACATAGAAGTGGGATCGCAGAAAACGTGTCAAGGCCGGGAAGTCACAATATGACTGTCAAGTGTTCACTTCTACCACATACATATATTGCTGACCATGAAGTGACTTTATCCAGCCCTAAGAGATGACCTTGGATGTATCAAGATACAACATCTGTAAGTTAGGAGAAAATATGTAAAATGAGAATTGATAATTCAATGAGTAAGCAATACACATATATATTCTTTTCAAAATCATGCTTTCAGCACCCAATTATAGATTATCTTTAATTCCCCCAAAGCGCTTAACATTCCCTTAAACCAGATATCGATGCAATGGCCTTAAAAAAAATCAGATTGTAAAGGACTATTTCATCCTCTCGAACTTCTACATCTTGTAATTTTTCACCCTATTCGGCTTCAACAAAACAACTCAATCACCATGTCGTTCATCGAAACCTTGGAGTTGCAAGGTTCTCACAACATACATCAGTATTCCATATAACATAGTGATTACCGAGGGGCCTAGAGTTCAAATCTATAATCCTAATGTATAAATCCATTTTTATAATTCATAACCATCGAATGTCATCGCATTAAAAAATTAAGCTCGGTACCTACATAGGTTTCGACATGGCGTCGCATGTTCATTGTCTCCATTTGGTGTCGACACGAAATATCCAGGTGTCGATACCAAAAGCATTTTCAGAAACAGAAACTCAAAAATATTAATTGCTTCGATCCAAAATCATTTATTTTGATAAGGAGTTTTGAAAAAATAAGCCACTCGAAACTGTTTTTCTTAATCGTTCGGTAAAGTACTAACTTTAAAAATTCATCGGTGACTATCCATTGATCGAAATTTAAAATGGATTTTATATTCTTGAAGTTTGTTTGAGAACTTATCCATTCCTATATCACATGCATTCAACAGAGGTTGGAAGTGATTAAACGAGTGTCTTAAAGAAATGCGTTGAAACACTGTTCGCGAAATATTGCCGCAAATGTACGGGTAGTGAGAAGTAATAAAGTAAACCTAAGAGTCCGAATTTATCGTCCCACGAGGACTGCTATTAATTACCGAAATATGTTAGTTCTAAACCCTATTTGAATAGACGAAATAGTTTGAGATTTTAAACTAAAACTAATAAAATTAAAATAACGAAATAAAATTGTGAAATTGTCTTGTTTTTAAAATGATTGTAAAGTAGTTGGGAATCTCGATTTCACATAGCAAATTAAATTAACTCCAATCCCGGTTTTATTTCCTAATAATGTATTCTGTCGAATTCACTTGTGCATATGAAATTCTTCTCTCGAGTTTGAATTAACTCTACCTAATTAAGTCAACCATGTATCTCTATAGTGGGTCAGAATTATTCCTTAACTAAGTGCATGAAACACAAAAATTCTTATAACAACTGCAATAATAACAAGAGTATATCTCTATCTCTTATCCAATTACCGAATTTATTACCTCGATCTAAGTTATTAATTCACCTTTCGAATTATGAAAATAACTCATTTTATTTGTACAATACCTCAACCTTGCAACAAATTTCATTTTGCACTTCATGATCCTATCTTGGCTTGATGCTAAAAGTAACTTTCTCATTTTCAACCCTGAATATGATTTCACCCTTTTCAATGTTAATCATGTCTCGTACAGTAGCGAGGAATGGTCTTCCAAAAATTAGGGGCATTTGGCTGTCCTCCTCCATGTCTAAGATCACAAAGTCAGCTGGGAAGAAGAATTTGTCAATCTTTATGATGACATTTTTGACAATCCCATATGGATATTGTATCGACATGTTCGCCAACTTCAATGTCATATTTGTTGGTTTAGGCTCCCTCAAACCTAATTTCCTGTACACAGAAAGAGACATCAAATTAACACTGACCCCCAAAATCACACAAAACATTACTAAAACTAAAGTTATCAATTGTACAAGGGATAGAGAAACTCTCTGGATCTTTCAATTTCTGTGGTAACTTCTTTTGAATAATGGCGTTGTACTCCTCACTCAGAGCTACTATTTCAAAGTCTACCAATTTTCTTTTATTTGATAGCATGTCTTTCATGAATTTCAGGTAAAGTGATATTTAAGCTAAGGTCATATCATTGAAGGTTATTCTGTTGAGGAGGCTATTGAATTTTGCACTGATTAATTAGATGATGTTGATGATATTGGTATTCCTTAATCTCGTCACGAGGGAAGATTGAAAGGTAAAGGTACGATTGAATGCAAAACAATCGTTCCCAGTGTTGAATTGCGAGACAAAGCACACCTCCTTGTCTTGCAGCACACCTTACTGAGGTGCATCCATACTTGGACGAGCACATGTCAATTTTAAGGCGGAAAAATCCTTTAAAAATTGAAATGTGGGTGACTAATCAACATAATCGCTCATTCGAAAAATGGTTCAAAGATAGAGTGATGCAAGATTTATCACAAACATCGAACAACATTTCTGAAACTGTAAAGTGGTTAGCATACGGGTCTGGCATGCTTGTGAGGTCTTATGAAGCATATGACATTAATATGTATACATTTTATACCAAATGTCAAGATGATAAAAAGCACAATGCAAAATAGTGGAGTGACACGAGTAGCACTATCAAGAGATTTCTCTAGTGCCAAAGTTACCTGTCCAATTGATGTCGTAATGTTTTATTATGGTGTCATTGAAGATATTTGGGAACTTGATTACAGGTAGTTTAAGTTTCCTCTCTTTCTATGTAAATAGGTTGATAACCGACGGAGTGTTCGAGTGGATGAATTAGGCTTCACTTTGGTGGATTTTGGTCAGCTGGGTTAGCTTGATGAGTAATTCATACTAGCATCACAAGCGAAACAAGTATTTTACTTTGTGTATCCTGCCAATACTAAGTGGTCCATTGTCCTTCAAGGCAAAAGACATATTGTTGGCATTGGTGATGTGGTGGATGAAGAAGACTATGATAATTTTGATGAAACCCCTCCATTTTCTATTGGTATACAATTGGATGCACTTATAGGGTAAATAATCTTGAAACAAATTACATGCGTTGGGATCATGAAGAAGGATTGTGAATTGATCATCGTTTGTGATTAGAAATTGTGTAAGATCATTTATATTCTTACTTATAACTTTCTATTCATTCTTACCCTTCGTCTGCGATAAGTAATTAATTATGTAAGAACATTTACATTTTTATTTATAAATTTCTAATATTGTTTATTAATGTACGCAGATACGTGAATAATCTTTTGAAAGACATGGACGATTCTTCCAGTTCATCTGAAGGCCAGCATAGTAGCGAAAGGAAAAAGATGAGAGGATCAACAACTTGCAAGAAGATGAAGAAGAAGGGGGAGGAAGTAAAAGTCATTGAGTTTGATGGTCGCAATAGGCCGATCGGACCATATAAGACAAACTTCAGGTCTTATATAGGGTCTTTGGTCCGAGTTAATGTGGATTTAAATATTAATGATTGGCATAACGTTCCTCATGGCCTTAAAGACATGATATGGGAAGATATAAAGGTATAATTCATACATAGTAAAATAAATAATTGATAGTCAAGTTGAAATCTTTTGTTTTTGTTTTTTGTTTTTTATGGGTATAACATCGCATATTATTGTTATCTTTCAGAGGGAGTTCAGCATATCCGACGACGAAAGGAAACACATTATTTTAAAAGTCGCGGGGATGCGATGGAAAGATTTCAAGACTAGGTTGGTGCATGATTTCATTAACAATCAACACCCGAAATATGCATCACCTACACATCTATATGATTTCTTGACTGAAGAGCAATGAGAGTTGTTTAAGAAAGAGCGTGAGACTCAAGTTTTCAACGTATACATAATTGTATATGAAGAGTTATGTGATGCCTTTTTTTTAAGGTGTATGTAAATGAAATTTAAGCTATGTGATGTTTTATGTTTTTAAGGAAAAAAGTAAAAAGGCCAGAGCAAGCAAGTTGCACAACGAGCATCCACATTTTCTGGGCTCTGCTGATTATGTCAGGATGAGGCCAAAGTGGCTTGTGTCAGACCCACTTTCTTCTGCCTCTTCGTGTGGTTTAATTAGCTCGTCCATGTTAAGCGATGATCGCAGCTTAGACTGGGTTCGAGCAAGATCAAAAAAGAAAGAAGACGGATCTTACTACATCCCCAACAAGAAGACGAGAGGGGTGTACGAGAAACTTGTAAGTATAGCCTCACAATTTATCATACTTTGAATTTAAGTTCAGTAGAGTACTTATATTTTAGTTTTCATTTTTGGTTTTTTGAGAACAGATTGAAAAATCTGCGGAAGCAACTTAAGGGACATTTGTCCCAAGTAGATATCATGACGTGTTATCTGAAGCCCTCGGTAAGGATGATCATCCTGGTCAGGTGAGAGGATATGGTGTCTACGTCATTATGAGGGATGTTTATGGAAGACCTGATGCGACTGGTAGACGATCGAGTGGGGTCGTGTCGGTAGATGATATTAAGGAGATGATCATCAAGGAGGTGGAGATTGGTATCACCGAGCGGGACAGGAAAGAGTATGTAGCAGAGGTGCAGAGTAAGATCGAAAATATGCACCAGAAATATGAAGCCATCCTCCAGTGCATGGGCTTAAATATGGATGCCGAAATGGAAATAACTCCACATTCCCAACCACCAACTCGCAGCAGCTGTTACTCTATTGATCTAGATCCATTTGTTGCCGTAAGGTGTAATGGTGAGACTCAATTAGTGGTTAGAGGAATGGTTTTCCCATCCGGACCAGAAACTGTAGTGCACCATCAGCAACTCTTGACCGATCATGTTATACAAGGTGCAAAAGCGTCCCTTCTGCTAGTTCCATCTTCAACTACACCATGGTGAGTGAAGCTGTTGGAAGCTTCTGTCAATGACCTAAAGATTTGGTGATTATAGGAAAGATAATCATTTTTTGTTACGTAAAAGATTTTTTTTTATATTAATTAATTATTTTTTTATAATAAACATGTTATAATGATAAAAAAAATTAATTGCAAGAAGAGTTGCCAAAACAGGATAAAAAATCCGAAAAAGGAAAAAAACCTCAGAGTTTTGATATGTCATCTACATGGTGACCACCACTCGTTGATGATGCTGTTTTACAACGTTTGGGTGGTGAATGCAAGTATTTACACTCTATGGTCCTTACAATGTTTGTTGGTGCGGATTACATCCAAATGCCTCTAGACACAACTGTGTTTCATCATACGGACGTTGAAAGTATTTATGTTACGATTGATGACATCACCGACCTGCTTACAATGGGATGATTGAATAAATCGTCCTCCAAGTATTCACAATGTAAGACTCCTTAACACAAATTCATAACTTTCATTTAATTTTTTATTTTATTTTTATTCATTGGTGTAAATTTTTTAAGGTACCTCCATGGGTTGTGTGAGGAATTCGACATCCGATCAATCGGATTTATGTATCTGTCACATATTGCTTCAATCAGAGTAAGAACAAATTTAGATAATGTTGTGGGTTACATGGCTGTAACAATGGAGACACTGAGATCGAAGAAACTCATTTTAGCGTCGTACTTTCAAGTTTATAATACGTAGGAATCATTGGATGTTGCTCACAATTTGTTGTGACACTAGTACGGTGTACTTCATAGATTCAGCGAAGTCATGTAAATGTGACATAGAAATCAAGGCGTCATTGAATATGTAAGTATTTATTGCATTGTTCATGCTTTTTTATTTTGTGCACGATGGTTCCGTTGTCTATTTTTAATGTAATAATAATTGTAGAAAGTTTGATGTGAAATTGATGTGTTTGTGTTGTGATTATTGATAAATGGTGTAGTTATTAATAATAGGGTATCTCTACAGGTTGAATAAGTTCAATTTATAGGGAAGACTCGGTCAAAATTTTGATAGGAATATTTTTAATTTTAGGAATGATTGTTATAACTTATTCATATTTATTGGCATTTTAGGACCTTACGAACATTTTGAGCATGAGGCAAGAGGGGAAACAACAATGTAACATGGAAAGAAATTTCGGTATGAACTAAAATTTCATAAGTTACTACAAACTTTTGAATTAGTTTCTATTCAGTTATATTACTAACTTCAGCTTTCATTAATATCAAAAATTCAGTGTCCTCAGCAACCTGGAGGTTCTGAGTGTGGTTACTATGTTATAAGAAACATGTATGAGATAGTCACAACATGTTCTCATCTTAATTCTTTAGATAAGGTATAAGAATACGTACTAAGAATTGTTTAATTGTGAATTTATATTTAATTTAATTGCGAATTTATATTATTTTTAGGCATTTCAAGAATACTACTCAACGGAGGAAATCGATGAGATTCGAAATTTATGGGCTAAGTACTTCATTAAAGAGTATATGTAAATTTTGATTTTTTATATTAACATGTACAAGTTTTTATCTAAGTAACATATTATTGTAAATATAAAACTAATTTGGAATTCAATGTATTGATTTATTTAATTTTGTTACGCATTCATCGATTATATATATATAAATATATATGTTGGGGGTGAAATAAATTATGATTATGTCTATGTGAATGTAAATATATAATCCGTGGCAAAAAAAGGGGGACTTTAGGCTTCGATTGTTAACTAACAACCAACGCCTAAAGTAGAACCAAAGGTGTCGATTTTTAATTAACAATCGACGCCTTTTGTTATACTATAGACGTCTGTTTGCCAACAACCGACGCGTAATGTCAATACTTTTTGCGTCGCCACCATATACGTCACCTTTATAACTGACGCCTTTGGGTTTGTACAACCAACGCGAATGACTCTGTCTGTACTACTGTGCGAAGTTTACCTTGGTGTTCTGAATGCAATTTCTCAAACCCATCCTATCAATATCACTCTAGATCTGTGTCTTTAACTTATTCTGCCGAAGGGTAGGAGTAGGTGAAAGTGTGAAAGACTGAGTGGTGGAATGCTGAGGAGCTTTCTCCTCACCAAAAAAGTTAGTGTCCAAGTTCTCAATGGAAAATCTCAAGAAAGATGTGATTTTCGTACGGTACTTTACCTTAAAATGGTCTAACAAAAGTTGTTTGACTTTTGATTTCTTTGTACCTAACTCTACCAGTAGACCATGTGCAAGAAGTTGTAGAACTGTCTCTGCTGACCCATGAAAAGACTGTGCTGAAAATCACATTCGATTTCATAGTTAATAGTTAATTAGATTAGCTCCTCTACATTAAATATAATAGAGGTTTCATGATTAATTTTTCCTATTCCCAAGCCGGTTGCTTCGTCGTTAAGCATTGAATCTTATTATCAATTAGAAGAGAAAAATGAAAAATATAAAATATAAAAAAAAGGAAAAAAAGATCATAGGCATGCATGTTAACATCATAATTAGATATGGAAAAAAAGTTCGATCAGCCCCGTTGATTCGCCGACCCGATCTGATTCGATCCGAAAAAATCTCGATCCATAGATCAACGGATCGAAATTTATGTCATCCACCTCGATTCGAAAATTCATGGAGCGAATTTGGATCGGGGGTAATCCAATCCGCCTCGATCTGCCTTGATAAAAAAAAAATGAGAAAGAAAAAAAAATGAAAAATGGAACAGACCATGTCCAACTCAAAAAATAAAAAATAAAAAATAAAATAAAATTGAATGAAAAGGAAACAGACAAGTCTGTTTTCAAACCAAAGCCCAAGACTCGCTAACCCTAATTAAAACCCCCAACCCAAAACCAATTCATTTCAACACTCCGACATTGACTTGCTGAGTTACCATCTGCGACGCTCTCCTCTCCTACGCTCTCCTCTCCAGTGCCCGTTACCTTGTCTATGCTCTATTCTCTTGACGTGGCGCTCTCCTGTCCTACGCTCTCCTCTCCAGTGCCAGCCACCTCGTCTATGATCTACTCTCTTGACGCTGTCGCCACCCGCAAATTACTACACTCACAGCTCACTAATCCCTCATATTAGAACTCACAGTCGAGCATGTCAATGAATTCGTTCAAAGCTTCGACATTGGTGCCTTCACAAAATCCGAGTTCACCTCCATTTTAGAGCCATTTGAGGCAATAATTTTGTTATTTAACTCAGTTGAGTGTTTGTTTTGATGTTTATTTTTAGTAAATTCACTTGTATTTTGGGCTCTGTTTATTCAATAACCTCAGTTCACCAGTGTTCTAAAAAGCGTGAAGCGTGACGAAGCGTGGAGTTCAAGAGTAAAGCTTTTGAAGCTTAAGCGGGAGGAAGCGTTAAAAAACGTTTTTAAATTCCTAAATATTTGATTTAAAATTTATCCATACTTGAACAAGTAAAAAAAGGAAAATAAAAGAAAAAAAAAATGGACAGTTGCGCGCATCGGACGCGATTAAACGCGCATTGGGGGCACTTCAGCACGAATTTTGCGCGCTTTTCGCCAAAGCAATGCGTATGCGCGTATAGTGCGCGCGATTTAGAACACTGAGTAAAAGTAGCTCAATTGGTGTAGGCTCAAACTAGTGCTAAGGTCACGAGTTCAGACCCAAATGAATCAAATTCAATGCAAATGATTTTTTATTTTTATATATTTAACAAAGTAAATTTTTTTGAAGAAATTTGCTGGGGACACAATTTGAACCCAGGTCCCCAACATAGACCCTCATTACCTTAACAAAAGCGGCGGATTATATATATATATATATATTTTTTTTTTTTTTGAATGAATGTATGTGTATATACATATTATTAATCATGTTTTTAATTTTAAAAAATGACAAAGTAAACGCGTTTTCAGCTTTCTTTTTTTGAAAACAATTTTTCAAAATGATAAAAAGAACGCGTCTTGAGCAATCTTAAAATAAACATTCAAAAAACAAATAACAAAACAAATTGAATACGAAGAGAACAACCCCATAATCTCTATCTATTGACTCCTCAAAATTGATACTTGTATAAGTGATGTGCCTTTATGTAATTGGTCAAGTAGACGTGTATGTTTTTAAGGGACTAACGAACAACGAAACCATCAATTCATGAAATCGTTGGTTTGAATTTACGTGGAACCGTCAACATTTTGCCTTTGAATAGAATCAAACGGCTTCAACATTTTGCCTTTGAATAGAACCAAATGGCTTCAAAGTAGTTTGATATTAAGGTTTCAATATTTGCAAAACATTTCAAACCATCAAATCGTTCACAAAAAAATTGAAAAAAATAAAAAAATTGTAATTTAAATTTTATTCAACCCAATTAAAACTAAACACATTCCGGACAAAAAGATACATCAATATTAAGTATATTCCAATTGAAACAAGATACTTAAATAAGATTATCATTCTCAATTAATTAACTAATCATACCGAAATATCAATCAGTCATCGCAACTGTGAGTCCAAAACCATCAAACTGGCTAAACAACAACTGTTGCTGAACTATATTCATCTCCATTACAATTAAATTTAGATTTAATTCTAACTCACACATTTCTTTTCCTTCTACTAGTGATCTTCTTTAATTTCGACTAATTTTTCAGGTCAGTTTATCCAAAATTTTCTTATTTTTTGGTTGCTGTTTTTGTAATTTCAAGATTTTATTGTGAATGATTTGGCGATTTACTTATTAAAAGTTTGACCAATGAGCATTAATTAATTAATTAATTAATTAATTAATTGCAACTAAGTACAAGACTGTCCCCCAAATTATTAAATTGCTTTAGCTATTCAAACATCTACAATTATTTTTGTGTCTGCATTCTGTAATAGGGATCAGATTCTTGATCGCAAATATGACTAAGGTGGTGACTTTTCCTAAAAATTGCTTGCACCGTAACAAGGAACCTATAACGATTCATCAATATTGGATGAAGTTAAAGGATTGAATGTTTTATAAAAATTGTAGAAGATATTATCGTATTTGATATTTTTTATTTTTATTTTATTTCATTTAACAATAGTTAGTGAAATAATGTACTATGTTCTTATCTTTATGGAGATAATGAACATATGTCACAGTTTCAGATGTTACGTCAATTAGTATTGATTCTATCATGTTGTTACCTAATGATTAAAATTATAGAACTTTGGTCGTTATATTTTTAATGATGCTATTTTGTTGCATTATATTTTTGAACTATTATATTTTTATTTAACTTACTGGATAATATACTATTTTTTTTTTGTCAACCCATGGTTTTAAATCGAACCAAACAGAACAAAATGGTTTTGATTTGTTTGGCCCTGTTGACCCTTAGTTGCTACAAGTGAGAAACTAACTTCTAACAACTCAAATGGATTGGAGACTTCCTCTGAGACTTTCTCTAAAATTAAGAGCATATAAACTCAAGAACCAGGTTGTTTTCTATTTAAATTTTACTTTATTAAATTATTTTTATAAATTTGAAAACCTCAATTTTTATCAATAACTAGTAGAGGCACACGTGCGTTGCACGTTACGTTTCATATTTGTATTGATTCTCATGAAATTGAAACTTAAAAAGCTATTATTTGAACATATAAATTGGGGTATAAAAATTGATTATATAGAAAAAATAAGACACAAAAATTGATAGAAGTTGATGGAAAAATGTAATTCAAAGTATTGTATAAACTTGTATATGATTTTCAAAATATATTATATATAAATTTGTATAAAATTAATCAACTTTATAGCAGGATTTCTTTTGAAAAGCAAATATCTCATATTGAATTCAAGTGTCTCTTCATAGAAAGATTGTGGAATGCAATAGTAAAATCTACTGTAAATAAAGTTGGGAATTGATGAAGACCATCAGACATCGATTCTAAGGATTCGGGAACAATACAAGAGAGAGATTAAGCCATCTGGTTGGAACAGGAATTGGGAGACCTTTCTTGATGAGCAGCTCTGCATGTGTACGATAAAGACTTACTAATGAGAAATCAATGGTCAAGCATTAGTTATGAATGAAATCAGGCTAATGAATAGGAAACTTAAAAGTACTTAGAAAATGCTATTGAAATAAGCCTTCAGAATAATATAATCCTCATTTTATCTTTCCAAGTGTTAACTTATAAATTACAACATATGTAAAAAAGATGAAATCAGGCTTATGAATAAGAAACTTAAAAGTACTTAGAAAAAGCTATTGAAACAAGCCTTCAGAATAATATAATCCTCATTTTATCTATTCAAGTGTTAACTTATAAATTACAACATATGTAAAAAAGATGAAATACTCTTCTAGATCCCGTTTCATAGATGTTCAAAATATTTCCGTGAACGGAGAAAAGATTGTCATTGTCTTCTTTCGTGTACAAAAATATGCATTATACATACCTTCCCATAATGTCATGAAGATGAAGAAGATGACAACGGCGACGGTCAACTAATATTGGCCATCGGTGATGTTCATTCAATTGTATGCTTGAACTTTAAGGGCTCGATGCTTCCAGATATTGTTTGTGCACTGCAGTATTGAAGATATGGCCTTCATAGTGAAGAATGTAACAAGTTTGTTGATACAATCAACTATTTAATTTTAAATACTACCCTATATCACCAAAGCAAAACCCATTGCCTTACCAATTGTCAACACCCCATAACATTAAATGCGAAAACTTCCCCCAAACAATTCTTTCAGCCAGTATCCACACATCAAATTTTGGCAAAATAAATCGAATCCTTAATTTTCGTCACTGAATTCACCGTTCAACTTTATTGAATTCACTGTTCAACTGTATAGAAGCAATTAATTCCAATAGCAATAATATATTTCTAACAAGAAAATAACAATTAATAAGAAATGAAAACAATAGACTTCATGATGCAGCCCTCTTGAGGCATCGATTTATTTGAAAACATAAAAACAATAAACATTAAGGAGATCGATGAAACTCTAATATTAAACTTTATGGTCTTCAGCTATCTTCAAGTTAATCTCAAGATTGACTTGGGGTTTATCAATACCCTCTTGATAGCAAAATATCCAAAACCCTAATGTAAAAGAGAGAAGGAAATTTTATAAATACAAAAAAGAAGAGAAGGAAACTCAACTAACTAAGCCCCAGAGCTTTAAGGGAGATGGATATATACTATTTATCTGAGGCTTGATTTTGAATCAATCACCTATTGTGTACATTTTTTATTATTTCTGGAGGAAAATTTTTATTTCAAACGAAATGTAGTAGATAGAGGGCATTAAGATCTCACCTGTGAAATAACATATCAGCATAATCACTATCAGGTTCAAACCTGACTGGTATTTCCAACTTCTCGAAAGCTTCCTGAACTTAAGTAGAGTTTTATCTATTGCCATATTTATCAATCTAAAGGCCAATCAGCTCCTTTTAATGTTCATGCAGAAGTTTAAATGAGTCATTCAATTGTTGCTCTTTCTTTTTCATGCCAATGTGAAGAAATCTTGGATTGACCACATGGACATTGCATACAACAGATCTCAAAAGTCTCAAGTGGCAACCAATAATCTTATCACCTGCCAGTGTTAGGAAATTCATAAGCATCAGCTAGTATTTGAATAATTACCAGCAACCAGAAAGATGAGACAGGGACAAACGTCTTGAAATTCAGTAATCAATGAAAAGCATATCCCATCATTGTAAACGACCTTATCTTAGCCGTATGGTAACATGATGCCACCAAGAGGAGATGCCATCACAATGCAATGATCTAAGTTGCACTAATAATGATTCACATATTCAACAAATCTTAAGGAAAACGACCAGAAGTTATATTTTCTTAAGTATCAGAAAATATTGAAATATAAATTACCAGGAATCAAGACAGTCCTCTTGTACAAAGTATAATTAATTAAGGTGATTTTGACTTATGATTAGAAAACATTTGTGCTCTAAATTATATTAGGGTCAAGTTTATTCCTGGGCTTAAAGACCATCCTACCCTTGTCTTTATATATACACTAAAACACCACCTAAACTTTTTCAAGAGCATCTTGGTTGTGCTTAGAAGTTACTTAGTCCCTGTTTGAGATCCGCTATTTGAAATAATGTGGTTGGTAATAGTAAGTTTTTGGAAAATGTGTAGTTAAAGAGTATTTTGAGTTTTGCGTAGATTATTTTATTAACAGAATGTGTGATTAAAAATGAGGTTTTAAATAATGGTATCAAACATGGGCTTATTTAACAAACAAACTTAAAAAAGTGTTTTTCTGGAAAGTAACTTTTAAGCATGACCAAACATCCCACTCGTTAACATGTCAATAAACATAACAAGACCCTCACTTTACATTGAAAAAATTTAAATATAAAACCCTTCCATTTCCGAAAAAACAAATACCAGTCTACTAAAAATTAGATTGATGTAGGAAAATTAAGTAAATATCTGTAAATTGGAAACCCAATCCGAATCAGTAAACTTTGTATCCCAAATGCAAGTGCTATTCCAAATGTCGAGATCTTTTTAATTGATCCCAAAGTAGGACTATTAACACATCCTCCTCAAAAAGAAGACTCAAGTAATGACACTTTTTTGCTATCTACTATTTCACCTAATCACAAAACCAATTGTTTTGACAGACTATCATCATCATCCTACTTATAACGGGAATTTGTTTAGTGTAAAGAAATAATCTTGAATATATCATGTTATTTAGATTTTCGGAAAGAGATACAAGAAGGTAAGAAACGTGAAGAAAAACTCATTGACATATAATTAAACTAAAAATGGTAATTAAAGACTTAAATAGGGTGATGAGCATTATAACAATGTCATTTTAAGACCATCTATGAATATTTTGGCAATGGAAAAATTGAAGAAATACCTTTACAGCTGACTTACTGAAGAGTTCCATTAAATCTTCAAATTTCATGACCTATAATGCATAGAAGAACACAATTTAATATTTTTAATATCAGCAACAATGATGGTATATTATGTTTTGGCATAACAATTAAACCTGTTATTATTTAATAAAAATTTGAGATATAATATATCTAAATATGAAAATAAAAGTTCATTGGTATATTAGAAGCCTTTTGGTATATTAGAAAGAAGGCTGCTGTTAATATATAGTTATAAAAGGACAAATTATGATTGCAGAGGAGTGACTAAGAAAAGATCAAATTAGAATATGCTCTTATGGGAATGAAATGACTTGCAAGTAGAGATGCAGTTAGACGAACTCTTTGGAGCAAATGAATAACCACAGATGAAACAGGCTAGAGTACTTGCATCCAACAAATGCAGAATTGAAAAGAGAAGGACAAAACCAAACCAAAACAGAAATATCAAGTCATGATAGCAATCCTTAATTAAGAGATGAGTTTTCAGAAAACCATTACACAAATGGACCATCTTTCAAAATCAGTATTAATTATCCCTACCCTTGTGAGACCATATTCATGTTGCAGCATAACAAAAGCGCTAATCTTATTAAATAAACAAAGATAGGATGGAAAGAATATTTTGAAACCAAAATTTTTTGGAAAGAATATTTTGAAACTGAAACACAACAAAATTTGCTAGGATTAGGATTTTAACTTATTAATATGTCATTAAAATGAAAATGTGAGGTTGAAAATGAAGTTTGGCCATTTACAAATCATTAAATTGATTCAAACAAGGGCTAAGAATTCTGAGTAAACAAAGTAAACTGGTGTGGATTCTACTAAGGCAAAAACAAAAGTAGTGCCTAAAAATGCCAGTAAACACACATGCAGACATTTCAATAGTTTCAACAATCACCTTAGAATAATCAAGAAAGCATGTCATTAAAAAAAGTTCCACTGGAAGTGTTAATAATTATTTAAACAACTTCCCACAAGCGAAAAATCAGGTTCTGAACCGCAAATCTTCAACCAACCTGTAAGAATTTCAAAAATCTTAACAAATCGAGAGCTTAATTAGGGAAGCGACACTCAACGAACCGAAATTCCCAAACAGATAGAGAAAAAACAGTTGAAATAAACCCCAAGATCAAGCCTTACTGTAATGCACACATTAGAGAGATAAACACCCAAGAGATAAAATTCATTAACATGCAAAATCAAAACCATATTAAACTGTAAGAACTTGAGCAACTTGAATTCAAGAAAACGCTTAAAAAATGTAGCATTTAATCAAACATAACACTCAATGAAGAATTAGTATGCATTAGAAGTCGTAGCCTAGAAAGGAGAGTGAACCTCTAAACTGCCAAAAGCAAAGATGAGGAAAATATGAGCCTCTCTTTGGACGGCTGAAAAATGCAAAAAAGCAAAGATGAAGGAATTTGGAAACACGTACTTCTACATTATAAAATATAATATACAAAAAAAGACATTCAAAAAACCTCACCATCTCTTCATCAAACTTACCGGGAACTCTCGTCAAACCGAAGAAAACCAGACACATCCTACTTCTGCAGAAAAAGAAAATTAAACAAATGAGGACATGAGAACACGATAGAGAGCAAAGCAAACAATGGGCCAGCCATCCAATTAGTCGGAATTTAAATTCCCCAACTTGTCCAGAGTCATGATGCAAGAAATGGCAAGTGTTGAAATCCAAATTAAAATTGTAAAGTATCGAAAAAAATTAACTATACCCTGGAAGTGAGCTTCGATTTCGAGTTGCAACTGTCCATTTTTCTATGCAGGATTTGGAGAGCAAATCTTGAGATGGGTTATGGGGTTTGGAAGATTTTTTTACTGTGTTTGGATGTGGTGCTGAAACAAAGGTCATAATTCTTGATTTCGAGGGTTTTGGGGGAACTGCAGATCCGGCAGATAGGGAGACGATGGAGAGATGGAGAAGGAGAGATGAAGAGAGAACGCAAACAATGAAACTAAAAGGTGAAGAGAAGTGACAAGGAACAGTAGTGATCGTAGTAACCCTGAAATATAGAAGAGTCTGGAACACGAGCATAGCCACACAGAAGAAGAAAATCGGTACATTTTCAGAAGAGAGAGAGAATAGCGCTGAAATAGAGTTTAAAGTCGTGTGTTCAATTCAGTAACAGCATCGACCAGAAAAGAACGTGATTCATCTCTTTACCAAAAACGTGTTTTTTGGGCCTTAGGAATAGTAACTTTCTAAGTGCCATTTATATATAGTAGTGATATAGAAAAGTGAAACTACTTAAGGAGTATTGCTGACCGCAAGTGTACGAATCGCATAAGTAATAAAGTAAACATGAGTCCGAATATCGTTCCCACAGAGAATGAGCAAATTGTATTTTAGATTACAAGTCCTTAATCGGGAATATGATAAGCTTTGGTTTAAGAATTTTGATTTGAAAACTAAACTAACAATTAAACTAAAATGCAATGAAAACTTGATTTATTAAAAAGATGAAATGAATTTATTAGAATTATGAATCAACTCTAATCCAGTCATCCATGTGTTTGTCTCCAACATTTAACAATAACCTAGTTGTCTACCCGTGCGATGCACATAATATATAATTTTTAAATCATAATTTTGAAAATATCATGATTATATAATCATATCAAATAAAAAACATAAATCATATAAAATTTCAATACAAAATTTTGTTGAATTTGAAACTTTAAAAAAGACAAAAATAATCAAAATAAAAAAATGCTACATGTACACTAAGTATATTGCCCCAATCAAAATTCGGCACTTATAAATTTTGTATATAAAATTTCTTTTGACTTTTAATTACATTTTTCTCTTAAAATTTGTCCACCTCATCACCATTTCCCTTTTAATATGTTATAATTTCTTATTAACTATATTTTTTAATATATTGCTTACATATATTTTATTTGAAATCCAATATATTAATTAATATTTTTTTTTTAAATATGTCAATTTTTGTCAAAATGATGAAAAGATTAAGCCTCCGTTTGGTAATATTATTTTATTTATAAACTTGTTTATTTATGATTATGAGATAAAAAATAGTGACTGACAATTGGAGAGAAAAAATATGTATGGTTAAAAGGTTGATAGAAAATAATTAATTATTTATGTAACATGCGTATTGAAGAAACTACTCATTTATTGACATATTAGGAAGTAAAATTTCAATGATTTCGTTTATTTATTTTTAAAATGTATTAATTCAATTTTTACATTTCTAACTTAACAAATTTATATAACATATATTTATTTATTTTAAAATATATTAATCTAATTTTTTCATTTCCTCCATAATACATGTTATTGAGTTTGAAACTTTTAAAAAGACAAAAATAATCAAATAAAAAATTCTGCATGTACACACAGTGTACTGCACCATTCAAAGTTTGACACTTAATTAATTTTTTTATATTAAATTTCTTTTGACTTTTATTTATGTTTTTATCTGAAAAATTGCTCACCTTATCACCTATTTTCCTTTTAATATGTTATAATTTTTAATCAACTTTATTTTTTAATATGTTGCTTACATATATTTTATTCAAAATTCAATATATTAATTAATATATTTTATTTTTTCTTCATTTTTAAACATACCATTTTTCGTCAAAATGATGAAAGGATTAAATTTTCTACCAACTTATCATCGGTGGTAAAATATTGATAGCAAATAATTAATTATTTTGTAATATGCTTATTGAAGAACCTACTCATTTATTGACATATTAGAAAGTAAAACTTCAATGTTTTTATTTATTTATTTTCAAAATATATTAATCCAAAATTTTCATTTCTAACTTAACAAATTTATATAGCATGTATTTATTTATTTTCAAATATATTAATCCAAAATTTTCATTTTCAATATAACACATTTACATAGATATGACATTTATTTATGTTCAAATATATTAATACAATTTTTTCATTTCCTACATAACACATTTAAATAGATATCACATTAATTTCTGTATATTTCCTACATAACACATTTACATAGATATCACATTATTTATGTTCAAATATTAATCTAATTTTTTCATTTCCAATGTAACACATTTACAAATATTACATTTATTACAACTCTTACTAAATATGTAATAAATATTAAATTTTCATACAAAAATCTTTATCTTTTCTTTATTTATTTTTAAAATATATTAATTCAAAATTTTCATTTCTAATTTAACAAATTTATATAGCATGTATATATTTATTTTCAAATATATTAATCCAAAATTTTCATTTTCAATATAACACATTTACTATATGACATTTATTTATATTCAAATATATTAATCCAATTTTTTCATTTCTTACATAAAACGTTTATATAGATATCACACTATATATTTATGTTCAAATATATTAATCTAATTTTTTCATTTCCAATGTAATACATTTACACATAGTATATTTATTATAACTCTTATTAAATATGTAATAAATAATAATTTTTTATTTGATATGATTGAATCAAGATATTTTTAAAATTACGATTTATAAATTATATATATTCCGTGTATCGCACGGGTAGACAACTAGTGTGTGTGTGTGTGTGTGTGTTACTTTTATTTACATTTTTCTCTGAAAATATGCCTACCTCATTACCTATTTTCCTTTTATTATGTTATGATTTTTTATTAACTATATTTTTTAATGTGTTACATATATTTTATTTGAAATCCAATATATTAATTAATATATTTTATTTTTCCTTATTTTTTAAACATACCAATTTTTGTCAAAATGATGAAATGATTAACCTTCGTTTGGTAATAATGTTTGGTTTATAAACTTGTTTATTTATGATTTTGAGGTAAGAAAATAACGGCTGAAAATTGGAGAGAGAAAATATGTGTAGTTAAAAAGTTGATAGAAAATAATTAATTATTTTTGTAACATGCGTATTGAAGAGCATACTCATTTATTAACATATTAGGAAGTAAAATTTCAATAATTTTATTTATATATTTTCAAAATATATTAATTCAATTTTTTCATTTCTAACTTAACAAATTTTTATACCATATATTTATTTATTTTAAAATATATTAATCCAAATTTTTCATTTTCAATGTAACACATTTACATAGATATGATATGACATTTATTTATGTTCAAATATATTAATCCAGTTTTTTCATTTCCTACATAACACATGTTACTGAATTTGAATCTTTAAAAAAAAAAAAAAAAAACTAATCAAAATAAAAATTGTACATTTACACTCAGTGTACCTCGTCACTCAAAGTTTGGTACTTAATTAAATTTTTTATATAAATTTCCTTTGACTTTTATTTACGTTTTTCTCTAAAAATTTGCTCATCTTATCATCTATTTTCCTTTTAATATGCTATAATTTTTAATTAACTTTATTTTTTAATATGTTGCTTACGTATATTAATTTTATTCGAAATTCAATATATTAATTAATATATTTTATTTTTCCTTAATTCTTAAACATACCAGTTTTTGTCAAAATGATGAAATGGTTAAATTTTCTACCAATTTATCATTTGTGGTAAAAAGTTGATAGCAAATAATTAATTATTTTTGTAATATGCTTATTAAAGAACCTACTCATTTATTGACATATTAGGAAGTAAAACTTCAATAATTTTAGTTATTTATTTTCAAAATATATTGATTCAAAATCTTCATTTCTAACTTAACAAATTTACATAATATGTATTTTTTATTTTCAAATATATTAATTCAAAATCTTCATTTTCAATTTAACACATTTATATAGATATGCCATTTATTTATGGTCAAATATATTAATACAATTTTTTCATTTCATACACAACACATTTACATAGATATATCACATTTATTTATGTTCAAATATATTAATCCAATTTTTTCATTTCCTACATAACATATTTACATAGATATCACATAATTTATGTTTAAATATATTAATCTAATTTTTTCATTTTTAATGTAATACATTTACACACAGTATATTTATTTCAAATCTTACTAAATATGTAATAAATAATAATTTTTCATACAAAAATATTTATCTTTTCTTTATTTATTTATTTTTATTTTTTTTATATACATAAAAGTAGAAATAAGGAGAGATGGTCATTAAATGCAAATTTCCCTCCAAAATGATCATCTCTCCTCACTTCTACTTCTATAAAGACAATGATAAAGATAAAGATATATATAAGTAGAAGTGAGGAGAGAGACTCATTAAATGCAGATCTCCCTCCAAAATAACTCTCTCTCTCTCTCTCTCTCTCTCTCTCTCTCTCTCTCTCTCTCTCTCTCTACTTATATATATATATATATATAAAGATGAAGATAAAGATATGCGGGGTATTGAAAATCCATGTTCCTATAGTTATTTATGTCCCCTTTTGGAGCGATGCATAAAAACCTTTTTCCACAAGAGATTAAACTATATTTCTATGACCAATCCATATATGAAGAAATCATAATGAATTATGAACATTTTTTGGGATTACACAAATCATATGAGTATATTTCTATCTCATATCGAATTTTGTTGCAATTAATCAAGGTATAATAACTTCCTACTCTTTCAAACATGGAAAATTATCACAAACATCAATAATTATTTGTCCACAATCATAGATGAAAATAAAAACATAATTAATTGCATCAAACCCGTAAATTGTATAAATTAAATATAGAGTCAAAACATGGAATCAAAAACTAGAGTTTCATCACAATTCTAACAATTAGAAACCTAGCCTAAATACATGATTAAAAATAATTCATAAGAAAAATTCAAAGAATTCACCCTATTCATCTCCTTGATTCTTGGTCTTCAATCTTGCCTTCGACTTTTCATGGATTCCTCAACCTATGGGCTACTTTTGGCATCAATTCAAGTAGTTGAGAGCCCCCAATGTGTTTCTACTATTCATACTTTGTAGGAACCGAAAATTGGTTGAAAATCACGTTCAAATTGGTTTTAAAAAGAGTTCCAATCGAATAAGGAAAGTAACCTTCGCGGGATATCTTTTTGTCTCTTCACAACATTCAGTATTTTGATCATATATTTCTATTCCCTCATCCGATTGAGGTGATTCAAAGTACATTATAAATATAACTAAAAGTAATACAATTCTTACCGAAATAAGATTTTCCCAATTCGAACGTTTACTTATGTGATCCAGAACCCCGATAATACGAATCATAGCAGGCTTGACGGGAAAATTCAAATATTCAAGCCAAACAAAGGAAAAATGATCAGATTCATCCTTACGGTCGTAATGCCCAGCTTGTCACGACCGTAATCCAGTCTGGGTTAAAATGCAGAATTTCAAGTCTTTACACTTACGGCCGTAAATAATGAAGTCACGGCCGTAACTCTTCATCAGCGAGCGGCTTACGGCCGTAATTGGAGCTTTCACGGCCATAACCATTCAAAGGAAAGACATTCACGGCCGTAATCAAATGTGCCACGACCATAACTGCAATATCAATTTTGGATTAGAGAATCATTTAAGGCCGTAACTAGATTCTTCATGGCCGTAAATAGCTAGCAAATCAGATTTGCGAAATTTTTAATTATCTTGTTTCCTTTTCTTTATTTAACTATTTTACTTTAATTAGAACTCTATTTTGAGCCAGTTAGGATTTTTTTAGGGTTTTAGTTTGCTTATTTATAGTCTTTTCCATTCATTGTATTAGACTACTTTAGACAATTATTGATATTATTGTGAGGCAAATTGCTTTCAACTTTGTTCTTCATTGAACACAATTCAAACTTGCGGGTTATTCTTGTTTGTTCAAATCTCGGTGAGAATTAATATTGCTTGTGATCAAAAAGTCAATATATCCCTGTGATTGTATTGGTTGCTTGGTTTAATTAATTTTAATTGGATCCAAAAATCGTGGTTTATTGGCGTTCTTGGGTCGATTCAATATTTTGTGAGTTGCGTAGCTACAAGTTCTACGTGGTATGCATCATTTTCTTGAACTTCTACAATATTCTTGATATTCTTTCCTTTCGAGTCAAATTCAAGAACCACTTTCTTGAATTTCTTTAAAATTCTTGATATTGTTTTTCCTTTTCGAGTCAACATTAAATTCCTTCTTGATATTTGTCAATATCTGGACCCTCTTATTTTAAGTCTCTCAAATTTTTGAAAGCTACATAAAGGATGAATTATGAGTTCGATCTTACTTTCATGACTCGATGTCGTGTGGGTGATAAGCTGTGTAGTTTGGCTATTGATAGGGAGTACATCTCTAATTTGGCTAGTATCAACATGGTTGAGAAATTGGGGTTGCATTTACTACAACATCCTAGACCTTATACGATGACATGGTTGAAGAAGTGTGGGGAGTTCAAAGTGACCAAGCAAGTCTTAGTGAATTTCACCATTGGGAGGTATAGTGATGAAGTATTATGTGATGTGGTACCTCTAGAGTCTTGTCATATGTTGTGGGGTAGGCCATGGAGGCATGAGTGGAAAGCATTTTATGATAAGAATAGAAACAGGTACAAATTTGTGAAGGATGGAGAATCAATCACCCTAGCTAGTTTAACACTAGAGCAAATACTTGAAGATCAAAAGGAGGTGAAGGAAAAAATTAATCCATTATCCAGATTGAATTATCAATCAAAACTTCTAGAAGAGGACATGATTGCACGGAGGGGTAAAAATGTAGTTAAGTTGCAAGAAGAGCCTCATGATATGAATGTTGGGAAGAAGGAGGGAGAGTTGAAAGTAGAAATAGTTGAAAAAAATCCAACATTTAAGGTAGGAGATGTGGAATTGGGTAATAAAGAGGTGGGTGAACAAGAAAGTTGAGCTTGAAAAGGTGGAGTTAGGTGATCAAACTCCAAAATTTGATGAAGAAAAATTGGAAGTTGTGGTAGAAGTTCAAATTTTGAGCTTTGAATTGGAAGATCCACATTTTGGTAGTGATGAGGTAGTACATGAACATGGTGATTCAAATATGGAGGTCGGAGATGTGGTTGAGTTTGAAGTTGAAAAATATGAACAAGAAGTTGAAAAAGAGAAAAGAAGCGAAGAGAAGAGCCTCGTGGTTCAAGAAGTGAAGTTAGTGGTGGTTTATCATGAATACAAGGATCCATACCTTGTACCTTATGAAGCTAACATGCCCTCCCCATTTTGTTTAAATCTTTTTTGCAGGTTAATTATGTTTGGAAGATTCAACCACACTACATATGGCAAAGGGAGTTCAAGCTCTATCTCTTCCATGTTTTTCAATCAAAGGAGCATAATTTATTGAACTCATGGCATGGAAGCAGAAATTTTCTGTTTGATCCAGGGGAAGCAGTTGCATTCATGAACAAAGTTATGATTTGGGACGAATCATCCTAAAGAAGGAGGGTATGATGCGATCTAAAACCGATAATACGAATCATAGCAGGCTTGACGGGAAAATTCAAATATTCAAGCCAAACAAAGGAAAAAGGACCAGATTCATCCTTACGGCCGTAATGCCCAGCTTGTCACGACCGTAATCCAGTCTTGGGTTAAAATGCAGAATTTCAAGTCTTTACACTTACATCCGTAAATAATGAAGTCAATGCCGTAACTCTTCATCAGCGAGCGGCTTACGGCCGTAATTGGAGCTTTCACGGCCATAACCATTCAAAGGAAAGACATTCACGGTCGTAATCGAATGTGCCACGGCCGTAACTGCAATATCAATTTTGGATTAGAGAATCATTTACGGCCGTAATTGGATTCTTCACGGACATAAATAACTAGCAAATCAGATTTGCTAGTTTTTTAATTATCTTGTTTCCTTTTATTTATTTAACTATTTAACTTTAATTAGAACTCTATTTTGAGCCAGCTAGGATTTTAGTTTGTTTATTTATAGTCTTTTCCATTCATTGTATTAGACAGACTTTAGACAATTATTGATATTATTGTGAGGAAAATTGCTTTCAACTTCGTTCTTCATTGAACAAAATTCGAACTTGCGGGTTATTCTTGTTTGTTCAAATCTTGGTGAGAATTAATATTGCTTATGATCAAGAGGTCAATATATCCCTGTGATTGTATTGGTTGCTTGGTTCAATTAATTTTAATTGGATCCAAAAATCGTGGTTTCTTAGCATTCTTGGGTCGATTCAATATTTTGTGGGTTGCGTAGCTACAATTGCTACGTGGTTTGCATCATTTACTGTCCTGATATTAGCTCTTAATGTATTTGATTGGAATGAATTTATGGTAATATTTTTATCATATTTCATTCCATTGTTACTTCTAATTACATCCAATTGACTCTTAACAATCTTCAATTATCTTATCTTTGTACGAATCAGCCATTGAATATTTGCAATTTGGTCCTTCTTCATTTGATTCTTATACTTTAGTCATTGAGCTTCTAATTTTCTTCAATTTCTTTTCCAACTTTCAATAATCTTCAATTGAGCCCTTGAATTTATGATTTCTTTTATTTTTTATCCACGTTAATGGTCGATTAATCTCTTCAACTGTTAGTTTATACAATTTAGCTCCATTTATCATCCAATTATTCTGTATTTGCTTCAACTGCATCATTTTCTCGACTTTGAGGTTATTTTTGAAATATAAACAAATAATAACCAAATCAATAGCAAATATTCTACAACAAACATATAAAATCCTACGTTTAACATGAAAATAAATCTATGAAATACACTTATCAAGGAGTAATAAATATGGCATGGTGTTCGGTTTTTTTCGTGCCTAATTGAGATAATAACTCGAATAACAACATAAACATACAAGAATCAAAAAATAAAAGCAAAGAATGAGACAACCTTGGTGATCGAGTTCAAAAAATTGCCTACATATGGGGGCTCAAGATCAAGCCCGTTCTACTAGCCAAAACCTTCCAATTAGAGCCAAAATTACAAGATACAAACCACAAGAATCACACACGTATTTCTTCTGAAGAAATCAGCTGAATCAGTCCCTCTTTCCATGACAAACACCACACCAAAAACAACACAATAGCACTACCCAACTAGCCTACACTATGGCCCAGTTATGCTACAAAAGATTATACAAAATGCACAAGAAAAACCACTCAAAATCGAGGAGAAGAAGTCGAACAGAGGTGCGTGAGAGAAGAGAGATGTATTATGCAGATTCTGCCAAGGTCAAGGATATAACCAAGTGCCAAAGCCAATAATTAAATCCCAGCCATTGGATTCAAATCACAGAGTCCAAAGCACAAGCTTTAATTCAAGAATTGCATCATAAATCCTTCAATTTTCAATCGGTGCCAAATAGGCCCTCCAAGTTTGAAACCTTTACATTTGGGGAACACTTTCAATAATCTTCACCTTGATCTCCAAATTTTCCGCCTCTTACTCTCATGGTTGCTTTAGCAAAGTGGATGGGCTTAATCATCACCATCGTCGCCCAGTACTTGCACAGAAAAATTAGTCATAATAAATTTCCAAAATTGACAAACACGCCTTCAGCTTATAAGCAGATATAATTTTTGTTCCCATATCAGATGGGTTACAATCATTTCAAGTTTCAAATCACCAGAAGCAATTTTTTCTCTAACAAAATGAAACTTCACCTCTATGTGTTTAGACCTCTCGTGATAGACAGGATTTTTACTTAATAAAAGGGCAATCTGACTATCAGTATAAATCATAGGAGTATCATGCAGGAAATTGAGTTCAATTCAAATAATAGTAAACCAAATACATTCCTTAATAGCTTCAGTAATAGCCACATACTCAGCTTCTATACTAGATAGAGTAACTATGGGCTGCAGTTGGGATTTCTAAATTATACGACTGTCTCCTAATGTAAAGAAATAAACAGTAGTGGACTTTCTCTGATCTTTATCACCAGCGAAATCAGAATCCACATACCCTTTCAGAGTCAATTTATCTAGCCCTTTTTTCATAGGCTAACCAAATATTCGTAATACCAGCAATATACCTCAACAACTACTTTAACCTAGCCCAGTGAGGCTACCCAGGGTTAAGCATAAATCTTCTTAGAAAACTTATGCGTTAGGCCAAATCAGGCCGTGTAATGATCATGAAAAACATAGCAGATCCTATTGCGTTAGTATAAGGAATGTTTTCCATCACTTTAGACTCAGTTTCAGTCTTAGGAGGTTGAAGAGATTATAAGTTCATATGTGCAGCAAGGGGAACAGAGACATACTTGTCATCTTTCATTCCAAACTTAGTTACTATCTTTTTTAAGTAACTTTCCTGTGTTATAGACAACGTATTCTCAGTTCTATCCCTCTTAAGAACCATACCTAGGATTTTCTTTCATTTCTTAAGTCCTTCACGTCAAACTCTGATTTTAAATGACTTTTCATTTTCATGATCTCACCTTTACTAGGGCTAGCTAATAACATATCATCTACATCAATGTTGTCAGACCCGACCTGACCCGGCTCAGCTGGGTCAACTGGAAAACTCGAGACCCAGTTCAAAAATTGGGTAGCGAAAGATCTAAAACCCGTATAGTAGAAAATCGGGGGAAAACCCGGAGACCTGGTCGGGTTCCATTAGACTTGGTGACCCGTACCCTGGTTTGACGGGTTTTCTGGGTCGGTTTTACATTTTCTTTTTGAAGTATAAATGCCTTGAACCATTTTTTTAGGCATTTAGGGTTTTTCTCTCCTTTTTACCATCTCTCTCTCTCTCTCTCTCTCTCTCTCTCTCTCTCTCTCTCTCTCTCTCTCACACACACACACACACACACACACACACACACCACTGCAATAGGTGGTCTCTCTTGAAGGTGCAGAAAGTTAGCAACAACAACAGGTAATATTTACTTAGTTTCTTCCATCTTCCCTTCATTTATTTAATTTAATGGTATGATTTGTTTAATATAGTTTCCTATTAATCAAAGATTGAATATTGAATAAAGCTTATAAAAATCTAAGGTTGTGCTAAGGTTTCGTTAATCTGGGGAGGTGATGACCATGTGGGTGGGGTTTCAGTTGGGTAAAGTGTAAAGTCTATCATCTGGATTTTTCAGCTGCTGATTTTTTTTTTCGATTTTTGGCGTTTTGCCTATTTTTGAGCTTTTTTCACAAATTCTTTAATTTAAACATCTTGGTGGAACCATATAAGATATTAAATTTTTTTTAAGGATACAAAACAAATAATTTGAAAGTCCAAATATATGTACAATTAAGCTGTTCAATCGTTTTATATAGAATTACAAGAAATTCCAAATGTAGCAAGTAGCAACATGTCCAGAATTAATTATTATGTTGAACTGTTCAATTCTTCCAAATATATGTACCATTAAGCTGTTCAATTGTTTCATCTGAGATCAATGAATGTCGTGAACAATGGAGTTAATTATTGCTTTAATTAATAAATTATCTTCATTTTATGTTTTTGATTTTCATGCAGAATGGATTGTAATAGTCTAAATCAAAATACTCCATCATCAGAACGACAATCTACCGCCTCTAGTCGTGGAAATACTGATCCAACTTGGGAACATGTTAGCTTAAGTACCGATATTGATGGTAAATGAATAATTATTTGTCTTTATTGCAATAGCAGCTTCAAGGGTGGGGGGATTAACTGGGTCAAATATCATTTTGCTGGAATTAGAGGTCAAGTGTCATCTTGTAAGAAAATTCCACATGATGTTCGCTTTAAAATAAACAAATTCTTAGTGAGAATGCATAAAAGAAAAAGAATGATAAAGATGTCTTTGATTGTAATTTTGGGGATGATCCTATAGATATAGGAATTGATAGAGTGGAATAGAAGAAGACATGCAACAAACAAATGAAAAGGTAGAAAGGAGAAATAATAAAAAGGAAAGAGGAAAGCAAGTGAAACCATTGAAAACTGTTTAGAAGGACTACTCCTGGATCACAACCTAGTTTGAAAAGTATTTTGGCCGGTAAACAAGCAATGAAGAGAGCACATATGGCATGAGCTAGGTGGTTTTATGATGCTTGTATTCCATTTAATGCATTGCATTCACCTTACTTTCAAATTGCATTAGATGCTATTGCTGCAATTGGTCCAGGATTTAAAGGTCCAATTTATAATGACATTCGTGTTAATTTGTTGAAAGATTGTAAGAAAGAATGTCAGTTGCTTGTTGATAGTTATCGAAGCAATTGGGCAAATAATGGATGCACAATTATGGCTGATGGTTGGAGTGATCAAAGACATAGAACTTTGATAAACTTTTTAGTATATTGCTCTAGTGGAATTGCATTTGTGAAATATGTTGATGCATCTGATGTTGTGAAAGATGCTCAAACATTATTTAGCTTGTGTTCGGCAACTGTTATAATAGGTAATGATTAGTATTATTTGTATTTTCTACGTGAGATGTGTAGTTAAAAATTGGAGAAAGAAAAGATGTATGGTAAAAAAGCGGTATTGGAAAATGTGTTGATTATAATAAAAGTTTGATTATTGAACAAAAAGAGATTGTAGAAGCCTTACACTGATATAATTAAGGAGCGATGGGATAAACATCTTCGCCTTAACATACATGCAACTTCTTGTTTTCTTAATCCAGCTTTCATCTATGAAGAAGGATTTTATCAAAAAGTGGAAATCATGAATGGCATACTTGGTTTGATTAAAGTTAAAAGCATTTGTGATGATGAGCAAAAAGTAATGAGAGAAATAAGGATATATCGAGAACATGAAGGAAGTCTTGGTAGGAAAACTGCAATTAATACAAGAAAAACATTATAACCTGGTGAGAAATTAATTTTACTTATTATTGTTTAGTTAACTAAATATATTGCTGGTCTAGTTGTTTAATATTTACTCTAATACGTAGATGAATGGTGGAAATTATGTTGACATAGTGCTCCTACATTGCGAAAGATAGCCATTCGAATTCTTGGTCAAACTGCTGCTTCTTGAGGACGTGAAAGGAACTGGAGTGTCTTTGAACGTATTCATACAAAGAAAAGAAATGAATTGGAGCACCAAAGACCCAATGATTTGGTCTATATTACATATAACTTGCAATTGAAGAATATGTATTCTCTTAACTCTTTGATAATGGTTAATCTAGGTAAGCATTTATCTACTATATTAATTTGTTAATTTTACCTTATAGGAATTATTATAAGCAGAGATCATATGATCCAGTTGATTATGAGTGCATTGACAATACAGACTTTTGGGTAGAGGAAGAAGATCCACATCAGGACTTTGATTATGAAGAATTAGAAAGTGCTCTTTATGAAGAAATTGTCGTTCCTAGCGTTAATGATCAGACACTCATGTTCAAGGTTTGTATAATTAAGTTCCTTAATTGTTGTTTTGATATATTTTATATTAGTTATATGTTTACCAAATCTATTTTGTTTTATGTTTTTGGTTTATATAACAATGAAAATAAAGATGATCACACTTTAGAGACGGATGATTCAGATGCATTGGATGTTATTCATCGTTTTGGTGGTTCAAATAATCAAGGGTTCATGCTAATGGATGAGAACGGTCAAGATGAATTTAATTTTTAAAGTTGGTGCATGATGTAGTTAATGTACTTTGGATTGAGCTGCATATTATGAACTGATGTAGTTGATATTTTGGAGTGTGGATTTAGTTTTATGTATGGATGTAGTTCGTGTGGTGGAACTTGGTGCTTGGATTGAGTTCTTATGTGTTTTTTTTTATAGGAGGATTGAGTTCTTATGTTGAATGTAGTTATTTTATTGAATTTTTGTGTTAATGGAAGGGTTTGAATTGTTATTAGTTATTACTAAATCATGTGACGGGAAATGAGTAATTTTTTTTATTTTTATGATAGTTTTTTTTTTTTTAAATCACCGGGTCGACCACCTGACCCTTTTCCTTTTCCGGGTTAATATCCAGATCGAGTTTCAAAACATTGATCTACATATAGAAGTAGGTACACTTCGCTTCCATATTTACTGTTATTGTAGCAAAGGCAAGAATCATACTCACTTCTTTTAAAACTTATCTTAATAGCATAAGTATCAAACCATTTATACCATTTCCTAGGACTTTGTTTTAAACCATATAATGATTTTTGAAGTTTGCAAACATAGTCCGATTTTCCCTTCACCTCAAAACCTTGGGGCTAACTCATATAGATCTCCTCCTACAACTCTCCATGCAGGAAAGCTGTCTTAACATCTAGTTGTTCCAATTTCCAATTGAATTGAACATCTAAGGCAAGCACCAATTTGATGGTCTATTACTTTATCACAAGAGAAAATATCTCATTATAGTCAATGTTTTCCCTTTGGGTGAAATCTTTGGCTACTAACCTAGCCTTATACCTGAAAGGACCATCGGGACTTAATCCCTCCTTTAACTTGTAAAATCAATTGTATTGGATTATCTTCTATTTCTCCGGTACCTGGACCAAACTTCAAGTTTTATTTTCACTTAGTGGTTTCATTTCTTCTCTCATTTCCTCTACCCAATTTTCAGATTTAGGCCCATTCATCGCTTCCTCGGAAGTAGGTTCTACATTCTTAATGGCTTCACCTGAAACTAAGGCAAAATCAGTCAAATTTTGAATTTCATACCTGGGTTAGGTCTCACTTGTCCCCTTTCCCTATCCCTAACCAATTGGTAGTCTTGTCAGGTGGTATCAATATTTGTGGGATTAGGTATCTCAATTTCTACTTCAGCATGGGGTTCTACATCCCCATCACCTGCATGTTCAGCAGGTTCAAGTTCATCCTCTCCAACAGGAGGAACTACAAGTTCAGGAGTCTCACTATGGGCATTAGTCAACTCTACAACATTCTTAGTCCTATTAATAGCATCATGTTCATTAGCCTTAACATATTTCTTCAAATAAGGCATCTCAGTTTCATTGAACACTACATCCCGACTAATAATAATTTTTATACCCTGAACTCCAATCATGTACAACATATACCCTTTCACCTTGTCAGGATACCCCAACATTACACACTTGGTAGCCCTCGGCTCCAACTTAACCTCATTCCTATATGCATATGCAGCATATCCAAATACCATAATGTAGGTCAAATCAAAGGGTTTACCTGTCCACAACTCCTTTTGAAGTCTTAAAATCGACAGAACTCAATGGGGATCTATTGATAAGGTAAGCTGCAGTATTGACAGCTTCAGCCCAGAAATCTTTAGCATGGCCTAAACTAATCAACATACACCTAACCTTATTCATCATGGTTCTATTCATTTTCTCAGCCAGCCCATTCTGATGTGATGTATATTTATCAACCATGGTGACCCAGTTTGGCAAATTGCCTACATTTGGGTGTTGATCTATGGTTAACTTAACCTTATTATTTTTATCATAACAAACAAGAATATATTGTGTTGTTAACAAGTGTACTTCAAGTGTTTCATGTAATGATAAATATTCAAAGCACTCAATGTTCATATCGTCTCTCAAAGATATAAATCATATGATCAAGCATGTGAGACGCAAAGAAGATCATGAAAGAATTGAAGATATTCAAGATCAAAATTGAAGTTGAAAAGCATAACATGCAGATCAAAAATTCAAGCATACAAGATTAGAGTTCAAGTTCAAGAGTTGATTTAACCTATGTAAAGGTATAATACTCTCAATCTTTAGAGATGAAACCCAACAAGCTCGAAAATGATTTTTATGCATCAAGAAATTTACTTAAAAATTCGTCACTTACATAAAATATATATTTTTTTTTATCAAACTCAATATTGCTTTTCAAAGGTTATTTGATCTTAAATCATGATTATACTATGTTAAACCACTTCGAAAAATATGTTAGAAACCTAAAAATCGTGTATTTTCATGTTTTTTCAAAAGTCAATTTTTGGTCAACCGATAGTCAACTTTTGGCCAACCGAAACTCCAACAGTTGACATTTCATAATGGCTACTTTTATAGTTCGGTCGATCGAAACTCCAGAAATGGTCAACTGAAAGTGCCTGAACTTCAATATCTTGATCTATAAATAACCATCTCTTTTGCATTCAATTTCAACAACTAAGAGGAGATTTTAGAAAAAGCTTTCTTGTGAAAAACTCATTGTTCTTACTTGATTTATATTTATCTATGTTTATTAGAATACTTTGATTGATCCAAACTTTGTTTTATCAAAATTCATCAAAGTTTTTGAAAGAAAGTCTTTGTGAAGATTCTTGATTTTACATTGTATAAACTTCCTCAACATCTTGACTTTATTTATTGGAATTGAAGTGTAAGTCTCTCTTTGTTCTAAACTTGTTTTAATCTTTTAAAAGAGAGAAATTCCAAATAAGGAACTTTGATTATTAGTGCTACATTTTTCATTATGATTTGATTCATCAAAGTTTTGTTGCCTAAACACTTTGAACTTAACTTATTGTTAATTATTCAAGTGTGGCATCTCTTGGTACTTAATTTGATTCAATAATTTAACAAGATATTATTTGAAAAACTTTGTTTGATTGCATTTAAATTTTCATTATCATTTGCATCAAAGTTTTCTCTAACACTCGAGCTTAATTCATTGCTATCTATTGAAGTGTTAGCCTAACTCTCTTGGTACTTAATTTGAGTATATCATTTGTCAAGAGAGTTATTTCAATTGTAAATTCAATTATTTATATCATTTGGTTTCGAGAGCCTTGTGAAAACTCGATTGTTGGTTAAGGGTAGGTGCTCCTTGTTGTAAGTCACCTAAGGATAAGTGCTTCTTGTTATAAGACACTTAAGGGTAGGTGCTCCTTGTTGTAAGTCACCTAAGGGTAGGTACCCCTTATTGTAAGTCACTTAAGGATTTGGTACTCCTTGTTGTAAGTTACCAATATAGTGGATTTGACTTTGCTCGTGACGGAGAGCTCGGTATCAGAGGACGTAGATCACGTTGGTTGATTGAACCTCTATAAATCGCGTTTCCATCATTTTATCCCTTTTACTTACTTACATTGCACTTACTTTATTCCTTCAATTTATAGTCTACAAATTTATCTCTAAGTTCTATACTTGCATTATCAATTAAGTTTACACATTTATAGCACACTTCATAGATAGTTGAGTTACTTACAACATTAAGTGTTCATACTTGTACCTATTGATTTTTAATTTTGAGTTTATTTATCGAAAAAGTTTTATAAACCAATTCACACCCCTCTTAGTTAGTTTAATCTTGGGCTAACACTGGGGGCTCAGGACCAAGCCCGTTCCCGTAGCCAAAACCTTCCAATGAGAGTCAAGATTACAAAATACAAACCAAAAAAATCGTACACGGATTTCTTCTGAAGAAATCAGCCGAATCAGTCCCTCTTTCCATGATAAACACAGTGCCTAAAACAACACAATAGCACCAGCTAACTAGCCTACACTATGACCCAGTTATGCTACAAAAGATTATACAAAATGGCGCTACAAAATCGCTCAAAATCGAGGAGAAGAAGTCAAACAGAGGTGCTTGAGAAAAGATAGATGTATTATGCAAATTCTGCTAAGGTCAAGGATATAACCAAGTGCCCAAGCCAAAAACTAAATCCCAGTCGATGGATTCAGATCACATGGTCCAAAGCAAAAGCTTTAATTCAAGAATTGCATCATAAAACCTTCAAGTTCCAACTAGCTGCCAAATAGGTCCTCCAAGTTTGAAACCTTTAAATTTAGGGATCACTTTCAATATATGGTTTTTTCAGTGTTCTAAAAAGCGTGAAGTGTGATGAAGCATAGAGCCCTAGTGTCAAGCTTTACAAGCTTAAGCAGGAGTAAGTGTAGCGCCCCGAGTTCCGTATACCCGATTCACTACGTCATTTTCTGTCTAAATTTTTCGAATAATATTTTTGCGGAAGAAATAGTTGAAATTCATTTTTGGCAACATTAAATAAACTGTAATGGCCGATAAAATTGAAAACATTTATGAAACCATTTGAAATAGTAAATCGAACCATTAATTTTTGTAAAGAAATTGACAATGTCATAATTTCTCAAATAAATGAACTTCTCTAAATTATTCGATTGTTTGGAAAAAATACGGAAATCATTAACGTCAAACTTTCAACCGTTTAACGATTATTGCCACCATCATTCATCGCTCGCCACCGTCTCCGAAATCTGCAAAACTGTTAAAAAGTAGGGTGAGTATTTCATGGGGGAAATACTCAGTAGACTCATCGCAAATTAATTTAATTTATAAGATGATTAAACACACAAATCCCGGCTCTTTATAAAACGGGCATTGATAGAGCTTCTTTATAAAACTGCTCTTGATAAAACTCATATTGTGCATTACAGCACGGGACATATTTTACAAATCATAGGCTCTTTGAAAATAGCTCTTTGAAAACAGCTCTTTGAAAACCATATACTTATAAAAACATTTTAATTATGCCAAGCATAATTTCTTTTGAAAGCATAACATAAGATAGGATTTAAATCCTCATAAACATACAAGAACTTTACCGAACTTAGGTGGCAAGAATTCTTATGCAGTAAAATCATAATAACAGTAAAATCACAGTAAGTATACCAAGCATAATTTTTGAAATTCATAGGGATCAATTGCATCATAACATAAGATAGGATCGAAATCCTCATAAACATATGCGACAGGAATTTTACCGAACTTAGGTGGTAAATCCTCATAAACATATGGAAACACAGGAATTTTACCGAACTTCGTGGCAAATCCTCATAAACATAGGAGACACAAGAATGTTACCGAACTTCGTGGCAAGAATTCTTATGTGTAGCGCTACTAAAACTCCGGTCCCCTTAACATATCATAACTTATCATATGGGACCCAAAACAATCTTGGTAGATTGATTTCATAGCAATGATCCAAAAAAACATTTTCGTGAAGCATAGGGTATACTTACTTTTCGTAAAAACATAAAGTATATTTTCTTTTCATAAAAACATACTTACTTTTCATAACAACATAAGGTATATTTACCTTTCATAACAACATACTTGCTTTTCTTAAAAATTGACTTTCACAAGTCACATGACATTCATATGAAATCATAATTTAAATCAATTAATAAGTGCGAGTCTACCTCAAATTCGACGAGTGCAAAGTTGAGCGGGAATGACTTCAATTTCTTTAAATTCTCCGTACGTTTCGTCTTAGCCAATAAGTCACTTTAGTCTATCGAATATATAGTTCAAAATGATAAATTATAATTTGAGGACTAAAATTGATGTTTTGAAAATTGAGGGACTAAAATGAATACTTTTGAAAGTTGAGGGACTAAAATGTAAATCTTTTAAAACTTGAGCTTAAAATCAAATTAGGTAAATCAGCAGGGACTGGATTAAATAGTTTAAAGTGAAAGGGGCTGATTTGAAACTTTTTAAAGCTTAAGGGCTGAAATTGATAAGTCTAAAAGCTGAAAGGACTGAAATAAAACCTTTTTGGAACTTCGGGGACTGGTTTAAAACATTTGCAAACTTAGGAACCAAAGTGTAGATTATGAAAATCAAAATATATATTCAGATCTATTCTTTCTCTCACTTCACGATCTGTCCAGAGACATTTAGAGAAAGGGCGAGAGAGGGACGCGAAGCAGAGAAGGGCGATGGCTGAGTCAGGGAGGAGAAGACCGGTGTGACTGCCGGTGATTTGAAGGTGGCAGCTTGGTAGTGGGTTGGTGGTGTCCGGTGCTTGACTGGATTATGCAGTAGGCGGTGGTGATGGTTTAAGGTAGGTATTTGGTACTCTATTTCTTGGGTTTTGGGGTTTTGATTTTGGGTTGCGATTAGGAGTTGGGTTTGATTTGGTGCGGTTTGGTGACTGGGTTGTGGGTTTGGGTGGTGGTGATGATGAGATGAAGGTGAATTAGAGGCGGTGGTGGCGGTGGCGTTGCAGTGATTATGTTGGTGATGAAGGTTTGGGTTCTTAGTTGAGGCGGTGTTGGGTTTTAGTGGCTCACGGTGGTTGATGGTTTGGAAATTGATTTGGGCAGTAGAGGCGTAAGTGGTGACTGTGGTGATGATGGAAGTTCATGGCTGAAGATTGAGTAATGGCAGTGATGGAATTGTGGTGTAACTGATTGGTACTGATGATGGTTGGTTGGGTGGTGGCTCTTAGTTGATACATACAGTGGTTGCAGTGGATGGTGATTGTGTAGACAATTGAGGCTTGGTTGATGTGTTGATGATGGGCTGTGGTGGTGTTTGGGAAATTGGTGTCTGGTACGAAGCTTGAAGTTCACAGTTGTTATTGGTTTGGTTGGCGATAGGGGTGGCTGCTGCTGTGATTGGGCTTTGAGTTGGGTTCTTGCAGAGAATTTGGAGGATTGATAATGGTGTTATAATGATGGAATGATGGAGGAAAAAGAAAAGGGAAATTGATTAGTGGAAAACATTATGATTTGGAGGAATCTTTGATATATTAATTGAGTGGAAATTATCATAATTTGGTTGATATGGGATGGTGGTTGCTTAGTGTAAAGATAGGATGATTGATTAGATTATTGTGGGAAATGGAAAGAAAATATGATGAGGGAGGGAGTGGCGTAGGTGATGAAAGTTTTGTGTTAGGTGGAATTGGTGATTATAATGATAGTGTTTGTTGATAGTGCAATGAGGTGGAAAGATTAATAAAGAAATTTGTGTAAAGATATGAAAACATGTGGAGAAAATTTGGTTTAATTAGATACAATCAAATTTTAAAATAAATAAATATTGAGATAAAAATTGAATTACTTATTCGGACTTGAAATAATTTGAATAAGGAAAATTGAGATATTTTAATAAATTTGGAATTCAAAAATGATTTTGAAAATAATACTTTGAATAATTAATTAAAATAACATAATTTTAGAAATTCGGATTTTAATTTAAAATCGAACAAATTCGATATTTCTTGACTTGGCTAGACGAATCCGTCGCGGCGTTAATTTCAAAACAATGAGTGAAATAGTAGCGACACGATTTTCTAAATATTAAAATAATTATTTATTTGCATAAAAATTCTGGGTCGCTACAGTAAGCCTTAAAAAAACATTTTTCAATTTTTTTAAATCAATCTAAACCAATAAATAATTGAAAAAGGCAAAAATTAGACAATTTCTACATGATAAATTTAAATTTTAAACATATTTTCGAAATTGCTTAATCTCAAATCATGTATATCTAATTAAAACAACAGATCCATAATACATCAATAATCACTAAAAAAAATTTATCAAACAAGGGAAATGAAACACCAGCTTTGCTTCAAAAACAAAAGAAACACTAGCTTCTTCCCATGCTCATATTCACCGTCATCAATACAAGATGAAACACCTGATCTTCTCATTTTCTAGAAGACAAATAATCAGCTTTATAATTTTTTTTTATCATAAAAAGCAATCGGCCTCCGGAGAATATGAGCATGGGCAGACCCTTTTTTATCATAAAAAGCAACCTTGTGCTTCATCTCAATTTTTTTTTTTTTTTTTTTTATCATAAAACGCTTCGTCTTCATCTTCTCATTAAAATCAATAATTCATCATTCAAACCTAAAATCAAACATAAATTGATATATCTCTACTTTTTCGATTTTCCTTTATAAAAGTTTGAAGTGAAAATTGATAGAAGCTTGCACTAGGGTTTACATTTGTGTTTGAAAAAAGGAAGATTGTGGGAACTGGGAACTGAAGGGAGGGAAAATTGAGAGAGAGAGTGCTGAATTGAAATTTGAAAAGTAAGAGAGTGATGAATTGAAGGAAGGAAAATGAGAACCTCTTAGAAATTAGAATGCACAGTACTTGATTTGGCACAATTCCACATCGGAAGCTTGTTGGAAACTCACAGCACAATTCTCTTATAAAATTATATGTCGGGGATATATCAAAATGGGCCACAACGATTTCGTTTGGGGCCTTCTAAGCGCCAATTGGGCCGCAACCCTTTACTTTTACGGCCTGGTAAGCACGAAAATGCGTGCCTATACGCGAGTATGCACGCTTTTTGCTTTAAATATCACTTTGACCTTTCGCTGACCGCTTTTTTTCACGCTTGATCGCTTTGCGCCAAGGGATAGGTGCGCATCATGCCTCAGCGAGGGTTGTGCATGCACAATGAGCGCGTTTTAGAACACTGAGTTTTCTACCAGTACGTTAATATGAATTAATTCTACAAAGTCAGACTTCTAACATAAGAACACGAAGCGAATACAGTAAAAACTTATAACATGTCAAATTGTAATTACTTTAGTATTTAAGAGTACCTAATTTATTAAAGGTTGATAGATTTGAATACAGTAAAAACTTATAACATGTCAAATTTATTACTGTTTTCAAACTCGAGTTCTCTGGAAAAAAATTGGGTCTTGTAACCTCTAAAATTCGATCAGGTCAAACTTAGTCAACAACCCGAATCAACCAGGCCCACCTGGGTCCTGTTTGACTCGAGTTTTTTTATTTATTCTATTTTTCTTATATCTTAATATTCTTTTAATGTACTAGTACAGATTAACTCATTTGCATAGGTTGCTCCAGACATTACGCGTCAATTGTAAAGGCAATTTATTTGGCATAGACACGTGAAGTCTGAACTTTACACGGTTATGAACCGACGCCTAAAGTCTGGATATACATATATTTTAAATACACCAAATTCTCCTGCATGCCATGTCTAGGTCACTGCAGGTCATGACCTGCAATCACCTATATATATATATATAATCGACATATACGTAATAAAATTAAATAGAACAACAATTATATTTACAAGATTTCTAATTTATTATACATATATGTACATGCAAGTTTGAATGATGCACCACAGTCTCTGGTTCGAATGGGTGACCCATCCTGCTCACCACTATTTGTTTCTCACCATCAAGACTTACAGTGAGAAGACAAGGAATAGGCTTATATTGTTCAACATGATTGAAAATATAAATTAGCTCTTCCAGTTGAAATAAAATAAGTAATGTTCAAAAACTAAATAATTTAACATTAAATACTTGAAGCCCATCAAATGTCGATTATATATATATAATCAACATATACGTAATAAAATTAAATAAAACAACAATTATATTTATAAGATTGCTAATTTATTATACATATATGTACATGCAAGTTTGAATGATACACCACAGACTCGGGTTCGAAAGGATGAACCATCCCGCTAGCCATTATTTGTTTCTCACCATCAAGACTTACGACGAGAAGATAAGGAATCGGCTTCTATTGTTCAACATGATTGAAAATATATGTTAGCCCTTCCAGTTGAAATAAAATAAGTAATGTTCAAAAACTAAATAATTTAACATTAAATACCTGAAGCCCATCAAATGGATCTGGATTCACGGAGTGGCAACTGCTGCGACTTGGTGGTCGGTGCTATTGAGATATGTCCATCTCGGCATCAATATTTACGCCCAAGCACTGGAAGATATCATCATATTTATTCTGCATATTATGGTACGCACTCTGCATACTGCCGAACTTACTCTGCATCTCTGACATGGTCTGATGCCTAACCTGTTCGGTAATACTATCCTCCATCTCCTTTCTGATCATCTCTATAATATTGTCTACTGACACAACCCCACATGATCGTCTAATGGAATCATCGGGTTAGCCACAAACATCCTTCACGGTGACGTAGACACCATACCCCCTCACCATACCAGGATGAATGAAAAACTGAAAGGATTTACTTACAATTTTTTCAAACACCCTCTCGTTTTCTCGTTGGGATATAATAGGTTTCATCTTCTTTCTTTTTTGATCTAGCTCAAAATCAATCTAAAATATGACCCCTGCTTACAGTTGATGAGCTAATCATGTCACACAAAGAGCTACAAGATAGTGGGTTACTTACTAGCCACTGTGGCTTCATCCAAAAAATGTAGATGGTTGTTTTGCATTGCCTGTCCCTGCCCTTCTTATTTTTTTACTGAAAAAAGAAATCACTTGTTTTTAGTTTTCAACTCAATAAAAAAGGGGATTTTTAGTTTTCAACTCAATAAAAAAAAAACATCACTTGCATACATTTAAATATACCTTAAATTTCTCCGTCTCGCATTCTTTCTTGAACGACTCCCATTGCTCTTCGGTTAAGAAATCATATAGCTACGTAGGTGATGTATATTTTGGGTGTTCATGGGTAATGAAATCATGAACCAACCTTATCTTGAAATCTTTCCACCGCGTCCCTAAACTTTCAAAATGACTCGTTTCCAACTGTCATCGGGCATGTTGAACTTCCTCTAAAAGACAAGAATGATATACGATGTTATAAAGAAAAATACAATCAATTATCAATTCACAATGTATGAAGTAATGTGGTACCTTTATATCTTCCCATATCATGTCCTTAAGATCTTGATCAACTTTGTACCAATCATTGATATTTATGTCAACGTGAATACAGACCAAAGACCCTACAAAAGATTTGAAGTACTTCTTCTATGGTCCAATAGGTCTACTGTGGTCATTGAACTCAATGACCTTCACTTCCTATGTCTCCTTCTTCATCTTCTTACACGTAGGTGGCCCTCTAGTCCTTTTATTTGGGCAATACAACGACTATATGAGGAGCTTGAAGACTAGGCCATTATTTTGAGAAGATTCTGCACGTACCTGCATATATAGCAGCACAGAATTATATATATATATATATATATATATATATATATATATATATATATATATCAAATTAGTCTTATCAAAATCACAAATGCATATTCACAAGGAATAGAACATATATAAATAATACTACAAAGTTATAAGTAAGAATATGTAAATGATCTTACACAATTAATAATCACGGACGACGGTCAATCCATAATCCTTCTTCATGATCGCAACGCATGTAATTTGATTCAATGTTATCTTCCTCAAATAGATACATATACCTCAAGAACATAAGACTACATATCTTAATTTCTCTCACCAAGTGAACACGTAAGTGCACCATAACGTAAAAAAATGATAGCGAAAAATACATTTCTAATTGACATGGAGTGATAACAATATTGGCGTGCAAATCATCAAACGCCTCTAAATCAACAACTTTACTGTAAATTGCGTTGAAGAAAAAAAAAGTTTTATAAGACTTGTCTAACATGTTTTCGGAGTATGCTTCGAACTGCAATTGGTAACAAGTGTTGCATTAAGACATGACAATCATGAGACTTCATACCAGTCAGTTTCAAGTCCTTCATCGACACAGGACTTTTGATATTTGATGAGTATCCAGATGGAACCTTAATAGTATGTAGGTACTCACAAAAACTTGTTTTCTCTTTTCTGGACAAAGTATGATAAGATAGGGTTAAATAAGTACACTTTTCCAACTCTTGTGGTGCTTGCTTATCAAATATCCCCGTTTCTACCATATCCTTTTTTACTTTGATACATCTTTCGTCTTTCCTTGAATTTTCAATAATGTCCCAATGATACTATCACATACATTTTTTTCCATGTGCATTATGTCAAGATAATGTTTTCACGATAAATGTTGGCAATAGGGTTGATTCCAAAATATGGACCTCTTCTTCCAAAGACTTTTCTGAGGAGGCTTAAAAGGTTTTCCAAATAAAATATCAATATTTTTAACTCGTTCATACACCTCGCTTCCAGTTAACGGAAAGCGAGCTGCTTGATCCTCGATTTTTCCCGTTGAAGGGTTTTTCCTTCTTTCGATAAAGGTAGTCTGCAAGAAGAAATTTTTTATGACTCATAAAGATATTTTTCTTATAGTTTTTCAACCAAAGATCAATCATGTCTTCTTCACAAACGGGACATGATTTAGGTCCTTTGTTAGTAACCCGACAAGTTCCCATAAGCTGGAAAATCATTTATGGAGCAAAATATCATAGCACGTAAGATGAAATTCATATGGCTATCTGCATCAAACACCGATACACCTTCATCCCAAAACTATCTTAAATCTTCAATTAGTGGTGCTAGGTAAACATCTATGTCATTCCCCGGTTGTTTAGGATCTCAAATTAGTAAAGACAACATGATGTATTTGCGCTTCATACTTAACCAAGTAGGAAGATTGTAAATCGTCAAAAGATCTGGCCAAGTGTTATGTCAACTACTCATGTTACTGTGCAGGTTCATCCCATCTGTATATAGTCCAAGCCTAAGATTTCTATCTTCGCCCCCAAATTCAGAAAATAGCCTATTAATGTTCCTCAGTTGAGGAGAATCGGTCAGGTGTCTTTAATTTTCCATCTTCTTTCCTCCATTCAGAATGCCACCTCATATTCTTCACATCTTTTTGCATTGCCAAACAAATGTTTGAATCTTGATATTACAGGTAGTTACTATAACACCTTTTCCAGAGGGCATTTCTTATCCTCAAAATTATCATTGACATTCTTTCGCTTATATCGTGATGCACCACACTTCGGGCACATACGCAAGTCCTTATACTCATTTCATTACAGTATACAATCATTTAGATATGCATATATATCCTCTCGATCTCTATGCCCATCGGGCACAACAATTTCTTTACTCGTAGATTGAACTAGGAAATTTATTATTGTCTGGAAGAATTTCTCATAAAAGTTCCAATAATGCCTTGAAACTCTTATCACTACACATATTCTTTACTTTTAAGTTATACAATTTGAACAAAGCAACCAATTTTGTGAATTTATTACAACCAGAAAACAAAGGCTTTTCAGAATCATTGAACAAGCTATCGAATAAATGAGGCTTTTTAATGAAATCCCCTTGTATATCACGCATGATTTCGTCTATTATATCATTCTCGTCATTTTCCACATCATTCTTACCAATATTGCTCAAATCATTCTCCTGCTCATCACCATCATCGTCACCAGTGCTCGTCCTAGGAAACATACTCTCACCATGCCATATCCATCGTGTATAACCTTCCTTAAACACACGACGAATCAAATGGCTCTTCACTTGCTCAAAACTACGAAACTTTCTAGATTCTTACAATCACAATAAGGATACAAAATCACTACTTCACCTTTTTTTTTTCTTTTGTCTTCCTCTACACATTTCATAAATTTTTCAACCCCTTTTACATATTAATGTGTATTACGTGTGCCATACATCCTACCCCGATCCATATCTCATATGTGAGGATATAATTAAAAGAATTTATTAATTTTGAGTTAAAAATTTTCATGATAGAAGTTTAAATCAACTATATATTAATTATTGAAATCAAATACGAGAATTTTAAATTTTAAATTTCATATTTATTTATAAAATCCTACATAAATTTCGACAGAATCCACCATATAAATTAGACTTCGCCAACCTGTAGTGGGAATCAAAATGCTACAATAAAACCAAAACATTCAACCTCAACATATCAAAAACTCAAACACAACTTCAGTCAAATTTCAACATCATCTACTACTCCCAAATTAATCCAGAATCAATTCTCAATTCGTCGACATCAAAAGTCTATAGTCAATTATTCTTCATTTAAAAAATGACATTCTAAAAATTCAATAAAACTCCAACAACATAATTTATTGTTGATGATCATTAATTATACAATTTTTTATATTTAAAAATGGCCCTACTAATTTCCCCCTAAAGCCCCCTTAATTATTCCAGTTGTCTCTTATTATTTGAATGCATATTTACGTGTTATAGACTAATTAAAATAAGTGTTTAGAAAATTAGAAATCGGTTCGAAGTAAAAAAAGCAAAGGAAAGGTCCGATCGGGCTGAACTAATTTCAATTAAAACATAAAAAATTATTCCAAAAATCACAAAAATTTCTAAAGAACAAATTTTTTTACAAATAAACTAATATTTACTTATTTAAAAAATAAAATTATACACAAAATCGGCTTAAAACACTAGAGAAAAACAAAAGAAAGCAAAAAAAAAAAAAATGAAAACCGGGTTTTAAAAACCGATCGGTTCTCGATTTTCCCGATTGAAAACCGGTTGAACGAGCTGGTTTTTTCTGATCGATTTTGAAGCCGAATCAGATCGATTTTGTTTTCCCAATCGAACCAGGCGGTCCGATCCGATTTTTTAAACATTGATTAATACATGATGCAGAATTAAATAAAATGATTGAGTGTGCCTGAAATATTGAATGTTCTTATATAAAACGTTTGTGATTGATTGAACGAGCATTTTCAACATAAGAAATGTATATAATAATGAAATATAAAATGGTTATAGAGTACACTTTCTTCTTTTTCTAACCTTATTTTCTAGGTTGAGTGGGACGGAAAGGATTGTGCTCACTAAATTGGTTACTAATGAGTCTTAGTCCAATATGTATCATCATGGGACAGTGCATATCTATCCACTAAAACATGATATTCATTTTCCCTTTTACCCATTCTATCTCAAATTTCTTATCATCATTATAATAAAAAAAAATTGTGAAAAATAGTTCTCATAAAGTAAAGATGAATAGATATTCTACCTCGAGATGTCTAGTACAATGCTTGGCCTCTTACACTGAATTAACATTCAAAGTGGTGAGCACTAATTAAGGTTTTGTTTGATTCAGAAGGGTAAAAAAAAAAATTCCACGAAATATGGAAAATCATTTATACCCCCTCTCAAGAAAATAACTTTAATGAAAATAATCAAAATATGTATAAAAAGTTTGTACCTTGAAATTTTTTTTATAAAAATTAAAATCAATCAAACACTCAATGAAAAATATGGTGCAAAACATTTTATTTTTCGTGGAATTCTTTACTATCAAACAGGCCCAAAGTTTCTTATACAACCATCTAATTAAGAATGTGGGATTTGACGCAAATTCTAACCTTTTTAGAGAACCCAACAAGAAAGTCAAAGACGATATGAAGTCAAATATGCTATTTTTCGTTTTTAATTATTGTTTGCAATCCCAATCTTATTTAATTTTAGTGGTCCTATCTACTGCTTGGTTTGTAATGATTTCACATCGATATTGGCAGAGTCATTAAAATTGCACTTATTGATAAGTGGCCATATAGAAATTTGGTACGGAAGTTCACGATCATGGTTTAATTAATTTCTCCGTTTCTCAAGTCACTTCCATGCATTCCCAATTTACCACATTTATGTACAAGAATAGATGGCAAAAAAAAAAAAAAAAAATTGTTGGAATATTTTGTATATAGTGAAGTCAAAGCAATATAATAATTAATAGGAAATTCGTGCCGATAAATGGACGGAGTAACGACAAAGAAAACGATAAAAAAGAAGAAGAAATGGACAAAGTCGAGGTAAGTGTTGAACACTTTGTCCTTAAGTCAAATTTGCCCCACAACGGTGCTTATGGATTACGACAATCAACTCCCAAAATTAGGGATGGACAAAAAAACCGAAACCGAAAGAACCGAACTGAAACCGAACCGAAAAAACATAAACCAGTCGGTTCTTTAGAAAAAAAAATGAGAACCGAAACCGAAGCGAAATCGAAAAATGGAGAACCGAAAAAATCGATCGGTTCCTATTTGAAAATAAAAAATCGAACCAAGAACTGAACATTCTTAATTTAAATTAACCTCACATAACACTTTTTGTATTGCTTTACATGATAATTGTTGAATTTTTTAACAAAAGAACAGAACAAAGAACCTAAAAATAACCGAACATGATCGAATAATGTGTATCTTAACATTTCATTTCACTAATACTTTAGACAATGTTTACTACCATTCACACTTAATTTTTTTTTTAGAAGGAGTTGATAACGTAAATAACTCGTGAAACTTGATGTTTAAAAAGCTTTATTGAAGTATTTTAAAGATATATTTCGATTTAAATTTTGTTCCATGATTATTTGATTGTTTCTTTTCCTTCAATTTGGAGCTTAAGTTTAATAAGTCTTATTGGTGTGTTTTGAATGCTCTATTTGACTCTATTTAGGTTTGATTTTCACAAATAATTAGATATTTTTCGTGTTTGCATCAATTTTAATTTTTTTAATAGGAACCGAACAAGAAACGAAAATAACTAATAACTGAAACCGAAATTGTTCGGTTCTTGTTATTAAAGGAACCGATCCGAAACTGAATCGAACAGACAAATGTCCACCCCTGCCCAAAATACAACGACTTCTACTTGTATTTGTAGCACTCCAAAATACAAGAACAACAAATCGGAATTATAGTTTTTGTACTCCAAAAAATGAAATGAAAGAAGAATCAAAATTATGCAACAAATATATATACAAGAATTTTGTTTAGAAAGATAGGAGAGAATGATAGTGTTATTGCATATCATTGGAGTATGGAATAGGACACCCCAAGGGTCCTATTTATAGAATATGAAGGGTTATGGACGAAGTGGTGTAGATCAATCCATTCAACCCTTCGAAACTATGCAACTCTTCCAAAAGACACACATTTTTCCAGACAACCGTGCGACCGCACGCTTATAATACGTGCGACCACACGTCTTTACGCCAACTTGAAAATGTTGTTTTGACGTGTGATCGCATTGTTTCCTAACCATGTGATCGCATTGACAAACTTTTTGACCTGAATTTCGTCTTTTTCCATAATTTCTCATTCATCCGATATTGGTTTTGAAATGTCAAATATACCATTCAATGTATGCAGAGAAATCTAAATTCTCTTTCGGGGGACAACAAGCCCCCACGAGGGGCGCTGCCCGCTCGACCTGACCGGACAGGTCGATTCCCTTTTGTTCGTTCCGAAGCAGCGAAGTAATAAACTAATTTGCCTAAACGGATTGAGTCTATTTTGAGTATTTGGTCGAATTCGACACGAAGTCATTTTAGTTGGGTTTCAATACTTAACCAATTTCTCGATTATTAAACCAATATCCAACAAAGTTGTGTTCTGAGCCTAATCCCTTTTAAGTATTAGACATGAATGGAATCATAATTATCACTAGTATCGCACTCGTGCGTTGCACGAAACAAAAAAAATTATAATTATTAATTAATGAATAACTAACTAAATATATTCAATAATTAATGAAAATGTGAGAAATATATAACAAAAACAATTAAATTCATATATTATGGGTTTACATTCTTGAATGTTACATAATTTGTTCTTGAAATCCATATAAAAATGATCCAACTAAATAAATCAATGTATTATAGAATTGATTAAACAATTTGTTAGTACCAATGCACTAATTCTCGTGTAGTGGAGAATGAGTGTCAATGCAATGGTCCTGATATAATTGATATTTAATGATCTTAAGTCAAACAAATAAATTCCACATTTTGACCAAAAAAAATGATGTGAGCAGTTTTGGCGGAAAAATTTGGGTCAACTATCTTGTTATTATATATTAATATATATATATATATATATATATATATATATATATATATATATATATATATATATATTAAGATATTAAGATTAGTATTCAACTTATATTTTATATATAGATTTGTATACCTGGCCGAATGTGTACCATAAATTACTTTATTAGACAGTATAAAACGTTCGACCTAAGATCTAGGGTGATCGTCCATAAATATTTTTTTATCAGTTAGGGCGGACTTCGGTCAAATAGATGTATTTTTCATATCGCAGTAAAAAAAAAAAAAAAAAGCCAAAAAAATCTAACAAAATTTTTTTTCCGATGAATTCAGCACGGTTGGCGGACTTATATCTTGCTATGAGGTAGATCTACTGTATTCAAAAATTCATTCGTAACTCGACAAAATCATACCTAATTAATAATTAGATAATTAAATTGGCAATGTACAAGATGAATACACTAATGTGATCATTTGAGGTCCCCCCCCCCCCAAATTTAAAACCACCAACCCTAATTTTAATCTACATTCAAAATTGGGAATCAGTCTTATATATACCTTCTACTTTTCAATTTTTTTTTTCTTTGTCACATCCCTTTCCTCAATTAGTGGATCTTCTTATTGGTACCAATGGTACCAACAAAAAGCTCTCCATTAATCAGTGTTGCTTCTTTCTAGCTAGTCAAACCTATAAATTCAACTAATTAATATAAGCACAAATCATAAATACATTAATTAATTAACGTGGCTGAAAATTGCTTTGCATTTGGTTTCCAATAAGTTTCAATGTCTTGTGCAATGTTCTTAGCATCCATTGATGCTCCAAGAAGGCCTCGTTTGGTAAACCCTACTGCATAAAGCCCACATTCTCCTTTCCAGCCATTTGGAAATGGTCTTTTGGGTAGCCCATCTTTCTCCGAAAACATCATTCTTTCCTGTGGAAAAAAGCGGGCCAAACACGGTCCTATTTTAGTTCTTCCAACTTACAAGTATGTTTGACACGGAAGATTGAAAGCATTCAATAGATTCGTCATACTATATTTATTCTTGTTCAATTTGACACGGAAGACTCAAAGCGCGTTCAATAGTTTCGTCATACTATTTAGTCTAGTTCTGTCCAATAACGCGTACCAAATATACAAATGTAATGCTATGTTTATTCAAGAAAAAGGGATATATACCTTTAGCCAAGATGGTACATTACTTTTGTATCCAGTTGCTAGGATAATTGCATCAAAATTTTCTGATTTTCCATCTACAAATTCCACAGTTTGATGCCTTAATCTCTTAATACTTTGACATACCTGCAAAATTATTGGCAGCCATTTCAGCATTTCAGGAAAATAATTCGATACTCATATTATATATACATTGTAAATTTAGTATAGAATCAAGAAAAATAATCAAGGGGTCAATCTTTAGTAGAATATCATAGTGTTGAAAATGTTCTTATTAGTGGAACACGCTTATGGCATATTTGGTAACGTGTATTAGACAGTACAGAATACATTAAAAAGTGTGACAGAAGTAATAAAGGAATCAATTTGAAGTGCATTAACTAAAAAATAAATAAAAAACTAAATCATCATTTTTTTTTTAAAATAAAAAATAAAAAATTCTTGTAATTGTTGGACAAATATGGTGATTTATGTCGCACTGGAAATGTCAATATGCAATCATTGATAAAGGCTAAATTAAATCGTTGGATACAACAAATTAAACACTGTAAAAGGTGATGGCACAATGAAATAAAAGTGAAGTTATTTTGCAATTTGTGCAAATTGACAAATTTATAGTACCTTGATGTCTCCAGTTTTGATCTTGGCAAGGGTTCCGACGTCGAGAACCGGCGTTTTCCCTGATACGTTCTTTAACTCGAGAGGGCCTACTTTAGGCCGGTCGAGGCCGAATCGTCCTGTGTCCCCGAGTATAAGCCAGGACATGACTAATAGGAACCGGTCGACAAGACGCATAGGCAGCCACTTGAGTAACCACATGGACAGCCCGAAAGTTGATCTCCCCAGCATCTCTCGTGGTAGAATGTGCACCTAATAGTATCAAGAAAAGAGGGGTCAAATAAAAAGGTATACCTAAAGATGGGAATGACAGAAATAAAGCATATATAAAAGATGAAATTGATTGCAATAAAAATAAAAATTATATGATCACTAACTTTACCATTCATAAACTCCATATGATATATAAAGGGATTACTTTACATTTTAAAAAATAATTATTTTGATTATGATAAAAATCTTAAATTTTTCCAACCAATATTTCATTGCGCATGCTTGATTATCCCAAGAAAGTGAAACAGATAACTGTATACAGAAAAAATTAAAAAAAACTGTTGGAACTTGAATCACATATCAAAACAGTTGGAACATAGACAAGAAAACGAAGATCTGTCTTTCTTGTTCAGAAATTATAACTTTTTGAGCTTAAACATGAAGGTTAATTTTACAAGGTATATATATATATATATATTCCAGAAACAGTTATAAATACACTTTTCATATTCAATAATATATACAGTTTCTTGATTCAATTTGAAACTCACATAAAGTCAGAAATTAATAAGTAACTTTTTTCTTAATTAAAAGTGAAAATAGTAGAGGTTTTGAAGGTGTTCTTACTGTATTTCTGACAACAAGAGAAGGGCTGGCATTATGATTGCATAGATCCAAACATACTTCCATTCCAGAATTTCCACAGCCAACTACCAATATTTTCTTCCCTTTAAACACTTCTCCAGTTTTATATCTGCTCGTGTGCATTATAATCCCACCAAATTCATCCTTTCCTTCAATCTGTGGAACCACCTCCGCAGCATTTTCTCCGGTGGCCACGATCAGCCACCGGCAAAAGTACTCGGTCTCCTCGTCCTTGAGCCCCGCGGCCCGTATTCGCCAAAATCCGAGACTCTGATCATACTCAGCACACAAAACTCTCTGGTTGAAAACAGGCCTAATGTCAAACTTTTTTGCGTATGATTCCAAGTAGTGAACGAACTGCTGTTTAGTAGGGTACGTTGGAAATTCTTGCGGGAATGGCATCAAAGGAAGCTCGCAGAATTCCTTAGGCAAATGAAGACTAAGCCGATCATAAGTCTTGAGCTGCCATAAAGATGCTATACAATTAGATCTCTCTAGTACAAGACTTGGTACACCTTTTTCCTTCAAACAAGCTGCCGCAGCTAGGCCGGAAGGCCCGGCCCCCACGATAACCGGCCCAGGTATACATACACGGCGTCGTTGAGACCTCGAAATCTTGTCATTTGGCCAGTTGCAGAAGGGATCATGCACCCTTTTGCCCTCTATTTCCCTTGAATAATCCATGGCTGTGTATTACAAATATATAACTATAACTACTTATGACTAATTATCCAACTGTAACTATTTTTTTTTTTGTTGAATCTTGAAATATTTACTACTTCAAATATTCAGAATATGAGAAAGAGCAAGAATTGAGGAGAACCATGCGATCGAAACAGGTCTTGTTGATGCAAAAATTGTTTTTTGAGAGATTTTAGGGATAAAACTATATCTACAAATATATCCAGAAGAGTGAATTCCGAAAGAGGTGGAGTGGATTAGAGAAATTCTTAGCCACTAGTGAGAATGAGTAAAATGAATGAATTATTATTTTTTCTTTGAATCTAAATATGGGAGAGCGAAGACTATGAGACTGATCAATCAGCATTCATTTCTTCAAGAAAAACCTAGAGAGAGACACACACAGAGAGATGGGGATGGGGTGAGCTGAGGTGGGCATAGAATGTGATATTTCAATACATATTCCTTTTGTTCAAAGGAGAGAAGAGTGAATTGAATTCACTGTGAATTATCAGAAAAACAGGGTTTATAGTGATAAACAAGAAGTAATGCTACCAGGGCATATTTATAGTGTTTGTTGTGGGTGGGTGGGTGGGGGTGGGGGTGGGGGAGATGATAAGGGAAGATTAGTAATGATAAGTGTATTTTATATACTTATTTCCACGCTAAAAGTAGGATCGTTTTAGAATATTTTCTATTGATTTCGTTATTATTCATTTATATTTCAGGAATATCCACAAAGTCGAGTAAATGAAGAAATCAAAGCAAATAAATGACAAATTGAATGATAATAGAACTAAATTGTGCACATGAGGAGTTAATGAAGTCAATTGAAGTGCAAAGCGGAGCTAAAGTGGAAGAAGGAAGAAGTTCGAGAGCTTAATTGAAGAAATCAAGAAAAGAAAAAAGTCAATTGGAAGAAATAAGAAATTCAAGGACCAATTTGCAAATATTCATTAGTTGATTCAGACTACAAGATAATGATTGAAAATCATACGAGATCAATTGAATGATATTGAATATCAAAGAATTAAAGTTGCAATTTGAAAAGGACTTAGGGCTAAAATGAACCGCACAAGTTATGTTTCAAATTTTTAGTCGAATTTTGAGACCTATATTTGATATAGTAAAGTTTTGAATTGGAAAAATTATATTTTAGGAAGAATTGTACCCATTTAAGTTATCTTTTCAAAGCACTTTGAATCACCTAAATCAGTTCAGGGAAGAGAAAGACATGATGAAACTACCGACAATTGCGCAAAGATGACGTTAATTCTACTTTCCTTATTTGATTAGGACTCTTTTGCAACCCAATTTGGACTTGATATTGACCTAATTTCACCTATATAAGAGACTACATTGGCAACAAAGAAGGGGAGCTAGGTGAGATACCATATTTTACATAATAATTGAGAGAAGAGAAAGCGCATATCAAGATTTACATCAAATTCAAGATTTCTCCTTCAAAACTTCTACATCCGGGTGTAGGGATGGCCAAAAAACTCGCACAACTCGAGACCCTAGATGTTCCGCCCCGAAATCGACCCTCCCCATCGGGTCCTCGAGCAGCCCCATCCCGAAACCCGAATTTATTTATTTATTTTTATTTTATTGGAATGAGAAATTGAAAAATAAATGTAATGGGGTAATTAGTTTAATTAAAATATTCAATTTTAAATCAAATTTCTATAGTTCCGGTTAAGGTAATTAGTGTAAAATACAATTTACTCAATCTCTGTATGTACGATACACGGACTTAAATTCACTTTATTACTTTTGCGATATCCATACACTTGCGGATTAATTAGAAAAGAAAATTTAAATAAATTCTTTAAATCCTAATTTTAGTTGAGTTTGATTAGTTGAGTTTTATTATATATCAACCAATCACAAATTAAAATAATTTTTACTTATTTATTTTGGACTTAAAAGTTGAGTAATTAATTATCTATCAAGATTGGTTTCATGTGATTATGATTATATTAATGGGACCAGATTGACAAATTCGATTAGAATAGAAACTCGCTAGTTCGATAATATGATCTTTTATCTTTTTCGAGTCAATATTTTGCTCTATAGATCATAGATGTGTAGATGAATTGCATAATTAACCAATAGCGTATAGATTTTATTTTAATTGTCATGAGAAATTGCGTAAAATAATTACTTGCTTAACAGTCAACTAAAATCACAAAATACTAGAGGTAAAATAGATTAATCAACAATTTAGGACTAAAGTGCGTTTGAATTCCTCAATTGTCTTTATTGATACGAAAGTGATCAGGAACAAGTGTTAGGAGGAACATGACAACCTTACCTCCATACCTAAAAGGAGGAGAGAAATACAAATTTAAAAAAGCACTAAATTTTGAGCATACTACTTCCTTCACAACTCTTGATCGAGAAATTGAATCGCCGATTCAATCCATATATTGGACTATAATAATAACCTTTGATGGTAGTAGAATTGGCAAATATCGTTTAAGTTTCAATATCACTCATTTATGTCTATAATATACATCTTCTACAATATATACAAATGGAGGATGGATGAGAAGCTTTGTATACCTATTTTATCCCATTATATTCTTATTCCCTTATCTAATCTCTAACAACATTAAACAATTTATTAAATTAATTTATTACCTAGCAATTTACATTGTTATAATATATAATTTAATATTATATAACCTTTCATTTTTTTAAATTAAATTAATTTATTATCTAATAATTTACAAATGTTGTAAATTATTTCATATTATTATTCTCATATTATTATATTTTTAATTTAATTAATTTATCTTATGTAATTTAATTTACATATCTACATCTACAATCTACGGATGAGAAATTTTGAAATCTATTTGATCCTTATATATTTAATTATATACCCATTATATATGCCTTTATTCCTTATTTAATAACAATGAATAATTGAGTGGGGCTTTTATGATTACTATGATGAATGCACAACTGTGGAGGCTGAACTGAAAGCTATTGATTGGATTGCAGTTATGCTGGGAATACAAAATGAGAAAACTCTGGGTAGAAACTTATTCTAAGACCGCATTGCAATTGATCAAGCAAAAGAATGGCCCTTGGAATGAGGGGTGGGTGTCGGATGGTTCGTTTCGGATATCTCAAGAATCGGAATCGAACTATACTTTTCGTTCTTGTAAAATGGAACCATTCGGTTCTATTGAATCGCAAGAACCAAACCATTCGATTTTGGTTCGGTTTCGATTCTAAATTAATTCTACAATAATAATTAATTTTCGAGGGCCTTATCAAGGAGTACCAGGCCTCGAGAAGCAAGTCAATAACCTGGAATAAATTTCTATCGAATATACCAAGATCAAAGATTTCAAAAATCCTTTCACCCTGAAGAAAGCATAAGATTCTCCATAAAATAGAAGATATTCATATATCAAAATAAGAAACAAATGGCCGAAAGGTTTTTTGAGCATGGTAAGAAGCCATACAAATTTGTATGGTAAACTTGTGGGATGAATCATGAGTTTAAATGCATTATTATTAATTGTTTTATTTATGTTTGTATTTAAATATTTAATTAACTCCATCGTGGTCATTTACAACTTTGCTTATTAATAAGATAGTTTAATTCTATTTTCAGTCCAAGTGTAAAGTTGAAGGTTACAATGAGGTAGACACATAACAAATTTCATAAAAAGAACTTAATTATCTTCACTTTACCTAAAAAATCACAAATTCTTGTTGTAAAACTATCTAAAATCTAAACACAAGAAATAGATAGAGAGAACTTAGATGGAGAGAATGAGAGAGTAGAGAGAAATTCTCTTCAAAAGGTGTAAATTTCTTATGAAAATGGCTCCTATTTATATGAGCGAATAATGGCACAATCGTAATATGTAAATTTTACAGAGGCATAATGGTAATATTCATTCAAATACCTAATACCTAATACCTAATTTTCTTACATCATATTTCATAACACTCCCCCTTGAATGACATATTATTTGCTTGCTCAATTGTCTGCCTCGTTAAAACCTTGCTAAGAAAACCCAGTGAAATAAAACTTGAGCGAAGGAAAAAGAGTACAGCGTCTCCCCCTGATATTGGCCATCATTAATCATTGAGTCTAATATCCAAAATGACATCAATGATAAGTAGTACAAATCATGTACTGAAATTTGAATTTCTGAAGTACTTCAGTGCTTCAGTACTTTAGTGCTGCCTCGTTAAAACCTTTTCAGTAAAACCCAATGGGACAAAATCTGAACGAAGGAAAAAGAGTACAGCCCCTGCCTCGTTAAAACCTTGTCAGGAAAACCTAGTAGGACAAAACCTGGACGAAGGAAAAAGAGTACAGCATGATTCTCCCCCTGAAGTGTGCAATCAAGTATTCATGAACCTTTTGAATAATGATATTATCTTTCGTCTGGAATATGTATATATGAAAATCTTCTTGTGTGTAGCCGATATCATAACATTCTTCACAAGATGTGTATGATTTTCTTCATTTGTTGATATCATTCAAGTATAACAATGTGTTGCTGAATTATAGCTTGTTGATAGCTATGACGATGCCTCAAAAACCTTGCTAGAAAAATCCTGTGGGACAAAACCTCAGCGAAGGGAAAAAGAGTGCATTATTCTCATTAATTTTCATCAATACGCCTCAACTGTTGCCTCATTAAAAACCTTGCTAGGAAAACCCTGTGGGACAAAACCTTAGTTAAGGGAAAAAGAATGCAACGCGTATTTATTCCTTTCATGAAATATCACAAGTATATTGGTGCAATCATATAATGTATGATGAGCTTTATATAAATTGTTCGTAGCTCATAATGTCATAACATGTTATATTAAGCAATGTTGTACTAATTTATCGATTGCATCTTTCACTTCTGGTGAATAATCAAATTTAGAATTCACTTCTGGTGAATAATCAAATCTAGAATTCACTTCTGGTGAATAATTAAACATATTCATTTTCATATTCACTTCTAGTGAATAATCAATTTCCCAGAAGTCATAAATAGTACACTCCAATTTCACTTTCAACATATTATATCATGGAGTCATTTGTATCATTCTATAATGATACTAATCTGGGTATATTGAATCTTTCATTGATTATACATGTATGTTCTTGCATCTCATAAACCACAATTTCTGATTCGTATAATCAATCATTGAAATATATATCAATTTCGACATATAATCTACAATCATTTTACTTGAAATCCCAACGTACCGCGATCAACTGGTACATCAAAGAATACTCTCAAAGTACCGAGATGAGAATCATACATTTTAATCTCACTCATTGGTATATCAAAGTGCTCAAGTTAGTAATTTAGACTATAGTCTATCCATCATATATCATGCCAGTTCTATGAAAAATTTTGCGCACAACGAGTCGTCTTTTACGACTGTGTAATATTTTTCATTTGTACATATAATTACTGGGTTTACACATTTAAGCATTTGGACTTCAGGTCCTTGAACAATAATCCCTACATTGGGGTTATATACTTGGCCAAAGTATTATAATTTCATCAACCTCATTTTCATAAGAGGGTTGTTTATGTATGCAGTCGACTTATTCATCGATTCCATTTTAACTCAATATAACATAGAGAGATCTTTTTATATGTTCTTTCATCAGGTACCTGAATATCTCATCATTTAACTATGTCTCCTTTACTCACTATGAGTATTTAGCCTCAAAGGGATCATTTCAATCATTCAAGAGATATTTATTTTTGGAATCGATAGTCATTATGCTTCAGGCATAATTACGCTTCAGGCATGTTTTCCCCATAATGTTCTCAAATATTATCAATCGGCTAAAATGCCATAACAACATGTCATCCTTTTTGGGATATAATCTCAATCATATATCTAAGTGCGCTTTTGGTGGATTATATACATATCGCACATTTACAAATCATAAAGCTTCATAAGCAAATCTTTATTTCATAGTATTGACATGTTTGTATGTAAAATATTGCTGCATGGGAAATATTTATATTCAAATTGTTCTCATATCAAATAACTTGAGGCTTTTAATTTTCTAAACCATTAGCAATATAATATTCTATTATCTCAACTAATTCGTAAAATCATTAATGACTTTAAGATATATTCATGCTAGCATTTATCACTTTGCTCGTAATATCATTACTTGAGCAAATAATCAGTCATTCATTTTCTTAGTGAGATAATTAATTTGCTTTTGAGAACAAGCAGCAATGATAACTTGTTAACCTGAACAATCTTCTGGTTCTTTAATGAATGCTATTTTGCATTCTTAATAAATCTCATTATTGAATTTGAATCTAACCAATCATTATAGAACTTCAGGTTCAGCAAGATATTTCACTTGTACATATGTATGAACTTTTGGTTCAATACAATATTCATTTCATCAGTACTATTTATGTACATTTCAAATCAGTATACCTTTATTACTTTTAGTATACTGGAAAATCAGGTACAATATCCAAGGAAATATCTCATGATCTCAATCTTATCATCAAATCTTCCTTTCGAGAAAGTTAACGGGGCATTAACTCTTGTTCCCATTTTTCATTATTCTATTCCATGCTTTCTTGCTGGAATCAATATCACGTGAATCCACTCAACTCCTTTATGCCTTTAAATAGATCTTTTTTTTTTGGGAAGAATGTTATATCCATCAAAAATGGATATCATACTTTCAAATATTCGCAAATATTAATCCAATCTTCCGGTAAATGATTTGAGAAAAAAATATCGAATTAGGCTCGAAAGAATGAGGTTGCTGATGGATCATGGCATCCCAGAAGATGTTCGCTGGTTGATCGAAGCAAAAGTTCGATTAGCTGGTGAATTTCCATTGACATTTTCTAAACACATGCCTGGTTTAGGAAAAAGTACATTTGCAAAGAAACGAAGAGCAAAAAGGCTTAACGGTTGTTACAAATGTGCTCGTTGGACATGTGATACTCGTTGCAAATCAGTAGGATATTCTTCTAGAAATCGGGATGATAAAATCGATTTCATTAATGGTGGACTGAGTAAGGAGTCATTGGATGATATCCGATTGACTCTTGAGACGCACCCAAGTGGGTATGTGCAACGTGAACTCCTTTCCTTATATGCTCAATTTAACAAGGATAAAAATCATTATAGTCTCAAAAATATAGTAGCAAAAGATCCTGTTTGTCAAGCTGTTATAAACAATGATGTTTTAGCTATGCAGCATTAATACAAGGTAAATCATTTCATATATATGCACATATAAAATATTTTTCTGTTTCCTTTCACGAGTTTTGATAAAGGCTGGTTAAAAATATTAAATCACCGAAAGGTGGTGATTTTTTCAAAAGTAAATCTTCACTTTTTCGAAAGATGAGCAGTAAATAGTGAATTTTTTCAAGTTTAAAAAGCCAATGATTTTCACAGTTTCATGTATCCCAAAATATCATTTTCTCATAAGTTTTTCCTTCCTTATTCTCTCAAAGATGGAAGGACCAAAACTTCGACAGATCAAAACTATCTGTGTATTTTGTGGATCAAAAGTAGGAAAAGGTTTTGGGTATCTAGAAGCAGCCGTGGATTTAGGAAAGAAGTTAGGAGAGAAAGGTATCACTCTCGTGTATGGAGGAGGTAGCAGTGGATTGATGGGTTGTGTTTCACAATCCGCTCTAGTAGAGAAAGCAAGAGTGATAGGTGTTATACCTACTCCTTTATAAGCTGATATCGCAGGCAAAACTCGAGGGCATGAAGTAGAAACCTTATCTATCCATAAACGCATAACTTGCATGTTATATGGTTCTGATGCATTTATAACCCTGCCCGGAGGTTTTGGTACTTTAGAAGAAATCTTTAATATTACCTCATGGGCTCAACTAGATCTCCATACTAAGCCTATTGGGCTTTTAAATATTAACAATTTCTTTGATGGTTTGTTAACATTTATTGATTATGCTGTGGAATAGGGATTCATCTCTCCATTTTCTAGGAGAATCCTTCTTTCTACTCCTACTATCGAGGAACTGCAGGATAAGTTGTAATCATATATTCCAATACAAGATCCAGCAGGAGTTAAGATAGATTGGTCGCAAGGAAGGGGAATCAAGCGAAAATGGAGTCCGGTTAATGTAAACTTATCTTTGTGAACCCTAGAATAGGTGGTGGTAGAGTACGGAGTATTCTCACTCTTGAGACACAACATAAATTTCTAGGATTTTATCAATGTTTAATCTTGTGTACCTCAAAAATTTAAGGTGGTAGAGTATGGAGTATTCTTACTCTTGAAACACACATTTTTCTTTATTTTCTCAAAATATCAGAGGTGGTAGGATACGGCTACTCCCAAAACACATCTCTAATTTTGAGGATCATAAATGTTTCCCCCTTTTGTGTTTTGCATGTATGACTCATTTATGCTTCTTCAGGAGCAATAATAATAATATCATTTCAGTATGTTTAGATGATAATTTTTACTTCTTCTGGAGTAAATAAGTACTTCTTCTGGAATACATAAGTGCTCGTGCAAGAACTTTTCCAGACACTTATCATCTAATATTCATCTCATAATACTGATGAGATTATTTTCACATTAGCCATATCCGTGCTATCATGTGATATTATCTTATCATACATCAACATTCTCTTGTTGAATAATTTTCATCCACCCATTCAAATTTAGATATTGGTAACTTCTGGTACCATTGGATAAAATATTTTTATCAACATTTACCAACTTTTTGGTAATGATAACTTCTGGTATCATTTGATGAAATATTATCTATCTTTAGTAGTGATAACTTCTGGTATCATTTAATGAAGTATTAAATAACAATATTGTATATATATTAACAATAATAATACTGGAATTATACCACCACGTATATATATTGACAACAACCTCTAATATGTTAGAATTAACCAACAACTGAGGTGTTTCTGAAATATGAATATATATAAAGTATTTCATATATTCAATTGATAAACCGGTCATATAGGCGGTGCCAACATAATGAAATAATTACCTTTCATGAGTGAGTGAGTCATATCTTCAAATCCAGTCAAGGTATTCATAATAGTGAGTGAGTCATGTCTTCAAATCCAGTCAAGGTATTCATAATAGTCCAATCCGTTAAGGTATAGATTCAGTCCATAATAACTCAATTCATCATGGTATGACAATGATTATATTACTTATACCTTGTTGAAAATTTAATTTATTTTGTTGATCTCATATTAATCGTTAATTTACGATTAATATACTTTTATGTATTACCAAGGGCAAAATGGTCCATATTTAATATATTGCTCATATGGATAAATCGAAACCGTCAATAGGTTTGAAATTTAATTTAGAACAAACTTACTTTTGATCCGAAGTTCAAAATTTCATCGGAAGTTCTCCAAAAACGGGTTTTAAGAAAATCGCCACGTTCGACCGCCGAAAAATTTCAAAACTGCACAAAACAGAAAAGTAAGATCATAGAAAAATCAAGAACGTCGATATGAACAAACTGCATGTTGACGTCGTCGCCGGAAAATGATCCACGGCCCTCACGCGCCGAGTTGACGTCTGCGCGTGGGATTCACGCGCCGACGCGCCGGTGACTCTGCCGTAGACACGCGCCGGTGCTGGAGGATCGTCTCGTCGCCGTCGTCATGGATATGGTCTCCGATCATTGTTTGGATATACGGTTTGACGTGAATTTGCTTTGAAAGTTTCGGATTATACAATTTCTCCAATTTTTCTATATACTTGGAATTGATTTTCTAATCTATGATGGATAAATGATGATTAATAATAATCTAGTTTCTGATACAGAGGTTCATCATTTAAATGCAACTGTAGAGCATACTCACGTCATATTACTCAATAGGTTAGAGACTCGTACTGATAACGTGTTGTAAAACTATCTAAAATCTAAATACAAGAAATAGATAGAGAGAACTTAGATGGAGAGAATGAGAGAGTAGAGAGAAATTCTCTTCAAGAGGTGTAAATTTCTTATGAAAATGGCTCCTATTTATAGGAGCGAATAATGACACAATCCTAATATGTAAATTTTACAGGGGCGTAATGGTAATATTCATCCAAATACCTAATACCTAATTTTCTTACATCATATTTCATAACAATTCTTTTGATTTTTAGTTTTAGAACAACCAATTAAAATAATAAAGAAGAATCAAAGACCTGGTTCTAACTTCGATTTTTTCGGTTCGATTCCAGTTTGATCATATCGATTCTGGTTTTTTTACCCGCCCCTACTTGGAATATTCCATATACACTTCAATCTATCCATTGCAATCTTAACAAGATAGAGGTTAAGATCCTTGATAAATGGAGGGAATGTAGTGGCAGACTGACTTGCTAATAAAGGATATAAGGAAAATAAATTTAAGAAGTTTGAAGCTAAGGAAATGCAAGGAAAGGTATCAGTTCTTGTGAACCTTGATAAGATTGGCATGGATTATATTAGAATATCACAATTTTTCTAGTCATCTATTGAATTTTCTCATTTGTAATACATGTGTATTGCATTGCATTGTAGTTAGTATTGATCTTGATTAGCACATTAGTTTGTAAAAAATGTTTTAATTGGGGTAAGGTATATTAGTCACCCTCCATGCATTGTAATTGTTTTCTTATCAATAAATAATAATAACAGTGAATAATTTATTAAATTAATTTATTATGTAACAATTTACAATGTTATAATATAATTTCTTATTATTATAATTTCTCATATATTTGCTAATAAATCAATTTATTATCTAATAATTTACAATGTTGTAGTATGATTTCATATTATTATTCTCATATTATTAGATTTTTAATTTATTTAATTTACATATACATCTACATCTACAATTACAATATATTAAAAGCTAGATTGCGTGAAAGATATTTTATTCTTAAATTGTTATGTTTTTGGTCAATATTAAATTTAATATTAAATTTATTTTTATTGAATATTATTAGTTTTTAATATTAATCTACAATCATTTAATTTTTTGGTCAATAACACCCTTAGAGTGTTATGGTAAATATTACCCTTAATATTTAATTTATTTTCATTAAATAAAATTATTATTAGTTATTAATATTAATCAACAACACATTTAAATGATTTTCAATTTTTCAATAACTCCCTTAAACTTATTATTAAAATATTTTAGTCTTTCATATAAAAAGAAAGTATAAATATTTTAATTATATTCTAATTAAGAATATAAAATGATTTTAAAACTCTTTTGATAAAAAATCAAAACTAGACTTTTAGTTTAAACGTACATAACATTAAACTTTTTTTCTCATTAAAAATATGCTTACTTTGATTTGTGTATAAACAAGTTTTATATTTTTCTGCTACACATCATAAAATTTTGCAAATTAATTTTTTGATTTTCGCTAATCATATTTTATGGTGACACATTACAACATATACGACAAGTGATTCATTTATTAAGCTAACATTTTAAACAATAGTCTGTGAAATCTTGCTTGGATCTAATCAGGACAAGGAGCACTCTTCAATCTTCATACAAATTTGTTTGGGCTAAGATGTTTGCTTGGAAATTATGGCATAAATATATCCCTACTGATGATATTATACAGATTAAATATGCAGTCTGTCTGCCTTCTAAGTGCCAATGTTGCTTGGATGCTGAAACTATTGATCATGATACTTACTAATGGGAAGATCGCCAAGAATGTTTGGACTTAGCTTAATCATATTTATGGGGTAGCTGCCAACCAATTTTAGCATCTCACTCACTGGAGATTTGCAAAAGCTTCAGATATCAACAAGAGTATTCTTCCCTTAATTCCTTTCATAACTTTTTGGTAACTTTGGCTGGAGAGGAATCTTTCAAAACATCAAGGAGTTAAAATGAACTCAACGAGGGTGAAGAGGAGAGTTGACATAATGATCATCAATCTACACAATTCGATCCAGTCCGCTGCAACAGAGTAAAATGAAATCACATAACAAAGTCAGCCTTGTTAAATGGATTAAACCTCTACCCGGATGGATCAAAGTGTAATGGATGCCTTAAGCTTAACAGATTGTCCGCAGGATGAGGAGTTATTAGAAATAATGATGCTGAATTACGAGCTAGTGCGAAAGGAGATGAATTATCAATCCAAATGGGTAGAATCAGATTCTAACATTGCTAGTCATCTTATCAAAAAAGAAGATAAAGGACCGTGGAAATCTCAATACATCCTAGAGGCCATCAAATCTATTCAACGAAATTCTGTTACAATTTTTTCACATGTTTGGCGCGAGGAAAATAAAGTTGCTGACTGGCTGACCAATGTTGGATATAAAGACAGGAAATTTAGAAAATTTAATGTTCAAGACTTCACTGGTGTTGGAAAAGGGGAAGCTAGAGTGGAAAAGATTGGAATGGAGAATATTCGAACAGGATAATTTAGCAGATTTCTGGCACTTGATGAGCAGATTTGTATACTACAGAAGCGATACTGATGCTGGGAAGGATAGGAGGCAGCTGGTAAGGAAGGACAACTTTGATGCTGTGAGGGGTCAGCTTTAGTTTTCTAATCATTTTGTGTATTTGATCCCACTGTTCCCTATTGTAATGAATTTAACTTGTGTTAGCTGGGTTTTACCAATAGGTTTTTTTCTGAAAGTCTCGGTCAATTCTTTGCTTTATAGTTCTTGGTCTTGTAATCTTGGGGATTTGGTACATGTTCCCCTTATTGTCCTTTTTTTGTAATTGTTTTTTTAATAAATTCTATTCTATGCTTAAATTTTCAAGTTAGAATAGTTCTAAAAAAAAGTAGTCTGATGTATTATTCAAGCAAATTTTTAAAATATTATTTTTTTTAAAAAAAAAAAGAAAAAAACTGCGGTCAATTTGCAATTTTAAATTTTCATCTAATTACCTCAATTACTTTTAAAGAAAATATTAGTACTTAAAATGTGATGCATGGCCAGATTTTTCACTTATTTTTAAATTCTATGTCAACACGTGGAGCACTGTAATTTTTGGAAATACTTTTATCTTTCTCTTCATAAGTCAATGACGTAAACGACGTCATTTGACTGGGATCTCAAAATTACATCTTTAAAATAAAATCCTTTCATTTAAAAAGTAACAATAAAATATTTAATATAAGATCTTGACTTTAAAATCTTTTAAATAAATAATAACAATAATAAAATAGTGGGCTGGAAGTTCAAAAATGAGACATTATTCAGTGGTTCCACAAATCACAGGTCGTCATCTAGCACAGCACTATCTGTCACTCACCGTCTGAAGATCCTCCTCAATTCCTTTTTCATTTCTATCATTAATTGAAATATTAGATATGTTGTAGAATGAACATACACTTACTCAGTGAGTGGAGTACGGTGCACATGTGCTATTGTACGTAAACAAGTTAACTCATATATTCAAATCAAGTCCAGTCCCAAGTCAAGTTCAAGATAAGTCATTTTAGATTATAGGTATTTTAAGTTATACCCAGTTCAGTCAATTCAGTTTCATATATTTAAATCATGTCTTACATATTTAAACCAATAAATTTCTATACTCAAGTCATATAATCAAAACAAGTCGAGACAAGACATATATTCAAGTTAGGTCAAGATAATATATTCAAGTTGCATATTAATCAAATAGAGTCAAGTTCATATAATCATGACTGGTGCAAATGCATGTCTTTTCAAGAGAGCTTGACTTTTAATGGGCACATATTACAATCAACTACTATCCCGAGCGTGAAGAAACAGGGAATGGAACCCCGAGTTCAAGCGTAGAGTTTATTCCACGAGTTCTTTTACAAGCATGGTTTCTATACAGGTTTCAAATAGGGAGCCGAGATCCCTGAAATTCATTAACAAGTGTAATCACATCGTGATCCAATTATTGGACTATATGACATGTATATCAAGACAAGTGTCATAGGCGTATTAACAAACGGGATAGAGTATGACTGTATTATCATGCAAGAAGTTCCTTTCTATGCAATGCATAGGAAAAACGAGAAAATCCCTTTTAATGCAATGAATAACGGACACATATTACGAGGTAGCATTTAAGATCACGCAATCAAGTACAAGTCCAGCCAAGCCAAATTAAGTCAAGACAAGTTCATATGTTCAAGAGTTATACATTGACAAGTTAATTCTTATATATTCAAGATTCAAATTACTTAAAGTTTATCTTTTCAAGTCGAGTCAAATGGATATAATTTACGTATTGTGTCAAGTAGATGACATATCTAATTATTATCTTTATCACATTGACGAGTCTAAGATCATGTAACAAGAACATGGATTTCTTTAAATATCCAAATAGTTCTGATATAGTACCTCAAGTATCGATACATGTTTATATGTAGAGGTGTCAAGACGGACGGGTCGACCAGAGCCGTGAAAACCGGCCCGGATTGACCCGGGACCGCGGGCCGACCCATGACCCGTGCGGGCGGTTCACGGGTCAAGAAGTTGTAAACCGCGAGTTTTGCGGGTCAAACCTTCGCGGGCCGCGGTTAACCCGCTGGCCCGTAAAAAAAAAAAAAACTGTTTTTATTAAATATGGTAACATTGAAAATCTCTCTTCTTCTAGAAACTCTAATACAACTTTTAAAGTAAAATCTTATTTTTTTCTCCATAACAGCTAAAAAAATAATGTTTTTTGACAATAGTAATTAGAAATATATTTATCATTTAATTGTTATTTGTTTATATTTTATTTAAATTTGCAAATTTAGAAGTAATTTATATAACATACACTATAATTTTAAATTCTATGTAAACATTTTATAGTATAAATATGAATTTATCATTTTAATCATTTTGTATTTAGAAATTTGACAAAAAATTTGCTATAAATATGAAAAAATCTATGTTTTTATTCATACGGGCCAAATCAGAACAAACCGCGACCCGCATGGGCCAACGGGCGGGCCTAGGTTGTAGTTCAAAATTTGCGGGCTGACCCGTAACCGGCCCGTAACCCGCAGCGGGCGGGCTTTTTTTCAAACGGCCCGTTACCGGGCTTTTTATTGGCGGGTCGACCCGGCCCGGACCACCCGGATTGACACCTCTATTTATATGTATCGATACCTTAGGGAGCAGAAACTTCTTAAAATCCTTATGTATCGATACATGATGTTAATCTTTTACGAATAGAATATTGATATCAAGATAGTGATAATAACGTAGTTAATCATCTTCTTTATTTTAATCATATACATGTCAAGATAATATTAATAATAACATAACGATTATATGGAAATTAAATACGGAAGCTTATCACGAGATCATATAAATAACATGACGATATAATATCATATTGGTTTTATAATGAGATCACAATATCAAGACGATAATACTATTTAGCTTATAACAATGTCACAATAATGTCACGATAATATTAACAACAATATAATAATTATATTAATTTTTGGACTTATAATAACAAGATCATGAGTATTCTTATATTTAACTTCTATCTTTAATAAATAAAAAATTATCTCATCTTGAATACTTAAACTATTATAAATGACGAATGGCTACAGTATTAGACATGATCTTGAATTCTAATCTCGTCACCTACTTATGAAAATTGTATGATCCAATATACATATAGAATGTGTTAAAAATTAAATCAAGATAGTAACATTTGCAATCTAAGTAACTAGGTGTGCCATACGCAAAATTTAGTAGGTATTATTATTTAAGTGGTTGATCTTTAATTAAATCCTAAAGAATATCACATAGCAATAATCTGAATAATTAATTGAGATAAGAAGTCAGTCAGTTTTTTTTTTTTTTTAAATTAGTTCTCAATCAATGAGGCTTTAACATATGTAGTGACCGGTATATTTTTGATCATTCCATTATTAGAATATTACTTTTCACCTTTATATGTGAGGCCCAAGGTCATGCTATGGGCTAGCCTTCTATCTTGCCTGATCGATACAGATTCACAACGTCTTACAATAATTTAGGGGTTCAGAATATAATAGGTCGGGATTACCTTGATCAATGGGTCGATCACATCCATGACCAACAACCAAACAAGCACATGGTCGGGCAAGAATACCCCGACCATGCATATATCGGGATTGATACCCGACCTCATTAGATTACCAAATCCGTTCATCTACAAGTTGACATGTCTGCCCGGGCTTATCATGTAACCTAGGTCGGGTATTGCCGACCTTTTCTTGTTTAATCCTATAGTGTTTTATGAACGGTACATCCTGGCCATATTACGCCTACAAGTCCAATACAAACGGGTTCAAAGCCTGATTCGTTTATGGGCTTTACCAATGGGTCACCTTCTTAGGCCCTCGAAATAAGACATAACAAATAAGGAAACATCCTAAAAAGGGGGAAGTTCAATTCTTGTAAGGTTGGAACTCCTCCTAAAAGGTAAGTTTATATCAAAAAGACTCTTTCTTTAATTAAAAAAGGTTATGGGCTTTTCAGCCCTATAAATATATCTCATTTGATCCTATATTATTCATTCATAATTCTTTACATATATTCCAGTTATATATTTTCTATTTCTCTCCAGAATACTAATTCTCACACCAGAGGGGCGACGAGAGCATCCCTCGTTGCCTTTTTTGCAGGTCTCTTGGATGCTTGGATCATCATCTCCAACAAAATATCAGCTTTTGATCTCACCACGTCAAGGTCAGAAAAATTATCGAAACAATTGGTGCCGTCCGTGGGAATTCGATCAAAAAATCATGTTGTTCAGAGATTGATTTTAAAATCAAAATAAATAAAATTCACAAGAAAATCTTTTTTCTGTCTCTTTCGCAATCATCGCAGCCAGATATTCTGCATCTCCAGCGTAACCCACTTTTTAAAAATTAGAACTTTTTAATTTGGGACCGAAAGTCTGAATCGTAAATATCACAGTTGGTATTGATATTGGATACTAGATCTATTCTATATATTTCCTCAAACTTGCCGTCAAGACCAGTAGAAGAGGAATCAGATCAGCGGCACTAATGAAAATCTCCAAATGCCAAACCTTACTCCCCTCCTCGAATCGACGAGTCTTCATCGTAAAGCGCCTGCCAATCTGCTCCAGTCTCCAGCCCTTCATTCATCCACGACTCCACAGGCAAGCAGCAGATAGCTTTCTAATTCCCAGTGTCCAGCTCTCCGAGGTCGCGATTCGCGATGATTTTCCTCACCGGTCGCTGACTTGTCGAACAAAAAATCATTTTCAAAGATTTTTTTTAGATGAATAAATAAAGAAAAACCGAAGTTCTGAATTCCGGTCGAAGAAATTAAGAGCTACAGATTGACTGGAGAGATCTAGTGCCTTGGATTATCATCGCGCACCTGCATTCCCGGTGGATTGCATCCCGGAGTAGATTTTTCTTGGTCTAAGAATTCTTTCAAGCCCTCTCCTAAAACGACATCATATGGTGGTCGTAACCCTGTCCTCAACCACGACGAGAATTTCGACCTCAAACGGATGGAGGTAACCATATGAAGAACCCTCAATGAAAGTTGTTGATGATGCAAAGTTTGTTGATTTATTAGCACAGGAGGACCTCCATGGGTGCTATGTTGAGACCATTGAGACCGTTGCTGGCGCTAGCATTTTTTCTCTTAAGACCGCTATAACCACCAGCCAATGACTTCACAAAAAAATCTCGACAATGTTTTCTGATGAGCCTATAGTGGTTGGACATAAGAAAATAGCAGCTTGTGCTTCTTTCTGGTTAGGGATTCTGATCAAAAAACGTATTGCTGATGAAAGAATGCTTATGGTGGGTCTTGATGCACAACCTAAAAAAGGGGTTATCGCTCAAGACTAGGTTGTTGCTACAATTTGTTGGGCTGTGAAGAGGTCCCGTCTTGGCATGAAACAACCAAATATATCAATTGCAGCAATGCTCTTCTATGGCCCCACTGGTGTGCAAAAAATGAATTGGCCGAAGCTTTGGTAGCAACCTATTTTTGTTCTATTGATTAACACCAATTATTGCAGAGACTAAAAAGCCATTGAAGCATTCATAATTAAAACTTGCTCCAACGACTACTGCTTTTGGATCTTCCTCTAAATGAAAACTTTCTGCTGGAAAAAGGAATTATTCAAACATTTGGTAATTTCTCCATTTGCCTCTTAGACAACTACGGAATCCAGGTGTACTCTTACCCTACTCATCGATTCTTGTGCATTTTGATAGAAATTTGGTGTAAGAACTTAAAAATCCTGCAAATCTTATATGATTCCATTGCATCAAATGTTATTCAATAGATCAGACTATTATCATACTTAAAATGAATCTCTCTTGCTGAAGTGTTGGCAAAACCATTATGACCTGCAATATCACATAATGATAAATGCTGGTGATATTAGTTTGTGATTTTGTTAATAATATGACCAAGAGTCAAGATGAATTGGTATATGCAAAAGGCCCAATTCAACCATTTTATACTTCTTGGAGAAGTGGTCAAAAGTTGATGATCATATCCTTCTATCCCATGTTCTTGTGAGCTGATGGTAGTAGGGCGTCAATGGGTTAAAATGCTAATTTTTTTTTATGCCCATTTCATAAAAATAACATATTCTTCCTTGGAATTTGCATTGAATTTATTGACAACAAATATGGTTCCAACTAAATTCGAATTGACCGAAGTTGTTGCCAACAATTAAACATGGGTGGAGGAAATCAAAGTTATTATATGCTGCTATCTGCTGAATTGCTTTACAAGTCAATTTCCTTATCATGTTTTCTTGAATTTGATGGCCTGCAAAAGGAAATTCCTACAATATGTTATATATTTAATATTTCCTACTAGGAAAGTTCTTTTCTTCCTAATTTTAGATCCATAATACCAAATAATAATTTAAACACAGCAGACAGCTGTGACACACCCCATTCCCAGCTTGTACATGTTTAAAACTTACAATAGCCTTGGCCTTCCATTCGAAAACAAGTAGAAAAAGGAGTAACCATTTTTAACTCTTCCATCTTCCTCAGGTAAATGGCTAAAATTTTCTTCTGTTAAGTGCTAGTTATCTTTCATTGTTCACTGCAAAATTCACTACGTTTTACAAAGATTTTCACTTGAAGCTTACTTCGGTCGAGCCTCTAATCACTACGTTTTGTTATTTCTTCCTTGATTGACATTAATTAGGGAGACATTGAGATGATTTCATTTGCAGGATTCATTTGCTTCCATTGGAGAATGGAAAGCTTTTAACGCCATATCATTAGTTACTTGACATTTTATTGGATTTGATAAAGTTGCAGTAACCTTAATTTAACTTCAATTTATTTTCCTCATGCGAGATTTGGATAAAACGCCTCAACCGGATCTCCTATCAATTAGGGTGTAATACGGCCTCCAATTGTAATTGCTACACCTTTTGATCAAAGCCATCGACGCAAATACCGCTTAATGCTAAGCATGGATTTCCTCAAGTCCTTGGTCATTTTTGGATCTGCTATTGGAATTGCAAAAACAAGGTGTACCCTAACACTCTTTAATCCTTCCATAATGTTGATCATATGTTAGAGCTCAAAAAATTTGCAATCCCATATTGTTTGTGGTTACTGCTAAATAAAGAGTTAATCAACTCTAAATAGGATTACTTATATTTACCCAAATTGATAATCTATTCGGTAAGTTGAGACTAGTTTATTAAATTTGCAATAGCTTGTGATATGTGAATTTAAGAAATATGCTTTCAGTTCATAAATTATTTATTGGTCCCTCTACTTCTTAGAACAAGTTGAGAGTTGCAATCAAGACTCAAAATGGAACGTTCTTGGTACAATTTGACGAAACCGTTATGATTTATGAGCAAAATTCCTAAAGGATTACGATCAATAATTAATTATTGATCTTTGTGAAAATTATGAAAGCCTCATAATCTGTTAATATGCTTGTTTAATTGATGAAATCCGATTATTATCTTGTTATTTACACGACCTCAAGTACGATCAGATCAATAATACCCAAGTTAAACTCATTTGCTTGCTGAATTTGAAGTTATTTGATATGTTCCTTCTATGATTCATGCTATTTTTTGTGATCTAAACTTTGTATAACTTGGAAATTAGCTGACTTAAATAGTAAATTATAAAGTGACTCACACAATAATCAATTATATAAAACATCATATTTCTATGTGATGACCAATAGAAACACTTAATATACTTTAGCATAACCTTCCTAGGTACAATCTACATTTATTAACGCGCTTCAATCATTTTCTTCAATAGCTAATCATATTAATTGGAAAAATGTTTGCTTTGAATCAATTAAATTCCCGCTAAAACAAGCTTGGGCTTATTACTCAACATAATCTCGACTTATTCTTTGCCTAAACATAAACACGAGCTCATTATTTAACATGATCTCGGCTTATTACGTCTTAGCATAAGCTCGAGCTTATTATTTCTTAACATGAGCTTGGATTATTGCTTCTCAACATAAGTTAGAGATTATTACTTAACATAATCTCGGATTATTGCTTCTTAACATAAGTTAACGATTACTACTTGACATAATCTCGGCTTATTCCTTGCTTAAACATATCAATATGTTCTATTATCAATGCAAGCCATAATCTCTCGTCAATCTGAGTTTAGCTTCTATGCCCTCCAGTCACCGAATGAAAACAACTATGATAATTGTAGAAGGCCTACCATACAATCACATTGAGAATGGTTTACAAGGCCGACCACAAAGCATGAATTTACAAATTATCCCCCAAAAACACAAGGTCAAATGATTTACAATGTCTCATATGGTAAGGCGTTACAAATTATTTTCTCACAAATAATTTACAATGTCTCATATGGCAAGGTTTTACAAATTATTTTCTCACGAATAATTTACAATGTCTCATATGGTAAGGCGTTACAAATTATTTCCTTACAAATAATTTACAATGTCTAATATGGTAAGACGTTACAAATTATTTCCTCATAAATAAATTATAAGTTCGACCAAAATGTTCGACCGACGAATTATTTCAGCACGAGTAATTTACGGGATCAACCATCATGTCCGGCCTCACAGATTACTTCCCTACGAAGAGCTTATAAGGTCAGCCCATATGCACAACCTATCAAACTATCTCTTTTTTACACAAAGTCAAGGGTTTGATCCCTTCTTTGTACAAAAAGTCTATAAGGTCGACCTACATGCCCGACCTATTTCCTTAAATTACGCAAAATCAAGGGTTTGACCCTCCTTTGTGCGAAAGGTTTACAAGGTCGGCTTGAATGCCCGACCTGACTAACCATTCCCTTAAAACTACACAAAGTTAAATAAGTTAGAAGATCGGTCACATGGAACGAATTTATAAACTATTTCCTCAAAAACACGAAGTTAAGGACTTGACCACTTCTTTGTATAAATAATTTACAAACTCCCCTTTCTTGACCTTACAAGTTGTTTTCCATGAATTCACAAAGTCAAAAGCTTGACCATTTCTTTGTGTAAATCATATACGAGGTCGGCCTCGCTCGACGTTACAAATTATTTTTCATAAACTCACAAAAGGGCAAGGCTTGACCCCTCATTTGCGCTAAAATCCATAAGGTTGGTCATGACCAACCTGTATAACTATACTTCAAAATTATAAAGGGTTTCTAGTTCAAAGCACGGGCTCACTGCCATATTCAAAATGCCCAACCTGTCAACCATTCTTGTAAATTACACAAAATCAAGGACTTGGCCCATTCTCTGTGCAAAAATTTACAAGGTTGGCCACAATACCCGACCTTACAAATAAATTCTCAAAAATCACAAAGTGAAGGGCTTGACCATTTCTTTATAAAATAATTTACAAGGTCGGTCACATAGCACGACCTTCACAAGTTATTGACGACACTACCTAGCAAAGTTGTTTCTTGCCCACGCGCAAGCGCTGAAAGCCTTAAACCACGAGCAAACAATTAGATACTTGCTCATGCAAGTACACATGGCCATTCTCAAGCAGTCAAGTAATCAAATCACATAATGAAGTCACCGGATCTACATAAGCTCAGGTTTATTACTTTACATGCTCGGGCTTATTTACATTCTACATAATGCTCGGGTTTGTTACTTGACATAAGCTCGTGCTTAATTCTTGCCAACACAAACCAAAGCTCATTCCTTAACATAACTTATGCTTATTCTTACATAACATGAGCTCAACTTATTATAAAAGCTTGAACTCATTACTTAGCATGGACTTGGCTTATTATTTATTAACATAAGCTACAACATAATCGTTGAATCACATCCGACCAAAACCATGCTGTCTCATTATTTCATATCCATCTCTCTCCGAACTCGAGGTGGGATGCACAGGGGCTTATAATTAGTCTAAATTCCGTCTTGCATGGGCAGCTAAAAAAATCCTACTTCAATATGGCAATTGGATATTACACAACCGTATCCTAATACTTCCATCAAGACTCCTACGTCTCCAAACCATCCGGATAACCAAATTCTACCTGGAATGTGCTACTTACTCCATAAATATAGGGTCTTCAATCATTGTCCGGTTCATAAAGGACAAGACCTCTACTTGTGAATTAGTGAAACTCATGAGATGAGACGAATGTAAGAACACTCTCAGTTGTTCTCAAGATTTGGTAAGTAAAAGTTTTTTGCTAGAAGTAAGATCCATGTTTCAAAGCTTGACCTTAACCTTACTATAGGAATAATTAAACTTGATATGACATACGTCTAGAGGCCGGAGCTCGACCTCTGACGTACAGGGGCTAATGATCGGTATATTTTTTGTCATTCCATTATTAGAATATTACTTCTCACCTTTATACGTGAGGCCCAAGGTCATGCTTTGGGCCGGCCTTCTATCTTGCCTGATCGATACAGATTCACAACGTCTTACAATAATTTAGGGGTTCGGAATATAATAGGTCGGGATTACCTTGATCAATGGGTCGATCACATCCATGACCAACAACCAAACATGCACATGGTCGGGCAAGAACGCCCCGGCTATGCATATATTGGGATAGATGCCCGACCTCATTAGGTTACCAAATCCATTCATCTACAAGTTGACATGTCTGCCCCGACATATCCTGTAACCTAGGTCGGGTATTCCTGGCCTTGTCTTGTTTAATCCTATAATATTTTATGAATGGTACATACCGACCATATTACGCCTACAAGTCCAATACAAACGGATTCAAAGCCTTATTCGTTTATGGGCTTTACCAATGGGCCACCTTCTTGGGCCCTCGAAATAAGACATAACTCATAAGGAAACATCCTAAAAATGGGAAAGTACAATTCTTGTAAGGTTGGAACTCCTCCTGAAAGGTAAGTTTATACCAAAAAGACTTATTCTTTAATTAAAAAAGGTCATGAGATTTTCAGCCCCATAAATACATCTCATTTGATCATATATTATTCATTCATAATTCTTTATATATACTCCAGTTATATATTTTCTCTTTCTCTCCAGAATACTAATTCTTACACTGGAGGGACGACGAGGGCATCTCTCGTTGCCTTTTTTGCAGGTCTCTTGGATGCTTGAATCATTATCTCCAACAAAATATCAGCTTTTGATCTCGTCACGTCAAGGCCAGAAAAATTACCGAAACATGTAGATTGTGTTAGTTAAGGATTAGTTGCGCTAAATATTTATTTTTTTATCAAAATTAATTTTTACTACATAATAAAATGAAAAATATTTACATACTTAAAAAGTATCATAAAATAATTGAAGAGTATCATAAAAAAATACACGAAAAGTATCACAAGTATCATATAAAAAAAATACAAAAAGTATTACAAAAATTTGAGAAGTATCATAAAATTTTAAAATTTAAAATAGCATTACCTTTAAATGACGTAAATTTTACTAAATAAATAAAATAAAAAAATTGAAAAGTATCACAATCACTTTTAGAAAGAAGTAGATTTCAACTTTGACTTCTTTGGTAATGACAAAAATTTCACAACTTTTCAAATTCAATTTTAATCATCAATTCTTAGTCAAGCCAACAATTTTTTGATTTTTCAAATATTTTTAAACTACGCATTCATCAAAAAATTTAAAAAATTACAAAAATCAAAATTTTTCACATTATCAAACGGCTTAAAGTTGAGTATTTTTGTAAATGTTACGTGTGTTAATCTTATATTGGTTAGAGGCTGAAGGGGGTAGTTATGGTTGGCAGTGGGTTGGACCATTCTGGGTTGGGCTGGCTAGATTGTGATCTTCCACTTAGGACCTAAAAAGCAGTTTGGTTTAAAAAAGGTTGGACGACACTAAAATAACGACGAATAAGATTTGCTTTATGTGAAATTATTTATTTATTTTTCAAAAATTCTATCCCTATATTGACCTACTTTTTTTTATTGGTATAACTTACTACAGAATAAATTAACTTCTAAGGAAATTGATCGACCTCGATTTGTAACGCTCCTTTGTAGGATTTCATTTTCACTTTTAAAAAAGACAAATATTATCTAATGCAAATACTCCGATCAGTCAATTATATTGAAATTGGATGGAAAAATGTCATTGTCGGTGTCAATTTTATTTATTTAAAGCGAAAAATAATTTTATTATTAAGATAATTTATTTTCAATGTTTAGTTTAGTAGGAGATTTATTTTATTAGAAGTTTTATCTATTGAGAATAATTTCCCTAGAGTGTGTATTTGTTAAGAGGATTTAGTTTTCTTGTTTTTCTGTAAATAAGCTAGAATTAAGGTTCATGCTCCGTTGGATGTTTATTAAAATACAAATCTTTTTTTTTTTTTGACAAGTCAACACTTCTTTTGATTGCGCGTAATTATTATGTTATATTTGCACTTAGTGAACATCAATTGTTGAAAATGAAACATCAGAGTAGTATAACTTTATCTTCGTATTGATTGACAAATTTTGTGGCAAGGTTACAACCATCAACTTTATTGTCGAATATATATATTGAAGTGATATCTTCATCTACTAATAAGTCGAATAATGACAAATCATCTACGATTTTATTGTGAAATACTATATTGTTTTGTTCTTCCATAAGTACCTCCATATTGTACTAAGTATAGTTTGATAGGGTTTGAGTCAATGACTAATTCATTTCTCGATCTTGATTCATTAATATTACAAAAATATTTGACATTTTAATAAGCGTGTTAAAATATTCAAGAAGAACTTTTTTTCCCTTAAATTATTATCATAGAGCATCTCAACTAGTTCACAAGACATTTGAATTTCTAGAGTTTAGCATGGCATTTAAATAGATCTAAGTATCTAACCTTTAATTCATAAACCTATCAACTATGTCTATATTACATGCAATCTAAATCATTGAGTTCAGATATGTTGTCTCCTTATTTATCCATTCAATTAAAATTGTACATGTCGTCACTTTTTAATGTAACCGTTTTATAGATTTAAAATTTGTTCGTTACCATGTATATGTATACAATTTTAATTGAATGGACAATAAGGAGACAATATTTTGGGACAACAAATTTGAACTCCACAATTATCATGCTCTATATTCTATCATTCTTGATTATCAAAAAGTAAAATAAATTAGAAATTAACATAAAGACACAAATTTATTAGACAAAAGAAAAAGGCGGAAAAAAAAGTGCATTGTTTCCCAACATAAATCCTACAAATCACCTTGATCATTATTTTCCTATTTTGCTTTGGGCTCTTGTCAACTCCACAGGCCACCTTTTACATAGGGCATTACAAGTGTACGAGTACCATATATAATCGATGTCCAATCCCGATTCTACTGAGTTGTTGAATGGCAATAAATATACATGTGGATGACACATTATTCCACAATATTAAAAAGTTACTTGCAATCATTGGGTAATATTTTCTTGAAATCAATGCAATGAATTTATAAAAAGTAATAGAAATCATTGTTGGACGATGACACTATTTTCTCCCATCTTCCATTTAATTCGACCACTCTATGATGTCTTTAACAAATCTAGATTTTGCTTTTTTAATTTTAGCATTATTCTATATAAAAATAATAACCTTATGTAGTTTAAAAATACAATATAAAAACCCACAATTCTATGGCGAGAAATTAAGCTTATTAGTTTATTAACTTTAATTATTGTCTTATCCTATAACTTTCTTTATTCTTGATTGAATAATAAAGACTCTTTGATAAAAAGGTTTTACACGTAAATCAAAACCTTAAAATGTTTATTTATCGATATATCTATACATATACATATATACAATTTATAAAAGTGGCTCAAAGGAAGAAATTTTTTGGATGTTTCTACTCTCGTAGCTTTTTTTTTTTTTTTTATAATTTTATATTTGAAAAAAACTGAGGGTACCGCAGGAGGGGGCTACCGCTGTACCACCCCTTCACAATAGGGTGGGCCCCACCTTTTCCAAAAAGGTACTAAAGGCGCCCACCCTATTGTGATAGGGCGATACAGCGGTACCGCCCTCTATTGATAGAAAGGTTTTACACGTAAATCAACACCTTAAAATGCTTATTTATCTATACATCTATATACATACATACATACATACATACATACAACTTCTAAAAGTGACTCAAATGAAGAAACTTTTTTGAACGTTTCTACCATGACAGCTTTTTTTAATATATATCTAATTTCATATTTACCCTTAATGTTAATTAATGAACAATTATTTTTGTTACTATATTTTTTTTTTATTTGATCAACAATGTCATTAATTTCAAAAAATAACAATCTAAACTCTTTACCTTCTTAATAAAAGTTTTGAAATAAAACCTAAAACTTTCAGTTTTCATTTTTTATTTTTCGTTAATTTATTTCAAATTACTATTTATTCTCACTAAACACAAATACAATTATATTAATACACTATCATAAAGGAAATAGTGAAAAAATCCGGTTATAATTTTTTTCATGAAACTGAAATTCTCTTTCTTAATTAAATATTAATATATTTTCATTATTAAGGAAGTTGTGAGAAGTGTGAATAATATATATTTTTTAATTATATTTTTATTATTCTATTATTTTCTCATTTGTAAACAATGTCGTTTATTCAATAAGAATATCTTTGATACAAATCATAGTGGACTTGACGATAAGTTAAATATTCAAGCTAAATAAAATTGCAATCCAATCGACCATGTCAGAATTTGATACATAATATATGTTTTTCAAGTAAAAACATGTCACTGAGAAAAACTCATGGGCTTAAGCTCTTGAGTCCACTGATTTTATGGTCAAATTCCATCGTTTGGGGCTTCAAAACAGCAAGTCAATTATGCAGACGAGAATTATGGTTTTCCCACATTTTTATGTTATTTTCCTTTTTTTTAATTAATATTTTATTAGGATTTTTTGCCTTTATAGCGGTTACCCTAGTTGTTAAGTCATTTTTTTCCTTATTTATATATTATTTCTTCATTGTAATAGTTAGACTTTGATTTTTAAAAAACACATTGAGTTTTTTTTAATAGTAAATGTTTTGATTCACTTTATAAATTGGAACTTATCAAGATTAGTTATCTTGTGGCGCTCATTCCAAACTTATCAAAAATTAATCATCTTTGTGGCGTTCAAACCTAAACTTATCAAGGATCTGAACAACCCTTGCGGCGTTCACAAATCTTGGTTCTTGCTTTTGCATCTTCAGTTCTTGCATCGTGAAGCTCAGGTTAAGATCTCCATCCACAACCTGAATTTGGAACTTTTCGGCGTTTCTTACGCCTTTTCGTCCTATTCCCCGAACGGGATCACATCATCTGGTATTAGAGCTGGATTCTGAATTCAGGTTTTCTTCTATCATAGTTTGATTCCATATATTTATCATAAAGTCCACATGGGAATCATCCATATCTTGTTTGTTGATTCTTTGTTTTTAGTTCTTCATGTTTCTTGAGTATTTAATCCAGAAAATCATTCAAAAAAATTCAAAAGTCGTTATTATGTTCATTTTGGGTCCAAATTAATTTTCGTTTGTTATGCTATATTCCTTGTTGAATTTTCGTGTTTTAGAAAAAAAAAATTATTATTATTATTATTATTATTATTTTTAATTCCCAAACCCCCCCCCCCCCCACTTTCTTGAGTTCCCTTAAACATGTTAATATTCTTATCAAATTCTTCTTTCGTTTGATGTCTATCCTTGAGATTTTTTTGAATTTTTGAATTGTCACATAAGGGATGAGTTATGATCCGGGCTCCTTATTCAAAACTAGATGTTATGTGGGTCATAAGGTGTGTAATTTGACAATTGATGGAGAGCTTTTTATTAATTTTGTTAGTAGCACCATGATTGAAAAATTAGGATTACCTCTAACATCGCACTACAGACCTTATAGGATAACGCGAATAAGGGAGTTTGTGGAGTTCAAAGTGATCAAACAAGTTTTAGTGATTATCACCATTGAAATATATAATGATGAAGTATGGTGTAATGTAGTGTCATTAAAGTCTTGTCATATTTTGTTGGGAAAGTTATGGAGACGTAGGAGGGAGGTTATTTATGATAAGAGTATACACGTATACAGATTCTTTAAGAAAGGGAAAACATGCACACTATATGGGTTGATAGTAGAGAAAGCACTAGAAGATTCAAAGAAGTTAAATAAGGAGAGTGAAATGATGTGTAATAGGAGACATCAGGGGGATATATAGGGATATTGAGAAGAAGGAGGGAGAGTTGAAATTAAAAATAGTTGATATCATTCCAAAATTTGAATTGGAAAAGGAATTGAAAGTTTCTGTGGAAGAAACAAAATTGAGTAACAAAGAGGAAGTGCATGAATTGATAATTGAGGTGGCTGAAAATGAAAAATGTAAAGGAGTTGGTTGAGTCCAAAAATTTAGGAGAAGTGATAGAACATGAAATTGTAAATTTAGAAGAGGTGGTTGAGCTTGAAAATGTGGAATTAGAAGAGGTAGTTGAGTTTGAAAATATGGAGTTAAAAGATATGGTTTGGCTTGAGAGTAAAAACATTGAGCAAGAAGTTGCAAAGGAGGAAAGAGATGAAGGGCCTTGTGGTTTCCAAAGAGGAGTTGGAGATGATGATTCATCATGAGTACAAGAATTTGTATCTTATACTTTATGAAACTAACATATCTCACCCCATTTTATTTAAATCTTTTTTGTAGGTTAATTGCACTTGAAAATTTGGGTCACACCACCTATGCTCAATGGATTTTTTGTTCAAGTCATAATCCAAGTTGCAGTATATTATTGGTTGATCCTATTGCATGGCAGCAAGAATTTTCCATTTGATTTTGATCCAGGTGGGGCAGTTTTGTATCATGAACAAACCTATGATTCGAGACGAATCATCCTGAAGAATGAGGGAATTATACGAATCATAGTGGGTTTGATGAAAAGTTAAATATTCAAGCCAAATAAAAGTACAATCCAGTCAACCATGGTGGAATTAGATACATAATATGTGTTTTTCGAGTAGAAACAGGTCACTGAGCAAAACTCAAGGGCTTCCCTTGAGCTCACTGATTTTATGGCCAAATTTCATCATTTGGGGCTTCAAAACAGCAAGTCAATTATGCAGACGGGAACTAGGGTTTTCGTCATTTTTTTTTCTTATTTATTTGTTATTTTTTCATTGTAATAGTTAGACTTTGATTTTTTAAAAAGATATTGAGTGTTTTTCAGTAGTAAATTTGTGGATTCACTTTACAAATTGGAACTTATAAAGATTAATTATCTTGTGACGTTCATCTCGAACTTATCAAAGATTAATCATCTTTGTGGCATTCAAACCCGAACTTATCAAGGATTTGGACAACCCTTGTGGCGTTTACAAATCTTGGTTCTTGCTTTAGCATCGTCAGTTCCTGCATCGTGAATCTCGAGATAAGATCCTATAGACTATCCACAACCTGAATTTGGAACTTTTCAACGTTTCTTTCACGTTTTCGTCGTGTTCCCCGAACGGGATCACATCAATCTTTGACCCCCACTCTATAACCAAAATCACATGCATATTATATTATAAATTCCAATCTAATACATTTACATAATTATATATAACTCTCAAATACTAATTTTCATTAACACATTTATAATTCCAAAAACCCTTAATATTCATGTATGTTTTTACACTAAAATGAATTCAATACAACCTATACCATAGCCAAATATAACGCATTATAAATTCAAAGGGGGTTAAAAGTCTAACCTTATATTTTCCTAATTTTTTTGAGACATTATTTCTCTCAAATTTGAATTTTTAATAAATCGAATAGTTTTGTCTACAAATTAAAGTATGAATCATATATTGCTACCAAATCTGATCGTATATGGTGAAGATTTAAGTATAAAAAATTTCAATATCTGTACATATTCTATTGAAACCTATATGTACATATAAAAGTTTCAAAGTTTATTTTGAATTTTTATTAATGAATATGTGACATTTCTCATTATATTTGTCTTTATTTTACTAAATTTTCTATATTAAACAAATATGTTTTCTTTTTAATATATACAAGGTACTAGATTATTGCTACACTATTTTGAGCTACAATTGAAATTTTCACTCCCACGATTTAGAAATGGAAAATAGATCGATTTTATCATTAAAAAAAATCAGACCAACGGTAATCATACATTTCTAAATGTGGTCGCTAAAATTGAAATCAACTTCACAATAAATAACAAAATTGAAAAGATTGAAGATGGGATCTTACCAAAACTATCAAATTTATGCATTGTTAAATTCTCACAAGTCACAAACTTTGTTATAAAGGAAAAATACTTGGTATTAAATTTTTATTGACTATTTTTTTGTACTTTTTATAATATTTCAAATATTATATAAATAAAACCTATAATTTATTCTCAATTATAATCGACGTTGTTCTCAACTTGAAGCTTATATTTGTTTTCATCAAATAAGTGAGTCTGACCAAGATTTTTATTGAGATAGTGAAATATGGTCTTAGAAATTTTATTCAAATATTGAAAATTATTTGATTTTGTTAATTCTATTTTGTCTTGCATTTTTTTACTAATATTCTTGAGAAAAAAATTCAAAATCTTTGTCAGGCATGATTTTTAAAAATTACTTCATACGGAAGATTAACGTGTAAAGCACGTGTAGACAACTAGTTAGTGAATAAGTGTGTTATAAATAAATAATTTTGTTGTTGGTCAAGTTGATATTTTTACCTTACTCTTTTAGTAAGTAATTTTATTTTTTTTTATAAAAAATCATATTCAGAAATGTTCGACAAAAAAATATTTACTCAATATGTAATTTGACCTACTTTTAAACTTGGTCAATTACGTTCCTAGTTAATTAAATGATTAATTGCGCAAAATACTTATTGGGCTCTTCATAAAAATACCCTATTACACATGAAAAAAAAAATATTGTACAAATTTAATTCAAATTTACCTCTTTTTTATCCTTTTATTATTTGGGTCATTTTTTCAATAATTTTTAGAATTTTTAATGATTTGTTGTTAGAGTTGAAGGGAGTGATTTTGTACATCCCTCATATTTTATTACAATATATAAAAAATTGGGGTTTAAAAGGGTGTGTATTAGCAATAAAAAATTCAAGTGAAATTTACCTCACCGATGAGTAGTCACGTGCCGAATTAACCATGACATTAGAGTACATTGCAAAACATGAGTACTGAATTTGGTAGTCCAACATTTTCAGATCTAAACCAAACAAAAAAAAAAGTCCAAATTCATGGAAACCTCAAGAATGATACAGAAATCATGGATAAAAAGAGTGTGAATTGTCAAAAAAAAAAAAAAATCAGTGAAAGTTTACCTTGTCGGCGAGCAGCGCGATGAAGAGGCTACTTTTCTACCTGGCCCAGTTTATGGAAGATAACTGGTCCACATTCATTTTACATTAACGTTTATCTGTATAGGTAAAAAGTTAAGGGTGTGTTTGAAGGGATATATTTTCCATGAAAAAAAAAAAAAAAATTTCCAACTCCATTTTTTAACTTTTTGTGTTTGAAATGCATTATTTTCCTGGCAATTCATTTTCTCACTTTTTGCTCCACTCGCGCATGTTCCTCCTTTTCACGAAATTGGCTTTCCCACCCATACACGAGAATTTATTTTCAATCAAAACGTTTAACCATTTTCGCCACGTTTGATCATTTTTGTTGTTGTTAATTGATTTATTTTTTGCTAAAAATTAACATTATTATTATTATTATTATTATTATTATTATTATTATTATTATCAAGTACAAATTTGTGTAAAAATTAATAAAAAATTGTTTTGACTAAAATAATTAAATTTTGCTTTATTTGACATGAAAAATAATGTCAATCAAACAATAAAAGTTAAAAAAAAAATTTCACTTTTTTCACCTAGAAAATTAAACCAATCAAACGGATTATGCTTCCAATTTTTAGGAATTCAATTCCCTAAAATTTGTTTTCTTTTCACCGAAATTTCATCATCTCTATCAAGCATAGCCTAGTATATACTTAACAGAGAGATTGAATAATTGATGTATCTTTTCACTTTCAAAGGTTTTATATAATTTATTTAGCCTCTGTCTGTAAATATGTTTTGAAAAATATTTTTTACAACACGATTTCTCAAATCATTTTTTAATAACACATATTTTTTTCTATTCACTTTTTAGCCACACATTTTGCCTAGAAAACATGAAAAAAAAACATATTTTAAACAAAAAAAAAAAAAAAATTGTAACAATTTGAGGTGGAGGGGGTAGTCTATGACTTTTCTTGTTAAAACAGACATTTTTTGTGTTAATTATTATTCAATGAACAAATTTTATATAGGCTCCGTTTGATTCGTAAGATTTTCCATGGAAAATATGATTTTCCACGTGATTTTCCAACCTTGCGCTGTTTTGTTGCCTAAATTTTCAATGGAATTCATTTTTCTACTTGTCTCGAAATTCGGTATTTTCCTTAGTTTGGATGAATTTGTTTTTCAAGGGGAGGAGGTTTTATTTTTCATGGAAAATCTTATATCATTTTTGTTACGTTTGATCATTTTTGTTGTTGTTAATTGATTTATTTATTTTTTCCAAAAATTAACATTATTATTACCAAATACAAACTTGTTAAAAAATGAAAAAAAAAATATTATAATAGCTAAATTTTACTTTATTTTCCATAGAAAATAATGTCAATCAAACAACAAAAATTGAAAAATTCTTCACTTTTTCGACCTACAAAAAATGAAACCAATCAAACACATTAAACTTTCAATTTTCAGGAATTTAATTCCCTAGAATTCAATTCTCTGAAATTCATTTTCTTTCTACCCAAATTCCACCATCGCTATCAAACGCAGTCTTATTGCAAAAAGTGGAATCAAAATACAAACTTCAGTTACATTAAAGTACCATATTTTTTAAATCAAAATTTTATCTACCACTCTTTTAAAATAAAGTTATATTTTCTCGTAATATTTAATTTGTCTTCTAACTGAAAAAAATATGTTCATTATATCAAAATTACAAAAAATCATGTAATTAGTTTATGTTATTATCTAGATCAAGTGTGCTAATTAATGGAAATTTGTGGATAAATGTGACAAAAAAAATTAGGAACATATAAATACGACAACGAGCAAAAGATAAAAAACTTCATTTCAGTTAAAATGCTGTGTAAATATAATTATCAATTCGGAAGGGAAAAAAAGAGTGAATTTTAAAAATGAAGATGTTAACAACACTGGAAAATAATATATAAATGACACTCAACTCTACAGTTCTAATCTGTTGTCCGTCACGGGCATTGGAAAAAAAATTCGTCTATTACAGGAACCGCACATGTGGATTTTCATCTTTCTTGAGAACCCACATGTATATTCTTCTAATACACGAATTTTTAATCTGTCGCGTCACGAGCAACAGATGAATTTCGCTCAACTCTATAGAGAGATGAAATGAAGTCAAAATGATATTACCATATATAGATACAATTTTGTTCCCATCTTCCTGTCAATTGGGAACTCCATATGAGGAGAATCTAGGGACCTAGTCTAGTGAGGCTATAGAGACACGCGCCTAGTGTAAAACACAAGTGAGAAAGTAATATTATGGGGTGGGGTTTGGGGTTGGAGGAAAAGGGACTTTGCATGTGGTAAGAGTCCCACAAATTTGTGTGGCTGGCCACTCATTTGATTTGGTAGTGATAGTATGCTGTATATTAAGTTGCTTCATCAATGAAATTGGTTTCATAGTGCCTTGATTGGAGGCTCCTTTCACAAAGACATAAACTTTAACTCAAAGTACAATGGTGGTCCCAATAGCCAGTGTTGATCCTATTAATCTCAGGGCATGAGTCGAACTTATAAATTAGGCCTTTTGAAGCGAAACTAGGAAAACATGGAGCCCCCCAGGGGCCACTTAATTTTTTTTCCCCTAGAAGATTGAAAATGAAGATTTTACATCCCAAATTTAATATAATGATAATCATAAATAGGTCGAAATGGTCCAATTTCGACATTTAAAAAACAAAATTATTACTTTTGGGTCTTGTATATAGCTATATGGACTTGAGTTTTGAGCACTTTAAAAGTAAAAATTTAAAAACTTGTAGAAGAAGACGGGAAAAATTGAAAAATTGGAAGTATCGTGTGAATGACCCATTTGTATTTAAACTAACCTATTAAGAATAATTTGGCCTAAAATAAAGATTAATGAACTCCAAAATCTATTATTATTATTATTAATTTTTTTATTTTTTTATCAAAGCAAAATTTTTGGTCTATTTGGACTGATTCAATGGACTCATTGGACTAGTATTAGGACCGGCTCTGCCCATAGCCAATGAGCTGTAATGACGTATTAAATAAGAAAATTAAAGTAAAAATTTTTAATTTTAATATAAAGTGTTGTTTAGCATAGAGTAGGAAAATGAAAAACGCTGAATGTACAAACCTGTACTGTACAGGTTATTGTAGCAGTGAACAGTAATTTTACTGTTCACTGCTACAGTGTGTAGCCTGTACAGGTTACATGTTTGTACCTGTAGCACTGTTGTAGGAAAATAGAGTAATGTTGTTCATAATCTCCACAAGGTTGAGCCTCTTAACCTACCCAAAAGTTGGTGTCACATTCCAGTGAGACTCAACCCAACGAGGATGAATAACATTATTACTTAGAAAAAATATGGTCGGTAGAGGAGGGCTGATTGCATCTAGGCCCACCTCTTTTAGCCTAGTTTTTTTTTGGCCTTTTACATTAAAAAAGGGGACAACGCATAAATAACCTAAATTTTGAGGTCAAACTGATATTTACGTCTTTCAGAAAGTATCTATTAAGGGAGGAATCTCAATCCACATCTCATGCTAATAACTAACCAATAGTTAATAAATCTCATTTGGATGAGCTCAAAAACATAACCAATTAAAAGGAAATAAAATAAAATTAAGAAGGAAGGAAAAAAAAGAAAGAGTAAAACAGAATGGAGGTGAGAGAAGACTGATTGTGAATTAATTCGACAAACACTTGAAATTTTCTCGATTACAGATTATCCAAAACTTAGGAGCGTAAGCAGTCCGATTTTACAAGTTTTTAACATATTTTGAAACCAAACCTTTTAAATCGGTTTGAGAAAAACTCAAACCTTAAACCTAACGGTTTGGTTCGATTTTACCGCCTATTTCATTATATATTTTTTTGCTTATCTACCTTTATGTGACTAGTTTATTGATTTTGATATATTCGTATACTTTATTGACAATAAATCTAAACAAACTTAATAAATCTACTATAAATTAAAATACTACCTAAATCAAAACAAAATCACGATAAAATTACAATATAGTTATTTTGGCAGTCTTTTTAAACTAAGACGTTACAAATAAAAGTTACGACAACGTTACAATAAAAATCTATCAGGCCAAAAAAATAACATGATGGCTAATAAGACCTCCATGATTATCGTATCTAGAAAAAAAATGTTTATTAATTAGATAGGGAGTATAATATGTCACAATAAAAAAAATATTTATTGATTAGATAGAGAGTACATAATCAATATAACAATTACATAAGCTTACCGTTGTTAGTTGTTACGAATTCAAACCATTCATCGAATATTTAGATGGAGATTATTGGATTTATTTAAAATTTGAAGTATGGTAATTATCTAGTTGGATAATAAATGTAAATAGAAATTAACAAAATATCTATATAACTATTGAATTGGACATATTGGCTGATTTTTTGAAATTTTTCATTTTTTTTATTTTTTATTTTTAGATATTTTTTCGCTGGTCCGATTTGGTTTCAAATCGCAATTAAAAATTTCAAACCTAAACTAAACCATTCTTGACCGATTTGGTTATGTTCAAAATCATTTCATTGACGGTCCGCGTAGCACCAATCCGACGATTTCTAAAATATGATTTCGATTCGATTTTCCAATTTGACGGTTTTTACTTATGGCCCTACCAAAACTCCAGCACGTAAATGTATTTATCCTCCACTCAAATAGTTAGAAAGCATGTTTGTAGGAACAGAAAAATAAAACATTTTCTAAATTATTACAACATCAATAAAATAAAAACGGTGTCGCCTCAGCTCAATCCAATACAATGTCGTTTTCGATTCAAATTTCTCTCTCTCTCTCTCTCTCTCTCTCTCTCTCTCTCTCTCTCTCTCTCTCTCTCTCTCTCTCTCTCTCTCTCTCTCTCTCTCTCTCTCTCTCTCTCCCTCTCCCTCCCTCCCCAGCACCCCCCCCCCCCCACATCTTGTCCCCAAGATCCACATGTAAGGATTTTAATCAATCGTGTGGGCTTATATGTGAATTATTGTGTATTGAATAAAAGACTATCAATTTGGTTAAGCCCAATTAAAGTGATCTAATAAGGATTTAATATATATCGGGCTTTAATGCATCTAATTAAATGTATGGCCTTTTATGTGTAGATACCGGGCCATTACCTAATTCATGATGGGCCGGATTAGGTTAACTGGCAATTCATTATATAAAGTCGGTTATGGTCCCTGAATCCTACGTAATGTTCATCTTGTCTGACATCCCATCATCAGAGAGAAAATACGGACTACGTATCGATTTAGAAGATTCAAACGCTGAATCGTTTATTGTGAATCACGTTTGATTAAGGTACGCTTCCGCTTCAGTTATTTAATTCTTGATAATTCCAACATGATGATTATTTAGATTATAGATAAATTATTATCTGTAATAAAATTTTCTAACAAGTGGTATCAGAGCCAACATCGTGTTGAATTATCAGATCAATTTCGAACGCATATGTAAACATCAATGCTTCTGATTTCGTGAAATTGAGATATATACACACTAAAGTGCAAAACCAGATTACAAATTGAAATCCAAATTTCGAACGCATATGGGTTTCTCTATTTTTTGGGTCTGATTTTTCGGTGTTGATTTTTCAAGTATGGATTCTTGCTTCATCCAGCCGGTCGATTTTTTTTTTCTGTGTATTTATGAAAGTATATACGTGAAAAATTGTCCTGCGTGTATATATATTGAATTGAGGTGATGGAAATTCAAGTTTCAAAATTTGGGTATATCATATCGATTGAAGAATTCAGATTTTTGTTGGTATATATATATATATATATATATATATATATATATATATATATATATTCATTCCTGTTTGTATGTATATTTGATTAAGAACTTCGACGTTGAAGGATTCGTTTTTGATTAAGGTGGATGAAATCGTTTTTTGAATCAGATAAAGCTTTGGGTGTGGATGTATATTGTATGGATTTTTGAATCTGGTTTGTGGTGTTTGTTGTTGATGGGAAACGACTGGTCAGAGAAGGGAAGCCGCGCGACGCGCGCTGCGCGCGGCGGAACGCGGTGATTAAGGCGAGCAGCGCCTGTGAGGCGCTGCAGGTCGAAGCGTCCGGGACGCTGGCTGTGCGCGGCGCTGCAGGAAATCAAGGCCGGTTGATGGTGATTGCGGTGCGCGCAGCGACGCAATTTTTGGGCTGCAGCGCCGGTGATGGCGCTGCAGGTGATGTGCGGCGCCAGTGATGGCGCCGCGTTCTTGGCTGGATGCAGCGGCGGCTAGGGTTTGCTTGCAAACCCTAGATTTTTCAATTTTTTTTTTTGGGCAGGGGGCTTCCACCGAAAATTTGATGAACTCTGGGACCTTTGTGCAATTTTTCATATTTCGGTTTATTGCTCTTCCGGTCCTTTAAGATTAAAAAGATATTGATTTTAATCCCTGAAAATATGGAATTTAAAATTAAGCCCCATAAAGTTATGAAATTATTTAAGTTGGCCCTTAAAGTTTTGAAATTTATAAATTGAGCCCCTAAAGATATAATTTAGTTAAGTCAGGACCCTTCTAGTTATGGAATTTTATGATTCGGCCCCTGAAGGTTGAAAAATTTTCAATCCAGCCCCTTATGTTTGAGAATTTTCAAAACTGGTCCCTAAAGCTTGAGAATTCTCTAATTTGGTCCCTTAAAGTTTGAAAATTTTCATTTTCAGTCCCTTAAGTTTGAAAATTTTCTAATAAAGCACCTAAAGTTCTGAAATTCTCAAATTTGGTCCTCTAAAGTTTGAAAATTTTCATTTTCAGTCCCCAAAGTTTGAAAATTTTCTAATTCAGTTACTAAAGTTTGGAAATTTTACATAATTGGCCACCAAAGGTTTAAGAATATTACAATTGACTCTCTCAACTTAAGAATTGCTTTATTCTAAAGTTTTGAATTCTATAATTCAAATCCTAAAGTCAAATATAGATGCAAATCAATGAATTTCAGTTTCAAATCTTGGTACATCGGAATCTTTTGAGAGATATAATATTCGAAAGTAAGTTAGTTGAAGCAACATGTTGCCAAAGCAACCTCTCTTGTGGATATTAATTAACTTTGAATATTAGAAGGTATTTGTGTGTGTTATTCATTGCGAATATTGATCGGCCCAAAGGAAGGTCAATATTTGACTCGAATTTCACATGCATCTGTGGTGATAAACACGTGCCAATTATTTGGTTTAACGTGTGACCAATAAATCGGTCCAAAGAAAGGTTTATTGGTTAACATGTCTTATTGTCAGTGTTTGATCACTACACTACGGGAAAATTAGGTGTTTGTGTGTTATTTCATGCGGATATTGATCGGCCCAAAGGAAGGTCAATATTTGGCCCGAATTTCACATGAACTTGTGGTGATGAATACGTGACGGTTATTTGGTTTTACGTGTGATCAATAAATCGGTCCAAAGAAAGGTTTGTTGGTTGACATGTCTTACTGTCAATGTTTGATCACTACACCAAGAGTACCACATACAAGTCAATATTTCTGTCCAAAGACTAAATATTGATGTTGTGCTAGGTATCTTGTGATGGGCCCTACCATTCTTTGAAAGTATGATTTGCATAATAAGGTATTTATGTGAGCTATTTTGTTTAAGTGTTCTCTATTCGGTTTCAAATTCTGCTAGTAGTATATCTACAAGCTCAAATTTAATCACTATATTTATGGAACAAACTTCAAGGATCAAAACAACAACATTAACTTTTCGTTGGCTACATCGATCTAGACCGTGTACTAAGGATTGAGCAACCTGCTCCTCTTACGGATGAAAGTTCATCTAATCAAATGAGGAACTTTGAGAAGTGGGATTGCTTAAATTACGTGAGTCTTACGATCATTAAGTGCGGCATTCTGGAAGCCTTTAGTGGCATAGTATCTAAGGAGGTAAATGATGCCAATGAATTCCTTGCCGAAATTAAGAAACGTTTTGCGAAAAACGATAAGGCTGAAACAAGCACGCTTATGCAAAGTATGATTTCAATAAAGTATAAAGGCAATGGGAAAATAAGGGAGTACATCATGTAGATATCTCACACTGTTTCAAAACTTAAGGAACTAAAACTCTACTTGTCTAATAACTTGCTCGTGCATTTGGTATTGATATCGCTTCCTGCACAATACAGTTAATTTAAGGTTAGTTATAACTGTCAAAGTAGAAATGGACTCTCAATGAGCTCATTTCATAGTGTGCAAGCTTCTTGCACAATTCAGTCAATTTAAGGTCGGTTGTAACTATCAAAAGGAAGAAATGAACTCTAAATGAGTTCATTCTATTTTGTGTGCAAGAGGAAGAAAAGTTGAAGCAGGACAGAACTGAAAGTGTTCACTTGGAAAACACCTCTAAAGATAAGGGCAATAAAAGAAATAAGGAACATAAAGTTGTTAAGGGTTCAGAACAAAAGAAACCACATAAACACATTAAGGCTGTTTCTTTTGTTAGAAATCTGGACATTTAAAGAAAGATCATACATAATACCAACTAAAGCAGCTGCTAAAATACCTTAAGAACTTTTGACAGGCAGAAAAACCTAGTCTAAAGTATTTCTACATTTGGGGATGTCCAGCTAAGGCAAGGCCTTATGGGCCACATAAAGAAATTGGACTCCAAAACAGTCAGCAGCTACTTTATTGGTTATTATGAGCGTTTAAGGGGCTATTAAATTTTATAATCCCACACTTAAGTCAATCTTTTGAAACGGGAAATGCAACATTTTTGAGGATGTTGAGTTTGGGGGAGAAATAAGGTTAGAGATATTGTCTTTAAGGAATAAGTTGAGGAAGGATCGGTTTCGATTCCTACTATTGCTTTTGACAATGTGCAAGTTTCTATGCATGTCATTGATCAAGAAGTATATCCGGAACCTCAATTAGACAATATTGAAGAACCTCCCATCCAAAATAAAGTAAATTTCAGAAGTACAAACTCAACAACCTCAATAACTAAAGCCATTAAGGAGATCCACGAGAGAAAGGGAAAAAAATGCTATTCCGGATAATTTAAATAGTATTTTTCCAAGAACATAAGGAAATAATGGAATGGTGGAAGATGGTCCAATCAATTCCATCAGGCCATGCAGGGTTCTAATTCTCAAAAGTGGATTGATGTCGTAAATAAGGAGTATAAGCATATGCAAGACAATAAAGTTTTGGATCTTGTCCTATTACCAGAAGGTGCGAAGCCCATTGGTCTTAAATAGAATTTTAATCCAAGAGGGATTCGATAGGTAATGTGGAAAGATATAAGGTTCGTCTTGTATCTAAGGGCTTTACACAGAATGATGGCATTGATTGTAAAGAGACTTTCTCTTCGGTTTCAATGAAAGACTCTTTCAGAAAAGTTAGGTTGTTGCACATTTTGACCTCGAGTTACATCAAATGGATACTAAGGTGGCGTTTCTCAATGGCGACATTGATGGGACGATCTATTTGGTGCAATCAGAAAACTTTGTGTCAGTAGACCCAAAGCTAATGGTTTGCAAATTAAAGAAATTCATTTATGTGCTCAAGCCAGCTTCTCGTTAAGGGTAATACAAATTTCATCAAGTAATTATCTCATTTGGTCTTGAGATTGATGTTGTTGATGATTGTATGTATTACAAGTTCAGTGGGAGTAAGTGTATTTTCCTGATTTTATATGTTGATTATTGCTTGCCACTGATTATATAGGTATGTCACATAAAATTATGAGATTTTTGTCAAGGAATTTTGAGATTAAAAATCTTGGTGACATCTCTTTTGTATTAGGAATTCAGATATACCGGGATTATTCTCGGGGTATTCTTGGATTGTCACAAAAGGGCTATATCGATAAAGTACTTAAAAGGTTTGGCATGCAAGACAGTAAATCAGGGGACAACCCTATCGCTAAGGGAGACAAATTTAGTCTCGACTAATGCCCGAAAAGTTATCTTGAAATTAAAGAAATGCAGAGGATCTCATATAGTTAAGCTATAGAAAATCTGATGTATGCTCAAATTTGTATGCGTTCGGATATTGCATACATTATTGTGATACTAAGGAGATGTTTAAGTAACCCTGGGATGGATCATTTGGAAAGCAGCCAAAACATGGGTTATAAAGTATTTAAAGAGAACAAAAGATTACATACTCACATACAGAAAATCGGATCAGTTAGAGATCATATGGTATTATGATTCCGATTTTTACAAGATGCCAAGAAAGTAAAAGATCCACATAAGGCTACATTTATCTGCTGGTTGGAGGAGCTATTTCCGGATGGAGTGCTTAACAGACACTTTAGCTTCTTTTCACTTGGCAGCACAGTTGTAGCAATTTTGGGGGCATCTAATTATGGAATATAGCTGCGAAATTTTGTCACTGGGTTGCATATTCTGTACGGTATAGAAAGACCACTAAAGTTATATTGTGACAATAACTCAGCAGATTTATATTCCAGTAACAACAGGAACTCAACTAAGTCAAAATTCATTGACATAAGTTCCTGGTTGTGAAGGATACAGTTCAGAGTGGATACGTGTCAATAAGAGCACATTGGGACAAACTCCATAATTGCGGATCCGCTTACTAAAGTATTACAACCCAAGGTCTTTCATGAGTACATTACTCATATGAGTGTTGTATTTCTTAAGGATATTCGATTTCAGTGGGAGTTTGTATTTTGGGTGCATAAGACACATTTACTGTCCTTTTGGATACAGTTTAAAGTTAAAGTTGTTTACAGCTGTAAGGTTTCAGGTTTATTATCTCTGAACTTGTTTAAGGATGATCTCACTAAAGTTGGACCAGTTGGAAATAGGCATGTTGAAGATCACATTACATGTAATTTCCATGCTACACATCCATACTTGATCCATGTCATTCAGTTATGTCGATATACGTAACCATTGAAGGTTTAGTTACGATTAATGTAGCGAAAGCCGCTTTGATCCTGTGTTGATATAATTGATGGACCGGATTGTTTGGGGATGCATTCAGTAATGATAGCAAAATACTGAGTACTCATAAGGTTATGATTGATACACAATTGTAAGGTTACACATATAGCCCAAGTGGGAGATTGTAAGGATTTTAATCAATCGTGTGGGCTTATATGTGAATTATTGTGTATTGAATAAAAGACTATCAATTTGGTTAAGCCCAATTAAAGTGATCTAATAAGGATTTAATATATATCGGGCTTTAATGCATCTAATTAAATGTATGGACTTTTATGTGTAGATACCGGGCCATTACCTAATTCATGATGGGCCGAATTAGGTTAACTGGCAATTCATTATATAAAGTCGGTTATGGTCCCTGAATCCTACGTAATGTTCATCTTGTCTGACATCCCATCATCAGAGAGAAAATACGGACTACGTATCGATTTAGAAGATCCAAACGCCGAATCGTTTATTGTGAATCACGTTTGATTAAGGTACGCTTCCGCTTCAGTTATTTAATTCTTGATAATTCCAACATGATGATTATTTAGATTATAGATAAATTATTATCTGTAATAAAATTTTCTAACACCACATGTTTGAAATTGTGATTTAATCTAATTGGCATCCTCCCAAGTCGCACTACCCCAAGTAGAATCAGACCAATGAATAAGCTACTGCACCACTCTTGTGATTTTTGCATGTCACCACTCTAGTTTGAAGAATAGATAAGAGACTGGAATGTTTGGCCTATCTCAGGTAATTGCAAAACCGGCATAGCCTTCTCTTCTAACTTCTTTTCTAGCAATGTGAGACATAAAATATAGTTACAGTGCGTCGCTGCGCAGGGCCCCACGTTGCCGAAGACCCACATTTTAATTATATGAAAAGGTTTTTAATATTTGTTCACTTTTACTTTTATATTCTCAATTTTTTTTTCTTCAAAACATTATTATTCTTAACTTTCAATTATTTAATATATTTTATTTCTAATCACAATTTATATCCAAATATTCTGCAAATGTGCATTGAAAAGAGTGAAAAATATTTATTTTCGACTTTTGCATTAGGTATTTACTTCGATTATTTAAAAATACGAGAGATAAATAAATTTTTCCCCCTCATAATAAATATTTTGGACAAAAATCATCTTTATGAACAAGATATGAAAATTAATAGATGATTAATGATAAAATATTTATATAAAAAAATTTGGAGCATAAGTGGAAAAGTAAGAGAAGCTTGAGGATATTCATTAAAAATAAAATGTGGTGTAGTTAATAAATATTGTGGTATCAATATAATTACCATTTCAGAATCCAATTCAAGTTCACCTTTGTGGATGCAATCTGCTATTGATTCATTGAACTGTGGATTTAAAGATATCCTGTAACACCCAAGTCAGGGAAACTTAAAAGATTTGATAGGAACTACTCATATTAATAAGGTGCACATTCCTTTTCGGAAATCCATTATTATAAACTTCACAGTTAAGCGTGCTGGCTTGAAGCAATTCTATGATGGGTGAATAATTGGGAAGTTTTCTCTGAGAACGTACGAGTGAAGAGAAAGTATGCTGAAAAGACCTATCTAGTATAGTGGGGACAATACGTCATCGATCTAACAATCGGGACAGGCCGTTAAGTGGGACCCGAATCTTTACATATCCAGTTTACTCGACCCCCTTCTCTAGCGAATCATCACTATTTCTTTTGTGAGTTGAGGAGTTCACAAAGGCAATTCGTGGTGGTTGTGTTTGTGGTGATTATGGGTGTGTGTTGAGGTGATTGTGGAGGTGGTGGTGGTGTGGTACTCAAATCAAATGTCATTATCATGTATCATTTAGACATTTAACAAAGTCGATTTTTTTGTTAAAAATCGAACAAGTACCGAAAAAATAATTGAAACCGAAACAGAATCGAAACCGTTCTGTTCTTGAGATTGAAGAATCGAAATCGAATAGGAACCGAAAGTTTTGATTTGATTTCAATTCCTCAATAAATCGAACCGAATAGATAAACGCCCACCCCTAGGATGGATTAAGCAGTGTTGGTGACTATTTTCAAGTGATTGTGAATGGTAAAATTGATAAGTTGTGATATAAATTATATGTGACCTAAAAATATTTGAGATTGCATCTAAGTTTGTAATCGTAATTAACTTGTAAATTGTGACCATCACATAAGCTGTGACCTACAAATATCGTGATTAGTGACCAAAAAATAAATTGTTACGTAAAAATTTTTGAATTGTGACCGTTATTTTTATAATTTGTGATCGAGAAAGAAGTTTTGACCTATAAAATTGTGATTATGACGCATTAATTTGATAATTTGTGATTGAAAAAAAAGTTGTGACCTATAAAAAATTGTTATTTCTGATCGAGGATAAATTGTGATTGTGACCTATAAAAAATTGTAATTTTTGATCGAGAATAAATTAGGACTAATTAACTTAATAATTTGTGACTGTGATAATAAATCATATATTTTGTGATCTTTACCTATTATAAAATATATTTAATTAATTATTAATTATTCATTAATTATGACCTGGTTTTAGAATTAAAATTTTAAGTCGAAAATCTATACTTTAGACCCCTTAATTTTTTATTCTTCACTTAATATTAATTTAGTCAATGGGTTCACGAGACAAATGAGTCTCAGAAAATAGTCATAAACTATTTTTAGATTTTTGTGTCCACGTTCACATTGATTATTAAGCCCAACTGTCCAAGAAAATTTTGATATTGATTTTTTAAAAAAGAAACGTGAACCTAAACCCGCTTAGACAGTTAAGAAAAGGAGTACTGATCGCCTTTTCGCATGCTCGGCCGTAGCTAGAGGGGACACTTCATGTCTAAACATGCTTTTTAAAATAGTACATGAAAGCATCACCATTTACTTCATTTTTAACTAGCTACTATGTTCAAATGATCAATAAGTTGTCATGATAGGGTCTCGATAGGTTGTATTGACATTTTAAGGCATGATGAAACTGGTTTAAATTGGCATATTAACTAGTTACAAGGGTTTCGAGGAGGCGGCATAAAATGAATGTCATGATTAATTAGTGATTACTCATATGGTTGGTCGAATAATTGACATAGCACAGATGAACATTCTCATTTAGAATTATATGTCTAATTAGATATAGTAATTTTTAATTTATTAAAAATAAATCAAAAATAAAAAAAGAATAAAATGGCATCGGTGATGTTGATGTCCCGTAAGAACCTCAAGGACAGTGCCCTTGAGGTGATTACGGGACGATCAATGATTGAAACACTATCGATGATCTAGCTGAATTAATTATCTGACTTCACCATGCATGCAGCTCATCTGTCTTGAGCACCTTGGCCTCCCTCCATGTATGTGTCCATTTCACTTCAATTGTTAGTCTTTTTCGAGAATGCTTTAATTCCTCCATGTATTGAGTATCCCAAGGACCATAATCGATGATATTAATGTTAGTAATTCAATTCAAAATCATTGATAAATATTGATTTCTATGAGAATCACTTAAAATAATATGATGGACCATGATTTGCAGGAATTTTTATCTTGTAATAATTTTCTCTATTTAGTTCGATAAATGTTGAATGCTACGAGCCCTTCTTATCAAACCAGCCTTTAAGTGGGCTCATCTCGGAAAATTAGGTAACTAGTTTGTGAATATTTAAACAAACGTTGAGCATTTAATTATCATAAATATTTTAAGTAAAGGAATTAAAGAAAGTGCAACAACAATCATTAAGCACAACAGAAAATGTGAATAACTTCACTATGAAGCTTTAGCTACACACCTTTACCTGCATGAAAATGATGCTTATAGGTGACTAAGTAGGTATTAATTAATATCATTTTATTCTATGCTTTCCATATATATTTACTTTGTTAAGTACTTACTAGGGATTAGGCAGAAAAGTCACTATTTTAGTTAATAAGTTGACCTTTATAACCTTGTTTAACAAATTTATAACTTGGATTAAAAACTCATCTAATTACATTCAATTCTTTATTTTATTTATTGTTAAATGGAAAAGGTGAAAAAAGTTCCTTTGTAAGAAACTCATTAGCATCTTAAACTCGTGGAATCCCACTAAAGAAAATAAGAAAAGATAGAAGAGTTCATACATAAGTTAATTAACCGAGTTAATACAAAGTAATAGGGCTTCCAATTCAAAAACAATGACATGATGCAAGATTACATACTACTTAGGCAAGATTTTGCTTTTAAAAAGTCACCATATAAATCAGTTTTCTCTAAAAGCTCTTTTAATCAGAAGAAAAAAAGGATATTTAAACAAACATAAAGATAGTTTTAATTTAAATTTTAAAAGTAGCTTTTGACTTTTCAAAAGTTTTTCTATATCATTCATAAGAATGGTTGCTCTTTTCTCTGAGTAGAGTGATTTTTTTTTTCGGTCTTTTCTTTATAATAATAATAATAATAATAATAATACTTTTAGAAAGTTGAGGTTGATATATGAATAGTTGGGTATATTTTTATACTTACATATATTCTCTTATATTATTAGATTTTTTTTTTTTTTGATCGGAAAAGGTGTAGCCCACACCCTGAGGGCCCGAACCGACCACGCCCAAGGCCATTGGTTCGGGAAGGTAAATCCAGGTTATGCCTCCAAGTAGCCAGGGTGGAAGGGCTTATGGTAAGCATGAGCAAATCTCAATAACTCCCGCTTGCCACAAGGCCAATTCCACCTTGCGGGGAATCGAACCAAGCACACAGCTGCGCTGAGCACTTACCACCCATCCCCTTTGCCACTTGGAGATGTGCCCTGGGGGCTTCTCTTATATTATTAGAGCACCCACTATGGATAGGTTAAGACACAAGTTAGTCATATAAGTTAGTAAGATATTATATTTAGTGCCTACTATGAATAAGTTAAAATACATGTTAAAAGTATCTTTTTATCTACAAGTTAGCTTCAATGTTAAATTTGGTTAGTGGTTTAACTTGATGACATATCATTTTAACTTCTTTTCTTCTTTCTTCTTTAATTTTTTTTAATATCGATAAATAAAATAATTTTTTTTATTTCATTTTATATAATTTAATGAGATTTTCAAAATGATCCATATTAATATATAAATTTTGCTATTTCAAAATAAATATTTATCATATTCTTGGATTTAATTAAAACTTTAACATGTTCATTGTCGCAAAAATTAATAGTTAACTTTAACATACAAGTGTGTAACTTTAACATGTTGATGTGGCATTTAACATCTCAATTTTTGCTTATGTAGCTAGCTATATTTAACTTGTTCATTGTGGATGTTCTAAGTGGTGATTTGTATATTTACTATTTCTTTTGTGTTAGTAGTGTTCACATACTATTCACTATCTGCTTTCTACAAAATATCTTATATATATCTACTACAAAGTCAATTTTTGGTTTCTAGAAAATATCTTATAGCTCGTTCGCGTAACAGTTTAAAAAAACTGTTTATAAATCAACTTTTTACACAATTTTTCAAGCGATTTTTTAACCACACATATTTTCTCTCTCCAAATTTCAACCACATATTTTACCTATAAAACACAAAAAAACCATAACGTTAAAAGTCAAAGGAGTATTTACTATTCATCACTAGTACAAAAAGGCATAAAAAAATGAGGAACATACGTCGATTTTTGAAAAAAATGACGCATAAAATAGGACGGTGGCATTTTCGTAATTAAAATTTAGGAATAGGCGTCGGTTTCTATTTTAAACCGACGCGCAAAGTTGGACCGCCGACTTTGCGCGTCGGTTTCCTTTAAAATCGACGCGAGAAACGCCGGTTTCTCGCGTCGGTTCAAGGTGAACCGACGCGCAAAGCCGGACGGTCCGGCTTTGCGCGTCGGTTCACCTTGAACCGACGCGAGAAACCGGCGTTTCTCGCGTCGATTTTAAAGGAAAAACCGACGTCCAATCTAATAAATTATTCCCGGTATATTTTCATAACTCTCGCGCCTCTTTCTCTCTTTCAGTACACTTCTCTCTAGCTATACACTCACGCCTCTCTTTCTCTCACAATTCACTCTCACAATTTCTCTCTACTCTCACGCCGGCTCTCCCTCTCTTGTGAACGTCGCCGCCTCCACCGCCCTCACTCTTCTACCGCCGCCGACTCCACCGACATTGTAAGACCCGATTCTCATTTTTGTTTATAAAAGTATGTATATGAATTTGTGTATATATATTTATGTGTATATATATGTGTCTGCGTGTATATATATATATATTTGTGTGTGTGTATATATATGACTGTGTATATATTTGTGTGTGTATGTATGTGTGTATATATATATATATATATAGATATGTATGTATGTGTGTCTATATATATATGTGTGTGTCTATATATATATATATATATATATATATATATATATATATATAATCTATATAGATATGTATATAATTAGTCTCTCTGTATGTATATATCTATATATATGTTTGTTATTATATTAATATGATAATTACATGTTAATTAATATGTATAAATGTGTTAATTAAATTTTAATATATATAAATTTGGGTGTTAAATTTATATTGTTGATTTTAAGTAAGTAGATAGATAAATTTTAATATTTTAATTATTGGAGTTGAAATTATGAGATATTAAGTCATGAAATCTTAGCTTCACTTTTTAGGAATTGAGAATGGATTTCGAATTAAACTTGGAGTAGTTGATGATGTATGTATTAGATTTTTGAATATGTCGAGGATGAACATTCTGGTTTATTGTGATATGTTGATTATTCCTATAGGTTGGTTAAGTCCAATTTTTAGGGGAGGTTGTGTCAAAAGTTTTGTAAAATTTTGTAAATAAAAAATGAGAATTATAGTTTAAAGTGATTTTCACTATTACAGAATTGACCATACTAAATAAATATTTACTCAATAAAAAATTTTAATTATATCTTCACATATAGGTCATTGATATGGATCGGGGTTGGATGTATGGCAGACGTAATAGACATGAATATGTAAAAGGTGTTGAAGAGTTTATGAAATGTGCGGATGAAAACAAGAGAAAGAAAGGTGAAACAATGATTTTGTGTCCTTGTTACGATTGTAAGAATTTGAGAAAGTTTCGTTGTTTTGATCAAGTGAAGAGTCATTTGATTCGTCGTGGGTTTAAAGAAGGTTATACACGATGGATATGGCATGGTGAGAGTATGCTTCCCAGGACGAGCACTGGTGACGATGTTGGTGATCAGCAGCAGAATAATTCAAGCAATATTTGTGAGAATGATTTGGAAAATGATGAGAATGATATGATAGACGATATGATGCGTGATATACAAGGGGAATACATTGAAAAACCTCATGTATTAGATAACTTGTTCAATGAGTCTGAGAAGCCTTTGTTTTCTGGTTGTAATAAATTCACTAAATTGTCTGCGGTACTAAAATTGTATAACTTGAAAGCAAGCAATAGGTGGAGTGATAAAAGTTTCACGACATTATTGGGACTGTTACGAGAGATGCTTCCGGAAGATAACGAACTTCCTAGTTCAATTTACGAGGCAAAGAAATTGTTTTTCCCGATGGGTATGGAGATTAAGAGGATACATGCATGTCCAAATGATTGTATACTGTATCGAAATGATTACAAGGACTTGCGTCTATGTCCAAAGTGTGGGGTATCACGATATAAACGGAAGAACGTGAATGATAACTGTGGTGATAAGAAAAGCCCTCCGGAAAAGGTGTTATGGTATTTACCTGTAATACCAAGATTTAAACGTTTGTTTGCCAATGTAAAGGATGCAAAGAACTTGCGGTGGCATGCCGACGGGAGAAAAGAAGATGGAAAACTAAGACACGTGGCTGATTCTCCTCAATGGAGGAATATTAATAGGTTGTTTCCCGAGTTTGGGGGCGAAGATAGAAATCTTAGGCTGGGACTATGTACAGATGGGATGAACCCACACGGTAATATGAGTAGTCGACATAGCACTTGGCCGGTTCTTTTGACTATTTACAATCTTCCTCCTTGGTTATGTATGAAGCGCAAGTATATCATGTTATCTTTGTTAATATCAGGGCCCAAACAACCGGGTAATGACATAGATGTTTATCTAGCCCCACTAATTGAAGATTTAAAAGTATTGTGGGATGAAGGCGTGTCTGTGTTTGATGAATATACCCAGATGAATTTCACCTTACGTGCTATGATATTTTGCACCGTAAATGATTTTCCAACTTATGGTAACTTGTCAGGTTATACTAACAAAGGACCTAAAGCATGTCCCATTTGTGAAGAAGACATGATTGATCTTTGGTTGAAAAACTGCAAGAAAAATGTCTTCATGAGTCATAGAAGATTTCTCCCTATTGACCACCCTTATCGCAAGAAGAAAAAGTCATTCAATGGAAAAATCGAGGCTCGAACAGCTCGCTTACCATTAACAGGAGGTGAGGTATATGAACGAGTTAAAAATTTTGATGTTTCATTTGGAAAAACTTTTAAGCCTCCTCAGAAGAGTCTTTGGAAGAAAAGGTCCATATTCTGGGATCTACCTTATTGGCAACACTTATCTGTAAGGCATTGTCTTGATGTAATGCACGTGGAGAAAAATGTTTGTGATAGCATCATTGGGACATTGTTGAACATTCCAGGAAAGACAAAAGATGGTATTAAAGTCAGGAAGGACATGGTAGAAATGGGGATAAGGGATCAATTAGCACCGCAAGAGTCTGAAAAGCGTACTTATTTACCCCAGCTTGCTATACTTTGTCGAGAAAAGAGAAAACAAGTTTTTGTGAGTGCCTGCATACTATTAAGGTTCCTTCTGGGTACTCATCAAACATTAAAAGTCTTGTCTCGATGAAGGACTTAAAATTGGTTGGTATGAAGTCTCATGATTGTCATGTCGTAATGCAACAATTGTTACCAGTTGCAATTCGAGGCATTCTCCCAAAACATGTTAGACAAGTCATTATAAAACTTTGTTTTTTCTTCAATGCAATTTGCAGCAAAGTTATTGATCCGGAGGAGTTGGATGATTTGCAGGCCGATATTGTTATCACTCTATGTCAATTTGAAATGTATTTTCCGCCATCATTTTTTGACGTTATGGTGCACTTACTTGTTCACTTGGTGAGAGAAATTAAGATTTGTGGTCCAGTATTCTTGAGGTATATGTATCCATTTGAGAGATACATGGGTATATTGAAAGGATATGTGAGAAATCGATTTCGACCTGAAGGTAGTATCATTGAAGGTTATGCTGCTGAGGAGGCTATTGAATTTTGTACTGATTACTTGGATGACGTTGAGACTATTGGTGTTCCTAAATCTCGGCATGATGGAAGACTTGAAGGTAAAGGTACTATTGGATGCAAGTCAATCGTCCCCAATGTTGAATTGCAATACAAAGCACACCTCCTTGTATTACAACACCTTCCTGAAGTTCATCCATATTTGGACGAGCATATGTCCATCATAAGGCAGCAGAATCCTTCAAAAGTTGAAAGGTGGGTAACTAATGAACATAATCGTTCATTTGCAAAATGGTTCAAAGATAAAGTCATGAAAGAATTGTCACAAACACCGAATACCATTGTTGAAACGGTAAAGTGGTTAGCTTACGGTCCTACCACGATTGTGAGGTCATATGAAGCATATGACATTAATGGGTATACGTTTTACACTAAACGTCAAGATGATAAGAGTGCAGTGCAAAACAGTGGAGTGACACAAGTAGCACTATCAAGAGATTTTTCAAATGCTAAAGATACCATGCCAGTAGATGCCTCGATGTCCTATTATGGTATTATTGAAGATATTTGGGAACTTGATTATAGGGAGTTCAAGTTTCCTCTCTTCCAATGTAAATGAGTTGATAACCGACGGGGTGTTCGGGTGGATGAATTAGGATTCACTATGGTGGATTTCGGCCGGTTGGGTTATCTAGACGAGCCATTCATACTTACATCACAAGCCAAACAGGTATTTTATGTTCTTGATCCTGCCGATACTAAGTGGTCAGTCGTCCTTCAAGGAAAGAGACGCATTGTTGGGATTGGTGATGTAGTAGATGAAGAAGATTATGATCACTTTGATGAAACCCCTCCATTTTCTATCGGTATACAACAGAGTGCAACTTTAGGGGAAGATAACATTGAATCAAATTATATGCGTTGGGATCATGAAGAAGGATTATGGATTGACCGTCGTTCCTGATTATTAATTGTATGAGTTTATTTACAGTCTTTGCTTTTAACTTTGTTTTACTTTTCATATATGCTCTATACATTTTTAACAATTTCTTTTGTCGTTTTGATAACAATAATTTATTAATACGTTGTTATATGTGCATGTACGTTAAAAGTAGTCTCAATATAATGGCCGAGTCTTCATCATCTTCAGGTGATCATCGTGCTATCAGTACCAAAAGGACTAGAGGGCCAACAATGTGTAAGAACATGAAGAAGGCCGGTGAAGTGAATGTCATCGAGTTCGATGACAAACATAGGCCAATCGGACCAGGCAAGGGGAACTTCAAACACTATGTCGGGTGTTTGGCCCGTATTCACGTTGACATTAACATCAGTGATTGGCACAAGGTTGATCCCGGCCTTAAGGACTTGATGTGGGAAGAAATAAAGGTACTATCACTACATACATGGTTAATTGATAACGTTTCGTAATTTTTTCTTATAACATCGCATATTATATTCGTCTTTCAGAGGGAGTTCAACATCCCCGATGATGCAGCAAAAAAAAGGGTGTTGAAAGTTGCGGGGATGCGATGGAAAGATTTCAAGACTCGGCTGGTTCATGATTATATCACACATGACCACCCGAAATACACATCTCCTACGCAACTTTACTCTTTTATAACTGAAGAGCAATGGGACTCGTTTAAGAAAGAACGCCAGACTGATAAATTTAAGGTATATATATTTAATTGTACGCATGTGATTTATTTAGTTGGAAATTAAATACTTGATGTGACAATTTCAGGAAAAAAGTAAGAAAGCCAGGGATGCTCAATTGCGAAACGAGCATCCACATTATATGGGCTCAGCTGGTTATGTGGGGATGAAGCCACAGTGGGTAGTCAGTGACCCACTCTCTTCAAGTTCTTCATGCGACATGATTAGCTCGTCGATTGTAAGTGAGGATCGAATTTTAGATTGGATTCGAGCTAGATCGAAGAAGAAACAAGATGGAAGTTATTACATCCCCAACGAGAAAACGAGGGGGGTGTTTGATAAAATTGTAAGTATATCATGATTATTTTTTCATAATTTAAATTCAAATTTACTTAAATTTATACTTAAATTTATGTTTCATTTTTCTGTTAATAGGTTGAAAAAGCTGAGCAGTCCACGCAGGGGACATTTGTGGCAAGTAGACAGCACGATATTTTAAGTGAAGCCCTTGGTAAGCCGGATCACCCTGGTAGGGTGAGGGGGTATGGTGTCTATGTGACCACGAGGGATGTTTACGGCAAGCCTGATGATTACATTAGACGTTCCTGTGGGGTCGTCTCAGTAGACGATATTAAGGAGATGATCAGGTCAGAGATGGAGGATAGTATTGCCGAGCGGGTCAGACAGCAGACCATGTCGGAGATGCAGAGTAAATTCGATACTATGCAGAGGGACTACCATAGTATGCAGACTAAATACGATGCTATCCTCCAGCGCCTGGGCTTAAATGTTGAGGCCGAGGTGGACGTAACTGCACAACCCCGACCACCAACTCGCAGCAGTTTCCACTCCGTGGATCCAGATCCATTTCATGGACTTCAGGTATTTAATGTTATGTTATTTAGAATTTTTAACATAATTTATGTTATTTCAACTGGAAGTTGCTAACATATATGTTCAATGATGTTATACAATAGAAGCCGTCTCCTTGTCGTCTCGCCATTAGTCTTAATGGTGAGAAACAAATAGTAGCGAGCGGGATGGTTTATCCAGCCGGACCCGACACGGTGGTGCATCATCAACCTTTTTGGCCTGATCATGCTAAGGTGTCCATTGACCACATTGTCGATGGTGCAGAAGCGTGTTGTATTCCAGTGCCTTCTCAATACCACACCACAGTGGGGGAAGCTATTGGAAGCTTCTTGCAATGGCCCAAGGAGTTGGTGATTTTTGGAGAGGTACAAACATTTAGTTATATGAAAAATTCTGTCAATATTAATTTCTTTTAAATTTGTATAACTGAAGATGATAAATGTTATCTTGTTGCAGGAAGAGGCACCACAACAGGCAAAAAAATTTAATGAAGGAAAAACACCCCAGAGTTTCGAAATGTCATCCACTCAGCGACCTACGATTGTTGACGATGAGACGTTGCAACGTCTGGGTGGTGATTGTAAAATGTTACACACTCTGGTCATTCAATTGCCTGTTGGTGATGACTTCTACCAGGTACCCGTTGATGCCCCCGTGTTCAACTTTGCATTCGATGATGGTTTTTATGTTACAGTCGGAGACATCACCGACTTGCTTACGATGCAATGGTTGGATACATCAATCTTACAAGTGTTTTCATTGTAAGACTTCTGATCAAAAAGAAAAACTTCAATTTAAATCATTAATTTATTTCTATTTATTGACATTATTATTTTTTAGGTATCTCCATGAGCTGTGTCAGGAATACGGTATTGAATCGATTGGATTCATGTCTCCGACACACATTGCATCGATTTCAGTAAGAACAAATGCAAATGGTGTTATAAATTACTTGGCCAGCACCATGAAGGCAATGAAAACTAAGAAATTCATTCTAGCACCGTATTTTCAGGAGTAAGACCGTTGATATTCTCTAATTTTTAACCTAATTTGAATGATATGATATTTAAAGTTGTATTTACACGTTCATAATACGTAGGAATCACTGGATGTTGCTAGTTATTTCTCCTGAGAAGAATACGGTGTACTTCTTAGATTCAGCTGCTGCATCTAAGCGTGACTTGGATATCAAGCCGATATTGAACACGTAAGTTAGGAAACTTTTAATGAAATAATTGTGGAGTTGTGGTGAAATTGATTGTGGAGTTGTGATTGTTGAGAAGTTGTTAGTTTTGAATAGCAGGGTCCCCCTACAGGTTGGATAAGTTCAATTTATAGGGGAAACTCTGCCAAATTTTTTGTAGGATGTTTGAGTCTTAATTTTTTTGTAACTTGTTGATATAATTTATTGAAATTTTAGGGCTTTCAAAACGTATTGGACAGTTGGAGGCATGAGGACAAAATCCAATATAACGTGGAAAAACGTAAAAGTATGAAAACACGGATTTAAACTGTTTTAAAAATCTTTGAATTATTTCTATATTTTATTTAGTTTGATTATTAATATTTTTATTTTTCAATGTGAATATTTCAGTATCCTCAACAACCTGGAGGGTCTGAGTGTGGCTACTACGTTATGAGAAATATGTATGAGATAGTCACAGAACACTTTCAACTTACTTCGTTAGAAAAGGTATAAGTCATTGAAAATGAGAATTTTAATAATGACTTTATATTTTATGAAAAAATAACTAATAATTCATTTTGATTGTTTGTAGGCATTTAAAGAATATTATTCAACGGAGGAAGTAATCGAGATTCAAAACTTATGGGCAAAATACTTCGTTCATAGGTTTGTGTAAATTGAAGCGTAATCAAAACTTGCACTTACATATATATTTAATTTGTATCATAAATTAACAATTTGTAAGTATAATTGTTGTTAATTTAATTTTATTACGTATATATCGATTATATATATTTATTTGGTGATGCGCATGTTCAGGTTATCGCAGACCACGTCCTGGTCACTGCAGGTCACGACCTGCAGTGGCCTGGGTCATTGCAAGTCACGTCCAGGTGATTGCAGGCCACGACGTGCAGTGACTTGGGTCATTCCAGGTCACGACGTGCAGTGGCTTGAGTCATTGCAGGTCACGACATGCAGTGGCCTGGGTCATTGCAGGCTACGTCCAGGTCACTGCAGGCCACGACGTGCAGTGGCCTGGTCATTGCAGGCTACGTCCAGGTCACTGCAGGCCACGACGTGCAGTGGCCTGGGTCATTGCAGGCCACGTCCAGGTCATGTAATATATATTCAAAAAAAAAAAAAAAAGTTTAGGCGTCGGTTCTAAAGATAAAACCGACGCCTAAAGCTGTTTTGGGCGTCGGTTCAAAAATTAAAACCGACGCCCAAAACCGACTTTGGGCGTCGATTTTATCCAGAAACCGACGCCCAAAGTGTTTTTTTTTTTTTTTTAGGCGTCGGTTTTAAAATAGAACCGACGCCCAAAGCTGACTTTGCGCGTCGGTTTACAACCGACGCCTAAAGTCGAGACTTTACGCGTCTGTGTCATATGCGTCGCCGCTACAACCGACGCCTTTTCCGTTTTCCAATCGACGCGAATTCCTATTTCTGTACTGGTGCATTTTGGATTTGTAGTGTTTACATACTATTCATTTTCTGATTTTTATAAAATTTCTTAAACACATCTTAAATATATCTACTACAAAGTCGATTTTTAGTTTCCACAAAATATCTTATAGCCCGTTAGGTAATAGTTAAAAAAATTGTTTATAAATTAAATTTTTTTACACAATTTCTCAAACCACTTTTTAAACACACATATTTTCTCTCTTCAATTTTCAACCACATATTTTACATAGAAAATACAAAACACCGTGATGTTAAAGGTTAAAGGGAGAATCAAACTTGTAATCACTTTTCAAAAGTGGAAAAAACTATTTTGCTTTGAGGTATGTTTCTTATTTATACCATGTTGAATCTTTCAGGTTCGGTTTTTTGTAATCAATTTCTCTACGATCATGTTCTCGTTCATCGACAATTACTTTTACATAGAAAATACAAAACACCGTGATGTTAAAGGTTAAAGGGAGAATCAAACTTGTAATCACTTTTCAAAAGTGGAAAAAACTATTTTGCTTTGAGGTATGTTTCTTATTTATACCATGTTGAATCTTTCAGGTTCGGTTTTTTGTAATCAATTTCTCTACGATCATGTTCTCGTTCATCGACAATTACTTCAATTACGACTCGAAACTGTGAAATCTTAACTAATATAAAAGAGTGAAAGTGGTCGAATAGTGCCATGTTTCGACCATAACGACATCGTTTTTGGCCAAAATAATTTTTTTTCTAATCTCTCTCTCGCTCTCTCTCACGAATTTCAGAAGACCATACCATTCCCATGTGCTCTCCCTTCTTCTCTGCAGATTTTTCACGCCTTACGTACCATATCCCCACTGCAACACACTACCTCCCACACTTCAAATCTAAAGTATGTCCCAAAAAGTCTTTACCTCGTCTTCTTCTCAATTTTTCACTCTTCCTCATCTTTTATTTGTGATAGTGGCAGAAAGAAACACCAGATCTCAACCAGAATCTGTACAAATTCCCCCGCTTCTATCCCAAGTTTTTTCGCAAATGGCTGAAGATTGTAAGCATTTTTCATTTTCCTTTTATTTTTCTAAATGTGAATTGAATAGAGTTCAAATAGATCTCTTCTATTTTGATTGAAATTTTTGTGAACTTGTTGGTTATTTGGTTAATTTGATTAGTTTTCCTAACATGGTGATTTTTTTCTCTTTCGTAGAATCGAGGATAGGGTGAATTCTGTTCATTGACTTCATCAGACTCAAGTTAAGTCTTTAAGAAATTACACGTGTTGTCATATTTTTGTGAAGAGTCTGAAAATGTGATGGTTATGATTATTTATTCTACTGTCTTAGATTGACCTGTTGATCCTTGGGTGATACAATTATAAATTGAAATTACCCATTTCATGTGTTTAAATGTTCTTGTAATCATCTTATTATTTCCATATGCATTACTGACTTGTGCTGGCTGCAAAGTTAAAATTTGGATTGCAAATTGGTTTGCACAATTAACTACAAAAATGGGTTTGAGTTGAAGAAATTCCAAGTCATAGTATAGTATATGATTGATATATGAAAAACTGTAGGGATGAATCTAGAAGGGGGCTAGGTAGAATTTATTTGGTCATTTGAAGAGATCAAGACATACATATTTCAATTTTTTTTTTTTTTACTTAGGGTGTTCTGCCCTAAATTTTTTTTTTTTTAGTACTTTATACACGATTTCAATTGTTTTAGTTGTTTTCTATTATGATTTGAACACTATTTAATAATTATTTTTCTAGAATTTTTTTCAGTGTTCGAAGAGAACCTTATGAGTTTTGTTCTTCTAGGATAAAAAGTTGTGTTGTCAAGGCAAATAAATCTTCACAGCAGATCTTCCATTCCATATGAGGTCTTTTCATTCTTATTATATATATATATATATATATATATATATATATTTTTCATTGTTGAAGAGAAGTTTATGGGTTTTATTCTTCTAAGCTAAAATAAGTGTGTTGTTAAGGCAAATAAATCTTCACGGCAGTTCTTCCATATGAGGTATACAAAAGCTCCTCAAAGTTTGGAGTCAGTTGAGAACAAAAATCAACATTGCAATTAAATTTTTTTTTGTTGTTAATTGTGATAGAATCGTGAACTAGATTTGATAGTATGATATGGTCTTTCTGTGTGTGTGTGTGTGTTTCTTTTTCCAAAAAAAAAAAAAATTCATTCAGAATAATAAATATGAATTGGTAAAATTAATAAAATATTAGTTTAATAGTTGATTTATTTACGAAACATCGAAATTAAAACCACCTAATCACAATCTATAGAGATGTCCATAGGACGATGAAATGAAATAGACAAGGTTCATGAAAACGTGAAAATTTCAAATTTTACATAATGTACCACAGTCAAATTTTACTCGATAGGTGTTCAGGGATCCTCATACATGAATGAATAACCGAGAAAATGCTTTAATTCATGAGGATTTCTCTAGCCTAATTTTACAAATAGAATAAAAACTTGATGTTTATAGGCAGCATGTTACTGGATTGCACCTTTGCAAGGAAGGAGATGGGGTTTTCTTGGAATCCTATCTGGATTTTGTGCAGTAAACTTTCAAACCTACATGAATGCATTGTCCTAAAAAATAGAAGTTTAACATTTTGCTGGTTGTCTCCAAAAGGTTCCCATATGTGTTTATACATCCTCAAGTTTATACGAGTACAGGGTATGGGATTCAAAAGCTGCAAACCCAACTCAACGCCATTTTACGCGAGGTATTCGTCCATTAGAGGTGAGATAGGATCATGGTTTATGTGCTTATCTTGATCTGTTCTGTTAGGGACAAGTATGCTTGCATTGGATGATTTAAGTTCTTTCTTGGAAAAGTATCTCGACTTATCATGCTTCTACATATTCTGTTAGTCTATTTTATGTTTTATGGGTATTCTATAGGTTGTCAATCTGTAATATTTGTTTGCAATCAGACTTTCAGAAAGTAGTCAAAAAGTACAACAGGATAGGTTTGTGAAGGCTGATTAATACCATAGCAGTACAGCTTTAGACAAACAGTTAATTGACTACTTAAAAACAATAGATAGCATAACTTCTAATAAATTTGGACAATGTCCATGCTGATTTTGTTCCATGAACATAAAGGCAAAGCGTGCTGCAATGATATGTACTGATGCCACAAGACATAACCAATAATATGGATCATGCAACTTGTGCTATTGCCATACAACTACAGAATAATAGGTCCTTATCATTCTGATAAGGATTAGCTCTTCCTGACCCGACCTGCTCCATAATGATCCAATTATATAACAGGCATAAATGAACATAATTACACTGCTCAAATTCGTGAATATTGAGTCACGTGAAAATATTCCGTGTAACTTGTACAATTAAAGAAATAAACACATTAAATCTATTGAGAACTAAGAATATAAATAGATGTTTTGAACGGTATCAATTGCATTATTACATATAATTCACGTGCAACGCACGTGCTCGGACTAGTGTTATATATATATATATATATATAAAGTTATAAAAATTATAATTCAAAATTATTTTTTAATCACAATAAAAAAATCACATACTATTCATTATCTGGTTTCTACAAAATATCTTAAATATATTTACTACAAAGTCGATTTTTAGTTTATACAAAAATCTTACAACCGATCGGTAACAGTTAAAAAAATTGTTTATAAACCATTTTTTTACACGATTTTTCAAACAACTTTTTAATCACATATTTTCTCTCTCCAATTTTCAACCACATATTTTACCTAGAAAATACAAAAAAAAAAAAAAAAAAAAAGTGATGTTAAAGGTTAAAGGGTGAATCAAACTCGTAATCACTTTTCAAAAGGGGGAAAAATCATTTTGCTTCGAGATATGTTTCATATTTGTACCATGTTGAATCTCTCAGGTTCGGTTTTTAAAATCAATTTCTCTACAATCATGTTCTCGTTCATTTACAGTTACTTCAATTACGACTCGAAAATATGAAATGTTAAAAATAAAATAAAATAAAAATAAAAAAAATTCTAAGTTATAAAACTTATAATTCAAAATTATTTTTTAATCACGCTAAAAAAATCGATTTGAAAATAATTTTGAAAACATTCCTCGTACCAAGTACGGGTTGGCACTGGTCTTAATAAAAATGGTGCTTTATTTTCATCATAATTGTTCATACATTGTGTATTTATTTGATAAAGACATAGTTAATTAAATAACATATTAAAAAGTATTATTACAAGCAATCTATCGACGATTGAGAATCAACATGTTACATGTGAGCTTTAGCAGCATAATGTCCAAAATTTCTTCCTTTTCCCTTTATTTTTCAAATGGCCATTGCAATTTGTTATGCCCTTAATCAATTCCAGAAGCTTGATTAGACAGGAGTAGGGTCTTTACTTTTTAATATCAAATAGATTAATTATGTGGGCATATAATTCTAGTGTCCACTCACATCAAAATGTAACTTTATTTAAGTAATGATATTGTATTTTGCTAATACAGAAAAAAATTTCCAAGTATGGTAAACAACCACCCCAGTCATCCAAAATGTATTAATCTACAAAGTGCAGCCAAGAGAATAACAAGATAATTAAACCAATCGTCTTAACATAGAGAAAGATGCTATACATTTTAGATACATATATGTAAATGTATTTTATATATTATCATATAAATTAACTAAAATTGTAATCAATGGAGGAGAAGAACAATTAGTCTCACTTTTTCATTTATATATAATGTCCATATATAAAAGATATTTTACTTAGTACGATTTGACTAATTAAGGTATAATTGTAATAAATTTATGTACGACTTAGAAAAATAAATTCTATTAACAATTAGTCTATACTTAAGATATAATAATTGTCTACTTCTCATTGAAGTAAATAAGAATGGAAGCACTACTAAAAGTGAAAAAGTCGACCCCCAACCCCATGTTCACATTTTGTGAAGTCATAAAATATTAATTTTTTGAACGAAGTATGACACACACAAAAAAAAAAAAAAAAAAACTAAATAGTGGATGACAGAACCGCAGTAATTATAAATTGAGTCGAAATATGCTTTAAATGTCATTTTAAAGAATATACTAACATTTAGTGAAAAAGGAAGATTTTAGCTCCACCTGAATTTTGGCATTACATGTGCGAAAAATGAAAGTTTGCCTTTCCCATTAAAATATATGGTTGGGCATACAAAAGTATAAAGGGATCCCAAACATTTTATTCAGTATGAATGATTGTGATCAACTCAAGAGGGTTGTTACAACATGATTCATTGAACTATATGCTCATTAGATTCTTTAAATATGAAATGCTATATAAAATAATAATAATAATAATAATAATTAAGAAAAAGAGGAGTTAAAGGTGTTAAAATGATCGTGTCAACAACATTTTGACAGCTCGAATTCAGCGGGACCAATACTGAAAATACACACGATCAAATCATATATATAGAAGTAATAACAATAGAAAATAATTTGTATCCGTTTGTGTTAGGCCATGAGGGGTGAAACTTTGGACAATCACATCTCGACGCGCTGGTAGTATCAGGGACGGAGTCAGGATTTCAAGTGAGTGAGGACCAAAATTTTCAAATTGTGGGAAGGGGAGGCGGAGATCTCCTCCGCCCCCCGATTTTTTTTTGAATCAAAATGATTGAAACGACGAAATAATAAATCAAAAACTAAACTAAGTTAACTAATAAGTAACAATTAACCAGTGTAAAGTAGTAATTTACAAAAGAAAATACTTATAATTGAAAAGTAAATGTAAACTTTCAAGGTGAGTGATACTAGTAATGAGTATTGTATCTACTTCTTGCATAAACATAATGATTGCAGAGAGAGAATTAAGATCAAATGAAATAAATTTAGTTGTCAATTCTTCTTCTTCTTCTTCCTTTTTTTTTTTCAGTGGGAGTGGCCCCCACTGGACCAATACTGGCTCCGTGTCAGCGTAGTACGACCTTTATTGTACTGGATGTGACGAGCTTGGACCACCAACCTATTTTTAGTGATTTAAAATAAGGCTTAATTGCACAAAATACTATAATTAAGTAGTAAAACTGATATTTACTACTGAAGGAAAAAAAAATTGAATTATACGGACCTAGACCAGCCCAAACGCAAACGGCCCATTCAGTTTTCTTAGGGACGGTTTCTTCACAACTCTCTCAAAGTTCAGACAGCCTCAGTAGGGTTTAAGCCTTCCATCCTTCTTCCAGTTCACCTCAACGATTTCAGTAGGGTTTAAGCCTTTAATCCTTCTTCCATTTCGCTATTAAATCCTCATCGTCAATAGTCTTTATGCAAACCCCATTCTCATTTTTATCTACGAAATCCTAAAATGGTTGTTACTCGGAGTGCAAAAGCGAAGCCGAAAAATTCTATTTCGAATTCAACAAAATTGACGAAGTTGTTACTGATGAAGCGGAAGAAGAAGTCCAATGTAGGTGTTGAAGGTGTGAAGAAGAAGAAGAAGAAGAAGAAGAGGGAGAAGAACAGTATAGAGGCAAGTTTTTTTATTTTTCAGTATATTTTTTTTTGTAATAGAAATGTTTTTTTGTTTGAAGTATAGCTAAAATCATATATTTTTGCTAATTTTTGTGTCCCCGTAACGTTGCATCTGGGGCGATTCCAATGCTCCAAATACACCACACACTGCTTTCAGTTTCGTTTATATTACTATCCTCATCACTGGCTGAGAAATTGTCATTTTTATAAATTGATTTATGAAACAATGATTGTGTTAAAGGATAGCTAGAGGCTAAATATGTGAGTAAGATCGATTTGATTATTTATAGAGTATATAAAAATTGGCTAAAGAGATGATAAAGTGAGAAATATGGATAGACGTTATGAACATGCACAATAAAGAGGGACAAGTCATAAATTTCATTCTGGGGTGCCCCTGTTTGGTGTTGATTCCATGGTGTAGTGTGTTTTGGACTAATCCTGCCCCTGTTTTGGAGTTGATGACTAATGATTTTTTGATATATACCAATGACAGGATTCTATTACAAAAGTAGAAAATCCATCTCATTCATCAAATAAGAAGAGGAAGAAGCATGAAGCAGCAATATCAAGTAAAAAGCGAAAGCAGCCTGTAAATGATGAGATGGACGAGGATCTGCCTGTTTATGTATGTATTCATATCTTGGTGTGTCCATAGCTGAAACTTTCATGGCGTAGTGTGTTTTGTACTTGCCATTACTAGAAAAGTATCATAATTGATTCTTTTATTGTTTTTAGATTAAAGATATTGAATGTTGAAAAGTATCAAATTACATGAAGATTTAGACATGATAGATGGTGTTCTAGTCTTAGTTAACTAAAGAATGGTTGGTTTTTTAGATTTCAATTCAGAGTTAGACAATATTGTCTAAAGTAGCACACGAGTTTAAAAAGTATCACATTATGTTACCTTTTTTTTTTTGTTTTTTGTTAGCCTATGTCCATTGTAAGTGATTACGGTGCTAGAATTCGATGCCAGTTTTGGTTCAAAGTCTGTGCAGGTGTGATAACCAAGATCCTATAATCTCAGTAGAGTAGTATATAGACACATGATATGGGGACTTATTTCCATATTAAGATAAGCATCATACAATAGATGATTATTGGTTTAAAAGTGATGGATGTGATTATTTCTTTTTAAAAGTTAATATTTGTTCTCCTTAAATATATCATAATATATAGGTTGATATTTTAGATAAGCATCAGACAATAGATGAATACTGGTTTAAAAGTGCAGGATGTGCTGGATGTTTATCTTCAAGTATGTTATGCCCATACTCAACATACACATATCATATGCTTTAAGGTAGATTAAATATTTGCAATTGGAGGCATCTAATCTTTTCATAACCTGCAGAATCTAGTGTTTCAATCGTGAATGATACTTGCAAAAATTACCACATCGAGAACCGACCCCCTGGCATCTTGCAGAGAAATATAGAGTTTCTTTGACAGTAATTTCCCCAACATGAACATCATGTAGGCTAATGTATGCAGATGTCTTCTGTAGGACAAAATTTGTTAGCCTATGTCCATTGTAAGTGATTTTTCCTAAGTCTGTTCCATATTTGAATAGTTAGAAGTCTGTTACCATTAATGGCTATTTTTATTTTTTGTGATCTACTTTCCTATATAATCTATGTGTCCATAGCTGAAACTTCCATGGCGTAGTGTGTTTTGTACTTGCCATTACTAGAAAAGTATCATAATTGATTCTTTTATTGTTTTTTAGATTAAAGATATTGAATGTTGAAAAGTATCAAATTACATGAAGATTTAGACATGATAGATGGTGTTCTAGTCTTATTTAACTAAAGAAGGGTTGGTTTTTTAGATTTCAATTCAGATTTAGACAATATTGTCTAAAGTATCACACGAGTTTAAAAAGTATCACATTATGTTACCTTTTTAATGTGTTGTTATTTTTGTATTTTGTGATCTACTTTTCTATATATCTATGTGTTCCCTATATTTGATACATGTTTTTTTGTGAAAATGTAAGTGAATGTAATTTTGTTGCCTTCTAGAAAGCATTAGATCAAAAAATCACTTGCTTTTTTTGTTTTGTTTTAGATTCGGATATCACTTGCATTTTTTGTTTGCATGATTAGCGTGTTTTGTACTTGCCATTATTTGAAAAGTATCATGTTATTTGAAAAAGTATCAAATTACATAATAAAGTAGCATAATATGCTACTTTATGTATAGGTAGTTTGTACATTTTCTCATCCATTTTCTTATGAATTCTATAATATTAATGTTGATAATTTTATTATTTTGTAGGATAGAGAATATTTGTTGCCTGTTGATATGTGGCTGAATGGGAAACCTATTGTCAAATTTGAAGCTTCTGCTATGGAGAACATCAAGGGCAAGCTGTCACATTCTCAGTTGCAAATGTTCAAGAGGACTTGCTTTGGTGCATATCTTGAACTTAATGAAATATGCCTACAACTCCAACTGATCCATTGTATGCTCTTGAGAGAGGTTTTTGTTAAAGAGGCAAAAAAGAATCAGATGTGGTTCAAAGTTGGTGAAAAGTTTGTTCGATTTTCAGACGAGGAATTTTGTTTAGTGACTGGTCTTAAAGTAATTGGTGATGATGATTGGTCTGACTTCAACACAAATGAGTGTAGGTTGAAAGAGGAATACTTCTCGAATTACAAAAGAGTGACATCAAAAGAAGTTGAACATGTCTTCAAGCATCTTCCTGTGAATGTAAATGATGAAGATGCTGTTAAGATTGCAATTGTGCATCTAGTGACTTCATTTTTGTATAGGGAAAGCTATGAGAAATTGGTAGAGAAAGCTGTTTTCAATATAGTTGATGCTGATTTGGGGGAAAATTTTCCATGGGGAAAATATGTTTTTAAGAAAACAGTAAAGGGTCTTAGAGGCGCTCTTCGTGATAGGAAACCTACAATTGATCCTAAATCAAAAGTCGCATCATATTCGTATAGGCTGAATGGGTTTCCATTAGCTTTCCAGATATGGGCATATGAAAGTATCCCGGATTTAGATGGACATGTATGCAAGAGAGTAAATACATTGTACCCCCGAATTCTAAGCTGGAAATCTGAGAAGCGTATGATGTCTGCTCAATTTGAGAATGCAGTTTTTGATGGTCCCATTGTAAGTATTTTTTCTTAATTGATTTTATTTAATCTCTTATATGTCGATAACACAACATTTGTTTCTATTTCCTTTTTTCAGGTTGAAGTCAACATTATTGAACCAACAGATGAAGAAAAACAACATCCGTATGCATTTGGATTATTTATCAAATATCCAGTAGACATACCTCCATGTCCACCACCTTCATCACATCATGCTATATTATCATGTGAAGGGAAAGAAAAAGAGGTATATTACATTTGTTCTTCTCCTTAACGATATATGCAATATTTTTCCATATTTAATAAAGATTTTTCTTTTGACATTGTAGGGAAGTGTTCCTTCTAAAGAAATTGGGGAACATCTTTTAGATATCAAGTTGAAACAGGAACAGATATCTGCTCAACAAATTGATTTGAAGAATGACTTTCTCTGTCAAATGGACAGTTTAAGGGAGGATTTTCGTGGGATGCTATCAAAGTTTATTGATGACTTGGTTAGTAAGAATGATGCGAGGAATAAGAATGATTTACCTGAAGGAGTTGTCAGTAAAGAGGATGCAACATTCAATGAAAGTTACAGTAGTGAGAATGTGGGAGTTATGAAGATTGGAAGTGATGAAATTCAAATGAATGTTGGAGATTCGAAGATTGTGAGTGATGAAATTCCAATCAAAGAGGATAAACTGTTGAATGAAAATGATGGCTGCGACGTAGTGGGACTTAAGGGTTTGACAAAGGATGAAAATAAAGGATCAGAGTCAATGAGTGATGACATGCCTTCTTTTAAACTACTAGAAGATTCACAACCTGAGTCAAGAGATGAAAATTCCAAAATCACTGATTCTTATTTAACTCCAACTAAAGTTGTCAAGGATGTCCGGGAGGTAAATTTTCTAAATTTATTGTTTCAAATTATACATTATGCAAAAAATTATTAATTAGCTTTTATTTTCTTTTTAAGGGGAATGAACCCGTCAATGTGGAGGATAACAGTCCTTTGACTCAGTCAAGAAGCAAATTTATTGCACATGACTCCACATCTGCACCTGCCAAAGTTGTCAAGGGTTCCTATGCTTTCAAGGGCGAAATATTATCACTTCCTGATGATGATGCTCTTGCTAAATTTCTAGCATGGTACAAAGAAGGTTTTAAAGATAAGAATTTGTAAGTTTCATATTATTGGTACTCTGATTGCATTAGTTATTAATATTTTTGAAAAGTAACATACTATGATACTTTTGGTCTTAATTGCCTAATAGATAAAAAAATGTAAGTTTTCTGATATTGTTATTGATTTCATGTAAAGTTCCATACTATGATACTTTTGGTCATAGTTGTCCTAGAGTTAAATATCTTGCAAGTTTTTTGATTGCTGTAGTTATTAATATTATGTAAAGTATCATACTATGATACTTTTTGTTATAGTTTTTTGTTTTTTAAATTTCAGATCATGATACTATTTTAATGTTATAGGGTTTTCAAATTTGGGAGGCCAGGACTCGAAATTCATCCTTCACATGACTTTGGAATTTTGACCGTAACCAAGAAAATCTGGTGGTACTATTTATATTCAAAAGACGGTCAACTTGAAGACACTGTAAGTTATATTTGTGTTTTATGTTTTCATCATTAATTTTTATTACTTTCATTTGTATTGTAATTTTTTTGTTTTTAACCTTTTTTGTGGTATTATTCTGCAGCATTTAGATGTTTGCTTGTTCTATTTGAGAAAGATGATTAGGTTCAGCAATAAGACAGAAAAGTCATGGACAACAACTGATTGTAATTTTCAAAGCAAGATAGTGGGCATTTTTGATAATTTTTTGGTTGATTTTGCTGTAATATCTGATCAATCATCTCTTTTAGAATATGTGATTGGGAAGTCAATGAGGTGCAACACGTCTTGGATTGAAGTTGATCATGTGCTCTTGCCGATCATGGCAAAGTCAAGAAATCACTGGATGCTTCTTCATTTTGATATGAAGCGAAGATGTTTGGATATTTATAACTCATATGCCAAAGTTTTTGATGACGAGAAAGTAATTGCCTCTGTTCGTCCTTTTGCTCACATAATTCCTTTTCTATTAGCAAATTCTGGATATTGGGATGGGAAGCCGAATGACTATCTTGATCCCAGCGTACGTGGTTGTGATATACTTGATCCATTGTTAATGAACATTGTACACAACATTCCTCAACAGAAAAGCGGGTTAGTTTCTTTTTAGATTGGTTCTTAAAATTTATTATTGTTATTTCTCTTTTTTTCTTTGTGTGCGAGTATGTTTAAATTTCTCAATTTTCATTAGGAGTATCAATAATGATACCTTTTTGAAATATTTTATTGTTTTTCTTGCAGTAGCGTGGATTGTGGTGTTTTTGTGATTGGATATGCCCAGTTCCTAGTTCACGATAAGATGAATGAGATGGCTGAATGTTTTGATTCATCCAAGTTTCGTGCTGCCCTTGCTACTCAACTATTCAGCTATGCAAAGTGGAAAGAAGAAGAACAATGCATGACTGATGATGAATGATCAAGTTGAAGAGGCATATGATTGTATTGACTCAAGGCGTATTTTGGATTTTTGTGATAGCTCTTGAGTTTTAGCTTTTGAGTACTTAGAAATTAGATTTTTGTTAAGAGTAGAGTAGCACATTAGCCTTGCCTTCTATTACAAGTATCATACAATGTTACATAAAGACCGTGGTGGCAATGCTCTATATAAGACAATGCTAACATGTTTAAAATTAGATTCAACCTGTGTTTTAGTTTTCGTGTTGTCTTTTGAGTATTGATAAGTTTGATACTAAGTTACATTTTGATACAAATATCATTTCCAATCTTTTAAACTACCTTAAAAAAAGCACTTCTCTATATAAGACATCAATTGGTACGGTTCAATCACTATGATCATCAAGTGGAAAAATAGTAACTTTGTATGTGTCAACATACGACGACATTGGTATTTAGAACAATAATCATAGGCATTGAAGTGTGATCATTACATTATAGAAAACAAGTAATGTTGTGGCAATTACTCGATCGAAAATTTATGTGCAAATCAACTTTTAATGACAAAGTATCAGAGTTTGATACTTTGGAAGAGACTGATACTTCAGTACACACCAACATTGAATTATCTTTCAAACATATCATCAAATACCTTATCACAACACTCTAACAGTACCAAAACAAATAATTATCCATGTTATTGTATAGTGGCAAAAACTCATTTGAAAGCTTATGTGCAAATCAACTTTTAATGTCAAAGTATCAGATTGTGATACTTCGGAAAAGACTGATACTTCAGCACATATCAACATTGGATTATCTCTCAAACGCATCATCGAACACCCTATTTACAAACATGATACTTCACAAACACACTAACAGTGCCATAACAAATAATTGTCCATGTCATTATCTTGTGGTAAAAACTCAATCGAAAGTTTATGTGCAAATAAAAAAAGCACCTATTAGACTGTCGAATAAAAATTTGTATTCTAGTCCATAGTAAGTAAATTCAATGTGACAAGAAGTTCTTGATAGAAATGATGAAGTTCAACTACTTCACATTATTGAGCACATTTTCAGAACTAATTAACCAACAAATAATAAGAATTAGCATCCCTTTGGAAGTGCTTCAAATTATTATTTAACTATAAAGTATCAAATATTGTAACTTTCTGGTGATTTCAATCTTGTCCCTTCATCTTCTTCTTCAAGGGTATTGGGTTGTTGCATGTTTTTCGATCATGCCCATAGTTTTGGCACCTTCCACATTTGATCGTGACTTTGTGCTCGCCTTTTGATGGAATTCGTTTCTCTTTAGGCCTCCCAGCTTTCTTTGTTGGTAAAGGTGGTAACACCTCTCTAGATAAGACATCAATTGGTATGGTCCAATCACTACGATCACCAAGTGGAAAAATAGTACCTTTGTATGTGTCAACATACGACGACTTTGTATAGTATTTAGAACAATAGTCATAGGCATTGAAGTGTTTTGTACGAATAACCGCTAATGCATGAGCACATGGTATTTGATCAACTTGAAAATTGTGGCAAGTGCATGTCCTCTCTTGTATATTCACCAAATTTGATCTACTGGTGCTTTTAACTTCATATATGAATGGAGTTGAAGGTATTGTCTGTGGTGAAAAAAATGCAAGGAATTAATTGAATTCATAATGATACCTTTTCAGAAAAAGTATCATATTATGGTACTTTTGAAACAAATGGAATATGCAGTGCAACTCTATCTCTTTTTATGTACAGCCCGCAACATCATGTTATTAATCAACCAATATGCTATGACCATTACATTATAGAAAACAAGTAATGTTATGTGCATGATGCAAGAGCATTTAAACAGTTGCAAATACCTTCATTTTTGTTGACTCGATTGTCCTTTCCCTCAATATTTTTTCTTGTGTAGCAGCCAATACTGTAAATGTAGCCATTGCATTGTCTCGATTCTTGGAAAACCAATTCTGCAACACATATCTTAAGCATTCCATCAAAGCTTCTACAGGTTTCTTCTTCGCTGCCTTTACTACTGCATTCACTGACTCGACGATGTTTGATGTCATTATGGAATATCTATTAGTTGTCATAAATGCCCTTGACCACTTTTCATATCCAGCTTTCTCCTGCAAAAGGACATGATAAGAAAATATTAATCTTATTATCTATTTTTCAAAAGGTATCATGTTATGATACTAAATATCAAATGTTATACTTACCAAGTATCCACGAATTTTTCCATTTATGTTATCCATCTGAGACATTTGATATTCAAATTCCTCCTTTGTGTAAGCCCTAACAGCTGCATTGAATGGTTGTGTAACATTCTTTGCATTCTTTCCATAAGTTGATTTCAAATTCTTCAACAAATGGACTGAACATGCACCATGCAACACATTTGGATATATTTTCTCTACTGCTATTTCGATGCTTGGATGCCTATTTGAAACAATACACAAACCTTCTCTCTCACCATATGTTTCCTTAATCATATTCATGAACCATTCCCACGAATCATTATTTTCTGAGTTACCTATCCCGAAGCCAAGTATAAAAATGTTGTTATTAGCATCTTGAGTGCATGCTGTAAATAACGTACCACCACAAGGTCCCTTTAGATGGGTTCCATCAACTACTATCACAGGCCTACAAAACTTCCACCCCTCTATAGATGCTTCCAATGCCATGAACAAATATTTGAATCTGTTGCTTGAATCTATCTCAATTCTTGTACTGGATCCGGGATTTGTTAATTCTAGCATATGGAAGTATGTTGGCAGCCTTTGATATGATTCTCGAGGATCACCTGTCAACAATTCATATGCTCGTTCTCGAGCTCTCCAAGATTTGTCATAGCTCATTGAAACTCCATAGTCATTTAGCATGTCATTCATAATGTCTTTTGGAGTATAGATTGTCTTTGTGGCTGTGTATCTGTGTTTAATGAAGAGGGCTACTGTTGAACTTGAAGCTTGTCGATGATCTCCCATTATGGCATCTAATGTACATGTGTGATCATTCTTTATGTAACGTATCATAAACATACTTGTTTTCCCCACCTTTGAAGCCATGAAAGTCCACTGACAGTTGTTGTCAATGCATTTCAGCACATATTCCTTCGAGTCAGATTTTTTCACCTTGAATTGAAACATGTTACGCATGGCATACTTTGCAATAGACACCTTCAATACTTGTTTATCTTGGAATACCTGATTTTTTGTAAATGCGGCAACATTTGTTTCTGATACTATAATAGATTGTACTTTATCATCCACTTCATTGTCCACCTGTCTAACCTGTTCTATGCACTCATACACTTCAGAAGCAATTTCTTCGATCGATTTTACAGCTTTCGTGATTGAGTTCTCACTTTCAACTGGTTGTAATTGTATCCTGTCATCATGTTGAACATTAACAAAGTGCTCAAGTTGGACATTTTGAGAAGTATCATATGTGATACTTTCTGAAACTGGGGTGGTATCAATTATCAAAGGAAAGCTTCCAATGTCCTGGTTGATTTTCTTCAGCTCCAAGTAGAATGAAACTGAGTTATTATTCACAAATTTCACCAATGGCATTCCTTTTTTGAGTTCATATTGCATTGTAAGAGCTACCTTTGTTGTGTCCAAGTCCAATGCAGAGAATATAATATTTTGAAGTCCACTATATGTGCATCCATGTGGTACTGGTATTCCAACTACTTCATAATCAATGTACTCTTTGTCTTGCACCCATTTACCTCCATGATGTAAGATGACAAGAGTTATGTCCATTCCTTCATAAAATAGTATGTGTTAGAAAATACAAGCAAAAAGCATGTAACATCTAAGATTTAATAATAAAGTATCATAGTTTGATGCTTTCGAACAGAGTATGATACTTGTTTTTTTTTTCTTGTGGAATTAACTCAAAGTTTACGTGAAAATCAACTTTTAATGACAAAGTATCAGAGTTTGATACTTCGGAACAGATTATGATACTTCAGCACGCACCAACATTGGATCATCTATCAAACATATCATCAAACACCTTATCTACTAACATTATACTTGAGAACACACTAATAGTGCAACGACAAATAATTATCCATGACATTGTCTCGTGGAAAAAACTCGATCGAAAATTGATGTGAAAATCAACTTTTAATGACAAAGTATCAGAGTTTGATACTTCGGACCAGACTAAAATACTTCAGCACACACCAATATTGGATCATCTCTCAAACATATCATCAAACACCTTAATAGTGCTACAACAAATAATTCTCCATGTCATTGTCTTGTGGCAAAAACTCGATCAAAAGTTTACGTGAAAATCAACTTTTAATGACAAAGTATCAGAGTTTGATACTTCTGACTAGACTATGATACTTCAGCACACACCAATATTGGATCATCTCTCAAACATATCATCAAACACCTTATGTACAAACATGATACTTCACAACACTCTAACAGTTGCAAAAAAAATAATTCTCCATGTTATTGTATTGTGACAAAAACTCGTTTGAAAGTTTATGTGCAATTCAACTATTAACGACAAAGTATCAGAGTGCGATACTTCGGAACAGACTATGATACTTCAGCACATATCAATATTGGATAATCCCTCAAACACATCATCAAACACCCTATCTACAAACATGATACCTCACAACACTCTAACAGTGTTATAATAAATAATTGTCCATGTCACTGTCTTTGTGGAAAAAACTCGATTGAAAGTTTATGTTTATATGCAAGTCAACTTTTAATGACAAAGTATCAGAGTATGATACTTCAGCATGCACCAACATTAGACCATCTATCAAACATATCATCACACACCTTATCTACAAACATGATACTTCACAACACTCTAACAGTGCCAAAACAAATAATTATTCATGCTATTGTATAGTGGAAAAAACTCGTTGGAAAGTTTATGTGCAAATCAACTTTTAATGACAAAGTATCAGAGTTTGATAATCCGAAACAGACTATGATACTTCAGCACACACCAACATTGGATCATCTATCAAACACATCATCAAACACTCTATCTACAAACATGATACTTCACAACACTCTAATAATGTCATAACAAATAAATCTCCATGTTATTGTCTTGTGGCAAAAACTCAATTGAAAGTTTATATGCAAATCAACTTTTAAGGATAAAGTATCAGTGTTTGATACTTCAGAACATACTGTGATACTTCAGCACACATCAACAATGGATTATCTATCAAACACATCATCAAACACCCTATCTACAAACATGATACTTCACAACACTCTAACAGTGACATAACAAATAATTCTGCATGTTATTGTCTTGTGGCAAAAACTCAATTGAAAGTTTATATGCAAATCAACTTTTAAGGATAAAGTATCAGTGTTTGATACTTCAGAACATACTGTGATACTTCAGCACACATCAACAATGGATTATCTATCAAACACATCATCAAACACCCTATCTACAAACATGATACTTCACAACACTCTAACAGTGACATAACAAATAATTCTGCATGTCATTGTCTTGTGGCAAAACACTCGTTTGAAAATTTATGTGCAAATCAACTTTTAATGACAAAGTATCAGAGTTTGATACTTCGAAGCAGAATTTGATACTTCAGCACACAACAACATTGAATCATCTCTCAAACATATTATCAAACACCTTATCTACAAACATAATTTGCACATCAACATTATGTCAATTTTGATATCTAAGTATCACAAACAATTAAAATCACGAAAAAACATAAGAGATGAAGCATTATCATTGAACGCAATCCAACATTATTAATGTAATTAAAATTTTCGTAATTAGAGTGACAAAAAAATCACAGATTAAAAATTGAAAATAGTGAGAATTAATGTTAGCTGAAAATACCTTCATTCCTGTAGATAATTGAATTGTTGAATTGATAGATATACGTGAATCTACTCTTTTTCTGGTGTTGAATTTCGAAGGAGATCAAGACGTTGAGATGCGAAGGAGATGAGTTCGTCGACTTCACCGCTAAGATCATTCCTATCTGCCTGGGCTTTATTGTTCTGTCTGTGGGCTTTTAATTGTAAAGGGAAAATGGGTAATATGTTTAGACGGAAGTTTTTTTAAGTTATTCAAATTTTATTGTAAGTATTTTTCAAGTTTTACAAATGGTAAGTAAATTTCAGATTGATATGAAATTGTAGTGTATTTATGTGAAGACCCCTTAAAATAATGGTTATTCGAAGAAAGAAAGTGTGCTAATTGGTAAAAATAAAATTTTGGGCCTAATTAGTTCGATGAAGCCTGTTTTGCGAACTGAAAGGCCCAATGATGCCAATCTTTTGAAGGATCTTGTATTTGACTTTGCTCCAAGAAAATATCCTGGAAAAATTGACACAAATAGCAGACAATGGGGGATAGAAAAGGATTTGTACTCTTATTTACTTTCACTCAAGGTTGCGGTTTAAGGTGAACACAAGCACCTAAGTGTAAGAGAAAAAATAAAATTTAATGTCAAACTATAAGCCAAAAAAAATAAAAAATAATTGATGGATTCAACACGAGCAGCCAAACGCCCGTCGACTGCCCTCGCAAGGGCTTGATCCTTCCACGATTGACATACGACACGAACACAGACGTGATTTTTCAAAAGTTAGGACATGACATTTTATAACACACAAATTATTATTTTAAATTTATTATTAATTTAGTCTAATATACATACAACACATTGTATATTTATTGCATCAAAATGAAAATATTAGATAAAAACAAAATTGTAAGTTAGATTTATCATTTTTTTAATTGTCGGCATTTCTCCCCTCTTTTAATTTTGATGCGTAAAGTGTATCTCTGACATGTGTTCGACACATGGACACCAACACGGTAGCTCTAGCAGAGTGTCTGTGCAAACTAGCTTTTACTTTTCACTCATCACCTTAGACTTCTCTATCGATCATATGTCATCAATTTTTATCTTTGGGGAAGGGGATTTGGATCGTGTCAGACACCAACACACTGACTCAAATAGAATGTCTATGCAACCTAAATTTTACTTTTTACGCTACCCTAGACTTCTCTATAAATCAGATTTCATTAATTTTTATGCTAGAATGTTTGTTCAACCTAGCTTTTACTTTTGAGGAAATTACACACACACAAACACACACATGCTTTTGAACTACAAAATTCAAAAATCAAATTTAAAAGTTATTTGTACAAAAATCAGGTCTTCTATTCCCACAACACGCAACTTTTAAATCCTAATAATTTTCATCCATCATATCCCTCTCTTCTCTCACAACCACCACTCTGACGCCGTCTCCAACAGCCATCGCGGGATCTCCGCCATGACTTCCCCTTCGCCGGAACTCCGCAGTGAAAACCACGGCTTCCATGGAAGCAGCGTCATTGCTGTTGTTTAGACATTGCTTCGATCTTGCAACAGCGGCGAAGAAGCTGCTTCCATCTCCTCCTTTCTTTTATTTTCTTTTTCTTTTGGTTGAGTGATGGTGGCATGGTGGTTGGCAGTGGTGCTCAATGATGGTGAGGTGTGGCAGTGACGATGAGGTGGTGGATCTGGTGATGGTGGTACTGGCCATAGTGATGGTGGTGAGCGATTTGGGGTGGTGCGGTACGGTGCCCATTTTAAAACCCTCTTTCGAACGGTGAATTAAAACCTTTTTCTATAAGGAATTTGACTATATTTCTGTGACAAATCCAAACCTATAGAAAAACATTATCGATTTATGAACACTTTTTGGGATTACACAAAGTATAGGGGTATATTTCTATCTCCTATCAAACCTTGTGGGAAATTAACTCAAGTCCAATAATTTCCTACTCTTTCGAACATAGAAAATTATCATAAACATCAAATAATCATGCATCCACAATTATAGATGAAAATAAATACACAATCAATTGCTGAAATCCATAAAAAGCTTAAATTAAATACTAAATCAAAACATTGAATCCAGTAAACAAAGTATCATCACAATTCTAACAATTAAAAGTCTAGCCTAGATACATGATAGAAAATAAATAATAAGAAAAGTAAATGGATGTCACCCCATTCATCTTCTTGAAATTATATTTTCAATCTTGATTTTGGCGTTGGTTGGATACCCTAGCAATTGGACAGCGTTTTGGCATGAATTGTGATGATTGGGAATCCCCAAAAACCTACCTAAGGTCTGGTATTTATAGATATGCTCGAAGTCTAGGTTAAAGAGATGCAAATTCTGTTGAAATCCGTGCAAAAAGCCCATCAGTTGGCCTAGTCGGACAACCATGGACAACATGGTACAAATTGGCTCGATAGCACGGTTATAACAATTTCGACTCTGTTCCTTTTTTATGCGGTCATTCAAGAGCATGAATTTTATACCATGCGATCGCATGATTATAAATTTTCCATGCAATTTTCTTTTTTCATTTCTACAATTTGGTCCTCAAACCTTCATTGCACCTCAGTCCATCAACTTCCAATTGATACAATTGAGTCCCCAAACTTTTGATTTCTCACAATTTGATTCTTTCTTTCACTTTGCTTCCAATTTGCCATTTGATTGACTTCATCAACTCTTGATTTTCATACTTTGACATTTTTATCGTCCAATATGCTTGTTTTTGCTCCAATTCACTTACTTTCTCGATTTTGGAATTATTTCTGAAATATAAACAGATAATAACAAAATAAATAGCAAATATTCTTAAACAAAGTGTATAAAATACACTTATCAACATCACCAAACTAGAACTATTGTTCGTCCTCGAACAAAAAATAAAACTAAACTATAAAAATAAAAATGCAAATAAAAAAAATGTTTTTGTTTTGTCAACTTATTTACCACACGCTTCAAAAATCCAAATTGACAATTTACTTTAGAAAAGAAATATGAACAACATAAAATATTTTCATCCCTCCGATGCTCGACTTCATTGTGTGTGTGTGAATAACCAAAAATTGAATGCAAACTCATGTAAAAATATACTTGATACTGTGTGACTAGTCATGGAGAATTAAGCCCGAATCCCATGTGGTCAACACTGATTTGATTTTCCTTATACTCTCATGGATGATCACAACCTTACTGCTTTTCTCTCATGGATGATCACAACATTCATTGTGTGTGGTTTCTAAACATGTATAAATTGCATTTTTAATTCGCCCGTTGCCCAATTTTCTAACTAAAGCACAAAAGTCAGTTCAAATTATGTCATAAGCATCTAATAAATCAACAAATTTTTTTCAAATTTTCCACTTTTTATGATTTTTTCAATTTTGTTTTAAAAATAATTTTTCTATCCCAAAATCGAATGAATGTTGAAATAAATGTACATGAATGAGATTGCCACCCCAAAACTAGAACTATGCATTGTCTTAAATGTATTTCAAAGCAAATAAATAAAATAAACACCAAATAACAAAGAGGGTTTACGTGCTTCCTAGGTTTGGAGAAACGGTGTTCTCATTTGAAGCTTGGAATATTTGATTGGATGAAATGAACATTTTCTAGCTTCTCCATAGTTGGTTTGAAGTGTCCTATGATGAAATGTTACTTGCAAATAATGAATAATTGTCATTAGAAGCATAAATATTGCATAAGAACTAAAGCAATTCAACTAAACACCCCAAAACTAGGATTGTAATGATAAATATCAAAACAAAAAGAAAGCACGTAAATCCTAAAATTGCTAAATCATGCAAAATAAGAGCATTAAAATATTCAATGCAAATAAATGTCAAAATGTGAATTCTAAGCATGCTAGTGATCCTAAAATGCAATGTAAATTATCTAAACAACTAAAAATGCAATGAAACCTAAAAGTGCTAGAATATGCAAAATTGAATACTAGAATGACTTAAAATGCATAACAACTCAATGCATGCATTCTAAACATACCAGTGCTCCTAAAGTGCAATGTCAAGCAACTAAACAATTATAAATAAGTCAAACAAAAAAAATAAAACAACTAAAGAAAATTGATATTGAAAAGTTGGGCTGCCTCCCAACAAGCGCTTCATTTATATTCTAGAGCTAGACTTTTTGGCAAACTTTCTCAATGTGGCATGAAACATGATGTTGAGGCCCTATCATTTGTCTTGACCCCATAATTAGCTCGTTCCCACAGATGAAGATGCTGTGTCACTTCAATTTTTGAACAGTTTTCAAGTAGTGGATTTTGATTCACTAGTTGAACCATGTCAAATGTTACTTTCCCATCTTCCACTCGAAGCATGACCTCCCCCTTTTTCACATCAACCAAAGCTCTAGCAGTAACCAGAAATGGTCGACCTAAAATCAGTGGCACCTTACTATCTTCCTCCATGTCTAGAATCATGAAGTCAGCAGGGAATATGAATTTGTCCACTTTAACCAGCACGTCCTTAATGACTCCATATGGGTATCGAATGGAGCGTTCAGCTAGCTGCAAGATGATCGAGCTTGGTTTTGGATCCCCTAATACTAGCTTCATGTAGACTGAAAGAGACATCTAATTTATGCTTGCACCAAGGTCCCATAAAACTTTGTTAAATTTTAAGTCACCAATGATGCAAGGAATTGAAAAACTCCTCGGATCTCTCAGCTTGGGTGGCAGCTTCTGTTGCAAGATAGCCCTGCATTCTTCATTCAGGGATACCTCCTCAAGTTCCTAAGTTTTCTCTTACTTGACATCATCTTTTTCAGGAACTTGGTATAGATAGGGATTTGGGTAATGGCTTCTAAGAAATGAATGTTAATGTGCAGCTTTTTGAGCACGTTGAGAAATTTATTGAACTGCTGATCCTCCTTAGGCTTTTGTAATCTTTGTGGGAATGGAATAGGGGACTCATGAGGCTTAATTGTTAATTTCACATCTTGCCCCTCTTTCTTCTCATCAAACTGCTTTTCAGGTGCCTCAACATATTCTCCCTTCTCTTCATCTGGTTTTTGAACATGAACTTCAGGAAATTTCACCCAACTGCGTGTGATAATTGCATTTACTCCTTGTTTCCCTGTCCAACCCTTCAATCTTTGGGAAAAAGGAGTGAAAGGTTTATAAACTCTGTCACGTGGAGCAAAAGTGATCCTCCATGGCACAAAATCTATCGCTTTTTCAACAGTTTTGATTGCCATCACTTGCTCCTTAGGATTAACCTCAGTGTTACCAGGCAGTATACCTGGGGCTCTGTTTGCTAAAGTCTGAGCTATCTGACCAACTTGGGTTTCCAGGTTTTTGATTGAAGCCTGATGATTTCGCAATGTAGTTTCAGTCATCCTCATGAATTTGTCAGCCTTGGTCATGAACTGAACAGTTTTAGCCATGAACTGATTAGTTTGGCTCATGTACTACTCAGTCCTCTCCACAAATTTTATGACCATCTCCTCTAGTTGGGGTTTCTTCTCCAGTGCCTGCTGTGGAGGGGCTTGCTGGCCTGTTCCATTTTGATTATCCCTCCATGAGAAATTAGGGTGATTTCGCCAACCAGGATTGTAAGTATTGGAATATGGATTATTTTGGCGGTATCCCCCATGCACAAAATTTACTTGTTCAGCTCGATTAGCCAGAATTGGACAATCTGATGTATTGTGATTAGCCCCCACATTCCTCGCATCCAGTTACTGCACTCTTCACTGAATGGTTGTTTTGTATGAAATTCATTAAAGAGTCTATTTTAGCAGACAATGCTGAAACATCATCCACTGCATAAACTCCTGCTGGTTTCTTTTGGATTGTTCTCTCATATGCCCACATTGCATTGGTATTGGCTATTCTCTCAAATAGTTCAAGTGTTCTATCAAGAGTTTGGGTAGTTATTGATCCATTGGATGACGAATCAACAAGACTCTTGAATTGAAGCAGCAAACCAATGTAAAAGTACTTCTAAGCATGCTTTTAAACCTGTTCCATGCATCATCAAATGACTCAGACTCTTGTTGTTGAAAAATTGTTATCTCATGTCTGAGTTTAGCGACTTTGGCTGGGGGCATGAATTCGCTGCAAATTTTTTGGGCCAAGTCATTCCAAGTTGTTATACTTCCAGGAGGACAGGAGTCTAACCAATTTATTGCTCTATCTCGTAAAGTGTATGGAAACAACCTAAGTCTTATGGCGTCATCTGAAATACCCCGATATTTAAAATGCTCACACATGTCTAAAAATTTAGACACATGTGCATGTGGATTTTCATCGGGTTTGCTTTAGAATTGATGTCCATTTTGAAACATGTTTATCACATTGGCCTTTAATTGGAAGTTTGCAAACCAAAAGGTGGATAAACTATGCTTGATTGGTTGGTTTTGGACAATTTACGGAACCATGAAATCTCCTACAAGTCTATTCCCCTCATCTTCTAGTTCAGCACCAGGTAAAGCCATATTGTTTGCCATTTTTTCCTCTTTTTGAATTTTTTGTTTATCTAGTTTTTTGGCTTCTCTTAACCTACGGTGTAAAGTACGTTCTATTTCCGGGTCAACTTCGAAAAGATTCCCGTTTTTTGACCGTAACATACACAACTAAAAGAAAAACAATGGAACTAGTGATTAAACTAAAACTAGAATTTAAAATCCTAGAGTAAAATAAAGACAAAAATAAAAATAAAGAAAAAATGGTAAAAAGTCTGAATTAGAGAAAATAATCTAAAAATAAATTTAAACTACAATTCCGACAACGACGCCAAAAACTTGTTCGCTCAACCGCAAGTGCACGGGTGGTACAAGTAATAAAGTGGACGTGTTTCCAAGTATCGATCTCACAGAGATTGTTGCAAATTGTATTTTAGATTACGAATCCTTAACCGTAATTAGGAAATTTACTTGAAGATTTTTTTAAAAAAAAAAATAATAAATTAAACTAAGAATTAAACTAAAGAGCGAGAAAATTTGATTTTAATAAATGTATGAAATAAACATGTTAGAATTATGAATTCACATTGTTCCATCATCCATATTTTGAATTAAACATTTAACGATAAATTATGGAAAATTGAAAATCTATGTTCCTTATGTTTTTTAAAACTCTCTTTCGAACGGTGAATTAAAACATTTTTTCTGTATGGAATTTGACTATATTTCTATGAAAAATCCAAACCTATAGAAAAACATTATCGATTTATGAACCCTTTTTGGGATTACACAAAGTATAGGGTATATTTCTATCCTCTATCAAACCTTGTGGTAATTAACTCAAGTCCAATAATTTCATACTCTTTCGAACATAGAAAATTATCACAAACATCAAATAATCATGCGTCCATAATTATAGATGAAAATAAATACACAATCAATTTCTCAAACCCACAAAAAGCTTAAATTAAATACTAAATCGAAACATGGAATCTGGTAAACAAAGTATCATCACAATTCTAATAATTAAAAACCTAGACTAGATACATGATAGAAAATAAATAGAAAGAAAACTAAATGAATGTCACCCCGTTCATCTTCTTGGAATTATATCTTCAATCTTATTTTGGCGTGGGTTGGATCCCCTAGCAATTGGACAGCATTTTGACATGAATTGTGATGATTGGGAACCCCCAAAAACGTGCATAAGGTCTGGTATTTATAGATATTATCGAAGTCTAGGTTAAAGAGATGAAAATTCTGTTGAAATTCGCGCAAAAAGTCCTTCAGTTGGCCCAGCCGGACAACCATGCGACCGCACGGTACAACTTGGCGCGACAGGACGGTTATAACAATTTTGACTCTGTTCCTTTTTTATACGGTCATGCGACCGCATGGATTTTATAACATGCGACCGCATGGTTATAAATTTGCCATGCAATTTTCTTTTTTCATTTGCTACAATTTGGTCCTCAAACCTTGATTGCATCTCAGTCCATCAACTTCCAATTGATACAATTGAGTCCCCAAACTTTTGATTTCTCCCAATTTGATTCTTTCTTTCACTTTGCTTTTAATTTGCCCTTCGATTGACTTCATCAACTCTTGATTTTCATACTTTGAAATTTTTATCATCCAATATGCTTGTTTTTGCTCCAATTTCTTTACTTTCTCGATTTTGGGATTATTTCTGAAAAATAAACAGATAATAACAAAATAAATAGCAAATATTCTTAAACAAATATATAAAATCCTACTTTTAGGATAGAAATAAGTGTATAAAATACACTTATCAGTTATGGTGCAAGTGATTGAAGATACCGGTAATGGGTGGCTGTGGTGATGAGGTGATTATGGACTGGGTGTGGTGGTAGTAGTTGGGGTGCCGTAGGGTGGTGGTGATGGATGTGATGGTGAAGGAGTGGGGATAGGGTAGGGTGATTCTTGTGTTCGTGATGGTTTTTGTGGTGACAGGTGTGGTGGTGGAAGTTGTGGCGATACTGTTGGTTGGTGGGGGAGGTTAGGTGTGGTGGTGGTGGTGTTTGCTCTGGTAAGTAATGGTGTTGGCAGTAGTGATTGGTGGTGGCGGTGGTCAATTAGGCGGTGTTGGCGATCAATGGTGGTTCTGATGATGATGTGTGACCAATGTTACGTAATTTGTGACTAGTAAATAGTATGTGACCTAAAAAATTTGATAATTTGTGATCTTTAATTGAATTATTGTGACCTAATAATTTGATAATTGTGACCCAAAAATAAGTTGTGACCAATTAATTGTTGTAGCCTTAATTTGTTAAAATTTGTGGTTTGTGACCAAGAAATAGATTGTGACCAACTAAATCGATAATTTGTGACCATAAAATGAGTCAACCAAATAATTTTATAAATTGTGACACATAAAATTTATGATATGTGACAAAAAAAAAATAAGTGATTTGTGAAAACTGTAACCTAAAAAATTCTTGATTTATATTCGAGAAAAAACTGTGATCAATAAAATTTGTGATTTTTGATCAATAAAGAAATTGTGACTTATAATTTGTTAAGTTGTGACCAATTGACTCGAAATTTGCAACAGAAAAAATTGTGACCTACGAAATTCGAAATTTGTAACCGAGAAATAAATTGTGACTGTGACCATAAATTTATGACCTGATTTATGACTTGTGGCCTAAAAATTGTGACTTACGACCATAATAACTTGTGACCTAAAAAATTGTGACTTGTGACCATAAACAATAAAATATATAATTAATTATGACCTGATTTTTGAAATAAAACCTTAAGTTTCTTAATTTCGAAAATGTGTACTTTAAAAATCTTAGTTATGTATTCTTCCCTTTAATTTTTACCCCACCCTAGACTTCTCTATAAATTTGATTTCATTAATTTTTATCTTTGGGAAAGGGGATTGGGGGTTGTGTCAAACATCGACACGTTGGTTCCAGTAGAGTATCATAAAACTTGATTTTGCTTTGCACTCATCACCCTAGACTTCTCTATAGGTCGAATGTCATTAGTTTTATCTTTGGGGAAGGGAATTGGGGGTTCGAACATACATCTTGAGTTATAAATGGACCGTGACAATTTTTTATTGAATAATTATTTTTTTCTTTTTTTTTTTTGAAAAGTTAGCAATTCAATTGATCAAAGATTTTTGATCACCATTTTTTACTTCTAAAAAAATTATTAATAAAATATTGTCACATCGCTATTTATAAACGATATTTATAAACAACCGATTGTAAATAATTCACCAAGTATAGGCTAACATGTCATCACCCTTAAAATTTTATCTATTATAACATAAAATTTTGCCCACGTATCAAATGTGCCCCCTTTGCACTACTTTCCTATATACATGTGGACAAATCCTATCCCAACTATCTCCAAGTCCCTCTTAGGTTTAGTTAAAAATTTATATGAAAAAATGTAAATTAAAAACAATAATTAATTTTAACTATACGGTTCACGAAATACACAATTTTTCAACAACACATTTCATTAACTTGTATCAAAATCTACTAATTTTTAACAAAAACAAAGAGGGGTAAATGCTCTTGAATATGTGAACCAAAACTTCATTGAAGTTGCACCTCTTGTATTGCAACATGAAGTTGTCATTGGCAGCACAGTAATTAACTCTCCACCCATCACCCACCAAAAACCAAATATACTCAATATGTTGGTTAATTGTCTTAAATTGTCAAAAGTTGGAGGACTTAAATTTTAATTGGAGAAAAATGTTTTGTAATTGTTATAAATATCGGATAAAGAGATTCAGAATGGAATTGAAATCCTAATTAAAAGAGAATTATGACATTGACTTCTACAAACTGATCGTATGTCCGGTGGAATTGAAGGGGCAATTATGTTCGAAGTGCTTTACTGTATTGATATGTGTCCTAGTGGGAATAAAAGCTAAGGTAACATCTATTAGTCAGAAAAACAATTGGTCAATCAAAGAAGTCTCGATGCTGAATTGACTCCTGCCATGACAACTTTGTGAGAAATATACGAAATATATTTTTATTGATACGAGTATTATTCCCTTTGTTTAAAACACATTAAATAGAGAGTTTTGTGAGGAAAATTGTAATCTAACATTTTGATTTTTCTTGATTTCTTTGTGGGTTGTACAAAGAAGTAGAAATTGATAGATATGATAAAGTTTGATTTTTTCTTACAATACTTGGGAGTTTGTGAGTGCAAAGTCTATTTAATTGTAACAATTTATTATATAGTAAAAAATATTTGATGATCCGTAAATTTTGCGTTGTTTTAATTTTGTTGCTCAATTATTTCTTGAATATCAAAATATCTTGTGGGTTAAAGAAGAGGAATCTGCGTTTGATTCCCAACAAGTGGTATCAGAGCATCGTGTAGCGACCAAGAATTTTCACGTGTTAAATAATTATTTTTAAAAATTATGAAAACGTGCCGCTGCGATCTCACCCATTTTTAATTTAAAGTTGCAACGTATTCGTCTAGCCAAGTCGAGAAATATCAAGTCCATTCGATTTAAATAAATTCCGAGTTTCTAAAATTATTTATTTATTTTATTATTTCAAAATCGTTTTAAATTTTCAAAATTTTATTAAGCTCATTTTATCATATTCATTTTTCGATCCAGTTGAATTCGAATATTATTTTTCGCGAATTTCGTGTATTGCTTGTCTAGGTTTCCATAACATCCTACATCAACCTATACTACCACCAACTTCCACCAATCACATCAATCCCATACTTATCAAACTCTCATATACACTACATAGACAACTCCTCAGCAACTCAGCTTCTCTCCCTCTCTCTCTCTCTGTGCAAACCACAACACGATTCAACATCTCTATTCTTCAGCTCCACAACTCTGATTCCCTGCAACCAAGCTTCAAGGTAAGAATTTTTCCCCAACACTCAGCCAGCCACGGTTCCAACTCAATAATACCACCAATTTCAACAGCACAACCGAATCACCATCCAACCTGCAATGACCACCTCCTTCATCATCTTTACCCACGAAATCAATGCATCATCACCACAACCAAACCACTACCCATTTCCACCATGTTACCACAAAACGCAACAACCACCACCAAATCGAATCATGAACATCATCACCATCATCACCCCTGCCCATTTTCGTCCACTACACGATCCAAACCCAAAACATCCCATCGCCTGAGAGTTCCAACACGTCACCACTGCCACCTCCTTCATCATCATCATCATCATCATCATCATCATCATCATCATCATCCCCCTTCACCCCCTCAACAGTCGGTCAACCCAACTACCAAGAACCACCATCAACCACCTGCAGCACCACCAAAATCGCGGTCAACCCAACTCGAATCTCAACCAAAAATCAAACCCAAAAACCAAGAACTAAGTTAAACCCAAGCACTTACCTCAACCACCGCTTTTACCGCCGGAAAATCGAAGCCAAGTTCGTACTTTGAGCCTCAGTTGTACCTCGGTTTCGAACCAATCTCACACCAAACTCCCTCGAATTTGAACCTTTCCCTTGTCTGCCGCTCACAGCACCCTGCACCGGTGTTTTTGCCGGCGAAACCGCCGGCTGAGGACCGGTGGCGCGAGGAGGCGATTTTTGGTCGCCCTCCCCTCTCTCTTTCTCTGATTCATAATGGGAAGGAGAGAGAGAAATTTTGATTTTAATATTTTGATTTTCTGAAATTGCAGCTTAGTCCCTCAAGTTTTTAAAGTTCTGTATTTCAGTCCTTATAGTTTTAAACTTATCATTTCAGCCCCTTAAGTTTTTAAATGACTTTAATCAGTCCCTTCATTTTAAAAATCAATTATTTCAAGCCCTACAATTTAATATCCATTTTGAGCTTCAACCCAAGTTTTGAAAATTTACATTTTAGTACCTCAAGTTTAAAAGTATTCATTTTAGTCTCCCAACTTTCAAATCATCAATTTCAGTCCCCAAACTGTAAGTTATCATTTTTAAACTATAAATTTCAAAAGACTAATTTAACTTATTTTTCTAATTGGCTAGACGAGGAGTACGGAGATTTAAAGGATTGAAGTCATTTTTCGCTCGATTTTGCACTCGTTGAACTTAAGGTAGACTCGCCCCTATTAATTGATTTAAATTATGATTGCATGTGAATGTATATGTTATGTGATTTATGTGAAAGTTATTTTCATGAAATGAGACAAGAATATATTTCTTCGGAAATATTTATGTTGTTATGCTTGTCATAACTTATATGCTTTTATACATGAGAAAGAAAAAAGATAATATCTTGCAAAATAAATGATAATGTTATACATAACTTATGTGCCTTATGTGTACGAGAAGAAAGAGCAACCAATACCCTATGATTTTAAAGAACCTATGATTTTTCAAAGAGAAGCCATGTGCTTTAATGCACGAGAAGAGCAACCCATACCCTATGATTTCTAAAGAGCATGCATTTATGTGTTCAATTATAATGTAGATTAATTAATTGGCGATGAGTCTACTGAGTATTTCTATGAAATGCTCATTCATATTCTAACAATATTTGCAGATTTCGGAGAGGGTGGCAGGTGATGGATGATTATGGTAATAGTCGTTAAATAATTGAGAATCTTATTTTGATGATCCATATTTTTAAACTTTGGTTATTTTTGAGATTTCCAATTATTTGAGAAATTATGGCATTGCCAAATGTTTTGTATTATTAATGGCTCGATTCGTTATTTTGAATTGTTTCATAAATGTTTTCGAGTTTTATTGACCATTGCAGTTTATTTAATGTTGCCAAAAAATGAATTTCAGTTTTTTCTTTCGCTAAAATATTATTTTTAAAGTTTAGACCAGAAAATGACGTGGTGAACCGAGTATTTAGAACTTGGGGCGCTACACATCGGGTGGCTCAAAGTTTTTTTTATAGTGAAAGAAAATATGTCTGTCAAGTACGACGTGGAGAAATTTGATGGGATGGTTAATTTTGACTTGTGGCAAGTGCAAGTCTAGGATGTATTGATTTAGGAAGGATTGCAAAAAGCTTTGAAGGAAAAACCAACCATAGGTCTGATCAGAAGGGGATTATTTACTTTCTTTTTTTTCATAAAGGACTACAATTTGTGTATGTATATACAGTAGTGAATCGAATAAGGGAGCTATTCTAGGCTAAGAATTTGGTTGACCCACCCAATGAAGGTAATTCCATTCGGCTAATTACCAATTCCCACAATCTCTCCAATTTAATATATTTGACAGCTCACACCAATACTCCCCCTAAAATTGGTGCATAAATATCACAAATGCCCAAATTTTCAAGTGAGTTGTGGAAAATCTTGCTAGAGACGGCCTTCGTAAGTATATTCGCTAGTTGGTCTTCAGATTTGACAAATGGGAACTGAACTACCTTGGACTCAAGATTATGTTTAATGAAATGTCGATCCACTTCAATATGTTTTGTCCTGTCATGCTGGACTGGATTATGAGAAATTGTAATGGCTGACTTATTGTCACAGAATAAGTTCATTTCGTCATTAGGTGCAACGCCAATCTCAGTCAATAATCTCTTAAGCCAAAGAAGTTCACAAAGTCCTTTGGTCATGCTTCTAAACTCAGCTTCAACGCTTGATAAAGCCACCACTTTCTGTTTGTTGCTTCTCCACATGACAAGATCTCCTCGTACAAATGTAAAGTAGACTGATGTAGACTTCCTGTCAAAAATGGTCCCAGCCCAATTTGCATTGGTGTAGCTGATAAGTGTATTTTATACACTTATTTCTATCCTAAAAGTATGATTTTATATGTTTGTTTTATAATATTTGCTATTTATTTTGTGTTATTTGTTTATATTTCAGAAATAATTTCAAAGTCGAGAAAATAATGGAATTGGAGCAAAAACAAGAAAATTGAATGATAAAAGAGCCAAAGTATGCAAATCAAGAATGGATGAAGTAGATCAAGGGCTAAATTAAAAGAAAAGTCAAAGAAAGAACCAAATTGGTAGATTTCAGAAGTTCAAGGACCAAATTGCAAATATTCAATAGTTGATTCGGATCAAGATAAGATACTTGAGGACTTTTAGGAGTCAATTGGATGCAATTAGATGCCAAAAAGGAATGAAAAATGGTAAGAATATTACCATAAATTCATTCCAATCAAACAAGATTTCTGGTAGATTTTTAGTCATATTTGAAAGCTAATTTCGGGGCAGTAAACGTTTGAATTTAGAAAATCATATTTCAGGAAGAATTGTATTCCTTTAAGTTATATTTCTAATGGACTTTGAATCACCTCAATTGGATAAGGAAATAGAAAGATATGATGAAAATACTAAATGATGTGCAATAAAAGGATGATGACCAAATTGCTGAAATCTAAAGAAGAAAATTGTTGCTGCCGATATAACCGTGCGGCCGCACGGCTGAAAAAGTGTGCGGTCGCATGGAAAAAAAAAATCAGCGACTGAAGGTTGGATTTTCGAGGCTGCGATCGCGCACTTTTGAACCGTGCGGTCGCACGGTAGTCCCGACTGGGCCTCAGCTGGGCTTTTTACGCGGAATTCAGCAGTTTTCTCCTCAATTAACCTAATTTTCGGGGAAATCTATAAATACATGGCTTGGGGCACGAAATTAAGGGTTCCCAATGTTCCCAACTTGCTAAATTCATGCCAAAACGCTGTCGAAGTGCCGAGGGATCCAAACCACGCCAAGATCAAGATTGAAGATATAATTGCAAGGAGATGAATTGGGTTACATCTTTTCATATCTCTTGTTATTTATTTTCTATTATGTTTCTTAGCTAGGTTAATTGTGTTGGAATTGTGATGAAGTTTTGATTTCTTGACTCCATATTTTAATCTATTATTTAATTTATACAATTCATGATTTTGAGCAATTGAATTATGTTTTTTCTATCATGCAATTACTTGATCACTAGTTGTATGATTTTAGGTTGTGATTTCTTAAGTTCGAAAGATTAGGATTTCATTAGACTTGTTTCGATTGCCACAAAGTCCGATAGGAGATAGAAATATATCCATATGCTTTGTGTTATCTGATATAATATTCATAGTTCTTTTAATGCTTTCTTGCACATTCGTATTCAACATAGAAATATAGTTGGGTTGTGTGTAGGAATAGACGTTAGTGCTTATCCGAAAGGAAGTTTTAACAACATTAGGAATATGGGTTTTCAAAACCCGTGAATTGTATTTAAATAATTGGTTAAGATATGGATGATAGAGTCAAAATGGATTCATAATTCTAACGCATTTATTTTCATTCGTTTAAAACCAAATTTGTCAATTTTTTAGTTTAATCTTTATTTTAGTTTTCAAAATCAAAATTCTCAAATCAAAACAAATCTCTAGTTCTGGTTAAGGTAGTAATCTAAAATACAATTTAAAACAATCTCTGTGGGATCGATATTCGGACTTAAAATCCACTTTATTACTTGCGCGACCCATGCACTTGCGGATCGTCATCAGTAGCCATTGACATTGAGATGATTATTCTTAGTGAACATAAGTCCTTTACCTGGAGTAGATTTCAAATACAGGAGAATTTGAATTACCACATCCATATGTTCTTCACTTGGTGAGTGCATAAATAAATTAGCTTGCCGACTAATCTTTGATATCTCTCCTTATTAGTTGGTACATGATCTGGGTATGTTCCAAGCTTATGATTCTGAATAATTGGAGTATTGAATGGCTTACAATCAAGTAAACCTACTTCAGGTAATAAGTCTAAAACATATTTGCTTAGGGAAAGAAATATACCTTTACTTGATCATGCTACTTCGATCCCTAAGAAATATTTAAGACCCCCAATATTCTTCATTTCAAACTCAGTTGCTAAATTTTCTTGAAGCCTGTTGATCTCTTCAGTGTCATCTCCCGTAATGATCATGTCATCCAAATAGATTATTAGAGATATTACCTTTCCGTGTTGATGCTTCAAGAATGAGGTGTGATCTGAGTTACCTTGTTGAAAACCATACTTCTTCATAGCCAAGCTAAAAAGACCAAACCATGGACAGGTTGATTGTTTTAGTCCATATAGCGAGCGTTGCAATTTACATACAATCCATGCTTTTGAAGAAACACTGTATCCTGGTGGAATATCCATATAAACCTCTTGTTCAAGATCTCCATGAAGGAAGGTGTTCGTTACGTCAAACTGGTGCAGCGACCAATCTAAATTTGTTGCAAGTGACAATAGGACCCTAACAGTATTTAGTTTTGCCATTGGAGAAAAGGTTTTCTTATAGTCTGTGTCATATGTCCGTGTGTATCCCTTCGCCACCAGTCTTACCTTGTATCTTTCAATGGATCCATCAACCTTATGTTTGATGGAGAAAACCATTTGCATCCTAATGTTTTCTTTCCTTTCGGAAATGGAACAAGGCTCCATGTTTCATTTTCTGTAGTGCCTCCATTTCTCCTTTTATTGCTTGAACCCACTTCGAATCTTCTAGGGCCTGTTGTACTCCGTTGGGAATATGACATGAAGACAAATTGTATAGAAACACTTCAAGAGGTTCTGCTAATCTACATAGTTTGCAATAGGATATTTAGATCTTCTTTCTTTTACATTTGGTGAATATCGATTTAGGGGCTTTCCACGGTTATGTTTGAAAGGTAAGTTTTAACCAACAGAGATATCTGAACTATCAACATAAGAGGGTGTAGTGGGAGAGCTTACCTCGAGAATATTCTCAAGAGAAGGGTCGTTGGGTACTAAAGAGGGCGAGGGTATTATAGTTTTAGCCTCAGCTTCTTGTTTAGTGTGGTCACTCATCCTACTTCCTGACTCGGCTTCTTGCTCAGCATTAATCATTTCTTCATCATTTTCAGTCACTGGACTTTCAGGGTGTCTTTTAAGATGTCCAACTTCAACTCGTTCTAGGGTGAAAGTGTTTTCAAATACCTCACAATTCCACCAATTTTGCTCTTCATGTCTTATCTCCCCCTGAAGAGAAGAATTGGTTGCTAGTGAAGAGTAAAAATTTTCAGATTCCACGAACGTAACATCCATGGTGACATAAGTACATCATGTGGTAGGATTGTAACACTACTATCCTTTTTTCTGTGTTGCATACCCAAAAAATATGCAATGTACTGTGTAGGGAGCAATCTTAGTGCATTGATTTTTATGGATATGAACAAAGGCAACACATCCAAATATGTTAGGAGGAATCAACAAAACAGATGGTAGAGAAACATGGTGCGGGAGGGCTTGTAACGGGGTTTTGAAATTCAAGACTTTTGAAGGCATACGGTTCAATAGATGTATTTTCGTGACCACAGTGGAAACCCAATATTTGTTTAGCATATGTGCTCCAATCAATAAAGCACGAGCAGTTTATAAAATATGCCTATTTTCCGTTAGGCTACTCCATTCTGTTGCGGTGTTTGAGCACAAGAGGTCTCATGTAGAAGACCATGATTCTGGAAGTAAGCTTGAAATTTTTGATTAACATACTAACCACCATTGTCAGAACGAAGAATTTGGGGTTTTGCTAGAAACTGTGTTAGGATCATTGCGTGAAGAGATTTAAACACACCAAAAACCTAATATTTATGTTTCAACAAGTATAACCAAGTCGTTCGAGTATAATCATCGACAAAGATCACAAACCAACGAATTCCAGAAAAAAGTAGTAATTGGGAAGGGTCCCCAAACATCAGAGTGGATTAAGGCAAATGGAACATTACTTTATTCAAGCTTATTAGAGAGTTTTGTGAGGAAAATTGTAATCTAGCATCTTGATTTTCTAAGTTTCTTTGTGAGTTGTACAAAAAAGTAAAAGTTGATAGATATGATAAAACTTGATATTTTTCTTACAATATTTGGAGGGTTGACAAGTACAAAATTTATATAATTGTAACAATTTATTATATAGTAAAAAAAATTTTAACAGTCAGTAAATTTTGTATTGTATTATTTTCTTGTTTGCTCAATTATTTCTTGAACACCAAAAAATCTTGTGGGTTAAGAAGAGGAATTTGCGTTTAATTCCCAACACAATATTCATCCTTTCCATCCCAGGGACTAAAAAGTTTTCAATACTCGAGGAGCATGTACCCATTGGTAACATGTTCTTACTCAATGTTTTAAACTTGACCAGGAATTTAATTTATAGTCGAACTTATCAGATCAAGTTGGCTATAAATTACAACTTGCTCTTTCCACGTAACTCCATCTCTGAGATAGTTTTTCCTTGGCAATAACCAAGATTTCTTCTCTCAAAGATCTTCTAGCACAATGAGCTTGACCACCCCTCACATAGGCGTGGGTCCGCTCACACGCCTATGTGAGAGGTGATCAAACTTATTGTGAGAGTAGACTAATTCTTAATTATATAAACAGTCACACCATTATTAAAACATTAACGAAAATATTGTGACAATCTTTCAAACATTACAACATAGAGAAACCATATACAAAATCAACCTTACAGCTTAAGGAACTTATCGAACCAATCACTGGCTCTTTTGACCATCAAAGGTGTCATCTGATGCCCAATTCCTGGTTCTGCTATCAGCTAAAAAAAAAAAAAAAAGATGACAGGTTAAAACAAAAAATAATAAATAAAAAAAACTCAACTTATGGCTTTTCATTTCAAATTCATAAGAGATATTCTTATTAACCGAAATAGAAACTACCCATCGATATTTTTATGACATAATACAGTTTTCATACATATGTATGTGTGTGCATGTGAGCACGTGTTCGTGTTAACTCTTATTGTATTTTCTTTTCGATTTGGTGGACAGGAAGCATGGATTCCTACCTCGAAATTTTCAAGACAATTGGAATCTTCGTAAGCTTTTCTGGCTCTTGATTTTGGGAGTTCCAAGCCATGAATTGGACAACGAGGATCTTCTTTGCCTAAACTTTGCAAACATTCATGTCAATGCTGTTGGGAATTAGGACACAACTAATCCCGCCCAGGATCGATGTGACACAAATAAATTGGACTGAGAAAATATAAATACGCAAAAATAAAATGCAAATACGAAACACAAAGATTTACGTGGTTCAGCAATTTGCCTACGTCCACGGACCCACACCAATATATTTCACTAACTCGAAAAAATGAGGAGTACAAAAATACTACACTGTATTTTTATCTGCCTATGCAAAGGCTATTCTCTCCAACTCACTTTTCTCCCTATTTTGTGAAATGCCTCTCTTGTGTTGCTCTCTACACAAGATCACTCTTTGTTGTGGTGGTGTATTTTTCATTGAGGTTTTGCCCTCTATTTATAGGGAAAGTTTGGACAAAGAATCAACAATGGAAGGAATAAAATAGGTGTGAACATATGAGGATTGTAGGCTAATGGTGTCTTACCAAATAGGTGTGAACATGGACTATTAATGGTGGCTTGCCAATTTCAACAAAGTTGGCTTTATTTTCCACATTTAGCTCCATTTTTCAACAATCTCCCACTTGGGGATAAATGTGGCTTCCCCTGAGATATCTCCTTCTTTCAACTCCTTGTGAAATATGGTGTGAGTCATTTCCTTTGTCTTCACTTCAGAAGACCAATTGAAGCTGAGCACAGCTCCAATTTTTCCTTTGTTACTGTCTTGGTCATCATATCGGCTGGGTTCTTGCTACCCTGGATCTTCTCTAGTGTTAATACTTCATCCTCTAGAAGAGACCTGATGAAGTGATAACGGAGTCCAATGTGCTTGGTTCTAGAATGAAATGCTGAATTCTTTGCCAGATGTATCGCACTCTGACTATCACTGTGCAAAACATTCTTCTCCTGACTGAATCCCAATTCTGCCAACAAACCCTGTAACCAGATCATTTCTTTGCTAGCCTCGGTTACTGCCACGTACTCTGCTTCTGTAGTGGATAGAGCAACAATCTTCTGTATCTGCGAAATCCAGCTAACTGCAGTAGTACCTACTGTGAAAACATAACCAGTAGTGCTCCTTCTGCGATCTACCTCACCAGCAAAATCTGCATCTACAAAACCTTGTAGAGCCACCTCGCCTCGTCCAAAGCATAAGCATCTATCAGTAGTTCCCCGTAGATATCTTAATATCCACTTTACTGCTTCCCAATGCTGCTTTCCTGGATTTTCCATAAACCTGCTCACAACTCCCACTGCATGAGCAATATCTGGTCTGGTACAAACCATGGCATACATCAAACTTCCAATGGCTGAGGCATATGGTATTTTTGCCATGAAGTTTATCTCGTCCTCTGTCTTAGGACTCTGATCACTAGATAGACGGAAGTGATTAGCTAGTGGCATGCTGACAGCCTTCGCACTGCACATGTTAAATCTCTGCAGAACTTGACTAATGTATTTGGCCTGAGATAACTGCAAGATACCCTTCTGCTTATCTCTGAAAATCCTCATTCCGAGAATTTGCTTCGCTGCACCCAAGTCCTTCATTTCGAATTCTGCTGACAGCTGCATCTTTAACTTCTTGATTTCGTCCATATCTGAGCCTGCTACTAACATATCATCGACATAAAGTAGCAAAATTATATAACTGGACTCGAATCTCCTGAAGTAGCAACAATGGTCAGCATTACATCTGAAGTAGCCATTTTTCTGCATAAATCCGTCGAACTTCTTGTACCACTGTCTCGGGGCTTGCTTTAAGCCATACAGGCTCTTCTTCAATTTGCAAACGAGCTTCTCCTTTCCTTTGACTGAGAAGCCTTCTGGCTGCTGCATATATATTTCCTCCTCAAGGTCACCATGGAGGAAAGCAGTTTTTACATCTAACTGCTCCAAGTGCAAACCCTCTGCTGCAACAATACTCAAGACTGATCTAATTGTTGTCAGCTTCACAACTGGCGAAAATATTTCCGTGTAGTCAATTCCTTCTTTCTGCTGGAAACCTTTGACCACCAACCTCGCCTTGTATCTCTTTGATCCATCATGTTCCTCCTTGATTCTGTACACCCACTTATTGTGTAGAGCTCTCTTTCCTGTAGGTAACTCTCCTAGTTCCCACGTCTGGTTAGAGATGAGAGACTTTATCTCATCTTTCATTGCAAGCTCCCACTTGCCAGAATCACCGACCTGACATGCCTCATGATAGCATTCAGGTTCACCTGCATCAGTAAGTAACATGTAGCTCATGTACTTTCTATTTGGAACATGAGGTCTGGTTGACCTTCTAAGAACAGGGACTGGAGACTGTGATGCATCAGTCTCTAGAACAGGCTCCTGTAACTGCAGATCCTCCTCTGTCTGCTGCGACGTACTACTTTCTGGAGTATCCAACTCAACATATGTTGGATCATCATGTACTGTGTCATCGGACTGCACTGCATTTCTGTCCTTGTACATAACCTTCTCGTTGAATATGACATCCCTGCTTCTGATGACCTTTCTGTTCTGGTCATCCCATAAGCGGTAGCCGAACTCATCTCCGCCATATCCAATGAATGTGCACTTTAGTGATTTGGGGTCTAACTTGCCCCTTGCCTGGTCACTAATATGTGCATATGCGACACATCCAAAAACTTTCAAGTGGGAAAGTTTTATTTCTTTTCTGCTCCATACTTCCTCCGGTATCCTGTACTCCAACGGTACCGAGGGTCCTCGATTGATCAAGTACACCGCTGTGTTGACTGCTTCTGCCCAAAACTGTTTGGGCAAGCCTGCATGTAACCTCATGCTTCTGGCTCTCTCCGTTAATGTCCGGTTCATACGTTCTGCAACTCCATTTTGCTGTGGAGTCCCTGGCAACGTCCTCTCCATTTTGATGCCATTCTGGTAACAGAACTTCTTGAACGCCATATCCGTATATTCTCCTCCATTGTCGGACCTCATCTTCTTTACTCGCAATCCTGTTTCATTTTCCACCATGGCTTTCCACTTCTTGAACACATCGAATACTTCGGACTTGTGTCTCAAGAAATAAACCCACACTTTTCTCGAGTGGTCATCAATGAAAGTCACAAAGTATGACTTTCCGCCAATAGATGAAACTGCGGTTGGTCCCCAGACGTCTGTGTGGACTAACTCAAGTTTCTCTTGCTTCCGAGTTCTGCCACTAGTGTTGAAACTCACCCTGGTCTGCTTCCCAAAGATGCAACTCTCGCATAAGTCTATATCAGTAGACTGAAGCTCTGGTAGTTTCCCCTTTGCATGCATATACTTGAGTCCCTTCTGACTCATATGCCCAAGTCTCTGGTGCCACAAGTTTGGGCCCTCCTTGCTTTCAGCAACTGCAATTGTCACACAAGCGTCCGCCGTTGTGTAGAGGGTGCCAGTATCCTTGCCTCGAGCGATAATCATGGCGCCCTTGGTGATCTTCCAGTTATCACCAGAGAAGGTGGTGACATGTCCTTCTCCCGACAATTGCTTGACGGAGATCAAGTTCTTCCTCAATTCTGGAATATGTCTCACGTCCTTCAGCTTCCACACAGATCCATTGATCTTGATCTGTACATCACCTTTTCCGACCACGTCACACGGTTGATCATTACCTAGATAGACTCTACCAAAATCACCCCGCGTATAGTTTACAAAAAACTCCTTGTTTGAGGTAGCATGAAAAGATGCTCCAAAATCAATCACCCAGTATTCCGTTTTTCTCTCCAAAGAGCATATCAAAGCATCGTCCGCTTCCTCTTCCACAACATTGACTTCTGTCCTGTCCTCCTTTTCTTTTGGAGGTGCTGTGCACTGATTTTTGTAATGACCGGTCTTGCCACACTTCCAACATTCCACAACCTTTGTCTTGTTGGAATTGTTTGGATTTCTGGACCTCGATCTGCCACTTCTGAATTTGCCGTTACCCCGCCCATTTCCTCTGTTGGAACTCCTGCCTCTGCTTTCCACGTTCAACGCCGATCCTGAAGTTGAGACACCTTCTGACTGTCGTCTGATCTCCTCCGTTAAGATCATGCTTACGACATCATCGAACTTCAATTTTGACTTTCCGGCAGAGCCACTAATTGCTGTGACTGTACCATTCCAGCTGTCTGGCAACTGCCCAAGAATTAACAGAGCTCGAACTTCATCACTAAAAGTGATTTCGACTGTGTTTAGCTGGTCCGTCACTTCATTGAATTCATTTAGGTGCTCCCCAAATCTTCCGCCTTCGGCTATCTTCATATTGAACAGTTTTTTAATTAAGTGGACTTTATTTGCTGCAGATGGCTGTTCATACATGCTAGAAAGGGCTGCCATGAGAGACTCTGTCGTCTTCTCATTTTTTATGTTGAAAGCCACTGACTTTGACAACGTTAGCCTGATTGTGCCGAGTGCTTTTCGATCAAGCAACTCCCAATCCCCCTGGCTTATATCTTCTGGCTTTTCTTTTAGTGGCTTGTATAGATCCTTCTGGTACAGATAGTCCTCCATTTGCATTTTCCAAAATCCAAAATTTGAACCATCAAATTTGTCAATTTTGGATATTTTCTCATCTGTCGACATTGTTCACACTCAATCACAAAACAGTCTAAAGAAATCTTTTCTGATGTGGAAGATCAGTCAAAGCTGCAACCACAGAGCATACTAAGAATTTCAAAAGATCTCAATGAGCCAAAGCTCTGATACCAATTGTTGGGAATTAGGACACAACTAATCCCGCCCAGGATCGATGTGACACAAATAAATTGGACTGAGAAAATATAAATACGCAAAAATAAAATGCAAATACGAAACACAAAGATTTACGTGGTTCAGCAATTTGCCTACGTCCACGGACCCACACCAATATATTTCACTAACTCGAAAAAATGAGGAGTACAAAAATACTACACTGTATTTTTATCTGCCTATGCAAAGGCTATTCTCTCCAACTCACTTTTCTCCCTATTTTGTGAAATGCCTCTCTTGTGTTGCTCTCTACACAAGATCACTCTTTGTTGTGGTGGTGTATTTTTCATTGAGGTTTTGCCCTCTATTTATAGGGAAAGTTTGGACAAAGAATCAACAATGGAAGGAATAAAATAGGTGTGAACATATGAGGATTGTAGGCTAATGGTGTCTTACCAAATAGGTGTGAACATGGACTATTAATGGTGACTTGCCAATTTCAACAAAGTTGGCTTTATTTTCCACATTTAGCTCCATTTTTCAACAAATGCAAGCGCCTTATTTCTTTAGCATGAAAAACATAATACTTTTGATAATATAAATGAATAAACATTATTACCATTTAAAATCAGGAGAGGACGCTGAGCAATGGCTGGAATCGTGTAAGGCGAATCAAACTGAGAGACCAAACCAGGAGCTATTCTGTCCCAGACCTGTTGACAATTGTTATATCATAAGGAGATCAAAGTTCGAGTAAGAATTAAGGTACATATAGGGGTGTTAAAACGTGGACAACCCGGCCCAAGCAATTAACACTAACCTTCTCCACTACTTCTTTATCAATGGAGGTTTTGCCTAAATCAATCCGTGCTTCTGGAAATGAAGAGCAGTAAAGCAATGTTCACATGTTAATAAGTCAAAATTCATGCTTTTCAAGAGTTTTATGCATACAAAAATCCTTTCAGGCATCTTTGTCTCACCTTCAAATACAGCCTTGATACTGTCAACTCGAGCTTGCCACTTGTCGTGTTCAATTGCCCATCGGAAACCCTAAAAAATAGTGTCAACATTTAGGCCTATGTCATTTAACGTAATCATTACAATTTATAAACCAATTTATAAACAACACAGTTTTTAAAATCACTTTTTAATCGTACACATTTTCTCTCTCCTCTTTTCAACCACACGTTTTACCTAAAAAAATATAAATAAACCAAATTATAATTGTTAGAGTATTACTGAATAGAGCCTAGATTGTAATGTTTATTGTTCACCTAACCGGTCCAAAAGTTACAAGAATAATACCTGGACACCAATTATAGGGACAACCACCGCGTAGCGAGTATCAGCAGCAGCAGCAGCAAACCATGCATGCATTCCTGCATGGTGAAATTGCATTATGTGCTCTGCAACTTGGGTTTAACCACCTCCAAGTGATTCACCAGTAATTCCTATCCTAGACTGGTCTACATCCTCCCTTTGCGTAAGGTAATCTGCCAATTTCATCAAGTCCCACACCTGCCAAATTCAGTTTATATATGCATATTTTTAGATGGAACATGAACCATGATACATGTACAACTTTTGCTTACAACACTAATGTGGCACAATCATGTTAGTTCACACATCACATCATCTTTAAAATCAATACATCACAATTTGGCACATTGTAAATAAAAAAGTTATACAAGTATCATAATCCGTGGAACATACGATTTTAAAAATGTATAGCTTCATTGTCCACACCAAGAAAATGAGTCTCGGCTAACTCATCAATTAATATAAAAATTTAAAATTGCCAACGTTGACTTGTCCAAATCCATTAAGAGTTGCCTTTAACAAATATAGGATATGGCACCATTACCGTATCGAATATGAACGGCATCGTATTGCCTTTCTTCCATGATGATACCAGAGACTGCATAATGACAAAGAAAAAACAAGTCAACCTAATAACTGATGGTGAACGGGGGTACTCTTTTTTAACTCTTTTTCAACTCTTTTTTATTTCAAGAAAAGTATTTTTCTTGCCAAATGCCAAAACATATGGCAATGTCAACATATGTTTGTTAGAAATACACCGTTGTACATAAGCAAAACCTTAAATTAATCCTCATCATGTCAAGGACCAGAGAGCTTATCCACATATCGAAGCATATATATATTTTTTTTTTAAAAAAGTTAAATATATTAATGAGAAAGAAAACAGAAGGCAGCGATCTAGGAAACGCACATCTCTATAGGTTGTCAGGCTACTGGCACGCTCTCCATGATATCGAGAATCAATGGCTACTGCTATGTAATCTCTTGAAGTATATGCCTAAGACAAAGGGAGAAAAGGCAAATCTCGTCAGAATTTGACGCTTCCAGAGATTCAGAATTTTTTCCCCTTCTTATTCATTAATTATTTTCATGTCAGAACTTCTGCTCTCCGGTGTTGCGTCCAACTTCAGAATTATGTTCTGGGAAACAAAGATCAGTTCTCTATTTCAACATATAACAAAACGCTAAAAAAATTGAAGAAACAAAAACGTATAGATCCTAGTTACCTCGGTAACCAGGTAAAAATTTTCCTCTTGAACAAGTTCCTTAAAATTCGGAATTTCTTTCTTTGGAGTAGACTCCATTGCCTGTACGTGCCAGCATATGCATCAGGATAATAGAGTCAACTATTGACTAAAGAGGAATTTTTTTTTAAAAAAAAAAGAGTAGTTTCCAACCTTGCTGAAAGTTGGCTTTGGGGTTTCCTGATACAATGGATCTCGCACAGGTTGAGCAGGTTCAACGGAAAGAGGAACTGACAACAATTAAGAAACATATGATTTTGACTGCACGTGTTAATGAAGAAAAACAGATGCAATTTGCATTCAGATCTAAGAACATATACAAATTGATAAAAAAAAAAAAAAATACCAAAATTAACATTTATTATAGTTTCTCCATCAATAAATGACCAATCAAACAAATATAATCTGTGTAGTACATAAGTGAAAGCCGTTTTCAAGAAACAAAACATTATGAACACGTGGACGGCATTTTTAGTCTAATGTATGTTCCTGTTGAAACCTGCAATCTATCTAAATCAAAATTTTTAATAACCATAGTATGAACCAAATTGTTGACTTTGACTTAGATTGAAATCTAGATTTTAATTCCCATCAAACAAGAACTTAAAATATCACCTATCGGAACATTATCTTAATTTTACATTCAATAATCCTCATTGCTATGATCCACAATTAGAAGAAGTGTTTTACTCGTAGAGATTACCAATAAACTTTTGAGCAAAGCTAGTAATGGTAATATTTATTGGGAACGGATAACGTCAAGGAATAAAATCTCAAATCGAACAAAAATGTAAACATAGACCTTACAGGATTTGAGCTACTCCTCTTAACAAGTTTAACTTTTTAAGATGAAAGTTCAAGTCTTAATATGGTATCAGAATCCATTGAATTAAAACGAGCAATTCAATCCAATTAAGACTAAAAAATGAGCGTACGAATTTCAGGATTGGTTTGCTCAAATGAGCCACCATTTGCGGGGCATGTTAAGGAGCAAAATTTCACACCGAACAAAGATCTAAACATAGACCAACTTGTAAGGGTTTCAACTACTCGTAACAAAGTTTGATATTTCAAGAGGGAATCTTAAATTAAGATAATTACTTTAATATCATTTATGTCACAACTAGAATCCATTCATTTCTAATCTTTAACCAATTTAGAGCTGGTATTGCTTTGAAATGCAGGAATAGATTTTGTGCAGGAGCATGGTCATAGACTCATAGAGCTGCTATTTTAGAAGAAGAGGCATAAAATGTGTAAAACCTATTGACAAAGAGGGATTTCTTTTGTATCACATTTTCATTTTGTAGATTTATCTTCTGTTTTTTAGCCTCCCAAATCCCAATTCCCATCCTCCATTATCTATTACCAGTCACTATAGAACACACAAACTAAACATCATTATAATGGACAAATATTTTCCTAATTCCAGCTTCTTCTTTTTCGCTTGTATACAAACATTTCTTAAAATTCAAAACCTGAAAAGTGAGAAAACTCAATTCCGACAACAAAGTTAAAATAGAGGCTATAAATCAATCAAAATTTCTAATTCAAATCAAGTCACCAACCGAAAACTCCATTATTATAAGTCAAAATCCAAACTGGAAAAACTGTAAATATGCGTGAAAATTACCTTCTGCCCTTCGACGGCTGAGAAGAACCTGGAGAAATTCACCTCGAAGCTTGGCGGCATCCATGGATACTTCCATTTTCCGATCAACTGAGATTTGTGGAGTAGTTGTAGAGTTGTTGTTCGTCATGATCGATGCTCTGTTTTTATGTTTATAGCTGTTGAGAGTTGACGGGGACGACTGTGCATGTCCTTGCACGTGCGAGAACATGATTGACACGGGCTATTGAGTTATCATCATTTTTTATAGATAAGATAAGAAAAATAAAAGGTGAATATGATTCTTCACAGCCATGTAGGAAAAAAAAAAAAAAAAAAGTGTAATCCACACTTTGAGGGTCCCGATCGATTATGTCCTGAGTCATTGGTTGAGGAGGTTAATCGCAGGTTATGCATCCTAGAGTCAGGATGGAGGACTTGATGGTAAGCTCAAATTTTGGATAACTCACGCTGACGACAAGGCACAAATTCAATATTTCAGGATTCGAACCCTGCACACTAGTGCGATGAACCTTACTGACCATCCCATTTGTCACTAAGAGATATGTCCTGGGGGCTTCACAGCCATTATAGTGTTTTGGCGTGAAACTGATGTATTTCGTGGAAATAAAGCTAAAAATAAAAGGTTCATTGTAGCAACTCTAATGCACCCAATCAATTGGGAAAAAAGAAGCGATTATTAGAAATTAATATCTTCTCATTATGTGGTCCATATTACATGCCAGGTTTAAATAGATATACTGCTAAATTGATAGAAATCTAGTTTAATTAGAAGTATTTTCGATTAATATACAATTTTGATGGACGGTTGAGATTAAAAGCCTATAGGAAATCCGGCTCCTCTCTTATTTATATATACTGAACTCGAATTTCATCATTAGGATTCAACTCATGAAACACAACTAAAGGCTTAAGACCTTAGGTTAAGAGAGAGAAGACGAATTTCAAATCAATATTTGTTTTGGATTCAATTTAAAGCTGTGACAGGATCTCATAACTTTCCACATTATTGCTATGGATTCTGATAAATTTTATGATTTACAGTAATTAATTTTTATTGTCAAGATCCTGAATAAAATCATATTTAATTTTATATGTTTCGTATTTAAGATTATAGTTTAAGCATGTATTTTGAATTTGGCTTGCGTAAACCTGTAGAATGCTCACTGCCTACGTATAAGCGAAATTTTTGATTTCTAAAATTGAAATCAGATTATGAATTGTTGAATAATGGATTAAAATTGGGCCTAGAGTCTTTTTTTTTTTCCCCCGAGTTTTGACTCTTGGTGGATATGGAACATGTATATATGTTTCTGTATTTATGCATATATCTTATCCTAACTATTATAAAAGAAGAGAAACAAGAACACTATTAATTTACTATTCATAAGGTTTATGTAATTGTGATGTCATCTTTCTTTCTTTTTTTCTTTTTTTTCTTTTTCTTTTATTTTTTATATAATAGTGTTATCCATTTCTTTCTAATTTAATTTATTTATACTATTCATTTACTATTTATAAGACCGATGTCATCGTGATGTCTTTTTTTTTTTTTTTTATTACAGTGTTACCTATTTCTTTTTAACTACTTATTTATATTTATGTAATATAATAACTAATAACTTATTTTATTTAATTTCCAAACATATATAAAAGAGGTTAAGGACTTCATTATTCATTTACTATTCATAAGCCTCATGTTAAAACTCATAAATATCCTAATATTTTATCTTCTATTTTTAATTTAGAATTTATTTTGCAACTATCTTTGTTCATATCAACATGCAACATCCATGCTATGTAGTACTCCCCCATTTCATTCAATAGTCTTTACTCCTTTTTCCGATGAACACTATTTTTCAAATCACCGTCATCCAGAAACTGCTACAGGTAATATGCATTCCCCAAATTACCACCGTTCACCATTTCTATTTGTGTGGTTCTTCCTTTTTTGTATGTAGTACTTATTCAAGTTTTGATCGATTGCCCAAATCACCATTGTTCACCATTTCTATTTTTGTGTTCCTTTTTTGTATCTGTTTTATATTCAAGTTTTGATCGATTTTTCATTTTTCCTTTTCTCATAAGTTTAGAACTTAATTTCTCTTATGAGACATTGTTGATTATGATTTAAGTCAGAAAAATGAATGAAAATTGGTCACAGCTTGTGAGTCTAATAATGATTGTAGATTCTAGCATATGTGACCTTATTCGAGTTTTAATACAGTGTTCAAATTCTAAGTAATATTTTTTAGGAGACTTATTTTCTTTCGACCCATCGACGTTATTACATACACAATTATTATCACATCTCGTGCGTTATCACCGTCATCCAGAAACTGCTACAAGTAATATGAATTCCCTAAATCACCACCGTTCACCATTTCTATTTGTGTGGTTCTTTTTTTTTTTTGTATGTAGTACTTATTCAAATTTTGATCGATTGTCCAAATCACCATTGTTCATCGTTTCTATTTTTGTGTTCCGTTTTTGTATTTGTTTTATATTCAACGTTTGATCGATTTTTCATTTTTCCTTTTCTCATAAGTCTAGAACTTAATTTCTCTTACGAGACATTGTTGATTATGATTTAAGTCAGAGAAATGAATGAAAATTGGTCACAACTTGTGAGTCTATTAATGATTGTAGAATCTAGCACATATGACCTTATTCGAGTTTTAATGTAGTGTTCAAATTCTAAGTAATATTTTTTAGGAGACTTATTTTCTTTTGATCCATCAACGTTATTACATACACAATTATTACCACATTCCGTGCAACGCACGGGAGACCACTAGTATATATATATATATATATATATATATGGAGTTTAAATCTATTTTGGTGGTCGAATTCGGAGTTGAGCGTATTGTGTATGGATGAATATTGGTGCCCTGGTGGAGTCGTCGTCGGCCTGGGCGCGTAGCGCTGGGACTTGCCTGTGCGCGGTAGTTGCAGCGTCGCGTGTGTTCTTGAAATACAACGCCGGAGATGGTGCTGCAGGTGGCTGAAAACCCGGACATAGTGCAGCAGGGGCGTAGTGCCGGGGCTGGCGCTGCGCGCGATACTATAGTCCAGCAGCACTGGCGTCGTGAAACGGGGTTGCGTCCCTACCAGCTATTTGGTGGCACTAGGGTATAAACACTTGCTGCAGTTCGAGTTGTAGGGGACGAGGCCTTTGGTTGAAAATTAGAAGAGTTTGAGGATTCATGTGCAAGCTTATTTGCACCCCAGGACCTCTTGTTTGTTCTATATTAATGTTCAAACCCCGAAGTTCTGGATTTTACAAAATAAGCCCCTGGAGTTATAAAATCACTTAAGTTGGGCCTTTAAAGTTCTGGATTTTCTAATTCAACCCATAAAGTTATGTAATCAATTAAGTTGACCTTTTAAAGTTCTAAATTTTATGATTCAGTCCCAAAAATTTGAGACTATAATAAATTGGCCACTAAAGTTGGGGAAAATTGTAATTTAATCCTTAAAGTTTAAAATCTTTCATAATTGGTCAATCAAGTTTAATCAAATTGCAATTTAACCCTCCAACTTATTGATTACTTAATTCTTAAGGTTTGAAAATCTCAATGTTTTGACAAATATTATTATTTTGTCAATATTAATGATATTTTGTATGCTTTTATTAATTTATGCATACGAGTTGAACTACAATATACATATTATACTAAATTGAAAATCACCACAGTGGTTTCAGTTTAGTACATGCATATTGTTAGCCTCTGACATTCATATTATTGATTGGTGTTCACCACAGTGGACTCACATTATGTTGATGAATGTTAGACTAAATAATATCACTATTATTTTATTTACTTGTGTCATGCATTACCCACAGGTATACCACGCATTAATAGTGAAATAAATGTTACGGGGATGATTTATTTCTGCAATTAAGCAAGTGTAGTGTTCGCTCCGCAAGTGCACGGGTCGCGCAAGTAATAAAGTGGACATGAGTCCAAATATTGATCCACAGAGATTTTTTAAATTATATTTTAGACTACTACCTTAACCGGAACTAGAAAAACTTTGAGTTTGAGAATTTTGATTTTGAAAAACAAATTAAAAATTAAACTAAAGAAACAATAAAAATTTGAATTTAAACTTATGAAAACAAGCGCGTTAGAATTATGAATCCATTTTAACCATATCATCCATGTATTTGATCAAATCATTTAAATACAATTCAAGGTGTTTTGAATATCAATGTTCCAAATGTTGTTAAAACTCCCTTTCGGACAAGCATTAACACATATTCCTACGCACGACCCAACTATATTTCTATGTTGAATCCGAATGTGTAAGAAAGTATTAAAGAAGAATGAACACTAAATAGGATAACACAAAGTCTAGGGGTATATTTCTATTCCCTATTAGACATTTGTGCAATTAAATAGCTTCTAATGAAATTCTACTCTTTCGAACATAGAAAATCATAAAGACAATCACACAAAAGCTGGTCAAACAATTGCATAATAATAAAAGTACTTATTTAATTGTATCAAACTCATAAACTGCATATATTAAATAATAGGTCAAAACATGAAATCAATGATTAAAACTTCATCACAATCCTAACATAAGAAATCTAGCCTAAAAACATAGTGAAAGAAAATTCACAAGAATAATGGATAGATGTCACCCTATTCATCTCCTTGATCCTTATTCTTCAATCTTGAATTTGGCATTCAATGAATCACCCAGTAATTCAACAGCATTTTGGCATGAAATATCACAATTGGGAACCCCTAATTTCGTGCCCCAAGTATGGTATATTTAGATATTCACGAAAATTAGGTTACTTGGGGAGAAAGAATGCTGAATTCCGCGTAAAAAGCCCAGCTGTGGCCCAGATTCCCTATCATGCAACCGCACAGTTCAAAAGTGTGCTACCGTACGACTCTGCAGGTTGGCTTCAGTTGCTGATTTCCATCGTCATGCGACCGCGCGCGTCTATCCCATGCGACCGCACGGTTATCCGGAAGAATGCAATTTTCATCTTTTGAAGTACTATAAGTTGGTCCCTGTCTTTTAATTGCACAACAAGTCCTCCAAGTTCCAATTGTTGCAATTTAGCGCCTGAACTTCTGATTTCTTCCAAATTTGATTTCTTCTTCCATTTTTCTTCCAATTAACCATTTGATTAACTGCATCAACTCTTGATTTGCACACTTTGACGCTTTTATCATCCAATATGCTTGTTTTTGCTCCAATTCCTTTACTTTCTCGACTTTGGAATTATTTCTGAAATATAAACAAATACGACCAAAATAAATAGAAAATATTCTTGATCAAATAATTAAAATCCTACTTTTAGGATACAAATAAGTATATAAAATACACTTATCATGTAGGATATCCACAGATACCATACTTGTTTGATTTTTAGTTTTGATCCTCACTTATGAATAAATTTTAGTCATATTTGTTAATTATGTTTATAACTCAAAGATTAAACTTAGTGAGCTTGTTTATATAATGCAATTCCACATCCTGCTCAACTTAATACCTATATCAAATTCGTTCCTGAACTAGATGGAATTAACTACTAGGAGTGGAAGGAGCATGTTGAGATCAGTTTGAGGTTTCTTGATATTGATTTGGCTCTTACTGTGGACTAACCTGCTGATCTTAATGCTTCGTCCACAGAAGATGAAGTTAAAGCCTTCAATACTTAGAATAGAGCCAACAAATTGTGCTTGAAATTCATGCGCCTAACCACTGCTTCCAACATTAAATCTTTCATCAAAGAAACCTAGATAGCTAAGGAATACTTATCTACCATAACTAAACACTTTAAGACTGCCGATAAAGCAATTGTTGGAAAACTTATGGCTGAACTCACCACAACCCATTTTGATGGCTCCAAAACTATGCAACAACATGTACTTAACATGACTAATCTGGCTGCAAAATTAGGCAAATTGGGCATGACAGTGGTTGATTCGTTCCAAGTCCAATTTATCCTAAACTCGTTGCCGCAACAATATGGTCCTTTTCAAATTCATTATATTACGATTAAAGATACATGGAATGTGAATGAATTGACCAACAAGCTGGTTCGGGAAGATGCTAGAATTAAATAGCAGGGTGGTCATGTTGCTCAAGAAAATTACATGGTTCATAATAATGGGAAGAAAAAATTTGGAAAGCGATCTGGGAAGGGCATTAAGAAGGGCCCATCCAATGAATTAGATCGACCCGTATTGAAGAAAGCTAAGAAGGATGATAAGTGCCACTTTTGTAAAAAAGGTGGACACATTCAAAATGATTGCTTGAAACGCAAGGCTTGGTTCGAAAAGAAGGGTAAGCCTTTGGCTTTTGTATGTTTCGAATCAAATTTTGTAGAAGCACCTTCTAATACTTGGTGGATTGATTCTGGTTCTAATGTTCATATTTCAAACTCGATGCAGGGATTCTTTACAACCCAAACCACAAATCTAAATGAAGACTACCTTTACATGGGAAATAGAGTTAAAGCCCCAGTTCAAGCCATTAGCACATTTCGTTTAGTATTAGACTCTGGTTGTTTTCTTAGATTTAGAGCAAACTCATTATGTTCCTTCGGTTTCTCATAATCTAATCTCCTTGTCGAAACTTGATAAGGAAGGTTTCTTATACAAGAATAATGATTCTATTGGTTCGAGAATTTTTATCAATGGCTTATATCAAATTAATCTTGATTCTTCATTTTCTGAATCTCTTCTTGTTACCTTGCAACCGAATGTTAGTTTGAAACGTAATATGACAAATGAAAGTTCTTCTTTCTTGTGGCATAAAAGGTTGGGTCATATATCCAGGAAAATAATTGATTTATTAGTAAAAAATGAGATTCTTCCAAATCTTGATTTTACTGATTTTGGTAGGTAAACAAACCAAACATACCTAGAAAGGAGCCAAAAGAAGCAATAATCTACTTGAAATAATGCATACAGACATTTGTGGACCTTTTGATGCTCCATCAATCAGTGGAGAAAAATATTTCATCACCTATATTGACGACTTTTCACGTTATTGTTATATTTACCTTTTGCATGACAAATCTCAATCTGTAAATACTGTAGAAATTTACTGTAACACCCCAAGTTCAAGAGTCTAAAACTTAGGCGTGTTAACTTCCATTCACATTATATGCGGAAATAAATTTTTTAAACATTAAAATGCGGAAACAAATCATTTAAAAACTTCAACGTTTTCATTTTCTGTTCTAAAATTTTATAGAAATTTCGGCAGAGTCTCCTCTATAACTTGGACATAACCAACCTGTAGAGGGACATCATACCTACAATACATATGTAAATTCTCAACCCATTCAAATCCAACTTTTAACATCCAACCACAATTCCAAAATTCGACTTCAACATCAATTTCCCAAACTCCTCAACAAAATAACTTGAAGTATAAATTTATAAACTCATGAAACATGATGAAAACTAATCACAGGGAAATACCATAACTTATTTAAACTAATTTCAACCGAAACTATTATCAAAATAAATGAATTAAGGAATAAATTCAAATGATAACTTTAATAATTTTAACTTTACTAAATAATGTCGACAGCGGGTACTGTCTGAGTCAGCCGCCAAATGTTCTCCTCGGATCACCTAACTTTCATTACCTGAAATGTTGGGGAGGGATTGGGGTGAGCTAAAGCTCAGTAAGTAAACTGTATGCATGAATGCATGCTTATGACATGAATGCTTTAAAAATTCCATGTATGTATCCCCATTTACTTTACTTTCCAGAACTTTCAAACTTTTCAAACTTTCACTTAACATTTCAAAACTTTCACTTCATTCCATCGTGAGCTCACTTGGTGTAACTTCTAGTCAATCAGAATACAGTGGGCTATTATTTATTTGGAACCAGATTAACATGCGCATTTCCACCGCAAAGCGGTTTAACATTCACTTTCCCACCGCAAAGCATTTTAACAGTCCACCGTAAACGGTTGAACATTCCGTCGCAAAGCGACTTAATTCGGGTACGCCGGTCCCCCGCGCCCCATTTCCCACTCGCAACTGTCATGACATAGAAGTACACCCATTCTTTCAAAAACTTGGGATACATAATTTTTTTTGACAAAAGATTTGCACTTCGACACATTCCTTTCATTAAAACATTTGACTTTCCCATTTCGATGCCAGTGCATGCCTAATGATGCAATGACATAATAACGTGCATGCTTTAACATTCTTCTCAATAACATATGCTTTCATAAAGTAAATACAATTCATCAAAGTAAGTAAGTTGCACGACAGTCATTTACACATAACTTTCACATTTACATTCAACTTTGATGAAAATAGGGGGGAGTTTACTTACATGAAATCCTTAGTATTTACCGTTCTGAACTTGCAAGTGGAAAAGTCTCGGATGCCCGTGACGTCAATGTACCAAAATCCCTAATTATTCACATTCGTCAATAAATATGGCTTTTAGTTGACAATTAAATTCGTCATTCATTTTAATACTCAATCAAACATTAACTGCAATTAAAACTTCAATTTAACTCACATGTGATCTTATATCGAGACTAGAGCACATAAAACTAAAGAATTTCCTTTCATACTTTCAAATTCCCAAAACATATACTTTTAGTTCAAAATCACATTTTAAACTCTAAGCAAGGTTGAAACTTTCATGTGACTTATAATTCAAATCAATTGGAATCTTAAACTACGTCAAACACAGATCATACTTCATTCGAAATAAGAGATTAACTCAAATGCCAAAATTGAAATCTAACTAATCAAATTACGCAAAGGTTAAAGTGATGGAATCTTCATCACAACTTGAATTTCACAAAGACAATTCCAATTAGCATGCTAACTATTCGAAATCGGTAAATTCTCAAAAATGACAGTAAACCTTTCAATTGAATTATTAAATTCATAATTTTGGAAATGTGAAATTATTCCATATAAATCAAAAAATTAAGAACTACAATAAAAATGTACACTAAAAATTCAATTTATACAATCTTAGTATTTGAAATCCCAAATTTAGAAATTTCTATTTAAAACAACCATAAGCCAATAGAAAGTCAATTAAATACCCTCATTAGTTAAAATCTGAAAATTACATACATTCCATAGCTAGACATAGATACTAGCATCATCATCAAAATTCTCAATTTCGAAATACATATATAAAAATCGCAGTTTAAATCTAACAACTGGAATCTGGAAATTTCACATATTTAATATGAATAGATACATACATATATGCAATAACATTTCTATGTTCAAGTGTGTTCGTGCGTGTGTGTCGTGTGCTGTGTGTGTTAGGTCGGGGGAAGGTGGGTGCCTTACCGGTGGTTGGTGACCGTGGTCGGTGATAGTGAGGGAGGCAGTAGCGGCGTGGTCGCCGTGAGAGGCTCGGTGAGGGCGGGAGACAGAGAGAGCCGCAAGAGAGACGAGATGGGAGCGGTGTGAGAAAGAGAGAGTCGCGAGAGGTTGAGAGTTGAGGGAGAGACGAGCGCTGAGTGTGAGAGTGAGCGGATCCGAGAATTTGAGTCGGGTGTGGGAGTGGGATCCGGGTTTGGGAATAGGGTAGGGTTTTAAATTTTAACTTTCGAAATTTGTAACTTAGTCCCTCACTCTCCCCATGCGCATAGGTAGGTCCATAACTTCAATTTAGTCTACAATTACCACCAAATTTTTCCCAATTTTAATTTAACACAATTTAGGTTACTTACAACTAAATCAATTAAAAATTATAGCATGCTTAGGTAATAAAACAATTAATCACATAAATTTCACGTAATCAATTTATAAGTTTTCTAATTGGCACATTGATCAAGACGGCGTCCAAGTCCTTCCACTGCAAAATAATTCAAATCATAGACATTAAAAATTATCAATTTAAAATTCATAACAACATTAACATAAATATCACGTAGGATTTCAGAATTGCCCATAAAATGAAAAGCGGTCTTACATTTACATTACTGAAGTTGAGAGACAATTAGGTAAAAATGTGAAATTTATTAGATCCAATAGGGGTGGTGAATAGCATGGAAAATATAATGAATCCGGACAACATCATGGTCCTTTTGCTAAACTCTTAGAAAAGTTAGGAATTTGTGCTCAATACACAATGCCAGGTTCTTCTTGGCAGAATGGTGTAGCTGAAAGACGCAATCGCACACTTATGGAAATGGTTAGGAGTATGATGAGTAATGCTAATTTACCCATATCGTTGTGGATGCATGCCCTTAGGACCACTGTGTATATCTTAAATCGGGTTCCTAGTAAATCTATTCCTAAGCACCTTTCTAAATGTGGAAAGAATGGAAACCAAGTTTAAGACATTTACATGTTTGGGACTGCCCAGCGGAGGCACGCATTTATAATCCACAAGAAAAGAAATTGGATCCAAAAATCATTAGTGGTTATTTTATTGGATATCCAGAAAAATCAAAAGGGTATAGGTTTTACTGTCCTAATCATAGTACGAGAATTGTAAAAATAGGTAATGCTAAATTCATTGAGAATATCGAAGTCAATGGGAGTGATAAAGTTAAAGAAGTGGTTATTCAAGAAATTCGAGTACCAATTCCCTTATCACAAATTTCGAATGACATAGTTCTGCCTAATGTTAATGTTGATCCAATCAACAATGTAGAAACAAAATATCAATAATCCTGAACTCCATAATGAGACAGACGTCATTGAACCAAATGTAAATGCAGCACCAGAAGTAACATTAAGGAGGTCCCAAAGACCCAAGAAATTAGCTATTTCAGATGATTACATGTTTTACTTACAAGAATTTGAATTTAACATAGGGATAAGGAAAGATTCGGTTACGTAAACACAAGCCATTAAATGGGAAGAATCTGAAAAATGGATCGATGCCATGTTTGAGGAAATGAAATCTATGGCTGCTAATAAAGTTTGGGATTTGGTTGAATTACCAAAAGGGCGCAAGAAAGTTGGTTGTAAATGGGTTTTTAAAACCAAATGTGACTCGATATAAAGCCAAACTTGTAGCCAAAGGGTTTAATCAAGAAGAAGGCATCGATTTCAATGAAACCTTCTCTCCAGTTTCTAAAAATGATTCATTTCGAATCATTACGGCGTTAGTTGCTCATTTTGATTTAGAGCTACATCAAATGGATGTGAAAACAACTTTCCTTAATGGAAGTTTGGAAGAAGTCTACATTGCACAACCAAAAGGCTTCATTACTGATGGAAAGGAAAACATGGTTTGTTTGTTAAAGAAGTCAATATATGGACTAAAACAAGCTTCACGACAATGGTATATTAAGTTTTACAATACCATTAGTTCTTTTGGGTTTATTGAAAACATTGTTAATCAGTAAGTTTGCATTTTTGGTTCTACATGTTAATGACATATTAATTGCCAGCAGTGACCTTGGTTTATTACGGGAAACTAAGGATTTTCTTTCCCAAAACTTTGAAATGAAAGATATGGGAGAGGCATCATTCGTGATTGGAATAGAAATATTTCGTGATAGACACGTAGGTTTTTGGGAATGTCTCAGAATGCCTATATCACAAAAGTTTTGGAAAGATTTAATATGGCGTCTTGCGATCCTAATGTTGTTCCAATTCATAAGGGGGATAAGTTCAGCCTAACCCAGTGCCCTCAAACTGAATTGGAACGTGAACGAATGAAACATTTTCCTTATGCTTCTCTGGTAGGAAGCTTAATGTATGCACATGTTTGCACTAGGCTAGACATTAGCTTTGCAGTCGGTATGTTGGGCTATTATCAAAGCAATCCAGGAATTGATCATTGGAAAGCTGCCAAGAAAGTGTGGAGGTACTTACAGGGGACAAAGAAACATATGCTCACATTTAGTCATACTGATCTCCTTGAGGTGATTGGTTACACAGATTCAGATTTTGGGAGATGTGTGGATACTAGAAAAAGCACTTTTGGCTTTGTGTTTGTATTAGCTGGAAGTGCTGTATCATGGAAGAGTGCCAAACAAACAATAATTGCTTCATCCACTATGAAGGCAGAATTTGTAGCATGCTTTGAGGCTACAGTTCAAGGATTATGGTTGCGAAACTTCATTTCAGAGCATAGAATTGTGGATTCCATTGCTAGGCCGCTGAAAATTTATTGTGATAATGCCGCAGTAGTATTCTTTTCAAAGAATGATAGGTATTCAAAAGGAATAAAGCACATGGAGATGAAATATCTATATGTTAAGGAAGAAATTTGGAATAAGCGAGTGTCAATTGAGCACATTAACACAAGTGCTAATATAGCAGATCCACTAACTAAAAGGTTACCACCCAAGACATTTAAATAGCATGCTGAAGGAATGGGTCTTAAGTGTAACGAATAGTTTCTTTTCTTGTATGTGGATTGCTCGTGTTCTTATTTTGACATTACTTTGAAATTTCATTATTGACAATTCTGAATTTTTATATTTACATTTTGTATACATTTTGTAAATGGATAATAATAACAGATATAGTCTTTTAATTAAGACATTACGAGGACCATTATGATTGCTTCACTATACACTTCGTTAAGTGGATTATTGATATGTAGTACATGGAAGGGACCATGTTCTTTAATTAACATGGAACCTCTATGACTCTTATCAGTGATTTAATTAACTAAGGTAATTACGATAAACCTTTTAAGTATATTAATTCAGCATTTTTGCGCGCTTTATGATTCATAAATGAAACCATAAATAGGATTGTCATATGGACCAAGTGGAAGACTGTTAGAAATTAATATCTTCTCATTATGTGGCCCATATTACATGACCTGGTTTAAATAGGTAAACTGCTGAATTGATAGAAACCTGGTTTAATTAGAAGTATTTCCTATTGAAATTTTGAGATTGTCTAAATTTTAAAAACAAACTGTCACATATGAGTCTAGACAGTAACCAGTTAACAGTAAATCGTTAAGTTTTATTTAGCGCAGTACTAGATGAATCTTGCTAATGCAGATTCGTCGGATAGTAAAACGTAAATAGTCAGAATAAATTGTGTGGAATAGTAAATGGACAAGAACACAATAATTTGAGCTTAACGTGGGAAAAACCCTAACAGGAAAAACCCACGGCCCGCTTCCTGTGGACAAAAACCAATCACTATATAAGGAAAGAGTTTATACAGATCAATCTAAACTACAGGATAAATCTACGCATAAACTTTATCAAACATCCAAGAAATATATCACTCCATGATCTTTCTATGGCATGTAATGTGAGTTGGCATCCCACCACTCTTCAGTAGTTTTTTTTGAATCTGCAACACGAACTCCCGTTCGATCTTGGTCCAAACCTCTCGTTTGATCTTCACGCTGAAATTCTTTCCTTCTCTAAGTGATTGAATCCTCCTCCCGGAGTACCAAAGTCACAACACAATTGAAGCTTTAATTATTTTTTGCACCACACGAAAATAAAGCTTCAAGACTTCTTAATAAAGTGGACGTGAATGTCTCTAGCACCACACGATTTTTGTATCTTCACATCTTTTTTAAAACATCCCGTTTTTCTCCTCTTTATAGTGTAATTCGGTTTACTTGACTCCCAAGTTTCCTTATTGCACAAGATCTCTAATACCTGCAAAATACAGTAGAGATAATTAGTAAAATGTAAGATAATTATCCTTAAATAAATCTTACCATAAACAATGATAATGATAAATCTTAAAAGATCTTACCATAAAATAGGATCTCAAATATTAGCACCATATTTTCGGCCCACACAAGGATTTTCACAACCAAGATTTTCGTCCAAACAATCTTACCTTGTGTAGATAAGCTCGACCCTTATCAAGATGAGACTTACCATATCTACAGATAAGCTTGAGTGTCAAGAATAATCACAAAATATATTATCAAGAATTTGACCAAAATCGTGAGGTATCAAGATCAAGAATTCAAGATTAACATCCCAATCAAACCAATATTTCTTGATCATAATCTTTCCAACAATATCATGAATTTCGAAAATGAGTGATATATTTTTCAAGAAGTATTTGCATAATTTAATTAAACTTAATAAAATACTAAATACTCTTATTTAGTAATTAAATCAAGTTTTCTTAAATTACACATTTGTGAAAAATAGGAAATGACAATAATATAAAATTAACAATCTCCCACTTTGGCTTTTTCTATTTTTTCAAAACCAATCATCTTTTTAATGATCACAAGAAATCAACAAGCTCCCCCTATCACAAGTCTCCCCCTCAGGTTATGCATCTAAGCACAATCAATTAATGCATGTAAAGGAGATCAACACATAGAGAGCAAAAATTGAAAAGATGATATGACATATGACATGCCCATGCCAAAATGCTACTCCCCCTTTTCGGAGAAAGAGGAGAAGCCATAAGTTTCACAAAACCTGCATGCAAAATCCACAACCTAAATGTGATCACAAGAACAGTAGGTTTTAAGGTAAAACATAAGAAAACTGTTTCAAAAGCATTGAAAATGATCAGATGGAACTGGCAGGGTGGAGATCAGGCTCAGGTCTTCTTTTGCTTCTTTGAGGGAGGGTCTTTTCCTTGGCTTCCACTGGAGCCACATCTGTCGAAGACCCTCCAAGCAGCTGATCTAGCGTGTCTTCAAGACGTTTGACACACACACTGAGTTCAGATATGTCTGCTTTCAACCCAACATTCTCCGCTTCCAGATGGTGTATCCTGACATTTGTACCAGCTGTATCCTGAGTCCCAGCAGCCTTATCCACAACCTGTTACCTGGGAGCGGTCTGTCCCTCCAGAGTTTTTCTGCATCTGGCCTGTTCAGCACTTTGGGGGTGATCACCAGATCATGTTCCAGCGTATGGACACCCTGATCACTCAGAAACTGTAAAATAATCCAAGGGTAAACCAATAGATAAGTATTCCCCTATCGAGGGCCACTCCCCGAGACCCTGCCAATGATTGAGTTCCAGATTCGTGCAGCAAGGTCTATGTTTCGTTTAGTCCCCAGGAGAAACAAGGTTCTGGCAGACTCTCTCTTAAAGCTTGAGTCATGGATGAGTTGGTCAAAATTTTCCTTTACAATTTTGTGAAGAATTTGGTATTTCTTGGACATCTCCGACCTAGGCAATTGTTTTAACCCCTTAACCGGCCACGTGATTTTACCCCCTGACAACTACATTGAAATTTCATCATTAGTGGCTTCCATAGATTCATCCTCATAAGCCACATCCTCATTCAATCCTAACCACTTTCTAAGTTCTTTTGCAGAAATCTTAATTAATTGTCCCCTAACAAATAGTGAAGTGGTAAAAAGATATTTTTTGGAGTTATAGTCAATAGGCATATTTGCATAAAATTCCTTGACCAGGGTCTCATTGATCTCCCCCTTACAATCAGTCAATTTCTTCAACCCAAAGTGTGACACAATATCATCAATCTCAAAATCATCAAATTCGCCTATAGTCACTCTAGATTCATAATGCAACCGTTTACCCAAAATGTGTTTTTGGAAATCAGTGTATGCCTCAGACGACCAAAATCTGAAATTGAATGGGGTAAACATACCTCTTGCTGTCTGCATGGGGGTGCAGATGAATGAAGATACATCAAACTTGGATCTCACTGGACCCGCAGCTGCGTCACCCTTTTTCTTCTTTGAACTCGCAGTGGCTTATGCTTTTTGTTTACCCTTTCTGTCTGGGATTACAACCTCCTTTTCAGTCTCTTCTTCCGACTGCTCAGACTCATCTTCATCCTCAGTTTCGTCTGCGTCCTTGTCTTCCTCAGATTTTTCATCCTCCCCAGACTCTTCCTGCTCCTCTGGTTTTTCCTTTTCATCACCAGATTCATCTCCACCTTCTTCATCCCCAATTTTCGCATCTCTTACACTTCTCATGGCAGCAAATTTTCATGCTCCCTGTAGTTCACTACGAATATCTAAGGGAGAGATATGGTTGGACCCAAGATTACCTGATATAGGTGCCAAGGTTACGCCCATGCCTTTTGGAAGAATTGGCGTGTTCCGGCTTATTTGGGCCATGGGGAGAGCAGGTGTTGGAGTAGGACCGACGGTAGAGAGTGAAGTCGGCATCGGGCTAGTGCCGGATGGTGATACAAGAACAATGGCGCAGCTAGGAGTTCCCATCCCCGATGGGTCTGGTTGAGGTGATTCTTCAACCACCGCCGCCTCTGGTGACTCTCCTCCTTCCGGGTTGCTTGCTTCGAGCCATGTCTTGGAATGGGTGTAGAATTTTGAGAGAGAGGAAGACGGAACTTAGGGTTTTGTTGAGAGATTATTGGGGTTTTCTGGAACTTGGGACGTGAGGCTTATGATGACATGTGAGGTTTTTGGGTTTAAGAAGGGTTCTCATATAAAAGGAATTGGTGTTTATTATGGTAATTGGAGAATCCTGATTCTTGTCAACTTCTTTCCTTAAAAATAGATAAACATAGAAACAGAATCTGTTGAAAATTAGGAAACAATTAAATTATCAAAATTGGGCTCCACAACCAACTGACTTGTTCTGCAAGATTTGCACATATTAGCACACGATATACTGCCTTAAAAATAAAGATTTTCAGAATAAAATCTAAAGATTCGTAAATAATAAAAATCTAAATGCATCTGAATACCTGAGACACGTCTGAGCACTTGTTGACATCTGTTGAGTCAGATACATCTGGCAGTATACAATCCACCACGTACATAAATAAGTTGGTTAATGTGTGTGTGTGATCAAAGCAATCCTTAGTCATCCACATACTATCAAAAATCATATGATTGCCCTACTTATCGATTTATCACCGTAATGCACAATAAGACCGATAAAAATCTATAAGAAGTGCATTTTCTCAAATTCGGCTTGCCGACTTTTTCTATAGTATGGCAATGTCTTTTGGAGGTGGAAACAGCTTCACACAATCCCCAGAAGTTATCTTACAGTATGTTCCCCTTTAGGTTAGAAGAAGGATATGAACTTGGCTTGGATTGGTAGATTCACACAATCCCCAGAAGTTATCTTACTAGGTTTTCCCCTTACTTCTACAATATTACCACATTTATCTCAATTCATCGTATTTTGAAGCTAAAGGGTATGAACTTGGCTTGGATAGGCAGCCTTTTTTTCCACTAGCCCTGCCCTTGGATAATAAGAAAAATGCGTGCAATGCTATAAGCAAGATTTAGATCATAGGTCTACTCACAAAATATGAAATCTCATCCAGTAACAACCATATGACATAGACAGCAGTGACTTATCCTTAGGATTGTCTAGATTTGAGTGCTAGTAAGATTCATCCGGAGACATGTTAACTGCTATTAGCCTGACGTATCTGTCTCGTTATCAGCCACAAGCACTCAGATATATCTGCAAGCAAAAACATGATCTACTTAATATAAGAATATGATAAGTTAACCAAAATGTAAAAAGAAAAACAAATGTGGTTTTTTTTTTTTATATAAAATATGCATGTTCCTATTCAGAAAGAGGTGATACTCCAATTTGTTTCCTAAGGCTTCCAAATTTGACAGTATCGAGGGCCTTAGTAAACAAATCTGCCAGCTGTAGATCAGTCTGTATGTGCTCCAGATTGATAATCTTTTGTTCCACCAATTCTCTGATGAAGTGGTGTTTGATGTCAATATGTTTTGTTCTGGAGTGCTGGACTGGATTCTTTGAGATATTGATGGCACTGGTGTTGTCACAATACATAATGGCTTGTTCTGTAGAGATTCCAAGTCCTCCAACATTTGTTTCATCCAAAGGAGTTTTGTACAGCAACTTCCAGCTGCTATATACTCAGCTTCGGCTGTGGAAAGTGACACTGAATTTTGTTTTCTACTTAGCCATGCCACCAAATTGTTCCCAATGTAGAAACATCCTCCATATGTACTCTTTCGATCATCCACATTCCCAGCCCAGTCTGCATCTGAAAAACCTGCAAGATGGGCAGTGGTATCTCTTGTAAACCAAATTCCGTAATTCAATGTACCACTTACATATCTGATGATTCTTTTCACAGCAGCAACATGAGATTCCTTAGATTTGGCTTGATATCTTACACAAACTCCAACATTGAAGGATATATCTGGCCTACTGGAAGTAAGGTACAGAAGACTTCCAATCATGCTTCTGTAAAGGGATGGATCTACATCCTTACCACTGTCATCCTTTGAAAGTTTTAGAGTAGTTGCCATGGGAGTTCTCATTGCCTTTGCATCTTCAAGTCCAAATTTCTTCACCAGATTTTTAGCGTACTTTGCTTGAGATATGAATATGCCAGATTCATCATGCTGTACCCGCAAACCAAGAAAAAATGTTAGCTCACCAACCATACTCATTTCAAAATCTATTTTCATTGTATTTATAAATTCATTAATTTTGGACTTAGATGTAGACCCAAATACTATGTCATCAACATATATCTGAGCTATAGTTAGTCCAGGATTTAGATGCTTAATGAAAAGAGTTTTATCAATTCCTCCCCTTTTGTATCGGTTGCTTAGCAAGAATGATGTGTTCATTTCATACCAAGCTCTGGGGGCTTGTTTCAACCTATATAACGCCTTTTTGAGTCTAAAGACATAATCCGGGTGAGATGGATCTGTGAATCCTTGGGGCTGCTCCACATAAGCTTCTTCATTAAACATACCATTCAGAAAGGTACTTTTGACATCCATCTGAAATAGTCTGAAGTTGATGTAGCAGGACACAGCTAGCAACAGTCTGATGGATTCCAGTCTGGCTACCGGAGCAAATGTTTCGTCAAAATCTATCCCTTCAATCTGGGTATAGCCTTGAGCAACAAGTCTGGCTTTATTTCTTACCACATTTCCTTGTTCATTTGACTTATTCTTGAAGATCCATTTGGTTCCAATTACATTACCTTCTTTAGGGCATGGAACCAACTCCCAGACATTATTTCTTTCAAATTGGTTAAGCTCCTCCTGCATAGCCTGTACCCAGTGTTCATCTGTCAAAGCTTCCTTGATATTTTTTTGGCTCAATTTGAGACATATGACGGATGTTACCCATCTCAGCAAATTTTCTTCTGGTCACATTTCTCTTAGACATATCAGTGAGAATGTTATCAAGTGGATGAGCCTTTTGAATCCTAGCAGGTGGTAGTCTTGATGCTTCTGATTCAGCAATATCAGGTGTATCTGGGTAATCAGATTCGTCTCGATCTGCAGATATTACTGGGTGCCCAGACTCATCCCGATCGGATTCTTCAGTATCATTGAGACTTCCAGCTTGGTGCTGTTCTTCTTCTGATTTTTCGGTTCCAGCTTTTTCTTTTGGTGGAATTTCCAGTTGATCACCATCTGCTACCATTTCTTGTAGAGTTCTATTTTTCCTTTCCACCACTCCATTCTGTTGAGGAGTCTTTGGGGACAAGTACTCATGCTTGATCCCATATTGGATACAAAAATCAGCAAACTCGGAGTTTTCAAACTCTCTTCCATGATCACTTCTGATCCTTTTGACTCTTACCTGTTCGTCTGCCTTTTCATTGCTCAATTTCTGAAAAAGATTAGCAAAATTGTCAAAGGTATCAGATTTATCCCGAATAAACATGACCCAGGTGTATCTAGGGAAATCATCAACACACACATAAATATACCTCTTGCCACCAATACTTTCTTTTGGATAGGACCAATCAAATCCATGTGAATTAGTTCCAGTATATGAGAGGTATTAATAGATGTACTTGATTTATGTTGACTTTTGATTTGCTTACCCTTTTGAAAATCACCACAGATTTCATCTGGAACATTGTTTATGCTGGGTAAGCCTCTCATAGCCTATAGTCTGGTTAGCTTCATGAGATCATGGTAGTTTAGATGCCCTAATCTGTTATGCCACAGTTTCTCATTTTTGGTGTTAACAGAATTGCAAGTTATGTGACTTTCAAGTGTATAGCATTTGTTTCTAGATCTAACTCCCTTAAACAAAACACTTTTTAAAGGGTTAGACTGCTTGTCACAAATTAAAACCTTGCAATATTCTTTTGAAAACATGACAAGCAAGTTATCATCACACAATTGTCCTACACTGATCAAAATTGCCTTAAGCCCTATAACATAAAAGACATTTGTTAATGTAGGCAATCCCTTGATGTTGATGATACCATATCCATCTATTGTTCCCTTTTGGCCATCACCAAATGTAACAGCACCTGTTTCGCCTTTTTCAAAATGTGTTAGTAAAGAGAGATCACCTGTCATTTGTCTAGAACATCCACTATCAAAATACCATGTGTTAGGAATCAAAGCACTCGAAGATAATTGAACTATCTTCTTTTGTGTGAATTGATTAACTTCAAGTACTCATGACACCTAAATACATCATGACCAGATTTAGTACAAAAATTACAGAATACCTGGAAAATAGATGTATCCTGCCGACTCTATCGAGATTGAAACTTCTTGCCGTTCTGATGGACAGACTCATCTGGCTTGTACAAATTCGGCTGAAATTGTCTTGCATAGTTCCTGACTGGATGTGAGTTTTGAGTCCTAGCCGCATTGTATTGATGATGATGAGAGGTAGATGCATATGTATGATTTCTATTCTGTTACATGTACCTGTATCCAGATTCTCTTACAAAGTTTATTTTATGGTCATGATTTTTACCTTTACCTTCATATCCAAGACCTGTTTTTAGGCTGATAGGTCTGTCACTATTCAGGATTTCATCAAGCTGGACGAATCCAAGTGTCAGCTTCTTGATTTTGTCTTGTACTTTAGCAAGTTCTAAACTTAACATACTTACCTCATTTTGTTCATCATCTGAGAATGCAGATGCGTCCAGTTGTTGTTCCCTGCTGTGCTCAGCGAAGGCCTGCAGTAGTTGGATCTTCTCTTCTGCATCTTGAAGTTCCTTTCTCAAGTTTTCAATGTTTGGTCCAGATTCATCTGCATAAGAAGAGTTACCAGATTCAGTACCAGACAGCTGTAAAGCAGTAAGGGTAGTTACCTGTTTTTTAGAATTTCTGCTGTCTGATTCTGATTCAGATTCATCTGAGTCTCCATCACTCCATGTAACATTCATGTCCATCCTTCTGTTGGTCTTCTTTTAAGTATTAGGACAATCAGCTGCAATGTGTCCATATCCTTCACATTCTCTGCATTGAATTCGACTCCTAGGCTTTCCTTCAGACGCGTTAGCATTATTTTTTGGATAGAAATTATTTTTCCTCCATTGTTTTTGTGTTTTTTGATTCTGGACTTGAAGATTTGTGGACCTTTCTTTTTGTTTGCCCTTGAGGTACCTTTTAAATTGTCTGGTGAGAAGTACGAAATTTTCATCTTCATCAGTCTCTCCAAAGTCGTTTGGATTTGCACTGTTCATCTTGAAGGCAATCCCTGGTGATTTGTCTTTCTTTCTTTGGGCCAGATTTAACTCATAGGTCATCAATGACCCTACAAGTTCCTCAACTCGCATGGTTGAAAGATCCTTGCTTTCTTCAATTGCTGTCACTTTTGCATGGAACCTATCTGGTAAAGATCTAAGAATTTTTTGTACAATCTGCTCATTTGAATAGGTTTTCCCAAGAGATTCAGCTAAGTTGTTGAGATCACTCAATCTGGAATAGAAGCTTTTGAAGTCTTCTTTCTCATCCATAGATAGTTGTTCAAACTCTAGATTGATCATCTGCAGCTTGGAGGTTTTGACAGCATTGGTTCCTTCGTTTGCTATCCTCAAAGCATCCCATGCTTCCTTGGAAATCCTTAAGGAGGAGATGAGTCTGAATTGACCTGGATCAACCAAAGAAACAATAGCGTTAAGTGCCTTAGAATTCCAATTTGCATTAGCTAATTCATCTGCAGTATAAGCGCTTCTAGCTATAGCTGTAACAACACCTCCAGCAGTGACAGTGGGTGTTGTGTATCCTTCAAGAACAGAAGTCCAACAACGTTCATCAATAGATTGAATAAAAATTTCCTTACGAATTTTCCAATATGCAAAGTTACTACCAGTTAACAGAGGTGGCCTAAGAGATGCAGAATTCTCCATTTAGACAACCGGATCTCACTTTCTAGAAGTGAACCCGCTCTGATACCAATTGAAAATTTAAGATTGTCTAAATTTTAAAAACAGGCTGTCACAGATGAGTCTGGACAGTAACCATTTAACAGTAAATCGTTAAGTTTTGTTTAGCGCAGTACCAGATGAATCTTGCTAATGCAGATTCGTCTGGATAGTAAAACGTAAACAACCAGAATAAATTGTGCGGAATAGTAAATGGACAAGAACACAATAATTTTTGAGCTTAACGTGGGAAAAACACTAACATGGAAAACTCATGGCCCGCTTCCTGTGGACAAAAACCAATCACTATATAAGGAAAGAGTTTATACAGATCAATCTAAACTACAGAATAAATCTACGCATAGACTTTATCAAACATCCAAGAAATAGATCACTCTTTGATCCTTCTATGGCATGTAATGTGAGTTGGTATCCCACCACTCTTCAGTAGTTTTCTTTAAATCTGCAACACTTTTCAGCAACACGAACTCCGGTTCGATCTTGATCCAAACCTCCCGTTTGATCTTCACGCTGAAATTCTTTCCTTCTCTAAGTAATTGAATCCTCCTCCCAGAGTACCAAAGTCACAACACAATTGAAGCTTTAATTATTTTTTGCACCACACGAAAATAAAGCTTCAAGACTTCTTAATGAAGTGGACGTGAATGTCTCTAGCACCACACGATTTTTGTATCTTCACGTCTTTTTTAAAATATCCCGTTTTTCTCCTCTTTCTAGTGCAATTCGGTTTACTTGACTCCCAAGTTTCCTTATTGCACAAGATCTCTAATACCTACAAAATACAGTAGAGATAATTAGTAAAAGATAAGATAATTATCCTTAAATTGATCTTACCATAAACAATGATAATGATAAATCTTAAAAGATCTTACCATAAAATAGGATCTCAAATATTAGCACCATATTTTCGGACTACACAAGGATTTTCACAACCAAGATTTTCGTCCAAACAATCTTACCTTGTGTAGATAAGCTCGACCTTTATCAAGATGAGACTTACCATATCTACGGATAAGCTTGAGTGTCAAGAATAATCACAAAATATATTATCAAGAATTTTACCAAAATCATGAAATATCAAGATCAAGAATTCGAGATTAACATCCCAATCAAACCAATATTTATTGATCATAATCTTTCCAACAATATCATGAATTTGGAAATTGAGTGATATATTTTTCAAGAAATATTTGCATAATTTAATTAAACTTAATAAAATACTAAATACTCTTATTTAGTAATTAAATCAAGTTTTCTTAAATTACACATTTGTGAAAAATAGGAAATGCCAATATTATAAAATTAACATCTATTAATACTATAACGTTGATAGACGGTTAAGATTAAAAGCCTATAGGAAATTCGGCTCCTCTCTCTACCTATATATACTGAACTCGAATTCTATCATTAGGGTTCAACTCATGAAACACAACTAAAAGCTTAGGTTAAGAAAGAGAAGGTGAATTTCAGATCAATATTTGTTCAAGATTCAATTTAAAGCTGTGACAAGATCTCATAACTTTCCGTATTATTACTACGGATTCTGGTATGTTTTATGATTTACAGTAATTGATTTTTATGGTCAAGATCCTGAATAGAAACATGTTTAATTCTATATGTTCCATAGTTAAGATTATAGTTTAGAGCGACATGTCGGAAAATAGACAGAATTAGTTAAAAATGTCTCTCCAATGTACTCCGTCACTTACAATGTCAAGTTGACGTGGTTGGAAAAAAAATGACAATGTCAAGTGCTCCGTCTACAAATTGACGTTCCGTCAGATCTGATGAGTCAGCATTTATTTTTATTTAATAATTATTTTAATATTAAATAAAGGGTGGACGGTTCTGCACAATCAATTCAATTCTCCAAGAATTCTGTCAGCTAATTTATTTCACATACATTTTATCACATCTCAGAACTAAACAATCAAACAATTCATGTCTATGCACATATAGGAAATTAGAACTACATTCATTCATCTGGTCCGCTATTTATACCTATAAAAAAAGGATGAAATGTATGCATGTAAAAGCTCACCTATGAATTCTAAAAAAATAAAATAATAAAATAAAAGCTCACCTACGACTTTCCAAGCGGAGGAGATGTCAATATAAAAAATTAGTTGGGGATAGGAATATGTTAAACAATTGTTTAAATCAGTTATTAATTTAAAATTGAGAAAAAAAAGTCAAGTAATCAATTTTTTTGAAAAGTCGACCTCGCCAACAAAGAGCAAATTTTAGTTGACTTCATCAATTTATCCACGTTCTCTTGACCTCCGTCTATTTCATTGCCACGTCATCCTCAATTGATGGAGTGTAGAGGAACCTGATTCTTCACAGCCATTATTTGCGGTTAGGAAAAAGTATAGTGTTTTGGCATGGTACTGATGTATTTCATGGGAATAAAGCTAAAAATAAAAGTTTGCTTAGAGGAACCTGATTGATTCGATGGAAAATCTACCCTCCAAGTATAAAGGGGTCAAGTTAGCCTAGCAATAATTCAGGGTCATTCTTCCTATGGATTTTATTGGTGTAATAATATTTTCTAACACTATAAGAAAAATGGCCTTTTGCAACATGCAAACGGCAACATTCGCTAATTGCATGTTGCTAAAGGGGGTCTACCGCAACATTCAGTGATTGCATGTTGTCATTGGTTGATTTATTTAACATTTAGCAACATTCAGCAAGTGAATGTTGCTAATTATAGCCTTTTGCAACGTTCATTGCGCGTTGTCAAAGGGTAACCTTTTGGCAATGCGCAATGAACGTTGGCAAAGAGTTTAATTGGGAAAAAAATTCATATTATCTAAAATTATGGGATTAAGAGTCCGTTTGGTAATATGAAATTTTTTTTGTTTTTGTGATTTTTTGTAGTTTTTTGTTGGATGAATGGTTTAAAAATCTTTGAAAAATCAAAATTTGTAGGCTTGACTAAGAATTGATGATTGAGATTGAATTTGAAAAGTTGTGATAAAATTTTTACCTTTACCAAACAAGCTCTAAATTGCAAATTGTTGGGGGCTAAATTGTAAATTTAAAAAAATAGCAAAATAAAAAACCTAACTTGGAAAATGCGAAAAACGCGTTTTGAGATTTTTTTTTTAAAAAAAATTATCCTAACTTGAAACTAAGCTTAATATAATTTTTTCCCCTAACTTGGAACTAAGCCTAAATAATTTTTTTTTTTTTTTTTTTTTTTTATTATTATCTTAACTTAGAACTAAGCTTAAATAAAATTTTACTGAATTCAATATCAACATTACAAAAAAAAAATTAAGTAAAAACTAATTAAAAATAGTTTAAGTAGTATTCTACAAAATTTCAAATAGAACGTATTTTCCAGTTTTTCACTTTCAAAAATATTTGTCTTTGGCAACGTTCACTGTGCGTTGCGAAAGGGTACGTTCAGACGAATGTTTCCAAAGGGTAACATTTGGCAACATTCACTGCGCGTTGCGAAAGTACCCTTTCGCAACGCACAGTGAATGTTGCCAAAGGGCTTAATTAGGGCAAAATTTCACATTATCTAAAGTTTTGAGACTTTATTAACAAATGACGAGAGTTGGGGGCTACATTGCAAATCTTGAATGACAAAAAATTAAAGACCTAAGATCCCTTACCGTAACAATGTCTCTTCTCTCTTGCAGACTCTCCTCTTGCTCTCAACCCACGCTCTCATCGCCGCTGTCTACTTCTCGGCCTCTCGTCGCGACCACCCTCACACCCCCACGGTAAGAACCCCCAACTACTACCCAAGTGTCCCAACTACCCAACCCACCCAATAATCCCAAAATTTGGTCTGATTTCTCTGATTTCCCAGTCTACCAGATCCAGAGCCTGAGACCAAATTCTTCATTTACGGTTGTTTTCTCTCTTTGCGACTTCATTCTTCAGTTCAGACTTCATTCTTCAGTTCACCCTTCCTAGGCGATTTCGAAAGACCATTTTCATCCCTCAGCAGCACTCAGTAGGGCTGCACAAAAAAACTGTCAAACCGCAAACCGAATGGCTGCACAAAAAAACTGTCAAACCGCAAACCGAATGGAAACCGTTGGTTTGGTTCCACGTGGACCCGCCAATATTTTCAAACCAAACCAAACCAAACCGTTTCAAAATGGTTTAAATTTTTAAAAACAACTTAAACCAAACCAAACCGCTAATTTTTTAATTAAAAAATTAATTCTTATTCATTTAAATTTAGAGTTTTTTCTCAAAAATGTTCAAATTTATCTAATGAATAAAAGTTCTTGTCTTTTTTTTTTTTTTTTAAAAAAAAAAAGTTATTGTCTAATGTCCAACCACAAAATCTGATTAACCTTTAACTCATACCACCTTTTAACAACATACTACAATCCTAAAATCCCATTAACATATAACTCACACCATCCTTAAATCACATACTCCAACCTCGAAAGCTCATTTAATAGAGATTCAAACAAAAAACGTTCCCACTTCTTAATTCAATCATTAATTTTCTATTTTCATTCGTCTTCCTTGTTTCCTTCCAACTTCCAAGTTCCTCTTTACTAAATATCAATTAGATTCTTTGTTTCCTTCCAACTTCCAAGTTCCTCTTTACTAAATATCAATTAGATTCTTATAATAATAGACAGAGGTGATAGGTGTACTTTCAATTTCTTCCTGCATTTGATTTTATTTTAGAGAGTCATGGAAGATGTTTCGATCTATATCAGAAGGTTCGAATCAGGGTAAGAATTTGAACATCACTTGTTTAACTTTCTTTGCAAGCAAAATCATTCGATTATTTTATTTATTTTCTTAGAATTTACTCCTTATTAAATTTCAGAATCTGGACAACAACGATAAGCTAGCAAGAAGAGAGCCAAGACAAAATATTATTACTGTGAAAAATTGTATAAGCATCATACTAATAATTGCGGTACTTGTACTTTATCAAATCATATCACACATTTATGCAAGAAAAGTATCCGTATATGATTTCAAATAAAAATCAAAAAAGAATGACTAGGTATGGTATGTCTTAGAATAGTGATTTTTCTAAGAATTTTGATGACGATGACCTATCATATTTGTTCGGAAAGAAGTTAGAAAACAAAAAAAATGCAATTACAAATTTACAATTATTTTTTAACTTTATGTTTTTATTTTGAATTGAAAACAAATCCGAATGAATTTAACATCTAACATTATTAATTCTCGTATTTGCTTATATATTAACTTATTTTATCTTTATATTAAAATATATGAGTTAATTTAACGTCTAAAATATATTATATTATGTCGATAGGTAAAAACCGCGGATTAAAACCGAACAAAACCACAAAAAATGGTTTGGTTTGGTTTGAGAAAATGCCAAACCGCTTGAAATGGTTTGGTTTCAAAATATGTCAAAAACCGCCCAAACCGGACCGCGTTCACCCCTAGCACTGAGTCCAAGCTCCAACTCCCTCCCGTCCTCCGCTTTTGCTCATTTCGCCGCTGCTGCCCTGCTCACGCTCACTCTAAATCCTTCGAGTTTGAGGCTTCAAAAATCGACAGGGGCAGTAGGTTAGAGTTGTTGACTTGCTGAAAACTTCGAACCCCCATAGAATCAAGATTGTGTTTTGTGAAACTTAATTCAGGTTCCCTTTTTTATATTTGAGAGCATTTTGTGTTGTTGATTGACTATTTGACTTGATTGTAGTTTCAATTTCACATTTTTAGCACCACGTCACCACCGTCAAAGCTTGTCTGCCTCGCCGGAGAACTGATTCTCCACTCGTCAGAGTTCGGATTTAGGTATATTTGTTTTGCCTAATTTCAAAGTTTGCCCCAATTTTCGATATTGAGATGATGTTATCATTTTAATGAATTGATTATTTGTTATCTTTCAAAAATCATGAGCAATTGAAAGTGATAGCCACATATGCTACAAGATGATAATATGGTAATGAAGCTCAAATTTGATGCTAAAGGCTGGCAATAGAAATTATTTTGTTGTTTCAATAATTGGAGTCTAAACCAATATGGCACTGATGCTATAAGATGATGATATGGCACTAAGGCTCAAATATGATGCTAGAGGCTCACACTAGAAATCACTTTATTGTTTCAATAAATGGAGTCTAAGACTCTAAACCAATGACCATGTGTCAATGAGGAAGCCTTTTTATTATGTATGTGTTTATTGAAAGAACTAAGGACATTTTGCTAATTGTAGACTCCAAAATTTACCCTTGACACCTATAATATACAGTTCTACATGTATGCTGTACATTCTCAAAGTGCATGGTGCATACAATTAGTAGTATGTAGTGATAAGAGTGGGTGGGAAATTGAAACTGGTGCTCAAAATAAGCTCTAATTCTACTTTCTTTTGTGATATCTGCCCCTATATATTTCCTTCTGTATGATCCCTCGTGAAGATGGTTTATTTCTCAAGATGTGTTGACGTGAGAATCAACCAATCAATGACAGTAGAAAAAAGACAATTATGACGAGATTGGGTATTTCAAATGGAAATAGGAGGAGCTACCCTATTCTTGGTGGGAGATTGCATTTTGTGAAGTTTGAGGCAATCAAGATTAAATAATAAGCGAGTTTCATTTTCTCAAAGCGACTTCATCGTGGTGGTATATTCCCAACTTTTAATGATGAGCTATTTAGTAAAATGTTATTTATTGTTCCGTTTATCTTGTGTATTTTGATCATCACATTGATATAATGAATTTATTAAAATGCTTTTCTAACATTCCTCTGGTGTATTTTGATGTACTGGTTCAAGTTCAACAATTGATTTTCATAATCTCGACCTGTCATGAACTATGAAAGATGTTTATTGTGTTCTTTTTGTCTTGTAGACTGCCTGGATATGTAATCTTACTGCTGTGGCAATTATGGTGAATTATTTAATTATTATTGCTTCTTTAATAAGGTCCTTGAACTATATAGGAAATTATTAACTTCAAACAGGCCTCTTTGTTGCAATTTCTATAGTTTCATACTCAAACATCTCTTGTAAACAAATTTATCGGCTTTCTATTTTAATTGAAAGTGTAATTTCCTCAAAAACTTTTATGATTTTATCTGTGCCTTGTTGATAGTTTATCAATTATGATTTTTGTTGGAATTCAAATTTTGCAGCTTTCTTGAGTTTAGGAAAGGGTCAAAGTGAAGACCCCCTTTTTGTTAAGAATTTGAAAAAGTTCTAAATTTTATTTAGTGAAATGCACAATGCCTTGATTCAGTCTACATTGTCGAACACCCAATTCTCCTTCTTTTCTGTATTCACAATGCCTTGATTCAGTCTACAAGTAATCACTAATCTTAGCAATTTTACAGAAAATGCATTAATCCATTTACAATTACCCATACATTCCCTTCTAATTTAACCAAAAAAATAGACAAACAACCTCATTTGCATAGAACACATAAAAGGAGGTAAGATTGAAAAATAGTGGACTTTGTAGAAACCAATTCTAATTAATATCCAACGATTTATTCTTGGAGTTGTTGAAAAAGCATTTGATGTAGCCAAGCTTATATCATTGTCAATTCAATTTTCTGGATTCAGCATAAGCTTTAGTGATTATATCTTAAAAGTGTATTTTAGCATTAATAAATATTAATTTTTAATTTTTTGTACAAAGCTGCTTCTTTGAGAAATAATCTATAGGTGAAGGGTAAAAAGTTTATCAGTGTGATATTGCTACTTCTCTCTCTCTCTCTCTCTCTCTCTCTCTCTCTCTCTCTCTCTCTCTCTCTCTCTCTCTCTCTCTCTCTCTCTCTCTCTCTCTCTCTCTCTAGAACTCTATATCTATTGCATTTTATTTCTGTGTGCGTCGTCATTTTTATTTTACCTTTGCATGTTTCACAATTGAAGTGAATAATTGAGGGGGGAATTTTCTCAGGTCTTTCATTCAAGTAAATAGAAAACCTAAAACAGATGGACTGTTCTATATTGACACAGGATATTATTCAAGCTCTTTTTTACTAATGCTGTAGCTTTTATATTTTAGATTTAGAACTGTTCTTATTTGAGTTCAATTTGTCTAATAGACACAGTACTTTATTCATCTAATTTTCGAATGCTTTTGCTTAATTTTTGAGATAATGCGTATCTTATTCAATAGCATTGATTATGACAGATTCATTATCTTAGTTATTTCCATATGGAAACTCAGCTCTAGGAGATGGTGAAAGATATAATGTAGTTTTAATCATCGCTTTTGCTGTCAGTGAACGTTATGTGCATGTTTGAAAAAAATTGCTTTCTATTTTAACCAACCAAGAATCATAAGAACTGTGTATTATTGATGACCGACTTCATTAATTGTGAGATCTAATTGAATTCTCTATTATTTACTCATAACTTTCTGGCCAATAAATAGCTCCCAGATGGAGAGCTTAGAGTAAAAATTGAGAATCTTGCTTCATCTCTAAGGAGAGATGAGAATACGGAAACAGAGGAGCTTTTAGATTGATTGAAGCCCTCTCGACAATAAAAATTGCATTATTTCAAATGAAATATATTACTGCATACACGCCTGCAATGATTTGTTAGCATGAGAGGAAATTATATTAACCTTTGTTTGGTTTTGCTTTTAAGACGATTTCTTCCTAGTTTGAAACTTAAGAGAACCTTTTTTACTTTAGAAATATAAAAACTGAACATTCTACTGTCATAGATTTCAATGTATTGCTAGATTTGAAGAACAGGGTCAAGATTATTTTGTATAAAGGTATAGTAGTAAAATTTTTGATTGCTTAGTGAAGCCATGGGAAGTACAGTTGCTTGGCCTAAAAGCTGTATTAGACTTAATTGATGAAGGTAAAACTTATTTACAGATGAATTCTAATTTCTATTGTTGCGGATTAAGTTTTGAAATGATTTGGTTGTGATGAGTATTGATTCTAGATTATTGTTGGTGTGGAGTTGGGGATGGATTTTGGATTGATTTGATTGTAGTTTAATGATGAATGAGTTTTTAGTTTGATGTTTTAAAATATTATGGTGGTTGTGATATCCCTTTACAGGTTGGCTAAGTCCAATTTATAGGGGGGACTCTATCCAAATTTCTGTAAAGTTTTACAATAGAAAATGATAATTTTAATATTTAGTATGATTTATTTCTACATTTTTGCATTCAGTGTAGTTGAAGTCCTGATGATTAAAATTTTATAATGTCTTCGCAGGTAAAAGTCAAATTTGTAGTTCTCTCACAATATGGTTTGTCATGGGCACAGTTTAAGCTAGACTTCAGAAGCCAGAGAAGTACTCATCTTTAATGATGATTCGTGTTGAAAATGGTGATAGTAGCTCCTTTTTGTATGGCTGCTGGTTTGTTAGAGATATTGTTGCAATTTAGAGGGATAGTAAATGTCAAACTTTAGATATGCAATCAAATAAGTGAAAAACCTATATTGCAGATTTTGTTTTAATGTAGGAGAATAAAGTACCGTAATTTTTGTTAAGTATTAAAATATATGTGGTATAATTTTCTTTAAAATGCTATTGCATTTTATTTTGAATAGTTGATTTATTTTTATGGCACACATGCTTCATATTTTACATATTATATATATGTTTGAGAAATTTGTTGGTTATCAGTGAAATTATCTATATTGATTTACAAAAAATTAAAAAAAATGTTAAAGATCAACGGCAACGCACAAAGAGTGTTGCTAATAGTATCAATGGCAAAGCGCAAAGATTGTTGCTAAAAGTATCAACGACAACGTGCAAAGAGTGTTGCTAAAAGTATCAACGACAACGTGCAAAGAGTGTTGCCAAAAGTATCAAAGGCAACGCTCAAAGAGTGTCGCTAAAAGTATCAACGGAAACCCGCAAAGAGTGTTTCTAAAAGTATCAACGACAACGTGCAAAGAGTGTTGCCAAAGTACCAACAGCAACGCGCAATGAGTGTTGCCAAAATTATTTACCGCAACATGCAAAGAACGTTGCTAAAGGTCTACCACAATACGCAATGAACGTTGCCAAAAGTATCAACGGAAACACGCAATGAATGTTGCCAAAGGTCTACCGCAACACGCAGTGAATGTTGCCAAAGGTCTACCGCAATGCGCAATCCATCATTTTGCAACACGCAATGAACGTTGCCGTATCCTTTCCCTCTACGGAAATACTGCAATTTGCAACATGCACATGAACGTTGCAAAAGGTCTTTTGCAATATTTTTTGCGCGTTTTCGTAGGCTTTTTTGTTGTAGTGTAAATTCAAGTCTTAAACTATGATTTCATATAATTAAATTGTAATGAAAGAGAAAGAGTTGGGCTATTCTTTCGCATCAATTGGGCTTTTCAAATAAAATTAGTGAGAATTTCTTGAGATTGGTAAGATGTGGAAATTTTAGTAAGAAAATTAGTCAATTTATTTTACGGCATTTAGTCGAGCATGTTTTGTACATATTCAATACATACCACATCTTGGGATGATCTGAGGTTTGAACCTCAACCCTCTTTTCTTTATTTTTCACTCCCTCTCCTTTTTCTGAGGTCGTGGCCTCAACTCTCTTTTCTTTAATTTCCACTCTCTCTCCTTTTTCTGAGGTCGTGGCCTCAACTCTCTTATTTTTCCCCTCAAACTCACTTTTCACTTTCAATTGATCTTTCAGGGCTTCAATTGGAGATAGTGGCATTAGAGTAAACTTTTTTCCCCCTTTTACCAGGCTGTATCTATTCGTATACCCATCATGTAGCACAGCCCTTACATGTTGCCAAGGCATCCCCAACAATATGTGACTAATTTGCATCGGTACCACGTCACAAACTACCTCATCAGCATATCCACCAAAAGAAAAAGTCACCAAGGCCTGTCTCTTCACCTTAACTTCCCCCGACTCAGTCAACCATTGTAATTTATAAGGTGTTGAATGTTTCATTAAAGATAAGCCTAATTTTTCCACCAACATTGTACTAACTACATTAGTACAACTTCCCCCGTCAATTACCATGCTGCACACTTTATCATTCACGATGCATCTAGTGCGAAAAATAATATCCTTCTGCCCTTCCACATTATCCAAAATATTCACCTTACGCCTAACGCTAAGAGCATGCCTATCAGTAATTGACTCATCCACCACAACACTTTTCGCTCCTTCACTATCACACATAACCTTTTTACGTGGACAATCAACTGCAATGTGACCCCGTTCTAAATTTTAAAGCACTTAACATTTTTATCCTTAAAAGGCTTGGAATCAGGATTATTTTTACCTTTGGTTGTCGGTTCCTCCCTCCTTTTGTGAACATGATTACTACTCTCCCATTTTGATGTCTCTTTTCGCTTCAATGGCCTTTCATCCATCCCATCTCCGTACCTAGCATGACATTCACGCTTACTACTCCTCCTAGCCACAGAGTCCGCCCGCGATTGCTCCTTTTTCAATTGGGCAATCATCGAATCCCTTTTATCCATCCTAGCCATTACCTTCTTAAATTTTGCCTGCATCTCTGCCAATAATTCAACACCCTGGTCCAATATCTTATTCCCTCTTTCGGGCCGTTTGTTGTCACCCATTGATGAAGATCTCTCCCTGCGAGAAAGGGAAATTTGGAATATGGAAAAAAAATGAAATTTTCGAATTTTTTTTAATATTCTACCAGAGAATTGGACTACGAGTATGGCAGAAAAAAGGGAACTGGATTTGGACGAAAAACGAACAAGAAAAACATTTTTGAATTTTTGGGACTGACTCTTATGGATCAAACTGAAGAAAATTATGACTGACCCGAAGAACACGAAGAACACGAAAAAAATCAAGAAACGCAAGAATCTGAAATAAATCCAAGCTCTGATACCAGATGATGAGATCCCAGTCGGAGAATCTCGTCGAACAACGTGGAATAACGACAATTAAGCCTAGGAAAGATCTAAATCAGATTTAAACCCGAAAATAAACAAGAATTAAAATACTGGAAAGATAAAATTGACGATAGGACCTTGACCTAAGATTCACGACGCGAAGATTGGCGATGCAAAATCGAGATCCAAGGTTTTCGAAACACCACAAGGACTTGTCAATTTCCTTGATAAGATTCTAATTGGAAACGCCACAAATATTCTCCCGAATATTTGATAAGTTCAACGCCACAAATATTTTCACAATATTTGATAAGTTGGATTTGTTCTCGAAGGACACAAAAGGGACTCCTCAACCTTTCAATTGGAGAAATCTCTCTCAACTCAAATTCAACAAACTCAAAACTAAACTATTTTTTACGATCATGGAAAAGAATATAAATAAGCAAAATAATCTAGCCGCTAATTTACTCAAAATAGAATTCTAATTAAGCTAAAATTCCAAAATATGCAAATAACTTAAAATAAAAAAAGGAAACAAAATAATTATAAAAACCCGCAAAATCTGGCCGCTACTTAGTTACGGCCGTAAAGGCCTCTCGGGTCCAAAACTGCAACATCAGTTACGGCCGTGACGAGTCTCTTACGGCCTTGAAATGCCCCTGCTTGAATGTTACGGCAGTAACTTCCAGGCTTACGGCCGTAAGTCTCGTTCTGCTGGAATTCATCCATTTTTTCTTCGATAATTGATTACGGCCGTGAATATATGGGTTACGGCCGTGAAGGTCCTCAATTACGGCTGTAATGACTTTTCTGCCCAAATTACTTCGTTTACTCGGCCCGTGTTGATCATTTCGCCTTCTCGGCTCGATTCCAACATGAAATTTACTCCATTTTGCACGTAGATCACTGTCATATTTCCGATGGCTCGACTTCGCCCTTTGATGCCTGGTCCAGATCATATCAATATGACCTGTCATCAGATAATTAACCAAGTCAGCAAGCCAAGGAAGAATATTCAAGCTAAATAATTGTTCATTGGGAAATAACTCATTAAAAGTGTAAGAAACTTTTGAATTCTCAGAATTTAATCTCGACAAGTGATAAGCAACAACATTTTCCACCCATTTTTTGTCCTTAATTGTAATTTCAAATTCCTGCAACAATAAAATCCATTGAATGAGTCTAGGTTTAGCATCTTTCCTTGTGAACAAATATTTAAGAACGAAGTGATCGGTAAAGATGGTAACAGGATTCCCAATAAGATAAGTTCGAAATTTTTCCCGTGCAAAAAAATAGCTAGGAGCTCTTTTTCAGTGGTTGTGTAATTCAGTTGAGTTTGATTCAAAGTTCTGCTAGCATAGTAAATTACATAAGGTTCCTTAACTTTTCTCTGACCAAGCACTGCCCCTACAGCTAAATCACTTGCATCACACATTAATTCAAAAGGAAGAGACCAATCAGGTGACTAACTATAGGTTGAATTCTCAGAATTTAATCTCGACAAGTGATCGGCAACAACATTTTCCACCCCTTTTTTGTCCTTAATTGAAATGTCAAATTCCTGCAACAATAAAATCCATTGAATGAGTCTAGGTTTAGCATCTTTCTTTGTGAACAAATATTTAAGAACAGAGTGATCAGTAAAGATGGTAACAGGAGTCCCAATAAGATAAGTTCGAAATTTCTCCAGTGCAAAAAAATAGCTAGCAGCTCTATTTCAGTAGATGTGTAATTCAGTTGAGCTTGATTCAAAGTTTTGCTAGCATAGTAAATTACATAAGGTTCCTTACCTTTTCTCTGACCAAGCACTGCCCCTAAAACTATATCACTTGCATCACACATTAATTCAAAAGGAAGAGAGCAATCAGGTTACTAACTATAGGTACAGTGGTGAGTGACTTTTTTAAATGTTCAAAAGCTGCAGTGCATTCATTTGTCCAAACAAATTTTGTATCATGTATCAAAAGTGTAGTCAAAGGTTTTTCTATGACACTAAAATCTTTTATGAACCTCCTATAAAAACCTGGGTGCCCTAAAAATAATTGAACATCTTTTACAGTTAAAGGAATAGGCAAACTAGAAACTGAATCTACTTTTGCCTTATCTACTTTCATGCCTTCAACAGAAATTATATGACCTAAAACAATTCCTCTTGTAGCCATGAAATGACATTTCTCCCAATTAAGGAGAAGATGCTTATCCTCACACCTGCATAAAACTGCTTTCAAATTTGTTATACAATCATCGAATGAATTACCATATACAAAAATGTCATCCATAAACACTTGCAAAAAAATTTCTATCATATCACTGAATATGCTAAACATGCATCTTTGAAAAGTTTTTGGGGCATTACAAAGATTAAAAGACATTCTTTTAAAAGGAAAAGTCCCAAAAGGGCAAGTAAAAGTAATTTTTTCTTGGTCTTCCAATGCTATTTTAATTTGATGATAGCCTGAAAAACCATCCAAAAAACAATAGATTGAATGTCTGTCAACTCTTTCTAGCACTTGATCTAAAAATGGTAAAGGGAAGTGGTCCTTTCTGGTCATGAAATTCAATTTCCTATAATCTATGCACATTTTCCAACTAGTGGGGTACCCTTTTAGTTATCATTTCCCCTATTCATTTTCAACAACAGTAACCCCTGTTTTCTTAGGAACTATCTGAGTAGGACTTACCCACTTGTTGTCTGCAATAGGATAAATGACACCTACGTCATCAAGTAATTTTAGAACTTCATTTTTAACAACCTCTTTCATATTAGGAGTTAGCCTTCTTTGAGACTCCCTTGAAGGATTAACATTTTCTTCTAGGAAAATCCTATGAGTACACACTAAAGGACTAATTCCCTTAATATCTGCTATAGTCCAACCTATTGTAGATCTATGATCATTCAAGACTTTCAACAACATATTTTCCCGATCAAAAGTAAGAGTAGAAGATATTACCACAGGGTATGATTGATTGGGTCCCAAAAATGCATACTTTAGTTCCAAAGGGAGAGGTTTAAGCTCTAAAGTTGGCATCTTCTCTGTTGAGGTTTACATTGGTGTCTGAATGACATTTAGAGGCTCAATGCTTGGCTGCCAAGCTCTTAAAGCTGCTGTTATTGAACTTTTTGAAGAGTCTTCAATGCTGTCCAATTCGAAATTTTGCTCAGGTTGCTCATTAGGATCTTCTAGCTCAACTAGCAACTCTTCTATCATGTTAACTTCCTGCACTTCAAAATCTTTTGGTTTCCTACAAGCATTGAAAATGTTAAGTTCCAAAGTCATGTTACCAAAGGTCAACTTTAAAATACCACTTCTGCAGTTTATCAAAGCATTTGTAGTTGCAAGAAATGGTCTACCAAGAATAATAGGGATTTGAGAGGAAGTTTGAGGTATATTTTGAACATCAATAACAACAATATCAACAGGATAATAGAATTTATCAACTTGAACCAAAACATCCTCAATTATCCCTCTAGGCATCTTAATAGATCTATCTGCTAATTGTAAAATCACAGGAGTGGGCTTAAGTTCACCTAAACCAAGCTGTGTATACACAATAAAGGGCAAAAGATTTACACTTGCTCCTAAATCTAGTAAGGCGTGACCAATAAAAGTGGTTCCTATCATACAAGCAATGGTTGGAGAACCAGGATCTTTAAATTTTTGAGGAGTTTGGCATTGTATGATAGAAATCACTTGTTCAATCAAAAAGGCCTTGTTCTTAACAGCTAGCTTCCTTTTCACTGTACACAAATCCTTAAGAAATTTAGCATAGACAGGGACTTGTTGAATTGCATCTAACAGAGGAATATTTACCCTAACTTGCTTTAAAATCTCATGAATTTATGTTAGATTTTTGGTCTTATTACCAGGTTGTAATCTTTGAGGAAAAGGGGCAGGGGCGTACCTGCTATTGGCCTAGATGGTTTATGAACATCAGATAAAGATTTCAACACAATATCATCAATATGAGGTCCAACTTGCTTACCCACCAAGTTCTCTTTAGGTTCAGAAACTTGGATTTGCTTACCACTTCTCGAAGTAGTTATTGCTTTCACATGTCTTAGATTGGGATCATCAACCCAATTGTATTGAGTTTGAGAATTTGGCATTGGTTGAGCTGGGAACTTACCCTTTTCTGGTGCACTTTCCTGAGTAGTCAACTTTGTAAGCTGAGATCGGATGTCATTTATGGCCTGAGAATCTTGATTGTTGATGGTAGCTTGACTTTGCATGAATTTCTGGATTTGATCTTCAAGACTTCTCTTCTATGGTGGCATATAAGGTGTTGGTTGTGAAGGTCCAACATTGTTGCTTCCTCCTTGATCATTCCTCCAACTGAAATTTGGATGATTTCTCCAACCTGAATTAAAAGTACTCGGATATGGATTAGAATAAGGTTTGGAAATCATATTGACAGCAACAGATTGATCAAAATACATCTCTTTCAGTTGGGGAAGTACAGGACAATCAGAGGTTAAATGTTGTACATCTTCACAAATTGAACACTTTTCTAAAATAGTTGAAGATGAATGGACTTCATTCACTTTTTGAGTTTTCAAATTTTCAAGTTTTCGAGTGATGATAGCCAACCGGGCATTTATGTCATCATCTCCTCTAAGTGAATGAATTCCATTTCTAGATGCAATCTTTTGAAATTCAGTTTTTATTGGAACATCCCTATCAAACTCATCAATATTATCCCAAGATTGGGCATTTTCAGCTAAATCATCAAAAAATGTGAAAACTTCATTAGGGTCTTTTTCAAAGAAATCACCATTAATCATGGTTTGCACAAATTGCCTCATTTCTGGTCTGAGCCATTCATAAAAAAATTTAGTCAACATCCATTGCTCATAACTATGATGGGGGCAAGATAAAAATAAAAAATAAAAAAATCCTTGATTCTTTCCCAACTAGTGTAAAAACTTTCATTATTCTTTTAGGAAAAATTCATGATTTGTCTTTGAATAGCGATAGTTCTCTGTGGTGGAAAAAACTTTTTAATGAACTCTTTCCGCATATTTGCCCAATTTGTAATTGAACCAGGCCTTAAAGAGTTAAGCTAGGACTTAGCTTTATCCTTTAATGAAAAATGGAGAAGCTTTAGTCGAATGACTTCCTCAGTGCAATTTCTTTCAAGAAAAGTAAAACAAACCCCTTCAAATTCTTGGATGTGGTGATAAGGACTCTCAGATGGCATTCCATGGAAGCGTGGCAAGCGATCTACTGTTCCCGGTTTAAAGTTGAAGACTGCAGCATTTGCAGGAATTACTATGCATGACGAAGTGCTTTCCATTGTTGGAAAAATGTAATCTCTAAGACTTTGAACGACTGGAACCTCATTTGCTTCCCATCATCTACCATTTCTACCTGTTGATTTTCGAGAATTAAAAAAATGGTCAGTGGGTTCCGATCTTACTAATTGTTTAGAGTAATCTCGAAACCAAACCGACATACATAAATAGAAAACAATATCAAGAATAGTAGTAGAGAAAAGAATAATAAAAAAAAATAACAGAATTCAGTAGAAATCAATTGACACCAAAATAATCCCCGGTAACGACGCCAAAAACTTGTTTCGATGGAAAATCTACCCTCTAAGTATAAAATGGGTCAAGTTATAGCCTAACAATAATCAAAGGTCATTCTTCCTAGGGATTTTATTTGTGTAATAATATTTGCTAAATACAAGTCTTAAACTATGATTTCAATTTTACTTAAATGAATAGAAAGAGAATATAATTAAATTGCAATGAAAGAGAAATTTGAGTGGGGTTATTCTTTCACTATCAATTGGGCTTTGCAAATAAAATTAGTGGGAATTTCTTGAGAATGGTAAGATGTAGAAATTTTAGTAAGAAAATTAGTCAATTTATTTTACGGTATTTAGTCGATCATGTTGTGTGCATATTCAATACATACCACACCAACGTCATTAGTCCAAGTAAAATAATCTGAAATTTAAAAACAATTTGCAAACCTTTATCAATAACAAGAATTCATCCATAAGAAATTAAAACATACCCATTGAAGCTAAGAATAACTTCCCTCAAATATAACATAGCCAACCATAATTAAATTAATCAAAATAAAATTCAAATGAATGATAACCATTACTAAATAATTTAATTCAAGTTGAGAAATGAAAATTCAATGACTAGAATATATTTAAAAATCAGCTAACATCAATAAGCTAAAAATATGTAAACTAATAATTGAAACAATTCTAAAAAAAAATATGAATAAAACTAGAACAAATCACCCAGAACACCAATCTCAGCTTCCCCTCAATCTGTCGAGTGTTGTGTGGTTGCTGGACGAAAGCAGGGCTGCTGGTTGTGTGATGGCCGGTGGCTGAGATGCTCGGTGATGGGAGATGCTGAGAGTTGAAGGTAACGAGTGCAGTGTTGAGGAGTGGCAGAACTTCTGTGTGAGAGCTAGAGGGTGTTGCAGGCTGTTGAAGAGGTGAGGTTCTTGAGCGGCTATTGCTGGTAGTTGTGTGTGAAAGAGGGAGTTCTGCGTGACTACTATGTATGGGAGGCCACCAGCTAGGGAGTTATGTGAGAGAGAGGTTGGCGGCTGGTGAAGGTTTTGTGGAAGTTCTGTAAGGTGTGAGATTGTGTGGGAACGAGAGGAGAGAGACAGAGAGATGGTGAGGGCGAAAGGATTGGCAGCTGGTTTCGATGGTTAGAGGATTGAGTGGCTCTCTGTTTGGTGTTGAAGTTGGCGGCTGGTTGTGGATTGGTAAGGGTGGAGGCTGGTTTTTTAGAGTTGCAGAGAGGTTTGTTGCATGAGTGATGGAGCGGCTAGGTGAGAGTTAGGTTTCGTCCGGGCGCAATATGGCCGAGTTTGGTTTATGTTTTTTTTTTTTTTTTTTTTCATTTTGGACTTTTTCGGGTCCATTAAGTTAGGGATTTTCAGGTTGAAATTGTCCAAAATCTCCCTACAATTAAATAAATGGAATTATTAGCAAAGAAAATCAATTTAGAATTAAAGAACTAAAATGGGATCTTTTATAATTTTTACTCTAAATAGCATAATTTATATCCCGAATTTGCATTTTTCATGTATTTACCTATCTAAAATAAGTAAAATTGGACAATAATCACTGATTCTTCATAGCCATTATTTGCGGTTAGGAAAAAGTAGTGTTTTGGCATGGTACTGATGTATTTTGTGGGAATAAAGCTAAAAATAAAATGTTGCCTAGGGGAACCTGATTCTTCACAGTCATTATTTGCGGTTAGGAAAAAGTATAGTGTTTTGGCGTGGTACTGATGCATTTCATGGGAATAAAGCTAAAGGAATAGAAAAGGGAATCGAATTGATGATCGAACCGAGGTGGATATAATAGGTAAATGTTCAGATCGATGTCATGTGTTAAGGTGTGCAAATTTTGATGCACTATTCGGGCACTGTTGCACGATTGATTTCATGGTCCGCTTGATTTCAAACATGAGAAATGAGGAAAAGAAAATAATGGTACGTTTGATTGGAGCCAAGTCAATGGTAATGTAAAATATTTTTAAGAATTCCATCTTTGATCCGTTTGATTGTATTTTTGTTGGGGAAATTCATTTTTCGTCTTAACTCGAGTTTTGTGCTTTACTTCCTTGAGTTTAGTTTCGTCTTACCATACTTTCAAATATCAATTCTACTTTCATTCATATATATATATATATCCAAATTCTTTGAATTTATTTTTCATGAAAATCTTTTTAACAATTCAATTCCCTAAAACTTTATTTCCATCAAAATTCCATATTTAAAATCAGACGAACACTTATTTTATTCTTCCCCAAATTCCATGCTTTCAAACAAACCACCTAGATTTAAGGGTCCATTTGATACGCACAAGCTCGTTTAATTGTGTATTTGGTGGGTAGAAAATATTTTGCTTGTCTCGATCTCTATGATTTTACTTGAAAACAATGAAAATATTTTATTTGAGTTTAATTGAGAATTCGTATTCCATCTTTACCACACTTTCAAATACAATTTTTACTTTCAATCAAACACACTCAAATTTCTTCATTTTGGAAAATACTCTTAGTGAAAAAGATTTTCTCACTACTGAGCTGAGTGTTGATGATTCTCAGGAAGAGAACCATCAACCTAATACTCAGTTTCAGGTGGAGCAACCCCCACGGTCTCCTATTGATATTTCAGATCTTGAGTCTTCTATTCCTATCTCCTGAAACTAAAACTGAAAATTATTCAAATCTTAGTGATTATCAACTTCCTAGGGACAAATATAGAAGGGAAATAAGACCTCCATCTAGGTTTGAAGATTCTGATTTTGTTTCTGCATTTACTTTCTTTGAACCTATGCATACTGAACATGAGTCATTTGAAGAAGTTGTTTCTTCAACTGATTCTAAAATGTGGCTTGTGGCAATACAAGATGAAATGGATTCTCTTATTAAAAATGGTACTTGGATCTTAGTGGATAGGCTTGAGAATAAGAGAATCATTGTCTACAAATGGATTTATAAAATTAAGGAAAGCAAGTCTAAAGACATAAAACCAAGGTATAAGGCTAGTCTTGTAGCAAAAGATTTTATTTTTCACAAATGGAAGGAATAGATTATGATGATGCTAAAAATCGCACTTGGAATATTCCGAGCTTGGACAGTAAACAAGCACAATATGGATCTTCGAATACCTGCAATAATGGCGAGGAGGTGTGTCCTCGTCGCCCCTCAGTTGCTTACGTCAGTAAAGAAAAAGGGGAAAATTTATGCAAGAGGCTATAAATTGTAGAGATAATTGTGTACCTAAATTATGATTGAATGTCATGTATTTATAGAGATATCTGGACGAGTTATAATATGACTGAAATACCTGCATTGCATGAGTCCTATTAGGAATCATCCTCCTATTTTTTAGGGATTGTGTTGTTAGACATTGGATTGGAATGTGAATCCTAATATTCATAGGAATTAGATATTCCACGTCAGATAAGGGGTCCCCCGTCCAGTCACGAGGATCACCCTTGAACAGCTAGGACCCCGATCAGCATACAACCTTGAATGTGTGATATAATCCTCGGGGGTAACTAATATCCTCGGGGATGGTTTGTTGGAGATCGGATTGTGTGTAAGGTCGGGGTTATTCTGAGTGGTCATGCTCGAGATGTCATAAATTGATACCCATCACTGGATCCCGTGCATCCATGTGCGAGACTAGGGAGGACAGGATGTGCCACACGGGGTTGGTAGAAATGGCCGGGGTGATCTGACGGTTCTTCCAAGAGACACATCATTCTGTCAGAAAATATGGTTTTCAAGCCACGTGGGCCATGGATGGGAGATATGTGGCGTCGTTTGGCGGCCCAGATCACGCGTCCTTTGGTTTTCCCGAGGTTTCTCCCTATAAATAGTGGTTTCTATTCATTTTTCATTTGTGAAACTTTGAGAGCTTGAGGCTTTGAGATCGTGCTCAAGGAATTACAGATTTACAGGAGTGGTGTGCTGATATATAAGGTAAGAGCTCGAACCCCTAAGTTAAATCAATTTCCTAATTTTTTCCTTAGAAAATGTCTAGTAGCAGCGGTAGTTCGGGTAGTGATAGTAGCTCAAGCAATTCAAGTAGCGAGCACCGTGAGCCCGAGGACGTAGGAAATTCTCTAATTTCTGTGGCCGACCCTATTGACTTTAGGCCTCAGGCTCAGGGAGAGGAGGATATACCATTGACTTACCCCGAGCTTAGGTGCGTATACAAGGAGCATAAGATCATCGAGGTAGCTAGGGAATTCGGGTTAGTGCCCGAATGTCATATTGGGACTCCAACATTGGAGGACAAAGTAGTATCTGCTCACGAGGGGGAGTTGCTAGTGTATAGAGATGCTTTAAAGACCGGGCTAAGGTGGCCATTACATCCGTTCTTTATAGAGTTTCACGTGGAGCACTCTATGTGCCCGGGGCAACTGGTGCCTAATGGCTGGAGGATGTTGGTATATTTTTTTATTGCTTGCAAGGTAATGTCCATAGTCCCCCAACTAGATCTCTGTAGAATGGTGTTCGAGCTCAAACAACTTCCCCACTTTTCGTGTTTCACCTATTTGTCTAGTCGGGGTAGGTTTAAGATGCCTAGGATGCCGAGCTCTCTTCGAGGTTGGAAAGAGGTTTTTTTATATAATTCCTCAGGAGCATGGGCATCCATTTTGGTCGAACTGGGTTATTCTAGACAACGTAAAGTTCAACGAGGGTCAAGCTTATTTTGAGGCTTTAGAGTGAGATAGGCGGTTGCTCGAGGGTCTAGAGCCATTAGCAAAGAATTTGGATGAATTTCTCGGGGATGATACCCTTGATCGTGCTAGAGTTGTTGACTTCGGGGCTAGGACACTGGCTCATCCTCTTCTTCTTTTTTTTTTTTTGATCAGGCTCGATATAATGCCTTGTCTTTATTTTTTGCAGATAACATGGCGTTTGATCCTTCTCGACTAAATAATTTCTTAAAGGGTAAGGCCGAAGCAAGTGGTCGTCCCCCGATGAAGAAAGGCAAGAAGAGGCCTCGGGTGGCTAGTGGATCGGGAGAAGGTTCAGGCACCATGTTGAGGGACGAGGATTCTAAGGAAGTTCCACCTCTATATCCTCGTGTTTCTCCGGCGAAAGTCATCCCCGAAGTGGTGGAGCTCGAGGATGACACTTCTAAGGAGGCTTCTCAATCGCTGGACGTAGTTGAGAAATACATAAAGGAATTAAGCCCGAGCATGGGCCTTTGACACTTGGAGGCTGTGCTGAATAGGATAAGAATTGAGTTTTTCCTAAAATTTCATCTTTGTTCCCCGAACTTATGGCTCATCAATATTGTAGGCATTGAACATTGCCCAGGGTATCGCCCTCCGGGAAGCTGACGAGGGTGAACGTGCTGAAGGGCTGAGCAGCTCTATAACCATCCGCGAGATGAAAATAGAATAGCTCGGAGCTGAAAACAAAGATCTGAAACGAGAGAGGGAGTCACTCATGAAAGAACTCGAGGACGTTATGGATCGAGCTGAAGAATTAAAGCTTGAGCTGGAGCGAACCCAAAAGAATTATGAAGAGAGGTTGGTCACCGCTGAGACTGCACGAGCCTCAGCCATCGAGGAATTTAAGAATTCTGAGGAATTCGGACTCTTGCAAGGGGAGTATGCTTCAGGTTCCTACAATTATGCTTTCAAACAAGCGCGAACTTTGCTGCGCAAGAAAGGGGTTTCCACTGAGGACATACGAGGTGACCCCGAACTTACTGAAGGGCTCGTTCTCTCAGAATCGGAAGATGGTCCTGATGAAGGAGATGAAGGAGGTTCGGGGGACGAGCTTGAGATAGTTGACAAGGACGCCCCTAGTTAATTTTTCCCCAAACATATTTTGTATGAACTGTTCCATAACTTTTAATGAAGAATTATTTTTCAGCTGTCCATTTCCATTTGTATGAACGCTATGCACATGAGCATAGGACACGATCATCATACCCCGAACATGGGATAACGAACGTAAGTGTAACCTGATCAAAGGATTAATAATGAACAGTAAGTGGAAACCCCGATGATGAAATAGCGAACAGAATTGTAAGCCCGATCATGGGATAATAATGAACAGTAAGTGCAAACCCCGATCAAGGGATCGATAACAAACACAAGTGTAAACCCCGATCATAGGGTCGATAACGAACACAAGTGTAAACCCCGATCATGGGATTCATAATGAACAGTAAGTGCAAACCCCTGATCATGTGATTCATAATGAATACAAAGTGTAGACCCCGATCATGGAATTGATAATGAACACAAAGTGTAAACCCCGATCATGTAATGAGCCCCGATCAGAAAGAACTGTAACAACGACGGAAGAGATATTGTTACTGCTCGGGGAAAAATTTCTGATGCGTGATTCGAGGCAAGCCCTTGAGGTTCCTGCTCGTAGGCAAGGGTTTGTGTGCTTCCTCGTGAGGAAGGCTTGCGAGCCCCTGCTCGTGGGCAAGGCTTTGTGTGCTTCCTCATGGGGAAGGCTTGCGAATGCCTGCTCGTGGGCAAGATTTTTTGTGCTTCCTGGTGGAGAAGGCTTTCGAGTGCTTGCTCGTGGGCAAGGCTTTGTGTGCTTCCTCGTAGGGAAGGCTTTCAAGTGCATGCTCGTAGGCAAGGCTTTTTGTGCTTCCTCGTGGGGAAGGCTTTCAAGTGCTTGCTCGTGGGCAAGTCTTTGTATGCTTCCTCATGTGGAAGGCTTTCGAGTGCTTGCTCGTGGGCAAGGCTTTGTGTGCTTTCTCGTGGGGAAGGCTTTTAAGTGCATGCTCGTGGGCAAGGCTTTGTGTGCTTCCTAGTAGGGAAGGCTTTCGAGTGCTTGCTCGTAGGGAAGACTTTGTGTGCTTCCTCGTGGGGAAGGCTTTCGAGTGCTTGCTCGTGGGTAAGACTTTGATCTAAACAAAATAATTGGAGAAAATTTTCCTTTATTTACAGATGCCTTCGGGGAAATAAAAGTTGGCACGCAGGCCTGAACTGAAATTAAACTAAGAATAAAGTGCAAGGAAAACTAAAAGGAACGAACTACAAAGCTCAGTTTTGCTACTTGTAGTAGATTTTCAGGTTGTCTGCATTCCAAGGTCTTGGAAGCGGTGTTCCTGCAAGATCTTGAAGACTGTATGATCCTCCCCGGGTCTGTCTATAACTTCATAGGGTCCTTCCCAAGTTGGCCCAAGTTTCCCTGGGGGATGACCAGCTGCTGTCGCTTTCCTCAGCACGAGGTCTCCTGCCCTAAACCTTCTTAGTGTGACCCTGTTGTTGAAATACTTTGCTGTTCTACTCTGATAAGATGTTATCTTAGCACTAGCATGCTCACGAACTTCTTCAAGCAAGTCAAGGTGTTCGCCTGTACCTTCTCCCTCCATATTTGGGAAAAGACGCCTGTGACTTGGTATGCCCACTTCGATGGGAATTGTTGCCTCTATCTCGAAGGCAAGCATGAATAGAGTTTCCCCAATAGCCATGCGATGTGAGGTTCTATAAGACCAAAGTATGGCCGGTATCTCATCGGGCCAAGACCCCCTCGCATCACATATCCTCATGCGAAGGTCCTGGAGTATTTTACTGTTCGTCACCTTAGCGAGCCCATTACTCTGGGGATGTGCAAACAATGTTAGGTGGTGGTCAATATGTAAATTTGCACATAAATTCTTGAACTGGGCGTTTTCAAATTGCCTACCATTGTCCGTTATCAGTATCTTGGAAGGCCAAACCTGCATATGATGGACTTCCAAACGAAAGATCTTAGTTTGGGCTCTAAAATTGCTGCTAGGGGCTCTGCCTCCACCCAATTAGTGAAGTATTCCACTGTCACTGCTATGAACTTCAGCTGCCCTCATGCTAGGGAAAAAGGACCAAGGACAGACTATTCCCCAATGTTCAAATAGCCCTAGGCATTGGACATGGGTTTGTTCCTCAGCTGATTTATGTATAACATTCCCATGCCTCTGACACTTGTCACATTTCTTCACATAATACAACTCATTTGTTCTCATGCTCGGCCAATAGTACCCATATCTTAGGAGTTTGTAGGTTAATGACCTAGCACCCTGATGATTCCCACACATGCCTTCATGAACTTCTACGAGAGCTTGAGTAGCTTCTGAGGCTTTAAGACATCTGAGATAGGGTAGTGTAAAACTCCTTCTGAAAAGAACTCCACTTATCATGCAATATTTAGCTGCTCTTTGTTTGATGGTTCTGGCCTCCCTCTGATCACATGGGAGACTTCCATCAGTTATGAACTTGATTATGGGGTCCATCCATGATGGTTCATGATCAATGTCCATGACTGCAGGCCTCGGGGCAATACTGGGATGTGACACGTATTTCATATGAACTGTTCTCTCAAGATTGTCAATGCTCATAAACACAAGTCTAGAAAGTGAATCATCTTTGATATTTTCTGGTCGAGGTATTTTCGAAATCTCACAACTTCCGAACATCCTCTATAGGTCATGAATACGCAGGCAGTATAAACTCATCTTCTCCTCTTTCCTCTCGAATGTGCCATATATTTTTCCTACTACCAGCTGGGAGTCACTGAATACCTTTATATGATCACGTTCAAGGTCGTGAGCAACCTCAATTCCAATGATGACGGATTCATACTCTGCTTCGTTGTTCCAAATTCAAACCTTAAAGCGCATTGTATTTCAACCTGTTTGTCCGGGCTTATAATTATGACTCCTGTACCCGAGCCCGAGGAGTTCGATGCTCCATTCACAAAATTTCCCAACAGCACTCTGGGGTCTTCAGGCTATTCCCTGGCCCCCGAGGCCTTGGTGTGAGCTCTGCAATAAATTCTGCCAAGGCCTGTGCTTTTATCGAAGGTCGGGGCTTGAATTCAATATCAAATTCGCCAAGTTCAATTGCCCATTTGAGCAATCTTCCTGATACATCGGGCTTCTGAAGTATATGTTTTAGGGGCTGATTGGTAAGTACCATGATTGCATGTGATTGAAAGTACTGCCTTAATTTCCTGGCAACTACAACTAGTGCCAACGCCAACTGTTCTGCAAGGGTGTAACGTGTTTCTGTGTCAAGTAGTACTTTTCTGACATAATATATGGGTTGCTGAGCTCGACTAACATCCTCAACGAGAACTGCACTTACTGCATTTTGAGAAACAGCCAATTATAAGGATAGCACATCTCCTGGCTTGGTTTTGTAAGCACAGGAGGCATTGCTAGGGAATTTTTTCAGATGTTGTAGCGCATACTCACACTCCTCATTTCACTCAAAATTTTTATTTCCCCTAAGTATTTTGAAAAAGGGAGAACACTTGTTAGATGCTCTTGACTTGAACCTGTTAAGCGTTGCTACCTGACCTGTCCTGTCCTGTCAGCTTCTGAACGTCCTTTCTGTTTTTAGGAGACTCCGTGGAGATTAGAGCATGTATTTTATTAGGGTTGGCCTCTATACCCCGACGAGTGATCATGAAACCCAAAAACTTTCCCAACGACACCTCGAACACGCACTTAGCTGGATTCAGTTTCATCTTGTACTTTCTGAGTGTGGAGAACACCTCCTCGAGGTCATAAATGTGTTCATCAGTCTCTGTGATTTTGACAACCATGTCATCAACATATGCCTCAAAGCTTTTCCCAATCAAACCTGCAAACACCTTATTTATCAGCCTTTGGTAAGTTACTCCTGCATTCTTCAACCCAAAGGGCATGACGTTATAACAATATATCGCTGAATCAGCCATGAATGATGTCTTCTCCTGGTCATCCTTTGCCATTGGAATTTGGTGGTAACCTGAAAATGTGTTAAGGAAGTTGTGCAGCCTATGCCCCGACGTGCTGTCTATGGGGTTATCAATTCGTGGTAATGGATAGCTGTCCTTGGGACATGCCTTATTCAGATCTTTTTAATCCACGCAGACTCACCACTTGCCATTGCTTTTCTTTACCAAGACCATATTCGCAAGCCAGTCCGAGTATTGAACCTCCCTGATGAACCCCGCCTTTAAGAGCTTGACAATCTCTTCTTGGATCACAATTCGACGATCAGGAGCAAACTGTCTCTTCCTTTGTTTTATGGGCCGTCCATCTAAGTTTACATTGAGACTATGCGCTGCGACCTTGGGGTCAATTCCGGGCATTTCCTCAACACTCCAAGAAAACACATCGATGTTTTCCCTCAAACACTGCGTGAGTACTGTTTTTAGACTATCATCGAGATCCTGACCAATGATGACATTCTTCCCCGGCCCAACCTTGACCTCTAGTAATTCCTCGACTGGTGAGAGCCTTCCATGGTGCTCAAGGTTTGGTTCCATCACCTGGACTTGCGCAACCTGAGCTGGGAGATTCTTAACACTAGTAACATAACATTGCCTTGCTACTGTTTGATCTCCCCGAACAATCCCCACACCTTCTGCTGTTGGAAATTTCATGGCGAGATGGAATGTCAAAACTATTGCTTTGATCCTGTTTAGCAATGGTTTGCCTAGGATTGCGTTGTACGTCATTGGAGCCCGCACAACATGAAATATTGTAATTTCTGTCACCTGCCTGGGGTCTGTTCCCAACATCAAAGGAAGCTAGGTGGTGCCTTCAGGCATGATAACACTCCCCCTAAATCCTTGCAGGGGAGTCCAGATAGGCCTCAAGTTGCTTGCTGATATCCCCATTTTGATGAAAGCATCATGCGATAACACATTGGCTGCGCTTCCATTGTCAACCAGAATTCTCTTTACCTCGTAGTTAGCTATGATTGCTGTGACTACCATGGCGTAGTCATGAGGAGTGATAACTCTCTCCATATCGTCTAACCCAAATGTGATAACTGGATGATAAACAGGCCTGACCCCTGTGGACTACCAGACATATATTTTGCGTCCATTATGTGAGTCTCCACCCGAAGTCGTTCCCCCAATGATAACATTGATTGTTCCAGTAGTCGGTTTGTTGTTCCTCTGTGGCTGATCCTATTCATGATCACGCTTCTACCGGAAGCCCCTCTTGATCAAGGCTTCTGTCTCTTGCTGCAAGGCATAGCAAGTTTCTATGGTGTGCCCATGATCACGATGAAAATCACAGTACTTGTTCTTGTCACGTGTATCTGATGGTGACCTAATTCTAGCTAGCTATTTCAACTCCTTCATATCCTTGATCTCCATAAGGATGTCGGCCTGATGAGTGTTCAATGGAATGAAAGAAGATGGTTGTTCTGTCCTTGCCTTTCCCCAATCATCACGATCACGCCCCTGCTTTAAGCAGTCATCAGGCTGTCTCTTTCAGTCGTTTTTGCTGTCCTTTCGTTCGAATTTTTTGAAGGTTTAATCTCTCTTGATGAGTTTCGAAGCGCGGAAGAAACGCCGAAAAGTTCCGAACTCAGGTTGTGGTTGGACGGATGAATCATGACCCGATATTCACGACGCGATGGCTCGACGATGCGGAATAAAGAACCACGACTTTCGAAACGCCACAAGGATTTGCCCAATCTCCTTGATAAGTCTCTGATTTTCAACGCCACAAATACTCTCGCGAATATTTGATAAGTTCTGGATGAACGCCACAAGATAATCAATCTTGATAAGTTTGGGTTTGTAATGTGAATCCACACATTAAAAAATTGAAAAAAATTCAATCTATTTTTATTCAATCATCAAAGTCTTAATTTACAATGAATCAAAAAGGCGTATAAATAAGCAAAATAAAACCCTAATCCCTAATTTACTCAAAATAGAATTCTAACTAACCTAAAATAGCTAAAACTGATAAGGAAATAAAATAATGCGAAAATCCTTAAACTCTATCAGCGGCGCACGTTCAGGAGCTGTCTTACGGCCGTGAGTATCTTCATTTACGGCCGTAAATTGTGTAACTGAAATATGTTACGGCCGTGAATATTTTGTTACGGCCGTAAGTCCCTTTTATCCGGTTTATGAATTAGACAGAGAGTAGGTTACGGCCGTGATCCTTCATTTACGGCCGTGAGCTTCAAAAGTTACGGTCTTGACCAATTCCATTCACGGCCGTGATTTTCGGTTCTTTTCGACCCGATTTGATCTTCAAAGCACGTCGAACCTGCTGAATTCTTGTTTTGGCTTGAATATTTAAATTTTCCCGTCAAGCCTGCTATGACTCCGATTGTCGAGGGTCCGGATCACATCATACCCTCCTTCTTTTGCATGATTCGTCCCGAATCATAGCTTTGTTCCTGGTGTTCCACTTCACGGATCAAACGGAAAATTTCTGCTTCCATGCCATGAGTTCAATAAATTGGAATCCTTTGATTGCTAACACGGAAGAGATGGAGCTTGAACTTTCTTTGCCATTCGTAGTGTGGTTGAAGCTTCCATTCATAATTATCCTGCAAAAAAGATTTAAACAAAATGGGGAGGGACATGTTAGCTTCATGAGGTACAAGGTATGGATCCTTGTATTCATGACAAACCACCACCAACTCCACTTCTTGAACCACGAGGCTCTTCTCTTCGCCTCTTTCCTCCTTTGCAATTTCTTGTTCGATTTTTTTATCTTCAAACTCAACCACATCTCCGACCTCTACATTTGAATCACCATGTTCATGTACTATCTCACACTACCAAAATGTGGATCTTCCAATTCAAAGCTCAAAATTTGAACTTCTACCCCAACTTCTAATTCCTCATCATATTTCGGAGTTTGTTCACACAACTCCACGTTTTCAACTCCTACCACAAAGTTCGGGGTCTCTTCAACTACTTCTAATTCATGTTTCAAGCCTCCCTCCTTCTTTTCAACATTCATATCCCGAGGCTCAACCATAACATGTATTTCACTCTCCTCTAACCATTTAATCACCGCCTTTCGTTTCTCCTCCTTTTTTCGCAATTTAGTCAAATATTTTCTTTCTGCCTCCAGTTCACACCTCAATCTTTCCTCATAAATTTCTTTTTGAATTTTCAAAATTGCTTTTGGATCAATCTCAGCTCCTCTCTTAACCCCGATTCCATCCCTAGGTTTAGGATCACGCCTATAATCATTACGATTTGCTTGAGATTGTCCCTTTTTCAATTTCCCTTCCCTTTCATCTAATTTATCCAACCTAACCAAAGCCTCATTCAAAAATCTCCACATACGTTCTTTCGCGTTTTCATGGGAATTGGACATTGTAAAATTTATGTGGAAGGACACAGAAAAAGAATAATGAAAACAAAGGATAAAGAAATTCAAGAAAGTGGTTCTTGAATGAACACTTTTTTTTTTTTTTTATGAATTTTAGGATGAATTTTCGGAATAAAAAAAATAATAAAAAATAATAATTTTTTTTTTTTTATAAATCCGAAAATTCGACAACGAATACAAGAAAACAAACGGAACTTAATTCGGATAAGAATTAAGCAAAACAAACACTTTTGAATTTTGTTGGATTTTTTAGATGGATCAAAAAAAGAAAAAAATTTACTGGCACGAAGAACAAGAAAATCAAGAAAAGAGAGACTCAACAACAAGATATGGATGATTTTTATGGGACTCGATGATAAACATAAAAATCAAACTGGATAGAAAAACCTGAATTCAGAGTCCAGCTTTGATACCAAATGATGAGGTTCGAAGCACGGAAGAAACGCCGGAAAGTTCCGAACTCAGGTTGTGGTTGGACGGATGAATCATGACCCGATATTCACGACGCGATGGCTCGACGATGCGGAATAAAGAACCACGACTTTCGAAACGTCACAAGGATTTTCCCAATCTCCTTGATAAGTCTCTGATTTTCAACGCCACAAATACTCTCGCGAATATTTGATAAGTTCTGGATGAACGCCACAAGATAATCAATCTTGATAAGTTTGGGTTTGTAATGTGAATCCACACATTAAACAATTGAAAAACATTCAATCTATTTTTATTCAATCATCAAAGTCTTAATTTACAATGAATCAAAAAGGCGTATAAATAAGCAAAATAAAACCCTAATCGCTAATTTACTCAAAATAGAATTCTAACTAACCTAAAATAGCTAAAACTGATAAGGAAATAAAATAATGCGAAAATCCTTAAACTCTATCAGCGGCGCACGTTCAGGAGCTGTCTTACGGCCGTGAGTATCTTCATTTACGGCCGTAAATTGTGTAACTGAAATATGTTACGGCCGTGAATATTTTGTTACGGCCGTAAGTCCCTTTTATCCGGTTTATGAATTAGACAGAGAGTAGGTTACGGCCGTGATCCTTCATTTACGGCCGTGAGCTTCAAAAGTTACGGTCGTGACCAATTCCATTCACGGCCGTGATTTTCGGTTCTTTTCGACCCGATTTGATCTTCAAAGCTCGTCGAACCTGCCGAATTCTTGTTTTGGCTTGAATATTTAAATTTTCCTGTCAAGCCTGCTATGACTCCGATTGTCGAGGGTCCGGATCACATCATACCCTCCTTCTTTTGGATGATTCGTCCCGAATCATAGCTTTGTTCCTGGTGTTCCACTTCACCTCCTGGATCAAACGGAAAATTTCTGCTTCCATGCCATGAGTTCAATAAATTGGAATCCTTTGATTTGCTAACACGGAAGAGATGGAGCTTGAACTTTCTTTGCCATTCGTAGTGTGGTTGAAGCTTCCAGTCATAATTATCCTGCAAAAAAGATTTAAACAAAATGGGGAGGGACATGTTAGCTTCATGAGGTACAAGGTATGGATCCTTGTATTCATGACAAACCACCACCAACTCCACTTCTTGAACCACGAGGCTCTTCTCTTCGCCTCTTTCCTCCTTTGCAATTTCTTGTTCGATTTTTTTATCTTCAAACTCAACCACATCTCCGACCTCCACATTTGAATCACCATGTTCATGTACTATCTCATCACTACCAAAATGTGGATCTTCCAATTCAAAGCTCAAAATTTGAACTTCTACCCCAACTTCTAATTCCTCATCATATTTCGGAGTTTGTTCACACAACTCCACGTTTTCAACTCCTACCACAAAGTTCGGGGTCTCTTCAACTACTTCTAATTCATGTTTCAAGCCTCCCTCCTTCTTTTCAACATTCATATCCCGAGGCTCAACCATAACATGTATTTCACTCTCCTCTAACCATTTAATCACCGCCTTTCGTTTCTCCTCCTTTTTTCATAATTTAGCCAAATATTTTCTTTCTGCCTCCAGTTCACACCTCAATCTTTCCTCATAAATTTCTTTTTGAATTTTCAAAATTGCTTTTGGATCAATCTCAGCTCCTCTCTTAACCCCGATTTCATCCCTAGGTTTAGGATCACGCCTATAATCATTACGATTTGCTTGAGATCGCCCCTTTTTCAATTTCCCTTCCCTTTCATCTAATTTATCCAACCTAACCAAAGCCTCATTCAAAAATCTCCACATACGTTCTTTGGCGTTTTCATGGGAATTGGACATTGTAAAATTTATGTGGAAGGACACAGAAAAAGAATAATGAAAACAAAGGATCTAGAAATTCAAGAAAGTGGTTCTTGAATGGACTCTTTTTTCTTTTTTTTTTTTGAATTTTAGGATGAATTTTCGGAATAAAAAAAATAATAAAAAATAATAATTTTTTTTTTTAAATCCGAAAATTCGACAACGAACACAAGAAAACAAACGGAACTTAATTCGGATAAGAATTAAGCAAAACAAACACTTTTGAATTTTGTTGGATTTTTTAGATGGATCAAAAAAAGAAAAAAATTTACTGGCACGAAGAACAAGAAAATCAAGAAAAGAGAGACTCAACAACAAGATATGGATGATTTTTATGGGACTCGATGATAAACATAAAAATCAAACTGGATAAAAAAACCTGAATTCAGAGTCCAGCTCTGATACCAAATGAGGAGGTTCGAAGCGCGAAAGAAACGCCGAAAAGTTCCGAACTCAGGTTGTGGATGGACGGATGAATCATGACCCGATATTCACGACGCGATGGCTCGACGATGTGGAATAAAGAACCACGACTTTCGAAACGCCACAAGGATTTGCCCAAACTCCTTGATAAGTCTCTGATTTTCAACGCCACAAATACTCTCGCGAATATTTGATAAGTTCTGGATGAACGCCACAAGATAATCAATCTTGATAAGTTTGGGTTTGTAATGTGAATCCACACATTAAACAATTGAAAAACATTCAATCTATTTTTATTCAATCATCAAAGTCTTAATTTACAATGAATCGAAAAGGCGTATAAATAAGCAAAATAAAACCCTAATCGCTAATTTACTCAAAATAGAATTCTAACTAACCTAAAATAGCTAAAACTGATAAGGAAATAAAATAATGCTAAAATCCTTAAACTCTATCAGCGGCGCACGTTCAGGAGCTGTCTTACGGCCGTGAGTATCTTCATTTACGGCCGTAAATTGTGTAACTGAAATATGTTACGGCCGTGAATATTTTGTTACGGCCGTAAGTCCCTTTTATCCGGTTTATGAATTAGACAGAGAGTAGGTTACGGCCGTGATCCTTCATTTACGGCCGTGAGCTTCAAAAGTTACGGTCGTGACCAATTCCATTCACGGCCGTGATTTTCGGTTCTTTTCGACCCGATTTGATCTTCAAAGCTCGTCGAACCTGCCGAATTCTTGTTTTGGCTTGAATATTTAAATTTTCCTGTCAAGCCTGCTATGACTCCGATTGTCGAGGGTCCGGATCACATCATACCCTCCTTCTTTTGGATGATTCGTCCCGAATCATAGCTTTGTTCCTGGTGTTCCACTTCACCTCCTGGATCAAACGGAAAATTTCTGCTTCCATGCCATGAGTTCAATAAATTGGAATCCTTTGATTTGCTAACACGGAAGAGATGGAGCTTGAACTTTCTTTGCCATTCGTAGTGTGGTTGAAGCTTCCAGTCATAATTATCCTGCAAAAAAGATTTAAACAAAATGGGGAGGGACATGTTAGCTTCATGAGGTACAAGGTATGGATCCTTGTATTCATGACAAACCACCACCAACTCCACTTCTTGAACCACGAGGCTCTTCTCTTCGCCTCTTTCCTCCTTTGCAATTTCTTGTTCGATTTTTTTATCTTCAAACTCAACCACATCTCCGACCTCCACATTTGAATCACCATGTTCATGTACTATCTCATCACTACCAAAATGTGGATCTTCCAATTCAAAGCTCAAAATTTGAACTTCTACCCCAACTTCTAATTCCTCATCATATTTCGGAGTTTGTTCACACAACTCCACGTTTTCAACTCCTACCACAAAGTTCGGGGTCTCTTCAACTACTTCTAATTCATGTTTCAAGCCTCCCTCCTTCTTTTCAACATTCATATCCCGAGGCTCAACCATAACATGTATTTCACTCTCCTCTAACCATTTAATCACCGCCTTTCGTTTCTCCTCCTTTTTTCATAATTTAGCCAAATATTTTCTTTCTGCCTCCAGTTCACACCTCAATCTTTCCTCATAAATTTCTTTTTGAATTTTCAAAATTGCTTTTGGATCAATCTCAGCTCCTCTCTTAACCCCGATTTCATCCCTAGGTTTAGGATCACGCCTATAATCATTACGATTTGCTTGAGATCGCCCCTTTTTCAATTTCCCTTCCCTTTCATCTAATTTATCCAACCTAACCAAAGCCTCATTCAAAAATCTCCACATACGTTCTTTGGCGTTTTCATGGGAATTGGACATTGTAAAATTTATGTGGAAGGACACAGAAAAAGAATAATGAAAACAAAGGATCTAGAAATTCAAGAAAGTGGTTCTTGAATGGACTCTTTTTTCTTTTTTTTTTTTGAATTTTAGGATGAATTTTCGGAATAAAAAAAATAATAAAAAATAATAATTTTTTTTTTTAAATCCGAAAATTCGACAACGAACACAAGAAAACAAACGGAACTTAATTCGGATAAGAATTAAGCAAAACAAACACTTTTGAATTTTGTTGGATTTTTTAGATGGATCAAAAAAAGAAAAAAATTTACTGGCACGAAGAACAAGAAAATCAAGAAAAGAGAGACTCAACAACAAGATATGGATGATTTTTATGGGACTCGATGATAAACATAAAAATCAAACTGGATAAAAAAACCTGAATTCAGAGTCCAGCTCTGATACCAAATGAGGAGGTTCGAAGCGCGAAAGAAACGCCGAAAAGTTCCGAACTCAGGTTGTGGATGGACGGATGAATCATGACCCGATATTCACGACGCGATGGCTCGACGATGTGGAATAAAGAACCACGACTTTCGAAACGCCACAAGGATTTGCCCAAACTCCTTGATAAGTCTCTGATTTTCAACGCCACAAATACTCTCGCGAATATTTGATAAGTTCTGGATGAACGCCACAAGATAATCAATCTTGATAAGTTTGGGTTTGTAATGTGAATCCACACATTAAACAATTGAAAAACATTCAATCTATTTTTATTCAATCATCAAAGTCTTAATTTACAATGAATCGAAAAGGCGTATAAATAAGCAAAATAAAACCCTAATCGCTAATTTACTCAAAATAGAATTCTAACTAACCTAAAATAGCTAAAACTGATAAGGAAATAAAATAATGCTAAAATCCTTAAACTCTATCAGCGGCGCACGTTCAGGAGCTGTCTTACGGCCGTGAGTATCTTCATTTACGGCCGTAAATTGTGTAACTGAAATATGTTACGGCCGTGAATATTTTGTTACGGCCGTAAGTCCCTTTTATCCGGTTTATGAATTAGACAGAGAGTAGGTTACGGCCGTGATCCTTCATTTACGGCCGTGAGCTTCAAAAGTTACGGTCGTGACCAATTCCATTCACGGCCGTGATTTTCGGTTCTTTTCGACCCGATTTGATCTTCAAAGCTCGTCGAACCTGCCGAATTCTTGTTTTGGCTTGAATATTTAAATTTTCCTGTCAAGCCTGCTATGACTCCGATTGTCGAGGGTCCGGATCACATCATACCCTCCTTCTTTTGGATGATTCGTCCCGAATCATAGCTTTGTTCCTGGTGTTCCACTTCACCTCCTGGATCAAACGGAAAATTTCTGCTTCCATGCCATGAGTTCAATAAATTGGAATCCTTTGATTTGCTAACACGGAAGAGATGGAGCTTGAACTTTCTTTGCCATTCGTAGTGTGGTTGAAGCTTCCAGTCATAATTATCCTGCAAAAAAGATTTAAACAAAATGGGGAGGGACATGTTAGCTTCATGAGGTACAAGGTATGGATCCTTGTATTCATGACAAACCACCACCAACTCCACTTCTTGAACCACGAGGCTCTTCTCTTCGCCTCTTTCCTCCTTTGCAATTTCTTGTTCGATTTTTTTATCTTCAAACTCAACCACATCTCCGACCTCCACATTTGAATCACCATGTTCATGTACTATCTCATCACTACCAAAATGTGGATCTTCCAATTCAAAGCTCAAAATTTGAACTTCTACCCCAACTTCTAATTCCTCATCATATTTCGGAGTTTGTTCACACAACTCCACGTTTTCAACTCCTACCACAAAGTTCGGGGTCTCTTCAACTACTTCTAATTCATGTTTCAAGCCTCCCTCCTTCTTTTCAACATTCATATCCCGAGGCTCAACCATAACATGTATTTCACTCTCCTCTAACCATTTAATCACCGCCTTTCGTTTCTCCTCCTTTTTTCATAATTTAGCCAAATATTTTCTTTCTGCCTCCAGTTCACACCTCAATCTTTCCTCATAAATTTCTTTTTGAATTTTCAAAATTGCTTTTGGATCAATCTCAGCTCCTCTCTTAACCCCGATTTCATCCCTAGGTTTAGGATCACGCCTATAATCATTACGATTTGCTTGAGATCGCCCCTTTTTCAATTTCCCTTCCCTTTCATCTAATTTATCCAACCTAACCAAAGCCTCATTCAAAAATCTCCACATACGTTCTTTGGCGTTTTCATGGGAATTGGACATTGTAAAATTTATGTGGAAGGACACAGAAAAAGAATAATGAAAACAAAGGATCTAGAAATTCAAGAAAGTGGTTCTTGAATGGACTCTTTTTTCTTTTTTTTTTTTGAATTTTAGGATGAATTTTCGGAATAAAAAAAATAATAAAAAATAATAATTTTTTTTTTTAAATCCGAAAATTCGACAACGAACACAAGAAAACAAACGGAACTTAATTCGGATAAGAATTAAGCAAAACAAACACTTTTGAATTTTGTTGGATTTTTTAGATGGATCAAAAAAAGAAAAAAATTTACTGGCACGAAGAACAAGAAAATCAAGAAAAGAGAGACTCAACAACAAGATATGGATGATTTTTATGGGACTCGATGATAAACATAAAAATCAAACTGGATAAAAAAACCTGAATTCAGAGTCCAGCTCTGATACCAAATGAGGAGGTTCGAAGCGCGAAAGAAACGCCGAAAAGTTCCGAACTCAGGTTGTGGATGGACGGATGAATCATGACCCGATATTCACGACGCGATGGCTCGACGATGTGGAATAAAGAACCACGACTTTCGAAACGCCACAAGGATTTGCCCAAACTCCTTGATAAGTCTCTGATTTTCAACGCCACAAATACTCTCGCGAATATTTGATAAGTTCTGGATGAACGCCACAAGATAATCAATCTTGATAAGTTTGGGTTTGTAATGTGAATCCACACATTAAACAATTGAAAAACATTCAATCTATTTTTATTCAATCATCAAAGTCTTAATTTACAATGAATCGAAAAGGCGTATAAATAAGCAAAATAAAACCCTAATCGCTAATTTACTCAAAATAGAATTCTAACTAACCTAAAATAGCTAAAACTGATAAGGAAATAAAATAATGCTAAAATCCTTAAACTCTATCAGCGGCGCACGTTCAGGAGCTGTCTTACGGCCGTGAGTATCTTCATTTACGGCCGTAAATTGTGTAACTGAAATATGTTACGGCCGTGAATATTTTGTTACGGCCGTAAGTCCCTTTTATCCGGTTTATGAATTAGACAGAGAGTAGGTTACGGCCGTGATCCTTCATTTACGGCCGTGAGCTTCAAAAGTTACGGTCGTGACCAATTCCATTCACGGCCGTGATTTTCGGTTCTTTTCGACCCGATTTGATCTTCAAAGCTCGTCGAACCTGCCGAATTCTTGTTTTGGCTTGAATATTTAAATTTTCCTGTCAAGCCTGCTATGACTCCGATTGTCGAGGGTCCGGATCACATCATACCCTCCTTCTTTTGGATGATTCGTCCCGAATCATAGCTTTGTTCCTGGTGTTCCACTTCACCTCCTGGATCAAACGGAAAATTTCTGCTTCCATGCCATGAGTTCAATAAATTGGAATCCTTTGATTTGCTAACACGGAAGAGATGGAGCTTGAACTTTCTTTGCCATTCGTAGTGTGGTTGAAGCTTCCAGTCATAATTATCCTGCAAAAAAGATTTAAACAAAATGGGGAGGGACATGTTAGCTTCATGAGGTACAAGGTATGGATCCTTGTATTCATGACAAACCACCACCAACTCCACTTCTTGAACCACGAGGCTCTTCTCTTCGCCTCTTTCCTCCTTTGCAATTTCTTGTTCGATTTTTTTATCTTCAAACTCAACCACATCTCCGACCTCCACATTTGAATCACCATGTTCATGTACTATCTCATCACTACCAAAATGTGGATCTTCCAATTCAAAGCTCAAAATTTGAACTTCTACCCCAACTTCTAATTCCTCATCATATTTCGGAGTTTGTTCACACAACTCCACGTTTTCAACTCCTACCACAAAGTTCGGGGTCTCTTCAACTACTTCTAATTCATGTTTCAAGCCTCCCTCCTTCTTTTCAACATTCATATCCCGAGGCTCAACCATAACATGTATTTCACTCTCCTCTAACCATTTAATCACCGCCTTTCGTTTCTCCTCCTTTTTTCATAATTTAGCCAAATATTTTCTTTCTGCCTCCAGTTCACACCTCAATCTTTCCTCATAAATTTCTTTTTGAATTTTCAAAATTGCTTTTGGATCAATCTCAGCTCCTCTCTTAACCCCGATTTCATCCCTAGGTTTAGGATCACGCCTATAATCATTACGATTTGCTTGAGATCGCCCCTTTTTCAATTTCCCTTCCCTTTCATCTAATTTATCCAACCTAACCAAAGCCTCATTCAAAAATCTCCACATACGTTCTTTGGCGTTTTCATGGGAATTGGACATTGTAAAATTTATGTGGAAGGACACAGAAAAAGAATAATGAAAACAAAGGATCTAGAAATTCAAGAAAGTGGTTCTTGAATGGACTCTTTTTTCTTTTTTTTTTTTGAATTTTAGGATGAATTTTCGGAATAAAAAAAATAATAAAAAATAATAATTTTTTTTTTTAAATCCGAAAATTCGACAACGAACACAAGAAAACAAACGGAACTTAATTCGGATAAGAATTAAGCAAAACAAACACTTTTGAATTTTGTTGGATTTTTTAGATGGATCAAAAAAAGAAAAAAATTTACTGGCACGAAGAACAAGAAAATCAAGAAAAGAGAGACTCAACAACAAGATATGGATGATTTTTATGGGACTCGATGATAAACATAAAAATCAAACTGGATAAAAAAACCTGAATTCAGAGTCCAGCTCTGATACCAAATGAGGAGGTTCGAAGCGCGAAAGAAACGCCGAAAAGTTCCGAACTCAGGTTGTGGATGGACGGATGAATCATGACCCGATATTCACGACGCGATGGCTCGACGATGTGGAATAAAGAACCACGACTTTCGAAACGCCACAAGGATTTGCCCAAACTCCTTGATAAGTCTCTGATTTTCAACGCCACAAATACTCTCGCGAATATTTGATAAGTTCTGGATGAACGCCACAAGATAATCAATCTTGATAAGTTTGGGTTTGTAATGTGAATCCACACATTAAACAATTGAAAAACATTCAATCTATTTTTATTCAATCATCAAAGTCTTAATTTACAATGAATCGAAAAGGCGTATAAATAAGCAAAATAAAACCCTAATCGCTAATTTACTCAAAATAGAATTCTAACTAACCTAAAATAGCTAAAACTGATAAGGAAATAAAATAATGCTAAAATCCTTAAACTCTATCAGCGGCGCACGTTCAGGAGCTGTCTTACGGCCGTGAGTATCTTCATTTACGGCCGTAAATTGTGTAACTGAAATATGTTACGGCCGTGAATATTTTGTTACGGCCGTAAGTCCCTTTTATCCGGTTTATGAATTAGACAGAGAGTAGGTTACGGCCGTGATCCTTCATTTACGGCCGTGAGCTTCAAAAGTTACGGTCGTGACCAATTCCATTCACGGCCGTGATTTTCGGTTCTTTTCGACCCGATTTGATCTTCAAAGCTCGTCGAACCTGCCGAATTCTTGTTTTGGCTTGAATATTTAAATTTTCCTGTCAAGCCTGCTATGACTCCGATTGTCGAGGGTCCGGATCACATCATACCCTCCTTCTTTTGGATGATTCGTCCCGAATCATAGCTTTGTTCCTGGTGTTCCACTTCACCTCCTGGATCAAACGGAAAATTTCTGCTTCCATGCCATGAGTTCAATAAATTGGAATCCTTTGATTTGCTAACACGGAAGAGATGGAGCTTGAACTTTCTTTGCCATTCGTAGTGTGGTTGAAGCTTCCAGTCATAATTATCCTGCAAAAAAGATTTAAACAAAATGGGGAGGGACATGTTAGCTTCATGAGGTACAAGGTATGGATCCTTGTATTCATGACAAACCACCACCAACTCCACTTCTTGAACCACGAGGCTCTTCTCTTCGCCTCTTTCCTCCTTTGCAATTTCTTGTTCGATTTTTTTATCTTCAAACTCAACCACATCTCCGACCTCCACATTTGAATCACCATGTTCATGTACTATCTCATCACTACCAAAATGTGGATCTTCCAATTCAAAGCTCAAAATTTGAACTTCTACCCCAACTTCTAATTCCTCATCATATTTCGGAGTTTGTTCACACAACTCCACGTTTTCAACTCCTACCACAAAGTTCGGGGTCTCTTCAACTACTTCTAATTCATGTTTCAAGCCTCCCTCCTTCTTTTCAACATTCATATCCCGAGGCTCAACCATAACATGTATTTCACTCTCCTCTAACCATTTAATCACCGCCTTTCGTTTCTCCTCCTTTTTTCATAATTTAGCCAAATATTTTCTTTCTGCCTCCAGTTCACACCTCAATCTTTCCTCATAAATTTCTTTTTGAATTTTCAAAATTGCTTTTGGATCAATCTCAGCTCCTCTCTTAACCCCGATTTCATCCCTAGGTTTAGGATCACGCCTATAATCATTACGATTTGCTTGAGATCGCCCCTTTTTCAATTTCCCTTCCCTTTCATCTAATTTATCCAACCTAACCAAAGCCTCATTCAAAAATCTCCACATACGTTCTTTGGCGTTTTCATGGGAATTGGACATTGTAAAATTTATGTGGAAGGACACAGAAAAAGAATAATGAAAACAAAGGATCTAGAAATTCAAGAAAGTGGTTCTTGAATGGACTCTTTTTTCTTTTTTTTTTTGAATTTTAGGATGAATTTTCGGAATAAAAAAAATAATAAAAAATAATAATTTTTTTTTTAAATCCGAAAATTCGACAACGAACACAAGAAAACAAACGGAACTTAATTCGGGTAAGAATTAAGCAAAACAAACACTTTTGAATTTTGTTGGATTTTTTAGATGGATCAAAAAAAGAAAAAAATTTACTGGCACGAAGAACAAGAAAATCAAGAAAAGAGAGACTCAACAACAAGATATGGATGATTTTTATGGGACTCGATGATAAACATAAAAATCAAACTGGATAGAAAAACCTGAATTCAGAGTCCAGCTCTGATACCAAATGAGGAGGTTCGAAGCGCGAAAGAAATGCCGAAAAGTTCCGAACTCAGGTTGTGGATGGACGGATGAATCATGACCCGATATTCACGACGCGATGGCTCGACGATGTGGAATAAAGAACCACGACTTTCGAAACGCCACAAGGATTTGCCCAAACTCCTTGATAAGTCTCTGATTTTCAACGCCACAAATACTCTCGCGAATATTTGATAAGTTCTGGATGAACGCCACAAGATAATCAATCTTGATAAGTTTGGGTTTGTAATGTGAATCCACACATTAAACAATTGAAAAACATTCAATCTATTTTTATTCAATCATCAAAGTCTTAATTTACAATGAATCGAAAAGGCGTATAAATAAGCAAAATAAAACCCTAATCGCTAATTTACTCAAAATAGAATTCTAACTAACCTAAAATAGCTAAAACTGATAAGGAAATAAAATAATGCTAAAATCCTTAAACTCTATCAGCGGCGCACGTTCAGGAGCTGTCTTACGGCCGTGAGTATCTTCATTTACGGCCGTAAATTGTGTAACTGAAATATGTTACGGCCGTGAATATTTTGTTACGGCCGTAAGTCCCTTTTATCCGGTTTATGAATTAGACAGAGAGTAGGTTACGGCCGTGATCCTTCATTTACGGCCGTGAGCTTCAAAAGTTACGGTCGTGACCAATTCCATTCACGGCCGTGATTTTCGGTTCTTTTCGACCCGATTTGATCTTCAAAGCTCGTCGAACCTGCCGAATTCTTGTTTTGGCTTGAATATTTAAATTTTCCCGTCAAGCCTGCTATGACTCCGATTGTCGAGGGTCCGGATCACATCATACCCTCCTTCTTTTGGATGATTCGTCCCGAATCATAGCTTTGTTCCTGGTGTTCCACTTCACCTCCTGGATCAAACGGAAAATTTCTGCTTCCATGCCATGAGTTCAATAAATTGGAATCCTTTGATTTGCTAACACGGAAGAGATGGAGCTTGAACTTTCTTTGCCATTCGTAGTGTGGTTGAAGCTTCCAGTCATAATTATCCTGCAAAAAAGATTTAAACAAAATGGGGAGGGACATGTTAGCTTCATGAGGTACAAGGTATGGATCCTTGTATTCATGACAAACCACCACCAACTCCACTTCTTGAACCACGAGGCTCTTCTCTTCGCCTCTTTCCTCCTTTGCAATTTCTTGTTCGATTTTTTTATCTTCAAACTCAACCACATCTCCGACCTCCACATTTGAATCACCATGTTCATGTACTATCTCATCACTACCAAAATGTGGATCTTCCAATTCAAAGCTCAAAATTTGAACTTCTACCCCAACTTCTAATTCCTCATCATATTTCGGAGTTTGTTCACACAACTCCACGTTTTCAACTCCTACCACAAAGTTCGGGGTCTCTTCAACTACTTCTAATTCATGTTTCAAGCCTCCCTCCTTCTTTTCAACATTCATATCCCGAGGCTCAACCATAACATGTATTTCACTCTCCTCTAACCATTTAATCACCGCCTTTCGTTTCTCCTCCTTTTTTCGCAATTTAGCCAAATATTTTCTTTCTGCCTCCCGTTCACACCTCAATCTTTCCTCATAAATTTCTTTTTGAATTTTCAAAATTGCTTTTGGATCAATCTCAGCTCCTCTCTTAACCCCGATTCCATCCCTAGGTTTAGGATCACACCTATAATCATTACGATTTGCTTGAGATCGCCCCATTTTCAATTTCCCTTCCCTTTCATCTAATTTATCCAACCTAACCAAAGCCTCATTCAAAAATCTCCACATACGTTCTTTCGCGTTTTCATGGGAATTGGACATTGTAAAATTTATGTGGAAGGACACAGAAAAAGAATAATGAAAACAAAGGATAAAAAATTCAAGAAAGTGGTTCTTGAATGGACTCTTTTTTTTTTTTTTTGAATTTTAGGATGAATTTTCGGAATAAAAAAAATAATAAAAAATAATAATTTTTTTTTTTTTTTTTTTATAAATCCGAAAATTCGACAACGAACACAAGAAAACAAACGGAACTTAATTCGGATAAGAATTAAGCAAAACAAACACTTTTGAATTTTGTTGGATTTTTTAGATGGATCAAAAAAAGAAAAAAATTTACTGGCACGAAGACAAGAAAATCATGAAAAGAAAGACTCAACAACAAGATATGGATGATTTTTATGGGACTCGATGATAAACATAAAAATCAAACTGGATAGAAAAACCTGAATTCAGAGTCCAGCTCTGATACCAAATGAGGAGGTTCGAAGCGCGGAAGAAACGCCGGAAAGTTCCGAACTCAGGTTGTGGTTGGACGGATGAATCATGACCCGATATTCACGACGCGATGGCTCGACGATGCGGAATAAAGAACCACGACTTTCGAAACGCCAAAAGGATTTGCCCAATCTCCTTGATAAGTCTCTGATTTTCAACGCCACAAATACTCTCGCGAATATTTGATAAGTTCTGGATGAACGCCACAAGATAATCAATCTTGATAAGTTTGGGTTTGTAATGTGAATCCACACATTAAAAAATTGAAAAACATTCAATCTATTTTTATTCAATCATCAAAGTCTTAATTTACAATGAATCAAAAAGGCGTATAAATAAGTAAAATAAAACCCTAATCGCTAATTTACTCAAAATAGAATTCTAACTAACCTAAAATAGCTAAAACTGATAAGGAAATAAAATAATGCGAAAATCCTTAAACTCTATCAGCGGCGCACGTTCAGGAGCTGTCTTACGGCCGTGAGTATCTTCATTTACGGCCGTAAATATTTTGTTACGGCCGTAAGTACCTTTTATCCGGTTTATGAATTAGACAGAGAGTAGGTTACGGCCGTGATCCTTCATTTACGGCCGTGAGCTTCAAAAGTTACGGTCGTGACCAATTCCATTCACGGCCGTGATTTTCGGTTCTTTTCGACCCGATTTGATCTTCAAAGCTCGTCGAACCTGCTGAATTCTTGTTTTGGCTTGAATATTTAAATTTTCCCGTCAAGCCTGCTATGACTCCGATTGTCAAGGGTCCGGATCACATCATCTCTTCCTCGGATACATAGCTTCCTCCATATTTACGTAATTCTCACATGAGTAAGAAGTTTAGTCACAAATTTGGGTGATGTTTTCGAGAGGGACATTTTGAAGGACTCACATCTCACAGCTTGAGTGAGAGCTGATATTGCAGCAGAAATATGGAGGTCGGGGATCTGTAACCTTTCTACGTTGAACCTGATCATGAATTCGTACAGTGTCTCATCCTGTCCCTGGCTTAGTCTCATGAGCGAAGCAGCTGTTTTCTTTATACGCTTGCTGCTCGTAAAAAAGACTGAAATTTTATTAGCAAGGTCTGTGAACGTCGGAATGGAGTTTGGTTCAAGGATTGAGAACCAATCTCTAGCAACACTTGTCAAAGTCTGGGGGAATGCCTTGCACATAACCTGATCGGGGACAACTTGCAAGTTCATGACGTCAGTGTATATATTGAGATGATTCACGGGATCGGTTGTACCATCGTACTCTTTTATCCTCGGGAACTTGAACCTGTCTAGTAGGGGAAAGGCTAAAACCTCTGGAGTGAATGGAGTGTTTGGGGTAAAACTTGCTGGGGCCTGAGTATTTTTCCGTATACCTGCAGCTATTCCCTCCTGAATAATTCTTGCAAGCTCGGCAGGGAGCATGGCCACTGTTCTTGAACTCATTACGTTTGGTGGTGAAGGTAGCAGCCCCGAAGCACTCACCCTGGCAGTGTGGGGTGCATGGTTTTACAGTTGGACCCGTGAAGCATTCCCTTCCTCGAGCGTAGGGGTACTGCGCTGATTCTACTGTGTGAGCATCTATATAAGTGTAGCGACCAGTTGATGAAGTTCCTCCAACGCTGCCTGGGTATCAACAGCAGGTTGGGGGTGTGATGTCTGATCTCCTGGTACCGTGGACTGGTTTTGTGGAATTTCTTGGGGTACCTGCTCCCCCCAACAGAGTGATCATGAGAAGTTAAGTTTGCTTGTGGAAGTCCGGAACGTGTATTAACCATGGCTTCTAGTTATGGTTCCCACAGACGGCACCAATGATGATGCTAAAAATCACACCTGGAATATTCTGAGCTTCGACAGTAAATAAGCACGATCTGGATCTCTGAATACTTGCAATAAAGGTGAGGAGGTGTGTCCTCGTCACCCCTCCGATGCTTAAGTCAGTAAAGAAGAAGGAGAAAATTTATGCAGAGGCTATAAATTGTAGATATAATTGTGTACCTGAATTATGATTGAATGCCATGTATTCATAGAGATATCTGGATGAGTTATAATAGGACTGAAATACCTGCATTGCAAGAGTCCTATTAGGAATCATCCTCCTATTTTTTAGGGATTGTGTTGTTAGACATTGGATTGGAATATAACTCCTAATATTCATAAGAATCAGATATTCCACGTCAGATAAGGGGTCCCCCGACCAGTCACGAGGATCACCCCTGAACAGCTAGGACCCCGATCAACATACAGCCTTGAATGTGTGATATAATCCTCGGGGGTAACTAATATCCTCGGGGATGGTTTGTTGGAGAGCGGATTGTGTGTAAGATCGGGGTTATTCTAAGTGGTCATGCTCGAGATGTCATAAATTGATACACATCATATTACAATGAGATTTTTTCATTGTAGTTGATAAGTGCTAGAAATCAAAGTTGGATGGCTCGATCAAAGAGGAAGAGAAGTTGGAAGAAAAGAATTGAAGAGAATTGAAAGAATGGGGATTGATTTGCAGCAATTGGAAGATGATGGACTTGTGGGAAATTAAAGATCAGGGACCTACTTAAACACTTGAGAAAGATGGAAGTTTGCTAGATTATTTAGCCTGCGCAGCCACCAGATGCAAAAGGCATGGCCGACTTACAGAAACCAAATCAACAGAACCTCTTTTCGACAACCTATGGGGCCGCCACAATTTCTTTTGCACAGCCGCGTAGTTGTCGACCCAACGCGAGAACAGGCCTATACACGATTTCTTGTGTTGATTGCCTAGATTTCTTCAACAATTTATATATACTACTTGTCATGCACATGAAGGGGACCTTTGCACATCTTATTCCACACAAAATTCTTGGTTTTATTATTGAAATCTTGGAAGGCAAAAATCAAGGCAAAGGAAGAGGATTGAAGATTATCAACGTGGAAGAATTTCTTGGTGCAAGAGTTCCTTTTATCTTTGCTAATCAGATATGCTTAACATGTTTATATTTAATTATTGTGCTTTTATTTATTTTGTGATGAGTAACTAAACTATTAGTTGGGATATTCGATGTAGCATAAGTTTTACGCTATTAATTTTATGACTTGAGTTTTGCATATAATTTGCATGTGTTGATTTTATTTTCGTGTTTAATGCGTGAATGAATTGATCGCTTGTTCACGTTATCATGAGTGTTTTCATAATCCGAGAGGTGAGCTACACGTAAATATAAGAATAATATCTGGTACTTTGATAAACGATAAAGATATACGTTAATTAGTATTGCAACTGCTAAATGAATTCTTGTATTCCATGCACCTAGTCATTATGACCTGCTGTCTAGAAACACGATCGACTAATTAGGTAGAGTTAATTTAAACTCGAGAGACAAATTTCATATGCATAAGTGAATTCGGTTGAGCATATAGATAGAAGTAAAACTTGACTATTGGAATTAATAGTATTGACTTATGTGAAGTTGAATGTCCCATCACCTTTAAACATCCCTTAATAAAATCATAACTGACTCGGTGTTAAATCTACCCTCCAAGTATAAAGGGGTCAAGTTATAGCCTAGCAATAATCCAGGGTCATTCTTCCTAGGGATTTTATTGGTATCGTAATATTTGCTAAATTCGAAACTTAAACTATGATTTCAATTGTGTTAAAACGAATTTGAAGAGAATATAATTAAATTGCAATGAAAGGGAAATTTGAGTGGAGTTATTCTTTCGCTATCAATTGGACTTTGCAAATAAATTAGTATGAATTTCTTGAGATCGATAAAATTTTGAAATATTAGTACGAAAATTAATTAATTTATTTTACGGAATTTAGTCGAGCATGTTATATGCATATTCAATACATATCACATCAACGACATCAATCGAAGTAAAATAATTTGAAACTTTAAAACACTCGTTAATTATTATTAATCACAAGAATTAATCATAACGAATTAAAACATATCCATTGAAGCTAAGAATAACTCCCCTCAAATATAACTTAGCCGAACATAATTAAATTAATGAAATAAAAATCAAGTAAACAATTAACCATTACTCGAACGAAATTCAAATTCAGGAATAAAATTTCGATAACTAAAATATATCTAAAATAAATAATCTGAATCTATATGAACTACCAATCAAAACAATTGAAAATCTAAACAAAATGTAATAATTTAAATCAGAACAAATGACCAAAAACAGAGGCTGCTGCTGAAAGATTGAAGTGAGATGCTGGAGTACGGTTGAAGTCGGTTGGTGCAGCCGAAGGTGTTGCAGCTGCCAGGAAGAATTGGTTTGCGGCTTGTAAGAGAGGAGAAGAGGCTGAGTTCCAGTTGGAGGTTGATGATGGTGTGGACGGCTGCTGTTGTCTGCGTGAAGGCTGCTTGAGGTGGTGAGATGTTGTAGCCAGCTGAAGGTGCAGGGGCTGTTGGGGCTGCGTGGATGTTTAGAAAGGACAGAGGAGGGCTCAGGCTGGTAGTGGTCGTGAGTTGGGATAGAGATAGAGAGGCTGTGTGAGAGAGAGGCTGTGGGTTGATGGTGAGGAAGAGAAGTGGTTGCTTGCGTGTGAGAGAAGTGAGCCGACAGAGAGAGCTGCTGGTTGTCGGCTGAAGGTGGCTGGAAGAACAGGTTGAAGGAGAGGACTTGCGGTTGTATGGCTGAAAGAATTGAGAGAAGACAGACAGAGGATGCGTGTTGTGGGTTGCTGTTGGGAGAAGTGAAATACAAAATTTGACTGCTGTGGAAAGTGGCGCCGTAGGTTAGAGAGAGAGAGAGAGAGAGAGAGAGAGAGAGAGAGAGAGAGAGAGAGAGATAATCCGTTTTTGGGCTGGGTTTATGGGTTTTTTCCATTTTGGGCTTTTTCACGTCAATTAAATTAGGAATTTTTTTGAGTTGACATTGTCGAAAATGTACCTGCAATTAAATAAATGAAATTATTAGCAAATAAAATCAATTTAGAGTTAAAGAAATAAAATTGAATCTTTTATAAGTTTCACTCTAAATGACAAAATTTATATCCCAAAATTATATATTTTCATTTATTTACTTCTTTAAAATAAGTAAAATTGGACAATAATCAATAACTTGAATTCTTTTCACTAGATTTTATTCATTTTAGTTTTTTAAATTATGTTATATAAAACTTCAAAATCACATCAATTCCCTCGTTCTGATTAAGGTAATTAGTCTAGAAAATAAATTTACTCAATCCTCGTATGATCGATATCCGGACTCCAAGTCCACTTTATTACTTATGCGACTCGTATACTTGTGGTTAGCAAACAGTAGTTAAGTATACATCCATCAGAATTATGTTTGCATTAGTTGCTCAATTTGATCTTGAACAAATGGATGTCAAAACTGCTTTCTTATATAGTTCTTTAGATGAAACTATTTATATGCATCAGCCTAAAGATTTTGAAAAGAAAGGTAAATCTGACTTAGTATGTTTACTTATATGGTTTGAAACAAGCACCTAGAGAATGATATAAGAGGTTTAACTCTTATATACAAAATCTAAATTTTAAAAAGAGCCAATATAATTCTTGTGTTTGCTTCAAAACTGGTAAGACTAATTATATGTATCGACTTTTTTATGTAGATGATATGCTTATTACTGGTCCTAATATGCATTATTTCCCTTAAGCATAAATTGGAAACTAAGTTTGAAACTAAAGACTTAGGGCATGGTAAGAGAATTTTAGGTATAGACATTTTTAGAAATAAGGGAAATTATTTCTAAATCAAAAGCATTACATTGAAAAAGTTTTAAAAAGATTCAATCTTTTTTATTCTAAATTTGTTTCATTACCTCTGCCTGGTCATTTCAAATTATCTATTGATCAGTCACCTAAATCTGACGAAGAAGAACAGAGAACGCATAATGTGCCTTATTTTAATGCAGTAGGTTCTGTTATGTATCTTATGGTGTGTACCAGGCTAGATATTGCATTTTCTGTTAGTATATTAAGTATATTTATGAGCAACCCTGGTGAAATACATTGGGAAGCCATGAAATCATTACTTAAATACCTTAAAGGTTCTTCAAAACTCAATCTGATGTTTTCTAAGTCCAAAAATGATTTTAAACTAAAGGATTTTGTAGACTCAGACTTTTCTAGTAATGTTGAAAGCAGAAAATCAACATCTGCATACTTTTTTTTTTTTACTTTAAATGGTTTTTGTGTTAGTTGGAAAGCTCAGTCACAAAAATTGGTTGCATTATCTTCAATTGAGGTTGAATACTCCCCCATCCAATGAAAATAGACTTGTATTCCTTATTTGCCTGTCCCAAATTATAGGTCATGATAAGTGTATTTTATACACTTATTTATCTGTCGAAATTAGGATTTAATAATGTTTTTCTTGAATAAATTCTACTTAGTTGTTATTATTGATCATTATTTCAGGTTTTATCCCAAGAGTCAAGAAGATGGAAGAATTGAAGCAAATTCATGAAAATTGGACGAACATTGAAATAAAACAAAGAAAAAGGACTAAAGTGTACACTCCCAAAAGTTGAAAAAGGACTAAAGTGCACACACACATTGCTGAAAAAAAAAGGTTAAGCAGCCGTGAATAAAAGAAAGAGCTACACAGCCGAGAGGTTCAAAAGGAGAGAGCAGCCGTGGGAAAAGAGGAAGCCAACCAACCGGGAGGAAAAATTTAGAGTGGTCAACTGCTACAAAAAATAAGATGCCAGCTGCTTCCATTAACGCAAGCTGCTGGGAGTGCCTGCTGCTGCAAACGGTTGGGTGCAATTTAAGGGGCTGATTCTTGGAGAAGTGTGTGCAGCTGTGAAAAAAAGAGGAGAGGCAGCCGAGAGGAATAGAGAGGAGGAGAGTCAAGAGACAATATATATATACACAGAGGTTGGTTGTGATCTGGAGAGGATAATCACTCGACTGCTAGCATATATATATATATTCACATATATACACAGTTGAGGGAGAGCAGCCGTGTGATTTGGACTAGGATTGCTGTTGGAATATATATACATACATGGCTGCTGGTGGGGTGATTAAAAAGAGAAGTTGGCTGTTGAAGAAAAATAGGGGACAAGAAGTGGAGGTTGGCAGAATAATTGGTGGAATTAATCAAAAAGTCAGTGGTCATTGTTATAAAATCATCGAAATCATAAGAACAACATAGAGAGAGAAATGGAGAGAGTTTAGAGGAGAGAATTTCTCTTCAAGAATTGGTGTAATAAATTGGTAAGTATAGGCTCCTATTTATAGGAGTGGACAATGGCACAATCGTAATATTGTAAAGTTTACAGGGATATAATGGTTATGTCATTCACATATATACATTATTTATAACACTCCCCCTTGAATGACATATTACGCAATTGTCTGCCTCGTTAAAACCTTGCTAAGAAAACCCAATGGGATAAAACTTGAGCGAAGGAAAAAGAGTACAGTTGCTCCCCCTGATATTGGCCATCGTCAATCGTTGAGTCTTAATGTTCAAGTAGAACAAATCATGTATTGAATCTTTGAAGTTCTTCAGTGCTTCAGTGCTGCCTCGTTAAAACCTTGTCAGTAAAACCCAATGGGACAAAATCTGAACGAAGGAAAAAGAGTACAGCCGCTGCCTCGTTAAAACCTTGTCAGGAAAACCCTGTGGGACAAAACCTGGACGAAGGAAAAAGAGTACAGCATGACAGCATGATTCTCCCCCTGAAGTGTGCAATCAAGTATTCATGAACCTTTTGAATAATGATATCATCTTTCTTCTGGAATATATATGAAAATCTTCTTGTGTGTAGTCGATATCATAACATTCTTCATAAGATGTGTATGATTTTCTTCATTTGTTGATATCATTCCAGTATACCAATGTGTTGCTGAATTATAGCTTGTTGATAGCTATGATGATGCCTCAAAAACCTTGCTAGGAAAACCCTGTGGGACAAAACCTCAGCGAAGGGAAAAAGAGTGCATTATTCTCATTAATTTTCATCAATACGCCTCAACTGTTGCCTCATTAAAAAAAACTTGCTATGAAAACCCTGTGGGACAAAACCTCAGCTAAGGGAAAAAGAGTGCAACGCGTATTTATTCCTTTCATGGAATATTACATGTATATTGGTGCAATCACGAATCTTTTCATTGTATTTTTCACTTCTGGTGAATAATCAAATTTAGAATTCACTTCTGGTGAATAATCAAATCTATAATTCACTTTCATAGATTGCATCTTTCACTTCTAGTGAATAATTAAATATTCATTTTCAAATTCACTTCTAGTGAATAATCAATTTCAAATTCACTTCTGGTGAATATTCATTTTCGTATTCACTTCTAGTGAATAATCAATTTCCCAGATGTCATAAATAGTACACTCCAATTTCACTTTCAACATATTATATCATGGAGTCATTTGTATCATTCTATAGTGATACTAATCTGGGCATATTGAATCTTTCAATGATTTATACATGTATGTTCTTACACTTTATAAACTGCAATTTCTAATTTTGCAGGAGCATAATCAATCATTGAAATAGATATCAATTTCGACATATAATCTACAATCATTTTACTTGAAATCCCAACGTACCGCGATCAACTGGTACATCAAAGAATACTCCCAAAGTACCGAGATGAGAATCATACATTTTGATCTCACTCATTGGTATATCAAGGAGCTCAAGCTAGTGATTTAGACTATAGTCTATCCACCATATGTCATGCCAGTTCTATGAAAAATTTCGCGCGCAACTAGTCGTCTTTTACGACTGTGAAATATTTTTCATTTGTACATATAATTACTGGCTTTACACATTTAAGCATTTGGACTTCAGGTCCTTGAACAATAATCCCTACATTAGGGTTTCATACTTGGCCAAAGAATTATGATTTCATCAATCTTATTTCATAAGAGGGTATGCAGTCGACTTATTTATCGATTCCATCTCAATATAACGTGGAGAGATCTCTTTATATGTTCTATCATCAGGTACCTGAATATCTCATCATTTGACTATGTCCCTTTTACTTACTTTGAGTATTTAGCCTCAAAGGAATCATTTCAATCATTCAAGAGATATTTATTTTTGGAATCGATAGTCATTATGCTTCAGGCATAATTACGCTTCAGGCGTGTTTTCACCATAATGTTCTCAAATATTATCAATCGGCTAAAATGCCATAACACATGTCATTCTTTTAGGAATGTAATTTCAATCATATATCTCAGTGCGCTTTGGTGGAGTGTATGCATATCGCACTTTTACAAATAATAAAGCTTCTTGAGCTATTCCCTGTTTGACATAGAATATTGTTGTATGATAAACAATTTCTGAATAAGTTATTCTCATAGAAAATAATTTGGAACTTTTGATAATCTAACCGTTTATTATAGAACTTCTGGTTCTATACGGTTTTATTTCATTTCTATGTATGAATATTTGATTCAATACAATATCGCTAAACTTCTGGTTCAATACAATGTATATTTCATTTATGAGCTTCTGGTTCATACTATATACATATTTCACTTGTACGTATGAACTTCTGGTTCAATAAGATATTTCACTTGTACATATGTATGAACTTCTGGTTCAATACAACATTTATTTCATCAGTATTCTATATAGTTCAAATCAGTATACCTTTATTACTTTTAGTATACCGAAAAATCAGGTACAATATCCAAGGAAATATCTCATAATCTCAATCTTGTCGCCAAATCTTCCCTTATATCGAAAAAGGTAATGGCATATTATCTCACCTTTTCAATAATTTATTCCATTATTTCTTGATGGAATCCATATCACTGACACGCGGAGCCGTCGCTCTTTTACGCGTTGAATAATGCATTTAAATAGATGATTTGGGAAGAAGGCTAGATCCATCAAAAAATGGATATCATACTTTCAAATATTCGCAAATATTATTCCAATCTTCCAGTAAATGATTTGAGAAAAATTTATCGAATTAGGCTCGAAAGATTGAGGTTGCTGATGGATCATGGCATGCCAGAAGATGTTCGCTGGTTGATCGAAGCAAAAGTTCGATTAGCTGGTGAATTACCAGATTCATTTTTTAAGCACAAGCCTGGCTTAGGTAAGAGTACTTTTGCAAAGAAGCGAAGAGCAAAAAGATTAAATAGTTGCTACAAATGTGCTCGATGGACATGTGATACCCGTTGTAAATCAATAGGATATTCATCCATAAATCGAGATGATAAGATAGACTTCATTAAGGGTGGACTGAGTAAGGAGTCATTGGATGATATCCGATTGACTCTTGAGACGCACCCTAGTGGGTATGTGCAGCGTGAGCTACTATCTTTATGGGCTAAATTCATCAGCGATAAAGAGAGATATAGTCTCAAAAATATAATAGCAAAAGATCCTGTTTGCCAGGCTGTTATAAACAATGATGCTTTGGCTATGCAGCATTAATACAAGGTAAATCATTTGATATATATGCACATATAAAATATTTTTCTGTTTCCTTTCATGAGTTTTGATAAAGGCTGGTTAAAAATATTAAATCACCGAAAGGTGAGTAGGATGATTTTGTCAAAAGTAAATCTTCACTTTTTCGAAAAACGACCAGTAAATAGTGAAGTTTTTCGGTTTTAAATAGCCAAACATTTTTCATAGTTCATGCATCCCAAAATAACATTTTCTCGTAAGTTTTTCCTTCTTTACTTTCAAAAATGGAAGGACCAAAATTTCGACAGATCAAAACTATCTGTGTATTTTGTGGATCAAAAGTGGGAAAAGGTTTTGGGTATCTTGAAGCAGCCGTGGATTTAGGAAAGAAATTGGGAGAGAAAGGTATCACTCTCGTGTATGGAGGAGGTAGCAGTGGATTGATGGGTTGTGTTTCACAATCCGCTCTAGTAGAGAAAGCAAGAGTGATAGGTGTTATACCTACTCCTTTAGCTGATATTGCAGGCAAAACACGAGGGCATGAAGTACAAACCTTATCTATCCATGAACGCATAACTTGCATGTTATATGGTTCTGATGCCTTCATAGCCCTGCCTGGAGGTTTTGGTACTTTAGAAGAAATCTTTAATATTACTTCATGGGCTCAACTAGATCTCCATACTAAGCCTATAGGGCTTTTAAATGTAAACAATTTCTTTGATGGTTTGCTAACATTTCTTGATTATGCTGTGGAACAGGGATTCATATCTCCATTTTCTAGGAGAATCCTTATTTCTGCTCCTACTATCGAGGAACTGCTGGATAAGTTGCAATCATATATTCCAATACAAGATCCAGCAGGAGTAAAGATAGATTGGTCGCAAGGAAGGGGAATCAAGCGAAAATGGAGTCCGGTTAATGTAAATTTATCTTTGTGAACTCTAGAATAGGTGGTGGTAGAGTACGGAGTATTCTCACTCTTGAGACACACCATAAATTTCTAGGATTTTATCAATGTTTTAATCTTGTGTACCTCAAAGATTTAAGGTGGTAGAGTATGGAGTATTTCTTACTCTTGAAACACACCTTTTTCTTTATTTCCTCAAAAGGTCAGAGGTGGTAGGATACGGCTACTCCCGAAACACATCTCTCATTTTGAGGATCATGAATGTTTCCCTCTTTTGTATTTTGCATGTATGACTCGTTTATGCTTCTTCAGGAGCAATAATAATATCATTTCAGTATGTTTTAGATGATAGTGTTTACTTCTTCTGGAGTAAATATGTACTTCTTCTGGAGTACATAAGTATTTATGCAAGAACTTTTCCAGACACTTATCATCTAATATTCATCTCATAATACTGATGAGATTATTTTCACATTAGCTATATCCGTGCTATCATGTGATATTATCTTATCATACATCAACATTCCATTGTTGAATAATTTTCATCCACCCATTCAAATTCAGATATTGGTAACTTCTGGTACCATTGGATAAAACATTTTATTAATATTTATCAACCTTTTGGTAATGATAACTTCTGGTATCATTTGATAAAATATTTTCTAACTTTAGTATTGATAACTTCTGGTATCATTTAATGAAGTATCAAATAACAATAATATTGTATATATATATTAACAATAACGATACTGGGGTTATACCACCAAGTATATATGTTGACAACAACCCTCTAATATGTTAGAATTAACCAACAACTGAGGTGTTTATATGTATTCAATTGATATACCGACCATATAGGCGGTGTCAACGTGATGAAATAATTAAACCAGCCATATAGACGGTATCAACGAGATGAAACAATTAAACCGGCCATATAGGCGGAATCGACATAATGAAATAATTAAACCGGGTAAAGCCAACCATGTAGGTGGTAAAACCAACCATGTAGGTGGCAGCATAATATAATTCAATTGATCACATATTAATCGTTAATTTACGATTATTATACTTGTATATATTATTAAGGGCAAAATCGTCCATATTTTAATATATTGTTCATATGAATAAATTGAAACCGTCAATAGGTTTAAAATTTAATTTAGAACAAACTTACTTTTGGTCCGAAGTTCAAAATCTCGTCAGGATTGCTCCAAAAACAGTTTTTAAGAAAACCGCCATGTTCGACCGCCGGAATATTTTAAAAACTGCACAAAACAGAAAAATAAGATCATAGAAAAATCCAATTCATCAAAACGGACAAACTGCCTTTCGTCATCGCCGGATCCGCCACGCGCCGCCGCCGCCGGCCGCCACGCGTCGGTGATCGGAAAAATTGACCCATCACCATAATATGTGCCTCGGCGTCCTGAACATGCCGGTGGTCTCCGATTTTCCAAAAGATCAACCGTTTGGCCGGAATCATCATTTTTCAGTCCGCCAGCATCTTCTTCTCCGGACAATAACTTCCGTTTTAACCGTTGGATTTGCGCCAAATTTCAGTCGAGTCTTCTCCTAGAAAAACCCGTTGATATGCCGCTGGCCGATCGTCGATCGGAGTTCAGAATCGTCCGGAATAAGCATTTCAATTTTCGGTCAGATATCTGTTTTTGCACAGTTTTTCAGATTTTCTTCTTCGGTCGATATCTTTTGTTTCAGCCGTTGGTTCTGCGCCAAATTTTAGGCGAGTCTTCTCCTTGACAAGCCCGTTCTGATGGCGGTGGCCGATCGTCGATCGGATATCTGGATCGGCCAGAATCATTCTTTTTCAGTTTGAGAGAAAAGGAAACATTGGTTAGTAATAATCAGGTTTCTGATACAGAGGCTCATCATTTAGATGCAACTGTAGAGCATACTCCCGTTATTACTCAATTGGTTAGAGACTCGTGCTGATAACGTGTTATAAAATCATCGAAATCATAAGAACAACATAGAGAGAGAAATGGAGAGAGTTTAGAGGAGAGAATTTCTCTTCAAGAATTGGTGTAATAAATTGGTAAGTATAGGCTCCTATTTATAGGAGTGGACAATGGCACAATCGTAATATTGTAAAGTTTACAGGGATATAATGGTTATGTCATTCACATATATACATTATTTATAACAGTCATCAACATTGTGGAAGTAAACAAGGAAGATTAGACACCGATTGGAAATACATAAAAAAGGGCAGAGAAGGCTGGTAAATTTTGGTGTTGCCAATTCTCCAACTCTTCAAAATTCGGGCTTTGTTTATATTATTTATTGTTTTTTTATTTCAAGAACATGAGTAACTAAATTGTTAATTCAGAATTGACGATATAGATTTAATGTTTTTAGTTTAATTTTGATTCTCAAGCTGGTCTTTTATTTTCATGTATATAGATTTAATGTTTTTAGTTTAATTTTGATTCTCAAGTTGGTATTTTATTTTCATGTATTGATTTTATTATTGCGTTAAATGCTTGAGTTATTTGATCACTAATTCATGATTTAATAATTATTTTCATAATTCGAGTGGTGAATTAACTATTAGATTACGTAATAAAATCCGGCAATTTCAACAAAAAGATAGAAATATGAATTTGTGGTTGCATGTGGTCACTTATGAATTCCTAGGAAAATTTAATGCATTTAGCTAAGGAGAACTCTGACCGCTGTAGAGATACAATGTTGACTTAGTTAAATAAACCTAATTTGAACTCAAGAGAGGTAAATTAGATATATGCGTGAATTCGGCCAAATACAATTTTAGAAAACAACTTGATATGAGAAATTAAGTTAGACATTATTTCGAAATCGTTAGTCCCGATATTCATTTAACTGTTCGAAAACCCACCAATTTATTTATTGCTTTATTAGTTGATTTTAGTTTTAAATTTCTACTTTTATTTTAATTGATTTCTTTATTTCATTTAATCTCAATTTTATTGTCGTTTTTTAATTCTCTTGCAATTATATTTTCTTAGTTAGTTTTTGTTTTAGTTTAGGAATTTTAGAATCGAAGTAAATTTATAACGAATAAATAGTCCTCGTGGGATCGACAACCCGGACTTAAAAGTTCACTTTTACTACTTGTTAGCGATATCCTGCACTTGCGATTTCACACCAATAGGCCACTTTCGTTATTAAAAGTCAACATATTTTAAAGTTTTCCAATATGCCTTAATTTAATATCTCCATTGATATCAACAAATATAAAATAATCATATTTATTACGTTATTTAATGTAGGGGTATATTAGTAAAATATAAGAAAAATTTATATTTCCAACTATATTAATTGACATTTTCTTAATCTATGTGAAAATAGGAGCAAGCCTATCTTCATGGGACAGATGGAGTATATTGCAGCCACAGATGTTGTAAAAGAGTGTGTGGCTTAAAGGTTTGCTTAGTGAAATAGGCTGCATTGGTGATTTTGAAATCGAAATTTGTACTGATAGTCTTAGTGCTTTACATTTATTTAAGAATCCTATTTTTCATAATAGATCAAAACACATTGATGTGAAATTTCATTTCATTAGAGATATAACTGAAAAATGGATTGTTAAACATTTTAAGATTCCTACTAAATTGAATCCAGCAGATGCTGGTACTAAAGTGATTCCTATTTCCAAGTTTAAAGATGCATTAGCTTTCTTAAACTTAGTAGAATTTTGATACTGCTCTATTGTAATTTGCAGGCAATGTTGATTCAATTAAGGTGGAGATTTGTGAAGTAATTGGCCCAACAAGTGCATCCCAATAAATCAAATGAGTTGAACCCTACCAGTTAAAGAATTAAAAATGAAGCCCAAATGTAGCTGATCCATTTCAGTGTAATAGCCCAACTTAGAGAACAACCCAATCTAGCTAAAATCGGGTCACAGACCAACCGATTAAAATGATCTGTTCACCTCAGCCATTGGATCTCATGTGTTGATCTGCACCATCCATAATCTGATAAGGCTAAAGATTTTTGGTTTTTCCCTAATTCAGTTCTTCCAGACTCTTCGTGTTCTCTCTGACTTCTACCATCTCTCTCTTCTTCATCTCGAGACTACTTCGTTTGAGTGATCTTTTATTCTCTAATCCTTTGTGTAATATCAGAGTTCTCTTAGTGGATATACATATAATAAATATGTATAAACTTTGTGGTTCTTCGTGTTGTATTTTGTGCGAGAAATAGAGGTTTTGAGATTATCAGATTTGTTTTGTTTTTATATAACTTTGAGTTTATGTTTCTGATCTTTGATTAATAAAGTTTTTAAGTGTCTTTGTGTTATTCTTAAGTTCTTGATGTGATCTGAAGTAGGAGACCAAAGGAGAAGTCGACCTATCGGCAATGCGACAGTGATCTACGCGGGAAACGGCACAAGTTTCATGTTGGAAGCGAGCCGAGGAGACAAAGGGATCGAGCCGAATCAAAAGGGTTAAGGTTTCATGACCAAGAGCACAATCACGGCCATAAAACCAGTGTTCACGGCCGTAAAAGCTACATTCACGGCCGTAAAACTATAGTTCACGGCCGTAACTCCGTCTCTGGTGGAATTGAAGTAATTCAGCGAATTAAAACTTACGGTCGTGAGAGTTCTTGTTACGGCCGTAAATCATTAACAGAAAGTCACTTACGGCCGTAAGTGACATTGTTACGACCGTAACGTCTAAATTCCCAGATTTCGCGTTTTTTTAATTTAATTCCGTTTTTGAATTATTTACTTCTATGTTTTGGGCCCAATTAGCGGCTAACCCTAGTTTGGTCAATTGTTACATTATATTACTTTGTTTTTCATTATGAAACAACAACTTTGATATTATTGAATGAATGTGAGATTTTCTCTCTCGAAAAGGAGGATTCCTTTTTTTCTTGTTCTTAAAGAACGATTTATAGAACTTATCAAATATTCTTTCCTGAATGTTTGTGGCGTTCCAATCAGGAACTTATCAAGGAGTTTGGCATCCCTTGTGGCGTTTCGAAAACCTCGTGATGTGATCCGGACCCTCGACAATCGGAGTCATAGCAGGCTTGACGGGAAAATTTAAATATTCAAGCCAAAACAAGAATTCAGCAGGTTCGACGAGCTTTGAAGATCAAACCGTGTCGAAAGGAACCAAAAATTATGTAGAAGTGCTTTCACGGCCGTAACCAACATATGTCACGGCCGTAACCTCCCCTCGGGTTAAAATGCAGAATTTCAAGATTTTTGATTTACGGCCGTAAGTATAAGTGTCACGGCCGTAACCTTAACCAGAAACACACTTACGGCCGTAAGTGTCATCTTTACGGCCGTGACTTCTTAACGGATCAGATTTTTCCCAGATTTTCGTATATTTTATTTCCTTTTCCTATTTTAGCTATTTTAGGTTAGTTAGAATTCTATTTTGAGTAAATTAGCGATTAGGGATTTTGCTTATTTATACGCCTTTTTGATTCATTGTAAATTAAGACTTTGATGATTAAATAAAACACAGATTGAATGTTTTTCAATTGTTTAATGTGTGGATTCACATTACAAACCCAAACTTATCAAGATTGATTATCTTGTGGCGTTCATCCCGAATTTATCAAATATTCGCGAGAATATTTGTGGCGTTCAAATCAGAGACTTATCAAGGAGATTGGGCAAATCCTTGTGGTGTTTCGAAAGTCGTGGTTCTTTATTACGCATCGTCGAGCCATCGCGTCGTGAATATCGGGTCATGATTCATCCGTCCAACCACAACCTGAGTTCGGAACTTTCCGGCGTTTCTTCCGCGCTTCGAACCTCATCACCTCGGTTCTTCAATCCGCATCATCAATTTATTGCGTCGTGATTGTTGGGTCCAGGTCCTATCGTCAATCTTATTTTAATTTTCGTCTATTTATTCGTGTTCTTGTTATTTTCGAGTCAGATCTGATTTAAATCTTTCCTAGGGTTTTAGATTTCGTTATTCCGCGTTGTTCGACGAGATTCCCCGATCGGGATCGCGTCAGTTCTTCGTGGCTAGTTTGTGATTCAGTGTTAGTAAAATCGTAACAAGAACAAAAACTTTCAAAATTTCCTTTTGATATGCCCAATTTATCGTAGAATTAATATTTGAAGGAATCCAAATTTACCATGAAGTTGTGGTTATATTTGAAATGAAAATTTCAAATCCTCATCTAAAATAAGCAACACTCAGTTTTGTGTTCTGTTATTGTGATCAAGTAGAATCTTATGCTTAATTTAAACCAACTAGGACGCATTTTATTTGGCAGTTTTTTGGATATTGTAAACTATTGAATGTTTGCATGGTTAGTCATGTTTTGGATGCATTCAAAACAAATTTTTCATTCATCGATGAGTACATAAGAAGCCAATTTATGTCATTTAAGTCATAAACATCTATGCTGTAATAGAGGATAGAGAAAAGTATACTAGTCGGAACAATTGATGTAACAATCCGAAAATTTTGTACCTTAGTTCATTTATTGAGAAAATTGGATTCAAGTATTTTCTTAGGAAAAAAGCTAATTTCACGTGCTAGACGACGAGTTAATATAGAATTTATAAGAAAAGAGGAGAAATTGGCATTATTGGTAACTTTGGAGACTAAATTGGCATAAAAGAAAGTTATACATGATGTTTGAACTCAACTGGATTGAATTTCAGAGTTGAGGACTAAGCTGCAAATTTTAGAAATTCCTATTAATTACAGTTTTTTCATTATGATGAACACGAGTTTGTGATATTTTGTGAATTATGTAGTGATCTTTAGCCATTGCATGTTATACCGTTTTATAGTTCATAATGAGATCTAAGTATTGATATCAAGTTTGATCACATTGAAGTTCAGGAAGTACCTCAAAAGTCGAGCTAAAGTTGTATATAGAAAATAGTTGAAATGTTGAAAATCCTCAAAATTTCTCTAAGTATAAATTGGTGGTCGAGCAACCATGTTTGAAATGATCATACGAACAATATGTTAACCCGGTGTATTTGCATGTCATACTACCTTATAGTTCTAAATGAGATGTACTTATTGGTATTAAATTCGAGCACAGCTGAGGTCGGGAAGTGCTTCAAATATCGAGTTGAAATTGAAAACTTGAAATGGTAAAAGTGCTGAAAACTCTAGGAATTTGGCTAATTGTAGAAACTTAACTGAGCAGTCATTTTTGGACGAACGGTACGGGCGGTATAATGATCAATTTTCTTTGCATGTGTAACCTTGCGAAGCTTGAAGTGTGAACTTTACAAGGGTATAAAGATTGGCCATTAAGAAGCTCGTCTTGACCATCAAATATTGACCCGAAGGTGGCAACTTGGATAGAAATACCTAGGAATTTTAGTAATAAAATAATGGGAAAATAGACACTTGGCATTTCCATATTATTACTTTAAGGGCATGTTTGGCACATCAATTTATTTTGGTGAGAAGTATTTATTTACCAAAATTTATAGGGCATGGATGATAGAAAAGAGAGTAAAGATGAAACTTTATTGAAGTTTTGAGGAATTGATCGATGATTTTGCAATAGCTGTCTACTAGTTAGATAAGTGATCAAGATCTCTTAATTTGGAGAACAAGAAGGACATTAATGTAGGAGAAGAAACCAAAGGAGAAATAAGTAAAGAAAGATCTAACGTGATTAGATACTCAATTTCTTCTATTTTCAGGTGAATTCGAAATATATTTTAGATGTGGTTAAATTTTTTGGTCCTTAATTTAGAGCTTATACTTGAAAAGTATGATAACAAAGTTGTCTATTTGAATAATTTGAGCTCTTTATTTTAGGGTACTGAAGAAAATGATATTTGGATTTAGAGGTTAAGAAGAATTGGGAACGATGACTAAGAAACAATATTATGGTCAAATTTTAATTGTTGTATGTCCCTTACAATCTATGAAAAGATATGGGAGAAATCATGGTTGAATTAAGTTGTGCAAGGTACATATTGAGGAATATGTGGATTTTAAGTTTGAAGAGAGTCAATTTTTATGGACCATAGTTGTTTGATGATTTTTCTATGTGCAATAATGCTTAAGTTTGAATTGTTGAGCTAAGAGAGGTTATGTGTATTATGGGCAAGAGGTGGATGCAATATGGAAATATCAAGAAAGATTGACTTAAGAGTGCAAATGACGTAATCTAAGGCCTGAATGACATTGAATTAGAGCCTATGTGGAGTAATATAAGGCCTTTATGATGTCCTTTTACCTATATATAAAGTTTATGCATTAGCATCTCTTGAATATTTGGTGTGAGGTTACATGTCTTGGTGGCTGAAATCAAATCCTCTTAGTTGTATTTTAAGCTCGTATTGTTACTCGAAAGTATGAAAGTCAAGATCATGAGAGTATATTTGGTATGTTCATAAGAAATTAGCTTGATGAAGTTTTTGAAAGAGTTATTATTTATTTATAAGAATTTGATTCTTGTGTAACCTAATATATTATAAGTGTGCAACTTTGGACTAGTTATCGATTTAAAGTGAGAGTTTTGGCGATTGTTTTTAAATACTGTAGTTATGAATATGATATTTCTATGATGAGCATATCTTTGTACATAAATGATAAGCATATTGACTTAATATGATATAGTCATTAAGCAGAAACTGTATTTCTACGGAAAGGAAGGATTTCGACAATTTTGATTGATTAATGATAAGTGAAAGACAGCTGATCACAAACCGAAATAGTTAAATTTGGGTTAAAATAGTTTAAATTAATATTTTGAAACATGATTAAATTGCATTATGATGTGAGATGATCTAGGGAAAATACAAGCGGTTATTTTGGGATCAACACTCAATATTATGACTTGGGTCAAATGGAATATTAAGAGATGATAGGTTTAACCATCTAAAGTTTTATGCCGAATTATTTGTTTATAAGAGATGTGAGAAAAATAAGAGTTCACAATAAATCCCTGTTTTGAGGTAATATATTTCTTTAAAGAAAGAAAAATTAAAGGATTGTGGAATCAAAGATTTATAGAGATTAGGAGATCAATATATGAAATCTTAGTGCTACAGTGATGTATGAAAGTTCATGCAACGAATATGATGGTTAAATATCGATATCATATGGTTTGATGATAAGTGTTATGTTACATGATTTTCTATAAGGTATGGTGAACAACGAGATAATGAATATTATGGTTGTTCTATAGAAGAATGATGTTATGATATATTTGGGTTATTAAGTTAATCCTATCTTATTCAATTGTTGGATTGTTGTGAAATAGGACATATGATTGGGAAACTTAGTTCTAGCATAAGATGAACTAATGGTGACGCAAATTTGATTACTTATTGTTGATGGTGTTTTTTTGAATAAGTGTTATATTCATATTAAGTCCTATTACATATGGATTGTACATAAAGTCTATTGGGTTTTGCTATGTCTAAGATGACCATGAGAATGACTTTCACCTATTGTGGAATTAAATCTTTGGGTTATGCAATCTTGATGAAAATTCTTTGTTTGATTCTTGAAAGTCTTTTTCATTGGCGATAAGGAAATGACATTTATAGGATAAGAGTGTATAAATTCTATTGAAATATTTTCCTTTACAGATAAAGGTGATGGATTTTAGATTGATGGTAAAAACTTAGATTGGGATTTTAGAAGTGTTTTAAGTGAAATGATAAATGTTATGGATTGACATTAAAAGACATGATCGAAACTCATGATTTAGAGTTCAAGTGATATTTTGTCAATGATTTTGGTTGAGTATTTACCATTGATCTATTATAGAGTTGATTGCAAGGATCTGATAGAAACGACTATTTTGAGGTTATATATATATATATGATTCTGAGATATTTTGAGAATTTATTCCATTGCTATAAAGGTGGAAAAGGAAAATAGTTAATATCAAAATTGTAACCATTGTTATGGAAAAAGAACTTTATTAAGGATGAATCAAGCAATGACATAAATTGAGATTTTGGAGAACATAGGAAGTAACATCCTTAAGTTTTAAAGCGATATATTTTGAGTTTCTCTTAAGTTTGATTAAGTGAAATGTTAAGGATGCTATATCATGATCCCCTAAGATGATACTTAAGCATAGATTTCAATGTTATTGATGACGTAACGATGGATTTATCGGTTATTCAAGAATGTGTGATAAGATCCCAATCGGGGAATCTCGTCGAACAACGTGAAATAACGAAATTAAAACCTAGGAAAGATCTAGATCAGATTTAAACACAAAATAAACAAGAATTAAAATACTGGAAAGATAAAATTGACGATAGGACCTTGACCCAAGATTCACGACGCAAGAAATTGACGATGCGAAATCGAGATCCAAGGTTTTCCAAGGTTTTCAAAACACCACAAGGACTTGTCAATTTCCTGGATAAGATTCCAATTGGAAACGCCTCAAATATTTCGCAATATTTGATAAGTTGGATTTGTTCTCGAAGAACACAAAAAGGGACTCCTCAACCTTTCAATTGGAGAAAACTCTCTCAACTCAAATTCAATAATCTCAAACTAAACTATCTTTTACAATCATGGAAAAGAATATAAATAAGCAAAATAACATAGTCGCTAATTTACTCAAAATAGAATTCTAATTAAACTAGAATACTAAATTAGGAAAATAACCTAAAAACCAAAAAAGGAAACTAAATAATTAAAAATCCTCGAAAATATGGCCGCTGCTCAGTTACGGCAATGAAGAATACACTTACGGCTGTAATGGCCTCTCGGATCCAAAACTGCTTCATTAGTTACGGCCGTAAGTCTTATTCTGTTGAATTTCTTCATTTTCCCCAATAGTTGGTTACGGCCGTGATAATAGCTTTTACGGTCGTGATTATAAGAGTTACGGCCGTGAAGGATCTTCATTACGGTCGCAATGACTTTTCTTCACAAATAATTTCGATTACTCGGCTCGGCTTGATCCTTTCGCCTTCTCGGCTTGATTCCAACATGAAACTTACTCCGTTTTGCTCGTAGATCACTGTCGGATTGCTGATGGCTCGACTTCGCCCTTCGATGCCTGGTCCGGATCATATCAATGTGATCCTTGATTATAAGTGACAAGATATTATCAGAGTTGTGCAGCGGAAGCATGGTAGGAGAATTTATATACTTCCAAAAAGGATTCCTATGTAGGCGTAAATTTCGAGGAAGAAATTTCTTAAGAGGGGGGGGGGAGATTGTAACAGCTCGAAAATTTTGTACCTTAGTTCATTTTTTGAGAAATTTGAATTCAAGTATTTTCTTAGGAAAAAAAAATCCAATTTCACATCCTGCACAACGGGTTAATATAGAATTTATAAGAAAAGAGGAGAAATTGACATTATTGGAAACTTTGGAGACTAAATTGGCATAAAAGAAAGTTATAAATGATGTTTGAACTCAATTGGATTGAATTTCATAGTTGAGGACTAAGATGCAAATTTTAGAAATTCCTATTAATTACAGTTTTACCATTATGATGAATACGACTTTGGGATCATTTTGTGAATTATGTAGTGATCTTTAGCCATTACATGTTACACCGTTTTATAGTTCATAATGGGATCTAATTATTGATATCAAGTTCGATAACATTGGAGTTCAGGAAATACTTCAAAAGTCGAGCTAAAGTTGTATATAGGAAATAGTTGGAATGTTGAAAATCCTCAAAATTTCTCTAAGTACAAATTAGTGGTCGAGCAGCAATGTTTGTAAGGATCATACGAACAATATTTTAGATGTATTTGATTGTTATACTACTTTATAGTTCACAATGAGATGTACTTATTGGTATTAAATTCAAGCACAGCTGAGGTCGGGAAGTGCTTCAAATATCGAGTTGAAGTTGCATACTTGAAATGGTAAAAGTGCTGAAAACTCTAGGAATTTGGCTAAGTGTAGAAACCTAACCGAGCAGCCATTTTTGGATGAATGGTACGGGCGGTATAACGATTCGTTTTCTTTGCATGTGTAACCGTTACGAAGCTTGAAATGTGAACTTTACAACGGTATAAAGATTGGCCATAACGGAGCTCGTCTTGACCATCAAATATTGACCTGAAGGTGGCAACTTGGATGGAAAAACCTAGGAATTTTAGTAATAAAATAATGGGAAAATAGACACTTGGCATTCCCATATTATTACTTTAAGGGTATGTTTGGCACATCAACTTATTTTGGTGAGAAGTGTTTATTTACCAAAAGTTATAGGGCATGGATGATAGAAAAGAGAGTTTGGGTACTTAGTTTCAATTCTATAAGGACCAAATCGTACCTATATGAAAGTGTAGGGCTATTTTGCAAAACCTACATGTATGTTTCTGTATAGCACGAAATTTAGCCCTTCTCTTACTCATTTTCGGTGGGAAAACCAGGGAGAAAGAAAGGAGAGAAACCGAGAGTAGCAAGAAGAGGAAAAAGAGAGGAGGGAGAAGAGGGGAAGAGGAGAGGTTGATCGATTGTTGAAGGAGGAGGTGTGACTTGGGCTTTTGATTACTTTTTTCAATTCTTAAGGTAAGAAGTAATCTCTCCTTCATGTTTAAGGTTTAAAATTAGAGTTTTGGATTGATTTATCAAGTTTGAAGTTAATAAAGTTGAAGATGATTGAAACAATTGACTTTAGGATCGAATGACCCCATTTCTTCTTCATTTTCTAGAGAGAACCGAGAGGCAGTGAAGGGGCAGATTTCTGGCCGAAAATGGAAGGAAAAAGGAGAAGAAAAAGAGGGAAAAGAGGAGGAAAAGAGAAAGGGAAGAAGTAGGAGAAGCTTTGCTTGAAATTTGAGCTTTCAAGTATGGTTTTTCCTTCTTAGATTCAAGAGGTGAATGAAACTTGATTTGTGTAATATTGTGTTAAGTTTTTCATACGGTGCTGAAGTATTATCCTTAAATTACAGAATTTAATATTTTTCTTATTGATTATGATTAATTTGATAAAGTATGTTTAAGATGGAAAGTTAAGAAAACAAATGCTTTCTAAGTGTTCGATGAAATGTTTGAGTGAAGCAAAATGTGTTCTTTTGTGATTTTTAGATATTCGTTATCATCTTATGTATGTTTTTGTGTTTATATCAAGCTTCTTATACATATTATTAAAGATCCTTGTTGATTTTGATGTAATTATGTTTAAAAAGTGGAAGTTTGGCCTTTAGAATGTAAAAATGATGAAATAAGAGTCTGCCTAAAGTCTATCCTGCTGGTTTTGCATACATAAATCTATAAATGTCCCTTTTATATTGTCGCTGCTGCTGTTACTACTACTGCTACTGCTACTGCTACTGCTACTGCTGCTGCTGCTGCTGCTGCTGCTGCTGCTGCTGCTACTACTACTACTACTACTACTACTACTACTACTACTACTACTACTACTACGTACAATAAGTTTATGACTTAGAATGTAAATTAGATTTCGTAAATTTACTAGAATTACACATTTTTAGTTAGTTGAAAAATTTCCCTACACGGCGCTATTAGTAGCCGCCTGCAACATGTTATCTAGGCTATTGCTAGGTTATTGATAGTCACTTGCAGCATGTCATCTAGTGTATTGTTAGGCTATTGATAGCCACCTGCAGCATGTTATCTAGTGAAGTGCTGGGCTATTGATAGCCTCCCATAGTTCATCAGTTTTTTGAGTATAACATTAGAACTGTTTCTTAGCATTTTAAGAAATTCAGATTCTTGAATAATGATCTTTAAGAATTAAGGTACCATCAGATTCTAAATGATGTTATTCAAGCATATTATTATGTTAATTCAGATTCCAAAAGTCAAGTTATGAGTAGCTGAAGTTGTTTTCAGATTTATAGAATAGTTTATATACTTCCTAGTTCAATTATGTGCTTATCTAGATGAACTAAAGCATATGAGAACTTATTTGGCATATTTAGTTGCAACAACTTCTATTATGCTAATTTTAAGAAACTATACCTGCATGTATTATATTGAGCAATATTAAAAGGTTTTATATGGAGGAAGTGATGTACTTAGAAGTTTTATTTTCATGTACACAAACATTGAGAATATTATAAAACTCTTACATGCAGCTCCTCTTATACATCTTGGATGTATTGCATTCAGTTATGATGCATCATTTATCCTCCAAGCATGCACTTAAGTCTAAGAAGAATGCTTAAAAATGTGCATAATTATGAAGCAGAACCTAAACAGTTAAGTATTCACCAGTTGGGATTCTAGATGCCCAAGGGATTATTCCCATAGTTAAGGTCACGGAAGTAAATCAAGTTTCGATTATAATACTTCCAACAGTTATTACAGTTTACAACAAGCTTTATACCTCAGACTATCACGATATGAAATGTTTACATCTTCACTTATGTCATGACAAAGTTACATGATAGGTGACATTTGTACCTTAATGGCACTAGATTTTGTACTGAAATGGTACCAGAAATTATTTTGAGTGCTCTGTGAATACTTACTCTTAGGGTAGAGGCCCAAAGTAAAATAAAGAAAGAAAGAAAGCATGAGAAAGTGAAAAACATTAGCACTCATGCATATCGCTTCATGCATTACATTCAAGTCATAAATATGATATTTGATGCTTGAATGTAGTTATATGGAAGTAAATGTTGTGAATATGATATGAGTAAAATTATCAAATGATATGTTAATGCGATTATAATTTCATTAACTTATATGAGAGATAATGTCGAAATTAAGAGGTAAAGTGTATGATTTATATTCATTCATGAAAATGTGAAAGTTAACAAGAAAATAATGAGAATTATAGATGCTTATATGACTTCATACACTTTATATTAAAATTAACCTCTTTTTACGTGTATCAAGTTTTATTCACTAGACCATGTGGTTCATAGTTGTTTCTTATCTCTTTTTATAGACAATGGAGCACTAATTTTTGTAGTATCGATTCCATTTGAAGAATGTCTGCCGAGAATGAAGAGTACTTATTGGTAACCAAAATACAGGAAAGATTAAGCCCTTTTGTAATTAAAACTAATTTGGAATGAAATTTTTATTCTTCTAGTACTTAAAAGTTAAATATTATTTGGGGCTTAGTTTTGAAATAAATAGGTATGTTTGTGGGAAATTACACCAAATACTTTAATTAAGAAGCTAATTTGTAAAATACCCCACTTAAGCACTTTAAACCACTTTCACCATAATTATACATTCTAAAAGTCCCAAGCCAGTATTTCATCCAAATTGCAAAAGACTAGCCATTTATCTTTGCAACTGGTCCTAATAACTGCTTTGATACTTTCTATTTCGATTCAAAACTCCCAGTTCCAGCAACTTCCCCGAAGCTCCGATCAATCAAATATCTTATAAGAATGGTATTTTGACAAATAATAATTCAGAAATTCGACAAAATTCCAGGATGTGGGGAGAAATCAGTAGCTTCTTCATTGCTTAGATAGGAGATTGTGGTGATATTTTGCAGGATTCTTGATGTTATTGCAGTTGAAATCCTGTCGGGTAATCTCAGCTTCATCATGCTTCGATTGTATTTACTGTAGATGAAGGTAATTTTTGGATTTTATGTTTTGATTTGATGGTTGGGGATTTGTGGATAAGGTGATGCAAATGCAAATTGTTGTGAAAGTGAACAAAAATTTCTCAGCTTTGTTACCTTTTGTGCATGAATTTTGTTGTCTGAAGTCTAGGTATGGTGCTTGAAGTGGTGATACTTCTGGGAATGAAAATGGTGATGGTGGAGATGGAATACGATTTAAAATTATGTGCGTGGTGAATTTTGACTGTGTGAGATGCAGATTTGTAGAATGTGATTGTGGGTTGTCCTTTTTATGTGGTGAAGATGGGGTGGTGGTTTTAATGGTGGAAATAGGTAGCAGTATTAGCGGTGGTTTTGGTGGTAAAAATATGTGGTGACGACGACGGAGGGGATCTATTTTCTGGTTTTTTTGGCACCATGGACGGCTCAAGTAATTGCCAAGGTAACAGGTACCACCAAATTGTGTATATTTTGGGAGTTTATTTTGAAGATATATATATATATATATACACACATATTTCTTCCTCTTTCCTACATGGTAATTTAAGTTGGTATCAGACTCAGTATGTGGGATGTTGGAGAAGCCAAATTATAAATTTATCAATATGCTCATCTTTGTGACAATGCTGAACCATATTCTTTGTTATGCCAAGGCTACACTTTTGTTCTTGTTTAGGTGTTTATAGTTGTGTCATTTTTCTTTCATCTTTCATATTTAAATGTTCAAGTAAGGTATAACTTGCAGCAATCGTTGGATGTTGGAACCATGGAGCATGTGTTTACATTGGACAAGTGGCTAGGGAAGTGTTTGAGAGTTCTTTGTTAATTACAAACTATGAAGCTATTTCACGGGAATCACCTCGTAGTTATTTTCAATCATTGGAGAATTCAAGACAGACCCTAATTCTATAGTATTGCCCACTAGATTATTCATCGTATGATGTTCTGGTTCCTTTGTTTTAACATGACATGATTGAATTGGAAAATGTCATAAGCTCAGGTTAAGGAATTTATAACTAAGAGAGCTGTGTAAAGAGGGGATGAAATGATTGTGCGAGTGTCATTTGTCAAGCAAATTTAAAAAGTGACGTTGTGTCACTTAAAAAAAAAGGTGGCAATAATTATTCTAATATTTTGAAAAATGTGACTTTTTTTTTTTTTTTTTTTTAGTGTTGCCACTTTTTTGAGTTTTGTAACATTTTCGGACTTCTATCATTTTCAATTCAATTTTTTTGACTACATATAGAATAAAATTTAAAAGTCATCAATTTATTCTAAAGTTTTAAATTGTGTTTGATTGAGAAAGTCACATACATGTCTTTTTTTCAAAAATAAAAAATAATAAATAAATAAATAAGTGACATTTGTGATTTGTGTCACAATTGTTAAAAAAGTGACAAAATTATGGTGTATTTGTATTTGGAGAATGTATAATGTATCTACTAGTGTTTGTACACTTGTATAATTATTTAAGTTACGATGCATGTAGTCTAGGATGAATATTACAAAAATTGAAAAAAGTGACATTCAAGTACCAAGAAGTGACAAAATGTTTTTTTTTTAAAAAAAAAAACTAAAAAAGAAGGTGAGTTAAAACAAAAAGTGATAAGAAGTGACATTTTGTCATTTTTTGTGTAATGTATCTTTTAGTCTTTGTGGACTTGTATAATTTGTTAGTTAGTGATAAATATTGCAAAAAATTGAAAAAGTAACATTCAAGTAAAAAAAGTGACACCATGTCACTTTTTGGTTAAAAGAAAAAGTAAAAAAATGTGACATTGTTTTTGTTTATGGAGAATGTGTAAAGATATGTACTAATGTGTGTGGAGTTGTGTAATTTATTAGTCAATGATGAAAATTGTAAAAAATGAAAAATTGACATTCAAGTGGGTAAAATGTAATTGTCACTTTTTAGTTAAAAGAAAAAGTGATAAAAAGTGAGATTATGTCACTTTTTATTATAAAAAAAAAAAGGTCACAATTATTCTAATATTTTAAATAAAATTACCAAGTCATGAATTCATTTTAAGATTTTTATTTATGTTTGATCGAGAAAGTGACATGCATATCATTTTCTTTAAAAATATAAATTCTTTAAAAATATAAATTTTGTTGTGTAAAAAAATGACAAAATTATTAAAAAGGTGATTAAAAATATTAAAAAAGTGGCATCTAATATTTACAAAGTACTTTTATTTTCAAAAAATTTTAAAAAAAGATATTTTTGTAAATGATCCAAAAATAAGGGTATTTGTGTAAGTATCATATGTTATTTTATGTAAATAAAAGGGCCTTATATTTTAAAGTTCTGCTTGATGTTTAAATATTATTCTTATGAAGTGCTGAAATTATTTTTGACTTGATTTACAGTAAAATGTTAATTTCAAAAGTAAGGACGATGATCCTAAAAGTGTAACAGGATAAACTCAATATTTGTGACACTTCGTGTGATTTTAAACAAGTTTAGAAAGAGTTTTGGCAAATGTAGTAAATTTGCACTGTTTCTAGAAGTATGCTTCTAGTAGCCATCTGCATCTATGTTCTCAGTTCAAAAGGAGGCTACTAGTAGCCATCAGCATATTTGATAATAATAATAAAAAATAGCCTGAATTTTGGAGTCACCACAATTGAATTGTCATCTCGATAAATAAATAAACAATCGCTGAAAAAGCCTTACCTCTACCTTCATGGATCTCTAACTATGAAGAGACGCTATAGAGGTGTCAATTCGGGTGGTTTGATTAGGTCAACCCGTAAACATATGAGCTCGGTAATGACCTGCGTAAAAAAACCCGCCCGCTACAGGTTTATGTGGCGATTCGGGTCGGTCAACAAATTTTGAACTACAACTCAGGGCTGTCCGCTAGCCCATACGGGTCAAGTCCATGCAAGTAGCGGGTTGTTCCGATTTGGCTTGTATAAATAAAAAAACATATAATTTTTTATATTTATGGAAAAATATTATTATTATTATTGTTATTATTATTGTTGTTGTTGTTGTTGTTAAATTTATAAACATGAAATGAACAAAATGATAAATTCATATTTATAGCAAGAAATGTTTACATAAATTCAAGTTTATATCTTATGTTATGAATTACTTCTATCTTTGCAAAATTAAATACAACATAAACATATAACAACTAAATGCATTTATAACTATTACCATCAAATATTTATAGCTTAAGTATATCCAAACTAGGTTGTCACCTACTTAACTATAATTTAATAATTCAAAAATTATATATTCTTTTTTTCAATCAATCTTCCGCAACTAATTCAACGACTCTCCATTTTGTTTTTTTGTTTGTTTGTGTTTTTTTTTTTTTTCATTTTACATTTTACATGGGTTAGAAGTTAATCGAGACCCGTAAAGGTGTGAATTACGATACTTCACATTTTCTTGACCTTTGAACGGCCCACTCGAGTCAGGTTTCGGCCAGCGATCCCGGGTCGATTCAGGTCGGTTTATACGAGTCTGGTCGGCTAACCCATCTTGAAATCTTTAAGGCGCTGAAGATTAATTCGGGTTTCTCTTGCCATTCCTACCTATTCTTCTCATCTGGGAAGTAACGAGGGATCCATTGAATAAACTTCAACCATGGTCTCCCTGCTGTGAAACTAAAGAACTCATAATAGTTAACAAAACTTTAGTCCTCCACCTATTTATGACCACTATTTTGTTCGTTCAAGTATTCCTTAGCATAAATTTGATTCTCTAACTATTCCTTTGCATCATGATGTGTGTCGCGATGCACCAAAATTAAATTAAATTTCCTCGTTACTATTACTAGAAATGTAGTAATAGAAGCAAGGGTCGATCCCACGAGGAATGGTAACTAAAATTGTGTAATGTCAATTAGAATCATAAAGGGGGGTTTTGAGTTCGAATTGTTTGTAAATTATTGAATAACAAAATAAGCAATTGAAATTTGTTGGAATAAAAAAAAAAAAAATCAAATATTAAGGAATCCTAGTTCTCTGGTTCGGTTGTATTCTATCGTAATGTTCTTACTTCCCAAGTAATGCGTGTCTAATTTCTCTCTTGATTTATCACCTGTAAGTAGTTAATAAGCTCTAACTACTTCGATTCTTCCTTAATTGTATCAAGTTAGAATAAACTCTCTAACCAAGCATTAGCTATTGTATAACCTAAAATAAGCTCTTTAGATTTATTGCAACAACTAAATGGATTTGAGAAGAATTAGGCTAAATTAAATTACCAATTACATAAGCTCGTGTTGGTTAACCTAGGTTGGATTCTCTATAAAAAATAGAAAATTCCCAATTGCTACTATAAATTGAACAACGAGGCAATTACGGATCCAATCATTCAATCTGGCAAAAATCAATACAAAAAAATATAAGATAAGGCCTTAATCAAATAAGTTATTGCATTGATTGAATGAAAAGCTTCATAAAAATCCAACAATCAAAAGTACAGAAATCAGAACCACGTTACTAGTTTGGGAAGAATGAATAACAAGATGATATGAAATACAACGTCCCTTTTGAACTAGGTAGAGAGGCTTATCCAAGCATAGTCATGGAGAAAATCCAGAAATTTTGCTCTTTTTCACCTTCTTGTTAGAATTGTTCTTCTCTTCAGAGCTCCAAGAATAGCCGCTCCCAAACTATATTTTTCCAATTCTTGTTTTGTGATGAATTTCTCCTTTTATAACTCCCAAAATCATACCCTAGCAATCCCAAAAATATATGCCAAAGATAGACTTTGAAATCAGTAAGCAAACTTTCTACAGGAAAGTTACAGCCGTAAGTCTTGAGCTTAAGGCCGTAAATTGGCTTCTGAAGATTTTTGGTTTTTTTAGGTTACTATGGTAAGTCTGGATCGTACGACCGTAAATTGGCTTCTGGAGATTTTTAAAACTTTGAATGTTACGGTCGTAAGTCTAGATCTTACGACCATAAATGAGCTTCTAGAGATTTTTTGCATTCTGAATGTTATGGCCGTAAGTCTGAATATTACGACTGTAACCTATTTGCATCCTTGATTCCCAAACTTCATTTTCTAGCACTTTTTGGTCATTTTTTCCTCTTTTCTTGTTCTCTACGATCCTACACAACATAAATCATAAAAATGCATTAAACAATACTTAAATAAAACTAAACCAATAACAAAATATTACCATAAGTGAACTAAATAAGTGCTGATAAAGCACTAATCAACCCCCCCCCCCCACTTGAACCATTGTTCGTCCTCGACCAATGATGAAAAAGAAAGAAATCATGACTCAAACAAACAGATAGACCTATAATTCGGAGAGTCAAGGTTACATCCCACTTTTCTTCAGCATGAAAATTTTATTGTATAATCGTAGTGTGTTAGTGTGTGCAAGAGATGCGAAATACCCCCACAAGTGCACGAGTCGTGATGAGTAGTTAAAATGGACCTGAGAGTCCGGATTATCGTTCCCTCAAAGACTGTTTACTAATTACCGAAATGTGTAAATTCTTATCCTTATTTGAACCAATAAATGAATTTGGATTGTTTGAAAACTAAAATTTATAACCGTGACTAAAAGATTAAACCTTTTCACAAGATTGAGATTTCACGATTGCTGACTGTTTTTAAATATAGTTGAATGAAGTTGGGATTCACGGGTTCACCTAGGCAATTAAATCAATTCCTATTCCAGATTTTATTTTCTAATTATGTGTTCGATCGAATTCACTAATTCAAATTGAGATTCCTCTCTCGAGTTTAAATCAATTCTACCTAAATAAGTCAACCTTGTATCTCTACAGCGGGTCTGAATATTCCTTATCTAGATACATTGCATGCAAGAATTCACACATGATCGCACTAATCACAAGAGTATATCTATATCTCTCGTTCAATTAACGGATTAATTACCTAGATCTATGTTATTAACTCACCTCTCGGATTATGAAAATAACACATTAAATAATGAAATAGTGGCCAATTCATTCAAGCATTAAATGCAATAATAAATCAACACATGCATTGAGGCGTTAAAATAAGGAATATGGAATTAAAGTAATTGACTAGGCTACATCGTGATTCCCAATCCCAACGTTAAGATTAGTTACACATATCGAACGAATGATAAAAACAATCTAAATCAAAATTAAACATGTTGGAATTTATGAAATTAACAATAAGAAAAGAAGTCTTGCACCAAGAATCGAGTTCCCGTCTTAAGCTCCTAAATTCCCCTGCTTTTCCTTGCTTGAATCTCTTACTGATTTGAGGTCGAATTTCCAAGAATTCTCTAGTATTAAGCTCTGCGAAAGTGCTCCTCTAGTTGCCTCTCGCACTCTCTTTCTAACTTAGGTTAAATTCCCCAGTATATTATGTTAAAATCGCGCACAAAAGCCCAAAACAGGCCCAGTCGGAAGCCCACACGATCGCGTGGTATGGGTGCCAGTGATCGCGTGGCTGACCTGTTTTTCGTTCTGCATAAATTTTATCGCCCATGTCGCGATCACTGCAATGGAATGGTCGCGATCGCGACATAGAATTTTTGAAGCGATTCTCCATCTTTTCCTTGGCTTTCAAGTTAGTCCTCTAGTTTTATTTGCAACGTGTATCCCCAACTTTTGATTTGATCAATTTGACCCCATAACTTCTGTTTCTCTTCAGTTTTTCTACTTTTGACCATTATTTCCCACAATTGCTTCCTTGTTCCTCTTTTTGACTAAAATCTGAAATAACAACAATTAAACGCAATTTAGGTAGAATAAATTCATAAAACACAATGATATATTCTCGTTTTGGCATATCCCCAAGTGTATAAAATACACTTATCAATCATCAAACATCCCTTGAGTAGAAACACAAGAATTCAATATTCCAGATCCAAATCATAATCCTGTGTGGTTTATATCCTTTCACCTCTCATGAGCACTCTCTCAACATCTATCAATGAGTTACTATAAGGGTGTCAATTTCGTCCAACTCTGGCAGAAATCACCAGATTAATGCGAGTTTCCCATGGTGAGAGTTCTGTCAACACGGTATCCCTATCCCCAATTCAACAACACAGAACCTAAATCAAGCAATTCAAACCACTCATAAGTATATGTAATGGGGGTCAACACCCTCATTAGATATTTCTCTCTTCGCACAAAGTGTGTAAGGGTGAGAATTTTCACTCAACTCACTGCATGGAGAATTCATTACCACAGACTGCTCATATGTCATAATCAGAGCCAAAAATAACACACGTACAAAGTAAATGTCTTTACTTGGTTGTAATGGGGCTTCAGGTCAGGTAGGATAAAAGCGAAACATTTAGGCTAAGTTGAGAGGAGAGTTCACAAGCCGGATTGGTTCAACACGATCATTTCGTCCTTCACCTTTCAATGTGATTTTTCATGGTTTCCTACTATCCCATTGATTCAACACTTGATTCTTTTTCTTTTGTAACTTGAGGGTTTGTTTCCCTTACCGAAAAATTTCCTTGATCCTGTAGTTTGAACGATTAACTGAACTTTCCTTTTCTTTTTCTTTTTTTCTCGTTTTTTTTTTTTCAAATCATGCAGCTTGTTTTCTTTTGACCACATTACCACCTAATCCTTGGTTAGCACAAGATGAGCCACCGATCTTTTTGGAGCTTAGTTCGTCACATACTTCTCAACCAATACAAGCTTGTGAATTTCTTCTTTTGTGCATTCAAGATAGAGATAACATGAAAGAATGGGTATTCATAGCTTGTGGCAGGGCGCCAAAATTCCAAAGAAAGGCTAAGGCTCAATGGGGCCTCTATTGGTAAATGCATCATGGTAGGCCCGTTTATAAGGCCAAATTTGGTTTAACCTAATGTCTATACTATATTTTGTACTTGTGACAAGAAGCTACAATAGCATGCACAAGAAAGTACATCCAAGAACAAATCAACCATGCAGGACACACATCCAAGAATTACGAGCTTAATATAAGGAGTAAAAACATCTTTTAGGCTCAAAAGCTCACAAATTACGGTTTACATGTGTTTCTCCCATCCAATTATGAGTTATAGGCCATTGCTTGATCTTAGTTCCGAATTCCAAATCCATTGGTTAAGGATAGTGTTCTAAAAAATTCAAATCATGACTACTCACAAAAACCTGATAATCTCTGCTAGAATTTGGACACTCAGGGTGTATTCTATCAATTCGAATTCAGTTTGGCTCAATTAGGTTCCGAAAATTTTCATTTATCTCTAATTTCAAATCAATTCAGAACCTATTGGACAATTCATCTCTATGTGCTCAATTTCATCTAGTTATGCAATTTAGGATTTTGTTGGTTCAAAACTTAACAAAAGTGGGCTGCTTCCCATTCAACCAAATGTGAGTGGACATAACAAAAGCTAAATAAGAACAAAAACTAAATAATGTAACAAAAGCTGAATAAATAAAACAGAATTAAATGCAACAAAAGACAAAATATAACATCATCACACTTAAATCCCACATTGTCCTCAGTGTGGGGCTAGAAAATACATAACAAAAGTGGGCTGTGAAGACTCCTCTAGGGTCTATTGAGGAGGTGTCCAATCATGGGGCTCCTGAACCCTGCGGATTTCCTCTCGAATTTCCCTGGTTTTAGCTCGAATGGCCCTCTGTTCTTCTTAAATCAACTGCTGATCCCCTTGCATAGTGGTTATCTAAGCTCGAAATGCTTGCATCATGTCCATCATTTGCTTCTCAAAGGGAGTGCAGTGTGGAATTGGTGGTGCTCTCTCCTCAGCGCTAGCCTCTTCGGCTGCTTGATCATCATCAGACGCTTCCTGACCATCTTCACATCTACCCCTCTTTGCCTCAATTTGTCGTCGAGCATTCTCTAGACTGGCCTTTGTAAGGTGATTTCCATACCCCAAGGTATCCTCACTCATCGAAGCAGGGACTCTCTGAGCTCGACAGAGGGTCGTGATAAGACATGGAAAGGTCATACCTCTCCTTTGTGGCATCAAGTTAGCATATACGTAGATTGTTTCATAGATATGCTTCCCCAAATCAAACTTTATCCCCTTGGTGATGGCATAATATGCTCGGAGGTATCTGACAAAAACAGTGGTGAGGCTGGTCGATGGAAACAGACTACCTGATCCTCATTGCTGTAAGTACCATGCATCCATCTGCAAATCTCTATTCCTATACTGAGGATGGATGACATTTAATGTGTTGTGGATCTCAGACTTCAGAGCCCAGTGAAGTACTTCTTGGTCTGAGAAGAATGTGTTAGCCATCAATATCAGGGGTACGACACCCGTGCTATTAATCCTAAGGTAGCTTTCAATCACCGCTTTAGAGAATTTAATCTGCTTCCCTACAACTCTTGTGTGGTGATAGTCCAGAGATTCTTCATCACTGATCTCCCTGCTGAACTGTGCATAAAATCTAAAGACGAGTGGGGGATTACCATAGGGTAGATCAATAGCATACTTCACCCAACCAAACTCCACAAAGCGGGCCCAGAAGGGGCTAGGTGCAATGGCTATCTCACATTTCTGTATGCCCTAAAAGTCTTTTGGGAAGAATAACCTCTCCTTAATGCATTGCTTTCATTGAGTTTTCTCCCGACGGGGTTCAGATGAAGAGTCCCCCGCTACCTGCTTCCCCTTCTTTGTTGGTGGAGCCATGGAAAGCATCTGCTTATAGAAGATATGATATCAATATATGGATAAACAATTTCATCAATAACACAAAGGGGAGTGAGAGCCAAATTCAATTTTCATGTCCATATATACATGCATGCAAATCAATTCTCATACATCCACAACAAGCAATCTTCTAGGCTCATTGAACACGAACACTCACATGATCATAAAATCCCAAGTTGTAAGAGAACAGGTAAATTTGGGTCATTGGTAAAATTCATGGTGAAAATACTCAATTATTCATCAAGGTCAAGCCATATGGAGAACTCTAAAATGCTTAACATCAATGCTCAAAGAGAGTACAATCACTTGCTATAAAATCCTTAGTTAAACCCCTATCATGGATTCTAGTTGATCACAAGTGCATCGGAATGAGATTCAAAGTGGCAATGCAAGGAAAGGAGTACGTCAACATCACTTAGACATTTCATCGAGTAAGTAGTATGCAAGTTAGAATTGGTTCCTTTTTGTGTGATGTGTAAGCAGTGAAATATACCCGTGAACTAATAACTCAACAACATTATGTCATAATCGACAAGGCAAGAGACAAGTTTGAAAAAATCAAATATTACATGCAGTATGAGACAAAACAAGTGGAGATATGGAGTTGAGTGAAGCAAGTGCATACCTAGTTGAATCTTGTAGAAGAGAAGGTAGTTATGTATGAACTAATCCCTAGATGCTTACTTGATCCACGAAAATGAGTGCTAAAGGCTTGAATATGAGAGAAATTTGGGTAGGAAGAAAGTTTTAAGGCTTTGGAGGGTTTGGAAGGAAGAGGCGTGCAAGAGAAAAAATGAGGGAAATTGAATTTAAAAGCCGCGAGACTTACGGCCATAAGTAATTTCTTTACGATCGTAACCTTTTCACGATTTAAAAAAAAAAATGTTTAAGTTCATTACCGCCATAAGAAAGATAGTTACGGCCGTAACCCAAGTGCTGGATAAAATTTTGCATGGATTCATTATAGTCGCAAATTAGGTGGGTACGGTCGTAATTCCACTGCTGGATAATTTTCATGAAAATGGATTTACGGTTGTAAAAGGGTACTTACAACCATAACTCTATTTCTGTCCAAATTGGTGCAGAATTCTTATTAGTGAATTGCAGCTATAATTTAACTCCTCTCAATTTTTTTTTTTTTAAATATGGATGAAATGAACTAATAACAAAGATTAACAAAAATTTGAAGATAAAAAAAATAAATGAATTTGAGAGAGTAAAGAAACTTTCCTCTCAGGTTGCTCCCGAACAGCGTCTCTGTTTACTGTCATTGGCTCAACCGAGTCCTAGCATGATTAATACCCTTCCTTGTTGTTCTCCAACATGACAACTTCCAAGTTTTCGGTTTGGAACCTTTCATAGTATGGCTTGAGACGGTGCCCAATAACCTTGAACAGCATATCGGTCTTCAAGCTTTTGATTTCAACTGCACCATACGGGAAGACATTAATAACAACAAAAGGGTCGACCAACTGAGAACGAACCGTACCTGGGTGTAGCTTCAGCCTAAATTAAAAGAGAAGCACTTTCTGGGCCTCACTAGAACTTTTTCGAGAAATGCGTTGATCGTGGAAAGCTTTGGTATGATCTTTACAAATCATTGCATTCTCGTAAGCCTCATTCCTGATCTCATCCAGTTCTTGCAATTGAAGCTTCTTGTGATGTGATTCGTTATGGAGATCACAAATAACACGTGGAAATTAGACTCGAAACGCTGGAAAGTCCCAAATCCAATTGGTAGACGATAACAATGCAATCCCGACCTCACGACGCAAGAACCAGGGGTATATTAAACCCGAGACCCATTACGATGCGGAGATAAGAACCACAAAGGGGTGAACGCCACAAATGTTGTTTAATCCTTTGATAAGTTCGATTTGTTCGTTAAGAACGAAGAAGAACAAGGGAATAATTAACCTTTAATTATCAATAATCTCAAAGTTGTGTTACAATGAATGAAAAGTAACTAATAAAGAGTATTTTCACGAAATTAGGTCAAAGCCGCAACATATGGGCCCAAAACGGAAAAAGAATTAAAAATGCGGAAAATCGTAATTTTTATACCCACGCGATCCCACAGGTACCACGGTAGTGATCGCATGGAGAGGCCAAAATGTCTCGAGTCTCTTTTCAGTGCATGTCGCGATCGCACTCCATTTTATACCAAGCAGTCGCGTGGTTCAAATCTCCAACTCCTTGGTTTTGAACTTGATTCTCCGCCCAAATCACTTGCATCAACTTTGGCTCCTCTTCTATCATGTCATGAGTCAAATGTAGAGCTTTTGGTCTTGGACTTGAATGCTCTTCCATCCAAGCTTGCATAAATCCTTGCATGGCTTGTTTGATCTTCGTAGCCCTCAGCCTCGTTATTGGTCCCACAGGCACATGCAACAGGTCCTTGCTCGTTGGGCCACTCTTGTACTCATCATCCCCTCCCTGTTGAAAATGATTCATCCTCGAATCATCACCTGTATCAAACAGAGAAAGATCAGCAACTTTAAAAGAAGCTGATACATTATACTCACCTGGGAGATCTAGCTTATATGCATTGTCGTTTATCTTCTCGAAGACTTGAAAAGGTCCACCTCCCCTTCACTGCAACTTAGATTTTTGTTGTGTTGGGAACCGCTACTTTCGCAAGTGCACCCACACCCAATCACCCAGTTCGAACATCACATGCCTCCGACCTTTGTTTGCTTGGGATGCATAACGCTCGTTCTTCTTCTCTATTTGGTCCTTCACCTTCTCATGGATTGACTTTACAAGCTTAGCCTTTTTCTCCCCGTCCAAACTGCTCCTTTCATCTACAGGAAAAGGAATTAAATCAAGAGGAGTTAGTGGGTTGAATTCATAAATAACTTCAAAAGGGAAACATGATGTAGTAGAATACACAGCCCTAATATAAGCAAATTCCACAAAAGACAAACAGTCTTCCCAACTCTTCAGGTTTTTATTTATGATAGTGCGCAGAAGTTAAATTAACGTTCTATTAACTACCTCTGTTTGACCGTCAGTTTGAGGGTGACATGTAGTAGAAAATAACAACTTAGTACCCATCTTCCCCCACAAGACTTTACAAAATTAACTAAGGAACTTAACATCCCTATCAGACACAATACTTCGAGGTACCCCATGCAGTCTTACAACCTCCCTAAAGAATATGTCTGCTATGTTTGTTGCATCGTCGATTTTATGACAAGGGATGAAATGTGTCATTTTACTAAACATGTCCACTACCACAAATATAGAGTTCCTACCTTTTTTTGTCCTAGGCAAACCTAAAACAAAACCCATTGATATATCTACCCAAGGCTCATTAGGTATAGGTAAAGGAGTATACAATCGTTGTGGTAGGCCCCTAGACTTAGCTTGTTTACAAGTTATGCACCTGTCACAAACATGGCTAACATCTCTTTTCATTTTCGGCCAATAAAAGTGCTCCTGCAATATTTCTAAGGTTTTCAAGACACCAAAATGTCCCATTAAGCCCCCACCATGAGCCTTACGTACTAACAATTCACGCATAGAGCAATTTGGCACACAAAGTTTATTTTCCCTGAACAAGTATCCTTCATGCCTATAAAACTTACCAATCGCACACTTTTCACATGAACATAAATGGTAGAAGAATCAGGGTCATCAACATACATACCTCTAATATATTCAAACCCAAGCAACCTCGCATTTAAAGAGTTTAGAAGTACTTACCTCCGAGAAAGGGCATCTACTACCACATTCTTCTTACCTTGTTTGTAGTGGATGACATAAGGAAAGGTCTCTATGAATTCCATCCATCGAGCGTGCCTTTTATTTAGCTTACCTTTCCCCTTGAGATGCTTTAGTGACTCATGATCAGAGTGTATGACAAATTCCTTTGGCCACAGATAATGCTGCCATGTCTCCAAAGCACGAACAAGAGCATAAAGCTCCTTTTCATAAGTAGGATAATTCAAAGCTGCCCCACTCAGCTTTTCACTAAAGAATGTGACTCGATGTTAAATCTACCCTCCAAGTATAAAGGGGTCAAGTTATAGCCTAGGAGTAATCCAGGGTCATTCTTCCTAGGGATTTTATTGGTATTGTAATATTTGCTAACTTCGAAACCTAAACTATGATTTCAATTGTGCTAAAATGAAATTGGAGAGAATATAATTAAATTGCAATAAAAGGGAAATTTGAGTGGAGTTATTCTTTCGCTATCAATTGGGTTTTTCAAATAAATTTAACATGAATTTCTTGAGATCGATAAAATTTGGAAATATCAGTACGAAAATTAATCAATTTATTTTACGGTATTTAGTCGAGCATGTTGTGTGCATATTTAATACATACCACATCAACGACATTCATCCATGTAAAATAATTTGAAAACTTAAAGCAATTTATAAACTCTTATCAATAACAACAATTCACCCATAAGAAATTAAAATACACCCATTGAAGCTAAGAATAACTCCCCTCAAATATAAATTAGCCAGACATAATTAAATTAAACAAAATGAAATTCAAACAAAATATAACCATTACTAGAAGATGGAATTCAAGTTTATAAATAAAAACTCAATAACCAAAATATATCTCAATTCAACTAATCATCAATAATCTGAAATTATGAAAATAATTAACTGCAACAAATAAAAAATCAAGGCAAAGCTAGAACAAAACACCCAAAATGTTAGCTTGCAATTCTCCTCAGCCTGCTGCCAAAATGAAGGTGAGGTTGCGGATTTGGTGCGGACTGCACTGTTGCTTGAGGTCGAAATTGAAGCTGCTGCTGCTGCGTGAGAGGTTGCTGGCGACGGGGAGATGGCTGGAAGATGGTTCAAGGTTGCGGCTGAAGTGGTGAAAGGGAGAGGAGGCTGGTGGCTGGTGAGGATGATGAAGAAAAAGAAGGTTGGGGCTGGTTGTTGATAGAGACAGAATTGGGTCGAAGGGTTGGGGAATTGCTGTGAGTTTCTGTTGGTTGTAGGAGTTGAGAGCAGACCTGTGGCTGATTGAAGTTGATGAAGGAGATGGGATTGGCGGCTGGAGGAGGGAGACTGGTTGGTTATGGTGGAAGAGAAGGAGACTGATTTGCTGCTGGTTTGCTGGTTCGGATTAAGGGAGCTAAGAGGGAGCACCGGTTGAGAGGCAGAGAGTTGAAAGGGATGAAGGTGAAGGTGCTGCTGGTGAGTGTGGAAGTTGAGGAAGATGCGGGAAAACAGAGGCAGAGAAGTAGGCAGCGAGAGAGAGAAGAGAAAGCAGAGGAGGGCTGCAACTGGGACTGATGGCTGAGGGAAAAGACTTGCGCCTGGAAGAAACAGGTTGTTGGTTTGCTGTAAAAAAAATTTACCGAGAATGGAGATAGACAGAGAGTGGTATGGCATGTAGGTCTTTGTGGATGTGTTGGACTTGGAGTATAAGATGGCTTTATGGGCTTTTTCGGTCCATTAAATTATGGATCTTTGGGTTAAATTTGTCCAAAATATACTTGAAATCAAATAAATGAAATTTTTAGCAATTAAAGTTAATTTAGAGTTAAACAAATAAAATTGAATCTTTAATAAATTTTACTCTAAATGACAAAATTTATATCCCAAAATTGTATATTTTCATTTATTTATTTCTTTAAAATACGTAAAATTGGACAATAATCACACTCCTCAACTAGCTTTTTGCTAGTCTCTAGCAAGTCAAGCGAATTAAAAACATGTCTACCTCTATGAAAAACTTCAATTGAGAATGAATTTAGATAGTCGAGCACAGCAACTTCGCAAAATCAAGAGATCAATTATTATATCCAAATTAATCCATAAAAACATTCCCAAAATTTTGTGTGTGTGTGTTTTAAGCCGATCCATCAAGCCACTAACCCCAACACATACAGTATCGAGTATTCGCTCAAGCCAAGTATAAACTCCATATACTCACGGGTATGTGTATTTTGTTTTTGAACTGGTTAGAGGGTCACTCATGGAGTTTTTCAAAGAATCACTCAAGCATTCAAAAAGAAAACAAAGGCCATATATATGTGGATGACAGCAATGCAAATATTGACCTCATGAAAAGCTCACAACCATTGGGACTCAACCATTCTTACCAAAAGCCAACTTAAGATCAAAATGTCAATGTCAACGTAAAGGTAATGATGGGGTTCTCAAGAGAATTGATAATGAGTGATGGAAGAAGAGGTTTGCATATTTCAGTGATAATAATAGAACAAGAAATTCCAAATGGAAGTATAAGAGGCAATGTAGCATTTTTTTTTTTTTTTTTTTTTGTAGGATAAGAAAATAAAAGAAGTGAGTAGAAATTGAAGACTTCCAAAATATAAGCAAGGATAATAATTTTCACTTTTAATAACACTTCAAGCTTGCTTTCTTCTTCACATCCTTTACTTTCTCTTCAATACGTCTCCCTTTTCTCTTTTTTTTTTTTTTTTTTTCAAACTGAGATCCTCTCAAATACTTTTTCAACATTTTCCTCTAGTCTCAATGACTGTCAAATACTTTCCAACTCCACTTTTCTTTCTTTTTCATGCACTGAACGTTTGTTTCTCAAATATGGAGCAAAAATAATCATCATCACTTATACTTGAAAGTAGAAACAAGGTTATGTATTTATGGAAGCAATGTCTGGATGTAATGTCATTTTTAATGTGAAATAGATGAAAGGGCTTTTTGGCTATGAAGGAATTTTTGTGGATATGAAGGGATTTGTGATGGGAAGAGAATATGATAATATTAGTTTCAAAGGATCAAATTTTTATTTGACATTGACCTTCATCGTTTCTCAAGTGTAAACCACCAACAATCCACAATCCCTGTAATGATGCCCAATGGAAGTAGCAATATCAAACAAGGGCAATATAAGAAAACCACCAATCACTCAACTCTCATGATGAACAAATAAAATTACTTAAACTTGAGAGAGCTCTAGTTGTATGTGTTGACTATCCATCTTACCACAAGGCTTAAATTCGTGCATAAAATTTTTTTTAGGAGGGAGGTCTTTACAGAATAACAAAGATATAACTCAAGACTCAAGATGTACTCAATTTTAATGCTCAACTGTCACAAAAGAATTTATGCAAAACAAGTACATTTGAGTCACTCTCCCCCCAACTAAAATCAGACATTGTCCTCAATGACTCAAAGAGAAGAAAAATGAACGGTGAATAATAAACACGACTCAAAATTAAATCAAGCTAAAGGAGAAGAGTGTACCTGAGAGGAGGCTTATGCACATGAGCAATTATTCAAGAATGAAAAACTAAGAAAATAAAGAAAAGAATAAAACTGCAAAAAGAAAATAAAATCTATACATAATAATAAATGTTAGTTCCAAGAAAATCAGCTGCTGGAAGCAGGGTCCAGCAGAGGTAGTTCATTAATATCAGCAGAAAAATTATCCAAAAATGGTTTCAGACGTTGTCCATTAACTTTAAAAACAGTACCAGTTTTTGGATCCAAGATTTCTACCGCTCCATAAGGATAAACAGTTTGCACAATGTAAGGACCAATCCATTTAGTTCTCAACTTACCAGGAAACAGATGAAGCTTAGAGTCATATAGCAATACTTTTTGAGAAGGAAAAAATGATTTTCTAAAAATTTTCTTATCGTGAAAAACTTTCATTTTCTCTTTTGAAATTTTTGCATTCTCATAAGCTTCCAAACACAATTCATCTAACTCATTCAATTTCAGTTTCCTAAATTCACCAGCTTGATCTAAGTCAAAGTTGAGTGTTTTGATTGCCCAATAAGCTTTATGTTCGATTTCAACCGGAAAATGACAAGGTTTTCCAAATACAATTCGATAAGGAGACATTCCAAGAACAGTTTTAAAAGCAGTCCTATAGGCCCATAAAGCATCATCCAATTTTATAGCCCAATTTTTTCTATTTGGATTAACTGTTTTCGTCAAAATGCCTTTAATTTCTCGGTTGGCTAGCTCAGTTTGACCATTAGTTTGAGGGTGATAGGGAGTGGAAATCTTATGCCTAATGCCATATTTCTTTAACAAGGTTTCAAAAGGTTTATTACAAAAATGTGTTCCTCCATCGCTAATTATGGCCTTAGGCATACCAAACCTAGAAAAAATATGTTCTTTCAAAAATTTGAGCACAACTTTATGGTCATTTGTTCTACATGGAATAGCCTCTACCCATTTTGACACATAATCAACAGCAACCAATATATATAGATATCCAAAAGAAGGGGGAAAAGGACCCATAAAATCTAATCCCCAACAATCAAAAATTTCAAGAACAAGGATTGGAGCTAATGGCATCATATTCCTATGGCTGAGACTACCAAGTTTCTGACATGCTTCACAATTTTTACAAAAGGTATGAGCATCCTTAAATAAACTAGGCCAATAGAAACCACATTGAAGTACCTTAGCAGATGTTTTCTGCGAAGAGAAATGGCCTCCGCAAGCATGAGAATGACAGAAATTAAGAACTTGTTGTACCTCGTCATCAGGAACACATCTTCGGATGATCTGATCAGCACAATATTTGAATAAGTATGGATCATCATAGAAGAAGTTCCTTGCAATAGCTTTCATCCTCATTTTGTCTTGGACGCTCCAATTTGAGGGCATATGACCTGTAACAAGATAATTAACTAAGTCAGCGAACCATGGAACAATGTTCAAGCTAAATAACTGTTCATCGGGAAATGAATCATTTAAAGGGTGAGAAACTTTAGAATTTTCAGAATTTAATCTGGATAAATGATCGGCGACAACATTTTCCACCCCTTTTTTATCCTTAATTGTGATGTCAAATTCCACAGGGTATGATTCATTAGGTCCCAAGAATGCATACTTTAGTTCCGATGGAAGAGGTTTAAGCTCCAGAGTGGGCATCTTTTCTGCTGATGTTTGCATGGGTGTCTGGCTAACATTTAGAGGCTCAATGTTGGGCTGCCAAGCTCTTACAACTGCTGTTGTTATACCTTTTAAAGAGTCTTGAATGCTGTCCAATTCGAGATTTTGCTCAAGTTGTTTATCAGGATCTTCTAGCTCCATTAGCAGCTCTTCCAGCATATTAACTTCCTGTACTTCATCAAAATCTTTTGGTTGCCTACAAGCATTGAAAATGTTAAGTTCCAAAGACATATTGCCAAAAGTCAACTTTAAAATACCACTCCTACAATTTATCAAAGCATTTGAAGTTGCAAGAAATGGTCTACCAAGAATAACAGGGATCTGAAGAGAAGTTTTAGGTGTATTTTGAACATCAATAACAACAAAATCAACTGGGTAATAGAATTTATCGACTTGAACCAAAACATCCTCAATTATCCCTCTAGGAATCTTAATAGATCTATCTGCTAATTGTAAAATCATGGGGGTAGGCTTAAGTTCACCTAGACCAAGTTGTGTATACACACTAAAGGGCAAAAGATTCACACTCGAACCTAAATCTAGCAATGCATGACCAATACGAGTGGTTCCTATCATACAAGCAATGGTTGGAGAACCAGGATCTTTAAATTTTTGAGGAGTCTGACATTGTATGATAGAACTCACTTGTTCAGTTAAAAAGGCCTTATTCTTAACAGCTAACTTCCTCTTCACTGTACACAAATCCTTAAGAAATTTAGCATAGGCAGGGACTTGTTGAATTGCATCTAGCATAGGAATATTTACCCTAACTTGCTTAAAGATTTCATGAATTTCTGTTTGATTTTTGGTCTTATTACCAGGTTGTAATCTTTGAGGAAAAGGGGCAGGGGGTGCACCTACTATTTGCCTAGGTGGTTCCTGAACATCATATAGAGATTTTAATACAGTATCATCAACAGAAGGTTTAGCTTGCTTACCCACCAAGTCCTCTTTAGGTTCAGGAACTTGGATTTGCTTACCGTTTCTCAAGGTAGTTACTGCTTTCACATGTCTCAGATTGGATTCATCGACCCCATTGTATTGAGTTTGAGGATTTGGCATTGGTTGAGCTGGAAACTTACCTTTTTCTTGTGCACTTGCCTGAGTAGTCAGCTTTGTAAGCTGAGATCGGATGTCATTAATGGCCTGAGAGTTTTGATTGTTGATGGCAGCTTGGCTTTGCATGAATTGTTGGATTTGGTCTTCCAGACTTCTCTTCTGCGGCGGCATATAAGGTGTTGGTTATGAAGGTCCAGCATTGTTTCCAACATTATTGCTTCCTCCTTGATCATTCCTCCAACTGAAATTTGGATGATTTCTCCAACCTAGATTATAAGTACTCGAATATGGGTTAGAATAAGGTTTGGAAATCATATTAACAGCAACAGATTGATCAAAATACATTTCTTTTAGTTGGGGAAGTGCAGGACAATCAGAGGTTAAATGTTGTGCATCATCACAAATTGAACATTTTTCTAAAATAGTGGAAGAGGAATTGACTTCATTCACTTTTTGAGTTTCCAAGTTTTCAAGTTTTCGAGTGATGACAGCCAATCGGGCATTTATGTCATCATCGGCTCTAAGTGAATGAATTCCATTTCCAGATGCAATCTTTGGAAATTCAGTTTTTATTGCAACACCCCTATCAAACTCATCAATGTTATCCCAAGATTGGGCATTTTCAGCTAAATCATCAAAAAATGTAAAAACTTCATTTGGGTCTTTTGCAAAGAAATCACCATTACTCATGGTTTGCACAAATTGTCTCATTTCTGGTCTGAGCCCTTCATAAAAAAAATTTAGTTAACATCCATTGTTCATAACCATGATGGGGACAAGATAACAACAAATCCTTAAATCTTTCCCAACTAGTGTAAAAATTTTCGTTATTCTTTTGAGAAAAATTCATGATTTGTCATTGAATAGCGGTGGTTCTTTGTGGTGGAAAAAACTTTTTAATGAACTCTTTCCGCATATTCGCCCAATTTGTAATTGAACTAGGCCTTAAAGAGTTAAGCCACGATTTAGCTTTATCCTTTAGTGAAAAAGGGAAAAGCTTGAGTCGAATGACTTCCTCAGTGCAATTCCGTTCAAGAAAAGTAAAACAAACCCCTTCGAATTCCTGGATGTGGTGATATGGACTCTCTGATGGCATCCCATGGAAGCGTGGTAGATGATCAATCATTCCCGGTTTAAAGTTAAAAACCGCTGCATTTGCAGGCATCACTATGCATGACGGAGTGCTTGCCATCGTTGGAAAAATGTAATCTCTAAGACTTCGAACGACTGGCGCCTCATTTGGATCTGCATTATTTGCCATTACTACCTGCTGATTTTCAAGAATTAAAAATTGGTTAGTCGGTTCCGATCTTACTAATCGCTTAGAATTATCTCGAAACCAAACGGACATAAACAAAGAACAATATCAAGAATAGTAGTCGAACAAAATAATAAAAAAATAAAAATAACAGAACTAAGCAAAAATCAGTTAACACCAAAATAATCCGCGGCAACGGCGCCAAAAACTTGACTCGATGTTAAATCTACCTTCCAAGTATAAAGGGGTCAAGTTATAGCCTAGCAGTAATCCAGGGTCATTCTTCCTAGGGATTTTATTGGTATCGTAATATTTGCTAACTTCGAAACCTAAACTATGATTTCAATTGTGCTAAAATGAAATTGGAGAGAATATAATTAAATTGCAATAAAAGGGAAATTTGAGTGGAGTTATTCTTTCGCTATCAATTGGGTTTTGCAAATAAATTTAACATGAATTTCTTGAGATCGATAAAATTTGGAAATATCAGTACGAAAGTTAATCAATTTATTTTACGGTATTTAGTCGAGCATGTTGTGTGCATATTTAATAGATACCACATCAACGACATTCATCCATGTAAAATAATTTGAAAACTTAAAGCAATTTATAAACTCTTATCAATAACAACAATTCACCCATAAGAAATTAAAATACACCCATTGAAGCTAAGAATAACTCCCCTCAAATATAAATTAGCCAGACATAATTAAATTAAACAAAATGAAATTCAAACAAAATATAACCATTACTAGAAGATGGAATTCAAGTTTATAAATAAAAACTCAATAACCAAAATATATCTCAATTCAACTAATCATCAATAATCTGAAATTATGAAAATAATTAACTGCAACAAATAAAAAATCAAGGAAAAGCTAGAACAAAACACCCAAAATGTTAGCTTGCAATTCTCCTCAGCCTGCTGCCAAAATGAAGGTGAGGTTGCAGATTTGGTGCGGACTGCACTGTTGCTTGAGGTCGAAATTGAAGCTGCTGCTGCTGCGTAGAGGTTGCTGGCGACGGGGAGATGGCTGGAAGATGGTTCAAGGTTGCGGCTGAAGTGGTGAAAGAGAGAGGAGGCTGGTGGCTGGTGAGGATGATTAAGAAAAAGAAGGTTGGGGCTGGTTGTTGATAGAGACAGAACTGGGTCGATGGGTTGGGGAATTGCTGTGAGTTGCTGTTGGTTGTGGGAGTTGAGAGCAGACCTGCGGCTGATTGAAGTTGATGAAGGAGATGGGATTGGCGGCTGGAGGAGGGAGACTGGTTGGTTATGGTGGAAGAGAAGGAGACTGATTTGCTGCTGGTTTGCTGGTTCGGATTAAGGGAGCTGAGAGGGAGCACCGGTTGAGAGGCAGAGAGTTGAAAGGGATGAAGGTGAAGGTGCTGCTGGTGAGTGTGGAAGTTGAGGAAGATGCGGGAAAACAGAGGCAGAGAAGTAGGCAGCGAGAGAGAGAAGAGAAGGCAGAGGAGGGCTGCAACTGGGACTGATGGCTGAGGGAAAAGACTTGCGCCTGGAAGAAACAGGTTGTTGGTTTGCTGTAAAAAAAAATTACCGAGAATGGAGATAGACAGAGAGTGGTATGGCATGTAGGTCTTTGTGGATGTGTTGGACTTGGAGTATAAGATGGCTTTATGGGCTTTTTCGGTCCATTAAATTATGGATCTTTGGGTTAAATTTGTCCAAAATATACCTGAAATCAAATAAATGAAATTTTTAGCAATTAAAGTTAATTTAGAGTTAAACAAATAAAATTGAATCTTTAATAAATTTTACTCTAAATGACAAAATTTATATCCCAAAATTGTATATTTTCATTTATTTATTTCTTTAAAATACGTAAAATTGGACAATAATCAGAATGCAATTGGCCTTTTTTTTCCTGCATGAGAACAGCTCCAATCCCTATTCCTGATGCATCACATTCAATCTCAAAAGGTTTGGTTAAAGTTAGGTAAAGCCAAAATCGGTGCAGAACATAACCTATCCTTAAGCAAATTAAAACATTTTCTTTTGCAACCCCCCAATGAAATCCTACACTTTTCTTAACTATTTCTGTGAGTGGTGCTGCAAGGGTACTAAAGTCTTTAACAAATCTCCTATAAAACCCAGCCAACCCGTGAAAGCTCCTAACCTCTGTAATACTTTTGGAAGTTGGCCACTCTTTAATATCCCGAATTTTCTCCTCATCTACCTCAACACCATTTACACTAACAACAAATCCTAGAAAAATCACATTTTCCATGCAAAAGGTACACTTCTTAAAATTAGCATATAGTTTCTCAGTTTTCAGGACTTCCAATATGGATCTTAAATGTTTAATGTGATCAACTAAGTCCTTACTATACACCATATTGTCATCAAAGTACACCACAACAAATTTACCAATGTAAGCACGCAAAACATGATTCATTAATCTCATAAAGGTACTAGGGGCATTTGAGAGGCCGAAAGGCATAACCATCCATTCATATAAACCATACTTGGTTTTGAAGGCGGTTTTCCATTCATCACCTTCTTTCATGCGAATTTGGTGATAGCCACTTTTGAGATCTATTTTACTAAAAATACTTGTTCCATGCAACTCATCAAGCATATCATCTAACCTAGGTATGTGATGGCAATACTTTACCGTGATATTGTTGACTGCTCTACAATCCATGCACATCCTCCAAGTCTCATCCTTCTTGGGTACCAATAAGACTGGTACTGGATATGGGCTCATGCTCTCCCTGACATAGCCCTTGCTTAACAGCTCCTCAACTTGCCTTTGTAGCTCCTTCGTCTCTTCTGGATTGCTCCTATAGGATGGCCTATTTGGAATGACCGCTCCCGGCACAAATTCAATTTGGTGTTCAATCCCGCGAATAGGTGGCGGCCCACTAGGAATATCCTCTGGAAATAAATCTGCAAATTCCTGTAAAAGAAACACAACTAAACTGGGGAGGGGGTGGTTAGCTTCGTCAAGTGCAAGGAAGGATTCCTTGTACATTAACAAAATCACTGGCTTATATTCAAATATGGCCCTAGTAATCTCACTTTATTTTACGTAGAAGCTCACTTTTGTTTTTTCTCTGTTTTCTTTTCTGGCACTCTTCACACCCTCTCCTTTTTTGGGATCGTGGTCCCAACTCTCTTTTGATTACTCAAATCTCCTTTTTCTGGGATCGTGGTCCCAACTCTCTTTTGTTCACTCAACTCTCCTTTTTCTGGGAACGTGGTCCCAACTCTCTTTTTCTCTTCCTCACTTTTTAGTTTTAATTGGTCCTCATAGACTTGTTGAGGTGACAAAGGCATAAGTTTGACATTTTTCCCGTCCTTGGTGAAGGTGTATCTATTTTTATAATCATCGTGAATAACCTTCCTATCAAGTTGCCACGGCCTGCCCAACAAGATGTGCCCCGCATGCATGGGAACCACATCACAAACCACCCTATCTTCATACTTCCCAATTGCAAGATCAATTACCACTTTCTTATTCACCTTAATCTCTCCCAACTCATTTAACCATTGCAGTCTGTAAGGCCTAGGGTGTTTTAGCATAGGTAGACACAATATTTCCACTAGGGTAGTACTAGCCACGTTCGTACAACTGTCCCCATCAATTATCAAACTACATACCTTGTTATTCACAAAGCACGTAGTATGAAAGATATTTTCCCTTTGCTCACTCGACTCTTCCACCTTAACTTGAGTACTAAGGGCCCTCCTAGTGACAAGTGATTTAGCTACAGCGTAGTCCCCATCCTCAGGATCACTAGCCTCTTCTAAAGCTGGCATATCCTTATACTCACCCTCTTCTTCCTTCTCATCCTCCGAACACAATACCCAATCACGCACAATCAACAGCCGCTTATTTGGACATCGTGAAGAGATATGCCCTAAACCCGTACATTTAAAACATCTAATATCTCTACTTCTAGGAGTTTGAGAATTAGAAATAATTTTACCTTTGTTGGGTGGCTCCTCCTTTCCCTTCGGTGTCTCAAACTTGTTTTTCTGAACAACCCCTTCATTTTTAGGGGTCCCACTCCATGTAGGCTTCCCAAAAGAAGTAGAACATGCAGATAATTTCGAGGCCCCCTTCTTTTTCAGTTGCCGCTCCACTTTCATGACCATATGCAACATGTCCTCCAAATCAATATAATGTTGCAAATCAATAACATTAGCAATCTCTCGATTCAAACCACTTAAAAATCTAGCCATGGTCGCCTCCGGATCCTCTTCAATATTTGCTCTAATCATAGCAATTTCCATTTCCCTATGGTAATCTTCCACACTCCTACTACTTGGGAAAGGGTTTGTAATTTTTGGTAAAGATCCCTATAGTAATGGTTAGGCACAAACATCTTTCTCATAAGGGCCTTCAACTCATCCCAAGTCTCAATAGGTCTCTCTCGATTCCTTCTTTTACTAGTCACCAAATGATCCCATCATACTATAGCATAATCTGTGAATTCTAGAACCGCCAATTTTATCTTTTTAGCCTCCGAATGTTTATGACACTCAAAGATTAGTCCTACCCACACTAGCCATAGACAAGTCTCCACTATCACCATCACTATCAACATCCTTAACATTTTCATTCCTAACTCCATATTGAGGGTTGAAGTCATACCTTAGTGGTCTCCTCAAATTAGGGAATGCACGCGGTTGTTCCTGATGTGATTGAACAATTCCTGCGCGACGCGGATCCACCGGGTCATTAGTCCTTCCTAAATTCACGCCTGAAGGCGTACCCAACCTTGCATCCAATTTGTATCCATCTTTGCTTCCAATTTCGCCATTTGTTCCTCCAACAATGCAAGCATCTGAAATTTCTAGTTATCCTCCCCTGTTGATGATGCTTCCTTCTGTGACATGGTTAGTAATTTAAAGAAAAGAGAAGAAAACTTATGTAATGATCCTCACGTGTTTGTCACTCGTGTATCACTCAATTCGGCTTTTTCCCTCTAATATTCTCACCACTCTGCTTTTTTCCTCTCGTTTTCCCTTTTCTCTAGTTCTCAATGAACCAACCAAACTAGTTAAGGATTTGATCTCCGTGGAATTGACCCCAAAGCTCAAAGACAAGAATTGAACGAGAACACAACAACAATGGAAGAACGAATTGAAGATTTTCAAGGAGGTGATTTTCTTGAAATAGAAATCCTGGAATGAATTTTAACATAGTAATGGACAATAAGAAATTATCAAGAATGTAGGAAATATAGTAAAAGATATCAAGAAAGGTCTTGTTGAATTTGGAATTATGTTCTTGATCTTGATTTCAATAATAATCACTTTTTTTTTTGGAATTTCGTAGTCTTTTTTTCCCGCCAAACAAGAACAATCAACAAGAACAAGAATTGAAACTGTGACCAATCTTGAATTAGTGAAGAGTTTTAAGAAATCCAAGAATTGAATGAAATTTCAATAAAGGACAAAAAAAAAATCAAAACAAGAAATATAAAAAGAATTGGATTTAGATACCAGCTCTGATACCAGATGATGTGATCCGTTATGGAGATCACGAAGAACACACAGAAATTAGACTCGAAACGCCAGAAAGCCCCAAATCCAATTGGTAGACGATAACAATGCAACCCTGACCTCAAGACGCAAGAACCAGGGGTATATTAAACCCGAGACCCGTTACAACGCGAAGATAAGAACCACAAAGGGGTGATCGCCACAAAGGTTGTCTAATCCTTTGATAAGTTCGATTTGTTCGTTAAGAACAAAGAAGAATAAGGGAATAACTCACTTTTAATTATCAATAATCTCAAAGTTGTGTTTACAATGAATGAAAAGTAACTAATAAAAAGTATTTTCACGAAAATAGGTCAAATTCGCAACATATGGGCCCAAAACGGAAAAAGAATTAAAAACGCGGAAAACCCTAATTTTTATACCCACATGATCGCACAGGTACCCCGGTAGCGATCGAGTGGAGAGGCCAAAATGTCTCGGGTCTCTTTTTCAGTGCATGTCACGATCGCACTCCATTTTATACCACGCGGTCACGTGGTTCAAATCTCCAACTCCTTGGTTTTAAACTTGATTCTCGGCCCAAATCACTTGCATCAACTTTAGCTCCTCTTCTATCATGTCATGAGTCAAATGTAGAGCTTTTGGTCTTGGACTTGAATGCTCATCCACCCAAACTTGCATAAATCCTTGCATGGCTTGTTTGATCTTCTTAGCCCTCAGCCTCGTTATTGGTCCCACCGCACATGCAACGGGTCCTTGCTCGTTGGGCCACTCCGGTACTTATCATCTTGTGATCTCCCAATCTTCTCCAATCCATATTACATTGCTAGTTGGCCCAGTAGGCTTTATGTTCTAGTTCTACAAGTAAGTGGCACAGATTTTCGAACACCAGTCGGTATGGAGACATCCCAATTGGTGTGTTGTAAGCAGTTCTGTAAGCCCACAAAGCATCGTCTAGTCTAATGCTCCAATCCTTTTGGTCGGGTCGGACTGTTTTCTTGAGTATAGACTTTACCTCCCTGTTAGAGATTTCTGCCTGCCAATTGGTTTGGGGGTGATATGCAGTGGACACCCGGTGCAACACTCCATATTTATTCAATAATGCTTCAACAGTTCGGTTGCAAAAGTGTGTCCCCTTGTCACTGATCATTGCTCGGGGTATTCCGAACCTGTTGAAGATATTAGTCTTTACAAATTCTGGAACAATCTTAGTATCATTAGTACGGGTGGCCTTTGCCTCCACCCATTTGGAAACATAATCCACATCTAGAAGAATGTAATTACAACCAAAAGAAGGCGGAAAGGTCCCATGAAGTCAATGCCCCAAACATCAAAGATTTCACATACAATTATGGGAGTTTGAGGAATTTGATCTCGTTGGAACAGATTACCTGTTCTCTGGCAGTTGTCGCAAGACGTACAAAATATGTATGCATCCTTGAAAATGTAGGCCAATATAAATCGCTCTCCAATACCTTTTGTGCAGTCCTCCACGGTCTAAAATGTCCTCCACAAGCGTATGAATGGCAAAAAGTGAGGATCGATTGATATTCAGACTTGGGCACGCACCTCCGGATAATTTGGTCAGGACACCTCTTCCACAAATATGGGCCATACCAGATGTAGTATTTGGCGTCACTCTTCATATTATGCTTCCTTGCCTGTGAAAACCTAGTAGGAGTTAGCTTAGAAGTCATGTAATTTACTAAATTAGTCTTACCATGGAGGGTTCGCTTCAGTAGAGAATAAGCTTTCATCCGGAAAGGCTTCACACAAGGGTAGGTCATCTTTGGCCCCCGCTACCCTGCTCAGATGGTCAACTACCACATTTTCAGATCCTATCTTATCCTTGATTTCGAAATTAAACTCTTGTAGTAAGAGTATCCATCAAATGATTCTCGATTTTGCATCCGTCTTGACAAATAGATGTCTCAAAGCCGCATGATCTGTAAAAACAACAACTTTAGAACCCAACAAATAAAGAATGAAATTTTTCTAAAGCAAACATAACAGATAAAAGCTCCTTTTCAGTGGTGGTATAGTTTGTTTGAGCCTGATATAGAGTCCTAGAGGCATAGTAGATCACATGGGCTGCTCTACCAATCCTTTGCCCTAGGACCGCCCCTATAGCATAGTTACTCGCATCACACATTATTTCAAATGAAAGATCACAGTCAGGTGGTTGAATATGGGGGGGGGGGTTGTAGTCAACCACTCCTTGAGTTGGTCGAACACCCTTTTGCACAGGTCGGTGAATTCAAATGGCACATCATTTTGCAACAAATTGCACAACGGTGATGCAATTTTGGAGAAGTCCTTTAAAAACCTGCATGTCCAAGAAAATATCATATATCTCGCATATTTACGGGTAAGGCAATGCTGATACATGATCAACTTTATCCTTATCAACTTCTATCCCCATGACAGATACTACATGACCTAGCACAATCCCTTGATCTACCATAAAATGGCATTTTCCCCAATTAAGGACTAAGTTAGTGTCAATGCATCGTTTCAAAGTTAATGTCAAGTTATCTAAACATGCATCAAATGAGTCTCTCCACACACTAAAGTCGTCCATGAACACTTCTATGATTTTTCCTATGTATTCAGGAAAAATGCTCATCATGCAACGTTGGAATGTCGCGGGAGCATTACATAAACCAAAAGGTATGCGTCTATATGCAAAAGTTCCAAAAGGACATGTGAATGTGGTTTTTTCCTAGTCTTCTGGTGTTATGGAAATTTGAAAATATCCAGAAAAACCATCAAAAAATAGTAATGGGAATGACCAGCTAACTTTTTTAACATTTGATTAATAAAGGGAAGGGGAAAGTGATCCTTTCAGGTGTCAGCGTTTACCTTCCTATAGTCGATGCATACCCTGTATCCGGTTTGTACCCTAGTTGGCACAAGCTCTCCTTCCTTATTTTCAACAACTGTCACTCCAGACTTCTTGGGCACCGCGTGCACTGGGTTGATCCACTTACTGTCTGAAATGGGATAAATCATCCCTGCTCCCAATAGCTTTAGAACTTCTTTCTTCACCACCTCCATCATCGCTGGACTCAATCTTCATTGGGCTTGTCTTGATGGTTGAGCCCCTTCTTCAAGTAGTATCCTATGCATGCAGACTGATGGGCTGATTCTGCAATTGTCCAACCGATGGCTTCCTTGTGCTTCCGTAAAACCCGAACTATTTTGTCTTCTTCCACCTTGGTTAGGTTGGAAGAGACGATCACGAGAGCGTTTCTCCATCGCTAAGATAAGCATATTTCAGATGGCCTGGTAGTGTTTTCATTTCCACAACTGGTGCCTGCAAAATAGAGGGTAGCAATTTGTTAGGATAGTCCGTCAATTGAATTGTTTTGATATTATACCTGCTTGGGGAGGGCTCCAATGAATTAAGCGCAGCTATTGTATTTTGCATTCCCTCACTCATCCCCAACTCGTCATCCTTAACTTGCTTCAATGACTCCGAAAGGGCTGTTTCCAGCTCATCCCTACAATTTAACTCAAAGACTTTCTACACAACAGGAGTAATGACATTAATAGAGTATGCGGCACAACTATTATTCGGGTGCTTCATTACATCATAAATATTAAATTGTACCACCTCCCCATCAAATTCCATAGTTAGTACCCCTTTCATCACATCAATTATGGTTTGGGAAGTCCACAAAAATGGCCTTCCTAATAATATTGGGTAGAGTTAGGGGAATGATCATCATTCATGTCTAATACATAAAAGTCTCCCGGAAACATTAACCCGCCTACTTGCACTAGAATATCTTCAATTACCCCATCCGGATAAGCATTGGAACGATCGGCCAGTTGAATAATAACACTTGTTTTAGTCATGATGGCAAGTTAAGTAGATATAGGCATTACATTTATAGATGCTCCTAAGTCTATCAATGCACGATCTATCTTAGTATTGCCTATTTGACAAGGTATAATGAACATACCTGGATCTTTACACTTGGAAGGCAGTTTTCTTTGAAAGAGTGTCGAAATAGTTTAACCCATTTTTATCTTTTCGTTCCCCATCAATTTCCTCTTGTTGGTGCATAGATCCTTCAAGAACTTTGCATATCGAGGAACTTTCTTGATTGCATCCAACAATGGAATGTTGACTTCCACCTTCCTGAACATCTCTAATATTTCTTTTTCCTTGCCTTCCTTATTTTCCTTTGCTAGCCTGCTAGGAAAAGGGGGGTGGAGTTGATTTAACGTTTAAAGTGGAGTCAGTTTTCACTTGAGAGTTTTGTGTAGTGCTGCCTTTCTTTTCGACCTCTCTTTCTCCAACTTCCTCCTCTTCAATTGCAGGAGGTTTCATTTTTGACCCCTCAATCTCTTTTCCACCTCGGAGAGTCATGGAACTCACATTTTTCGGGTTTACCTCGGGTTGAGATAGTAGCTTCCCTCCAGATTGTGCCTCCATTCTATTGATGGTCGTGGCCATCTGGCTCATTTGTTTCTTCAAGTTTTGAATGTTGGATTTTGCATCCTGTTGAAATTGTAGAGTGTTAGAAGTCAGTGTTTTAACCATGTATTCAAGAGACATACCTGAGGTTTAGGGTTTTTGTTGGTATTGCCCCAGTGGTTGGAAGTTTCCTTATTGTTGAGATTGCCCTTGAGGTTTGTTGGAGACAAAACTCGGGGGGATTGTTATTTTCATAGCTTAAATTGGGATGATCCCTCTATCCAGGGTTGTAGGTATTGGAATATGGATTGTATTGCTGTTTTTGAAAAAGGAAGCCCCCTCCAGCATTTACTTATTCATTATTCTCCTCTTGTAACACCGAGCAGGTATCCGTTGGATGTCCAAAATTTGCACATATTCCGCATGCTTTGATTTGTTGTGAGTTCCCTATAGCAAGTTGTTTAACAAGATGTGTTAGTTCAGACAATTGACTTTCAATATTGGAACCACTCACCTCGTTCACGCGGCGGACTTGCATGTCCCTATTCGAATCGAATTGCTGAGTGTTCTCAGCCATATTAGAGATCAATGCCCGTGTTTGTTCCGATATTTTTTCCATTAGTGCACCTCCACTTGCGACATCTATCATGCTTCTGTCCATCGGTAGTAGTCCTTCATAAAAATACTGCATTAGGAGTTGCTCACTGATTTGGTGATGGGGCAACTTGAGATAAGCTTCTTGAAACGCTCTCAATACTCATATAGCGTTTTGCCACTATTTTGGCGCACCCCACAAATTTCCTTCCGAATTGTACCAGCTCTAGATGCAGGAAAGTACTTCTCTAGGAAAAGTTTCTTCATGTCATTCCAGGTAGTGATTGATCCAGATGGTAGACAATGCAACCAATCAGTTGTAGCATCCTTCAGCGAGAATGGGAACGCTCTCATTTTGATTTGCTCCTCAATAATGCCCGTTGGTCTCATTCTGTTGCGCACCACATGTAATTTCTTGAGATGCCTGTACGGGTCCTCTCCGGGATGTCCTTGAAAATTTGGCAACAGATGAATAAGTTCAAATTTGAGTCCAAAAGTTAGGTGGCGTTCTGTTTGTATTTTATTTTGTATTTTCATTTTCGAAAATGTTTTGTATTTTGTGTTTTCATTTTTGTTTTCAAATTTGCTGAAAACGCGTTTGGTTTGTCATTTCTGAAAACTGTTTTTGAAAATGAAAAGCTGGAAAACACGTTCTGTTTGAAATTTTGCAGAACACTATTTAAACTATTTTTAATTAATTTGTTTGCAGAATACTACTCTCTCCAACTCAAATTTTCTTTCACAATACACTAAAAATATGGTTATATGCAACACACTAATGTGAGCATTAAGAGTCTATATTAACACAGCTTGGTCAGGTTCGGGACTTGAGAAAGCTCTACTTCTATTAAAATTCAGAAAATGCAAGTTCTTTCAAAACCACCAGAGACCATTTATCATTGTATTTTTTGAAATATAACAGCAAGAATTCTCATTTAATTTTTTTTTTTGTAATGTTGATATTGAATTCAATAAAACTTTATTTAAACTAAGTTCCAAGTTAGGATAATTCTCAAAAAAAAAAAAAAAAATTCTTTATTTAGGCTTAGTTCCAAGCTAGGATAATTCTAAAAAAAAAAAAAAAAAATAAAAACTTTATATTAAGCTTAGTTCTAAGTTAAGATAATTCTATAAAAAAAAAAAAAAAAAATTCCCAAAACGCGTTTTCCGCGTTTTGGACATTTTTTGCCGAAATACACACAAAACGCCCAAAACGATATTTCGGGTGTTTTCCGTTTTGTGTACAAATTTTTTTTTTGTTTTCTAAAATGCGTTTTCGAAAATGGTAAAGAGAACGCGTTTTTAACGTTTTCGAAAATAAAAACAGAAAACGACCTCAAAACAGCAAAGAGAACAGGGGCTTAAGTTCTCTTCCACTGCCGAAAAATTGATTCATAATGGTTGTTGAACAACATTCAGGTTAGCTAGTTGCTTGAAAGTCAGATTGTTATTTACTGCCGCCATTGGTTGTTGTGCTGCCTTTCTTTTCTTGTTGAAATGTTCTCTCGATCTCTGGGTCAAAATCAATATATTCAAAATTAGTCGATCGAGTCCTACGCATATAAGTAAAGAAATAGACAAGTAATATTTAGTGAAAATTATAGAGATAAAGAGAAAAAAATAAAATAGATGCAGAAAAATAAAATTCTAATTAATTAAACACTAAATTGGTAATCGTACCCCGGCAACGTCGCCAAAAATTTGATGTGTGTCGCGATGCACCAAAATTAAATTCAATTTCCTCGTTACTATTACTAGAAATGTAGTAATTGAAGTAATGGTCGATCCCACGAGAAATGGTAACTAAAATAGTGTAATGTCAATTAGAATCATAAAAGGGGTTTTGAGTTCGAATTGTTTGTAAATGATTGAATAACAAAATAAGCAATTGAAATTTGTTGGAATAAAAAAATCAATTATTGAGAAATCCTAGTTCTCAAGTTCGATTGTATTTTATCATAATGTTCTCACTTCCCAAGTAACGCGTGTCTAATTTCTCTTGATTTATCACCGTAAGTAGTTAATAAGTTCTAACTACTCCGATTCTTCCCTAATTGTATCCAGATAAAATAAACTCTCTAACCAAACGTTAGCTATTGGATAACCTAAAATAAACTCTTTAGATTTAATGCAACAACTAAATGGATTTGAGAAGAATTAGGGAAAATTAAATTACCAATCACACAAGCTCGTGTTGATTAACCTAGGTTGGATTTTCTACGAAAAATAGAAAATTCCCAATTGCTACTTTGAATTGAACAATGAGACAATTACGGATCCAATCATTCAATTTGGCAAGCATCAATACAACAAAATATAAGATAAGGTCTTAATCAAATAAGTTATTGTATTGATTGAATGAAAAGCTTCATAAAAATCCAACAATTAAAAGTACAGAAATCAGAACTACGTTACTAGTTTGGGAAGAATGAATAACAAGATGATATGAAATACAACGTCCCCTTCGAACTAGGTAGAGAGGCTTATCCAAGCATAGTCATGGAGAAAAGCCAGAAATTTTGCTCTTGTTTCACCTTTTGTTAGAATTGTTCTCCTCTTTAAAGCTCCAAGAATAACCACTCCCAAACTATATATTTTCCAATCCTTGTTTTGTGGTGAATTTCTCCTTTTATAACTCCCAAAATCATGCCCTAGAAATCCCAAAATTATATGTCAAAGATAGACTTTGAAATCAATAAGGACACTTTCTGCGGGCAAGTTACGGTCGTAAGTCTTGAGCTTACGGCCGTAAATTGGCTTCTGGAAATTTTTGGTTTTTTAGGTTACGGTCATAAGTCTGGATCTTACGACCATAAATTGGCTTCTGGAGATTTTTAAGACTTTGAATGTTACAGTTGTAAGTCTGGATCTTACAACTGTAAACGAGCTTCTAGAGATTTTTGGCATTCTGAATGTTACGGTCCTTTTTTTCCTATTTGCATCCTTGATCCCCTAACTTCATTTTCTAGCATTTTTGGTCCTTTTTTTCCTCTTGTCTTGTTATCTGAGATCCTACACAACATAAATCATAAAAATGCATTAAACAATACTTAAATAAAACTAAACCAATAACAAAATATGACCATAAGTGAACTAAATAAGTACTGATAAAACACTTATCACATCATGTGGGACCTGAGTCTGTAACCTCATTGGACTTAATGCAAGTCTATACATGTATGCATGTATATACATATGTAAATGCATGTATATGTGTATATTTACACACACACACACACACACACATATATGTATGTATGTATGCATATAAATCAATTTATTAATGAAATCTTTATAAATTTACGAGTTGTGGAGAAAAATTATATTTTAATAAAATTAATTAATAATTAAAATCATAGTCGGGACACCAAAGATTTTTATAGAATTCATTTAAATTTATATTGATGACATCTAAATTTATAAGGACTTATAAAATTAAATAATTTTGAGTTGACGACATTGCATTAAATCTATCGACCTTTTTCTTTTATTTATTTACTTTTTGTTTTTATTAACACTATTTTTTTGGGCATGCTTTGCGTGCAATTTGGTCTTTATTCAATTTTTTGAGTTTTTAACATAGCATGTTGAGTTTTTTAAAAATATATATATATTGGGCAGTTTACACATTGCGTGCAACTGGGCCATTATTGAATGTTTTGAGTTTATAGTTAAAAATAAAAATAAAAATAAAATAAAAGTTAAAAAAATGGGGCGCTATCTGCCCAAAATTGCTGCCCGAAATTGGACGAAAATTGGAAAAGTAAACTGCCTATTTCTTCCCTTATATATATAAAATATGTAGTAGATAAGCATAAAATTGTACTTTACAAGGGTGAACTCTTTCAATTGGGGACCTAAATGTTACAAAAAATGAAAGGTTGGGAAATGAGTTAGCCAAAATTTTGGATAGGGGATCTTCTTGTTATATCTTCAATAGATTGGATACCCATAATAATTTTTCCTATATATTGTACTCAGTGTGTCCCAATCTCCTCGCTGCCTAGCATAGTCGCACGTGATTTGGTGTGTCTGTGTGTGTTTCAAACCTTTTATTTGCTAAAACGACGCATTTTCTCTGGGAATTGTCCATTCAAACTCATTTGGAGTCTTTGCAAGATTCAGAACACTAATCATTTTGAGAATTCTCTCGATTACACAAATTGACTTGCAATTTTCGAAGGAATTTTCAGCCAAACATTCTCTTCGTTCTATTATTGTACTACTGCAGTGTTTTTTGGTTGGTTGCCTTGCAGATTGGTTCGAATGATTGAAGTCCCATATCTTTCGGTTCAAAAATGGTAGCCCATTTCATTTGAGCTCATATTTTTTTTTCTATTTGGACTTCAAATCTTGTGTTCGTGGATACTTGAATTGGAAAATCTGGGTATTTCTATTATGTGTTCTTTGTGATTTGATTTCATGGTCTTGGGTGAAGGGAGAATCTTGCTTTATGAATGAAGATACAATCAGTGAATTAATCTCGAGAAAAGATTGCTTTTTCTGTTGGATTCTCTTGAATGTTATTTCTAAGAATGCATCACTTAGAAGATAAGTAGAGATTTTTTACATTTTCGTATTAGATAGTTGCACGTGGGAGTGACTAGGGATAAGATGTATGGGCAATTTGATCCAGAAAGGGTTATGAGTTAGCCTTTCCCCTTTGAAAAGTAGCAGTAAAGGAAAAATAAAATAAAATTATCCTCTACGTTGAGATAGGAACTTGGTCGAATGTCTCGGTATAGTTTAGATTGATGCATCCAAATTTAGGAGATAATTACCCTAGAAGGAAAATCTTTTGATTGCAATTGTATTTGTGATATTAAAGAAAAAAGAAAAGACAGAATTTTAGATTTTTTTATTTTTTGAGTCATTCTGATGGCATCAATTCGAAGAACATTGTCTCCTGTGCCTCGACCTGGAAGCTTAATGAATGGTGAAGCATGTCAAGTTGCGTCTCCTCTGTCTAAGTCATCTTCAAACAGTCTGAACCCTCCACCACATAGTAGTGTCTTGGCTTCGTCACGGGGTTCATTGGACTATGCATTGTACAAAGTACAAAATTTTATAATCGGCCTTTTATCACAACGATCTTCCCGGTCCTTAGATAGGTCGAGGGTAAAGGGACAAGTTTGGCGGAGAGCTCTTTTCCATTTCTTTATATGTTTTGTTGCCGGGGTTTTTGTTGGATTCACCCCTTTTGCTTCACTGAATTTATCCTCGAACGTCATGTCTAAACAACAAGATTTCTACTTTGAGGTGGTCCAACCAGTTCCCAACAGCCAGTTTCATGGCGGGAAAAGAAATGAGAAAATGGTACTCGGCAGATTGTCTATAAATGAAAATGCAACATTAGATCCCCATGGGATGAATGGTGAAGCAGATGACGACATTGTTTTCAGTAGTTCTTCAAATTCTGTTATTCAAGGTTCAGATCCGGTGTTCCATGAACTTGTGATCATTGTGACGCCGACACATGCTCGACCCCTTCAAATGTATTATCTCAATCGTTTAGTGCACACATTAAAATTGGTTCCACATCCATTGCTGTGGATCGTCGTGGAAATGAACTCGCAATCTGTTGAATTGGCAGACTTATTGAGGAAAACTGGGGTAATGTACAGACATCTATTCTGTGGTAAGAACTTGACTGATATGAAAGACAGAAGAGTGCACCTGCAGAATGTGGCTATTTCCCACATTGAAGCACACCGTCTTGAGGGAATCGTGTACTTTGCAGATGAAGATAACATATATTCCTCTGATCTCTTTCACCAAATTAGGCGGATCAGGTACTTTTTCTATCTACTGTATTGCTCTGAACAGAATAAACTTGGAATTTTGTTTCTTTTCTTATGTTCTGTAAATATAAGCAACCCAACCAAGGATGGTGATATATGAAGAGCCTTATGAAAGATTTAAGTTTTAATTATCAAGATACATTAATATTACCATGAGGAAAAATATAAATTCCTAATTCCTATTTGCTGCACTGTGTATGAGAAAGAAAACCTAGTGTGATTCCTCATAATATAGAAAGACTAAAACACTGTTACTTGAGTAACTACAGTACTTAAATGACACTGGAACATCCTTTAGAAAACAAAACCAACCACTGACTCCAAGCAAAATACTAAAGGAAATAAAATGATTCTGCATAAACTTTACCAACTCTAAGCATGGATATATGGTCAAAATTCATCGTGAAGGTGAAATAAGCAGATAATATCGATCAAGTCTCAAAATCTTGTTTCTGTTTGAAAATATTGGTTACGCTCGATAAGCATCTGGAACTGGTTTGGACATTATGAATGAGAAAAAGATGTCTAATTTTGTTTATTGTACTTTGTAGCAAGCATGTTCCTAGCGTAGTCTCAAGTGTGATTAATGTTGTTTAACATAGAGCAATTGTTATGATGTGAGATCTTGCCAGACAGAAAATTTAGTTCTTTTGCTTCAGACTGAATAGGTTGCTTGAGACGTAGTAAAGTAGAATGCTGGCAGACGCAGTAGTTGTGTTTTTCTGGAGTTCACTTCCACTATTACTCTTTAAATTTTTTATTGCAGAAAAATCAATTTAGACAGAGAAGCTTCGGCTGCACGGTTCTCATCTTTATATCTTTTAGGAGCTGAAACTTCTAGTCCCAAATATCATTCTTTAATACATAATTCTCAATCTCTTCTAAGTTCAAATATAATTAAGGTTTTTCATCGGTAAACTAATTATGTCATCAGTCAATGTGGAATTTTAACCAAATTTTGTTGTTCTTGTTATGTGAATCAAATAGAAACCAAGACTAGAGTCCAATTAACATGAACTTAGAGCTTCCTTAGGCATACAATGCATAGTGCTAAAGTGAATCACAAACTACGAGCCAGATATTTGATGCATTGGCTATTGCATAAGCACTATATATGCAAAGATTTAAAGCAATTGTTCTTTTAGTTTAACTTTTTATTAATTGTTTATGAAAAACATATTAAGTGCTTGTTTGAGACCCATTATAATTAGATTATTTGAGATAATGTATTTTGAAACAGTGATTATTTGAAGAATATGTGGTTAAAAATTAAGAGAGAGAAATATATTGGAGAATATGTAGTTGAAAGTAAAAGGGAGAAAATTGTATGAAATTATAATGGGGCCCAAACAAGGGCTAATTAAAACCAAAGGCAAGCAAAGAGTTAGGTTCATGTTCTTTTTCAAGTGTTTACAATACATAAATAGTTCAGTTTCTACCTTACTGCCCCTTCCTTTTATGTTGTCAGCATTCCCTTGCAACCAAATAATGGAAACCCTTTTCGTGCCTCTTTTTTTGTCTTCCCTTTTCTTTTCACCCTCCTTTTCTCTTTATACATCTTTTGACGTATTAAATTATTGTTTTTCACATTAAATAAGAGATTCACATGCTTTTGGTAGCTCGGCCCTTTCTGGATGAGTAGTCTTACAAATTTTCTGGGTAAGCCTCTATGAGTGACTTTAAATGTCATTTAGAAAATGATGAACACCTCACTTATGGAAATTTCTGAAGTCATGATCTCAACCTATGTATCCTTAGTTTTCATTGATACATGTTCACAACGCAGGCGGTTTGGGACATGGACAGTGGCGAAGTTGATGGAAAGCAGAAAAGACATTATCTTGGAGGGTCCAATCTGTAATGGCTCTCAAGTAATAGGATGGCACATAGATGACATGGCGAAAAGATTTCGAAGATTCCATGCTGAGATGCCAGGTTTTGCCTTTAATAGTACTGTTATTTGGGATCCAAAGAGATGGCACCGGCCTACCCTTGAGCCAATCAGGCAGCTTGATGCAGTCAAAGAAGGTTTCCAAGTGAGTCTCTGTAACAATAATGAATTCAATGTCAATATAGTAGATCCCTCTATAAGCTTTCGATCTGCAACAATTTAAATTCCTACTCGGTTTTTTGAAATTTTAACCTTATTATATCCCACAAGCTGAATAATCTGACTGGTGAGCTTAAAGTAGTTGAACCTGGTGCATGTACGACTTATCTTAAAAAGTTCACCTATAAGTAAAATAAGCAAGGTTTAAATAAAAAAATTTCATTGGTCAAAATTTGAAATAAGTAAGCTACTCATTTCAACAGTAAGATGAGTCTGAATAAGTAATTCCTTTACCTGAAAGTTAAAAGAGCAAGTTATCGAGCATGTTTGAAAGCAAAAAATTGCTAATTTTACTTAGTAAAACATGCTTCTGGTGTCTTATCTTACTCAAGGTAGATGAATGATTAAAAAGGAGAATAGTTGTAAAAAAGGAAGAACAAAGAGTACAAGAGAGAATGAAGGATGATGTTTTAATTTCTATTAACATCTTGTACTGACATTATATACTTGCATTGTAGGCAAGTACATTTATAGAAAAAATTGTGGAAGATGAAAGTCAAATGGAATGCTTACCTCATTCGTCAGAAATTATGGTTTGGCACCATTGCATGGACTAACATTCATATACTCCGAGATGGTATGTATGTACTAGTCTACATTATCACTTCTTTTTTTCGGCATAAAATGTTATATCGTTAGCAGAATTTCTCTAATATGGTGTATTAGGCTATTTGCGTGTAACATCACATTTAGCCCCTATTTGGTATAGATTAAAATTAAATTTCTAGTAGATTTTGATAAAAGTTGATGTGTGTGGTTGAAAAGTTGTGGGCCCCATAAAATGTATGGTTAAAATTATTCGTTGACTTTAACTTGATATTAAATTAGATTTTAATCACAACAAAATAGGGGCTTAACTCTTTCTCGAAATCCCCTATATGCATGTACACGCACATTATATCATTCAACTGTTCTAAAGAATGAAAACAGACTTGTCCTTATGTTTTTTGGTATAGATATTTTGCATCTAAGCACTCGTCCTGTTGATTTCCGGGGCAATAAGAAAAGGGATTTGTTTTTTTTTTTTTTTTTTTTTTTTTTTAAATTCACTGAATACAAATTTTACTTCATTTTCCTTGGGATTTAACATTCCTTTATTAAACTGCAGTAAAGTTTGGTCAGGAAGTAAAAAACATCTGATTCTTGCTGGAAATGCTTGTGTTTTGTTGATGATAGTGATGCAGTCCAAACTATAGAAGCCGAAGAACGGATATTTTCAGACAAATCCTCTTTCTGTAAGTTTGACTGTTATTTCTGTACAGTTAGTGAATTTAATTTTTTCCTAGATTGGCTGCTATTCGTCGAAGAGTAATGTTGTGGCAATCTAGTTAGGGGTGCAGATGGGGGGGCAAAATCATACTGTTGGAGAGTTGCGAATATATTTCTCTTTTAAGTGAATCTTTTGAATTCTGACTGCATTGTTTATTGGAATTTTTTGTTTTTACATGAACTTGTGGCTTCCTGTCTTCTCTGATACCAATTTTTATATCTCTGCTGATTTACCGTCATCCTGATTAATCCGGATGCTTTGTTATGTGTACATTTTATTGTTTAAACTAGAGCTATATTTCTCTTCTTTTTTCTCTGGACGAGATGAACAAAATGCCGTATTGCTATTTATTTCACCTCTAGGTTGATTTAGATGAAAAATTATAAACCCACAGGACTTCTGTTGGATTGCATCACGGGAAATGAGATTTAAGAAAAATGAAAAATAAGTCGAATTATTGCCTATTTTAAAGTACAGTGTTGTCATATCGGTCCTATAGGAGGACCGTTGAGGTCGACTATCCATTGATTCAAATATTGAACTCACAATCAACAAACCGTTGATTCAGATAAGAACACTGATTTGGATTTGATCAGTTGAAATCCTTGTGCATCACATACTATTATTCTAGAAAGAGGAAAAGTTTAAAGATCATACATTTACCATAATGTACTAACAGGGCCTTGATTATAGTTACATATTCCCCTCCTGAGGCAATCTACTACTGTAACTATACTAATAACATCGTAGACGTAGTCGAGTCATAGGCTATATAATACCGGACAGTATTTAGGATGGAAAACAGAAATTAAAATCTTGTTCATTGCACTGTCTAGCCTTGTCCAAACACGACCTTAAGGTTAAAAGGAAATTGTTTATGAGACTATGATGTTGCTTGGTTGTTCCCTTTCTTCTTTACTAGGACCATAAGCCCTTCTACACATAAGAAAATATATCAAGTTAGCCATACTCAATCCAGCAAGAACCAAGTAGTAATAATCATAGTGCCCCTTGTTAATATTGCTTGAAATCCAACTTTCATTTCCCCCTCTTTTTGTGAGATCGTCGATAGAACTTAGTATAAAACTCGCTAAAAAGTTCGCCACAGACATCCCGACCCCATTTAGAGTCGAAGCTATACTAGACATACTTCTTGGAAACTCTGAAAAGTAGAACTCATTCTGTGCAATTGCATTCAAAGCTTCTGCAAATCCACTCAAGCAGTATTGTGGCACTAACCACATTGCTGATAAATGTACAATAGCCTGAGGCTTTTCTTCGTATCCTTCTCGAATTGCAAAACTCCTTCTGATATTCTCTACGACCGCTGTCACCATCATAGCCAGAAATGAGAGAAAAATCCCGGCCCCCATTCTATTCATAGTACTTATATGAATACGTTTTCTCATTATTCTTGATGCCATGGGAAGAAATACACGATCATAGAGAGCGATCCATAGTATAACAGATATAACAGTAAACATACTAAACGAGCCTGCGGGAATCTTGAAACTCGAACCGATGTTTCGATTCATGGAAGTGGCTTGAAGCACTGGGAAAGAGTTCTGGCTAATGTTTATGGACATTAGAACTCCTGTAGACCATATAGGGATTACTCTGATTAGTGATTTGAGTTCTTCTATTTGGTCTACTGTACAAAGTCTCCATGAATCTGCAGAATTCCCTTCTGAGGTTGGATTTTTGACAATGCAAGCCTTGTTCAGGAACCTGAGTGAATCACTTGGAAAAACCAGATCTGAACCTTCCTTGCAATGATACACAACATCAGTGCAGTGTGCAGATAATTTTAGACCTCGATTCCTGTACGAAGCTGTAACGACTTGAACGAACCCGACGACTATGCTCGATTTACTCTTAAATTTCACATAGAATGAGGAAGCCAAAAAGAATGAAACAGCTGAAAACAACATAAGCACTGCAGGCACAGCAAACCCAACTTTCCATCCCATGTTGTCTTGAATATAGACAACACAAGTTACTGCTATTAGGACAGACACTGTGTATGAAGCATAGTACCAGCTGAAATAGCTCTCCATTACAGTCGAATTTTTCCGGCCATCTCGGCCTTCGAGTTGGTCGGCCCCAAAGGCTAACGAAGAAGACCTGACTCCACCAGCTCCAATGGACATTAGTCCAAGAGAAGTACACAGAAAAAGGTATTGGAATAATGTTGGAGGGCTGCAAGTTTCACTAGATTCATCACATGGGAGTGGTCTTGTTTGGGGAAATATTGTCGTTAACCACAAAAGAGTCATCCCCTTCAATGAAAATTGAATCAAAGAACATCATTTTTAGATAAAGATTCATTTCTTGAATCAACTTAAAATTATGGTTTCTCTATTTCTTATAATTCTAACATAAAGGGTCAATCTATGCATGTCGGCTCGTTATAGATGACAGTCTTTGATGATCATTAATCGTCATCAATCGTCATGATACTTGACTGATCCAAAAAAAAAAAAAAAGCCAAAGAAGTATAGACTGCCCTTGAAAAATGCATTGGTGTTTCCAATAAAATTTTGTCGGCTTCCAAAACATTAAAAAACAATTCAAAATCATATGTCATGATCATAATGTCTTAATTTACGTTATAAATATCATTCACATTGATAGTGACAAAAATAATTTAGTAATAGTGTTGATTAATAAAACAGAAACAGTCAAACAATTATGAATTATAGTAAAATCTAGAAAATTTGAAAACCATGCTTTCGTTATATAAAACTGGACAATATTAAAACAGAAAATTTACCATGAGACAAATAATGGATCCGAATCCGATGGTACGAAACCGACCCAAAAAAGAATCCGAAATTATAGCCCAAAGAACAGGCATGAAATTTGTAGCTCCTGACCAGAAAAACATAATGTTGGATGCAGCGGCCATTTCCATATGATACTGTTTCATCAAATACAGTATCATGTTTGGCATTAGCCCATAAGTAGCCATCTTTTCGAAAGCTTCATTGGCTGTAAAATAAATAATGAAAAACTAAAGTAAATTTCAATTAATTGTTTCAAAAGAAACTTCAGGAAGAAAATCATAATCCAACCCAATTCATAATTTGATTAATGCGAGAATAACAGTTGTATAAGTGACGTCAAACCCTAAATCTTTCTTTATAGCGCCGTTCAACAATATTCACAAAACAACAGAAAACGAGCAATACACACAGAGATTTATAATAATTCATCTTAAGAACAGATTTCACTCGACGACTAATGAATCTAGATCCATGATCAAGTACCCCACCCCACCCCACCAAATCTCTGTGTGTGTGTGTGTGTGTTTGTTTGTGTGTATTAAGATGTATGTATATACTTCACCTATAATGAAGGGGAGAGTTCTGAAGCCACCCTTTTGAGTATTCTCCAAGAGAGGCTCTTCCATCATAGTTTTCTTGTGATCCCAAGAGTCCTCCATTGTTAACTTCTTTGAATATATGCAAAACTGAGTTCACTCTCTCTCTCTCTCTCTCTCTCTCACACACACACACACACACACTTTTATTATAAGATGGGAGATGGAGTCCCTACTTGAACTGGTGGTGAGTAGAGACGAGAATTTAGAGGAAATTTTGCCAAACAGAGCGCATGATTGTGACATTTTCTTGTAGACGTGTATTTTTACTGTTTTTTATGTTTCACAATATTCTGTTTAATAATTTTTTTTTTATAAATAAATAATGTGATGTTTTCTAAATAAAGTTATGTTTGATCAAAAGTGATTTGAAAAAAAAAATGTATGTTGTTAAAAAATAATTTGAGAAAACCTGTAATTATAAACTTGTTTATAAACAAGTTCTTAGACTAGATGGATATAAAAAGACTTGACTGATGTGATTTTTTTTTGTTTTTAAAATTTTTTTTAATAACTAGTGACTCGAGCATAAGAAGAGATTTTCATTTAATTAATAAAGCATATGATTACCCAAGCTTAAAAATAAGTAAATTTAAATAATTGTTTGGCAACGCTTTTTGGTTTATAAACTGACTTATTTATAATTTTGAGGTAAAAAATAGTAGTTGAAAATTGAAAATAGAAAATTTGTTTAGTTAAAAAGTAATTTAGGAAATTATATAGTTTATAAATTGGTTTATAAACCAATTTATTTTGTTTTTCAAACACTTATGTAAAAATAAATTAAAAATAAACAAGAAACTAAATTAATTTATCTTTATGTAAACAAATTATCTTAGTATTTAAATAAGTTTTAAATTTAGCATGTGTTCAGTAAACAAGAATTTTTGGTTTATAAATTGGTTTATAAACTACATAATTTTTCAAACCACTTTTTAACTAAACATATTTTCTCTTTTCAATTTTTAACCACTATTTTTTTATTTCAAAATCATAAATAAATCAGTTTATAAATCAAACAATCATTACGAGAAACTGAGTTTATAACGACGTCAAAAGTCGTCGTTGTAGGCCCAAAAGTCGTCTTTATTGATCATTAGCGTCGTCGCTTTAGGCCCGTGGCTGAAGATAAATAGCGACGATTTCGTCGTTGCTATTTCCTCTGGAGCAATTGCGACGTCTATTAGCGACAACATTATCGTCTCTAATAGTAAAATATTTTAATTAATAATTAATTTAATTTATTTTGACTTGATCCGACCCATTTTCAACCCAACCCAAATTCCAAACCGACCCTCCAACCCACGTTTTTTCTTCTTCTTTATTTCATATATGATAATTGTGCAAGTGTTGGATTCAAACTAGATTCCCTTCAGCGCTCACCCCGTGGATGACCCCCTACTCACATTAGTGTGGGGACCACACACTGCGGGCTCCACACCCATGTGAGTGGGGGGTCATCCCCGGGGTGAACGTCGAGGGGAGTATAGCATTGCCCATAGTTGAATGGCAACCCAACCACATAGGCAAGTGACTTTTAGTGTTTATTTTTGTTTTAACAACTATATATTAGTTAACTTAACAAATTATATTTTAATAATAACAATATAAATATTTGTTCCAACAATTAAATTTAATATTCTATAAATATAAATAATCGAAATGTTACCAAAAAAATTAATTCGAATAATTAGGGACGACTCCTTAAGTCGTCGCAATAGGGCCTCCTTTTGCGACGACTATTGGTGTCATCACAAATTTTTTTTTTTGCAACAACACAAGGAGTCGTCACAATAGGGGGCCCTATTGCTCGTCGCAATTTTTTTGTCACGACACAAAGAATCGGCGCAAAATTTTTTGCAACGACAACAAAAGTCGTCACAAATGAGGGTCATATTGCGATGACCCTTTTTGGTGTCACAAATGTACCTTCAATAGAGATGACTTCGAGAGTCGTCGCTAATTTTTGTGTTAATAGCATAAGTTTCTTGTGGTGAGTGTTACCAAACGGAAGCTACCAAACATGTGTTGGATTTTTCAATTTATCATGAAACGTGGATTTGACCCCTCAATCTTTAAAATTGAGTTTTAACTTTCCAGAAATTGGATTCTCATATGATTGAATTCGTTACTTAGGCCGTGTTAGGTAATGGCATTTTTCCATTTTAATTTCAAATTATATTAGTTACAATTTCCCAAATTATTTTTTAATCACACACATTTTCTCTCTCTAATTTTAAACCAAAAAATTTACCTAAAAAAAATAATATACATTATAGTTCCTTGAAGGCCGCCGAACACAATCTTAGATGGTTAAAAGTCAACTACTATTATTCTCTTATTATGAACTAATTTAAAAAAAAAAAAAAAAAAAAAAAAAACAAAACGAGTTTAAAAGATTTTTTTTTTCCCCTTCTCTTACCTATCCATCCCTTTATTCCTTTATTTATTTATTTATTTATTGTTCTCTTAATATTTTAGAGAAAAATTAATTTTCAAATTTTAGAGACAATTACACTTTGAAACAATCAACGTAATATATTTCGTCAAGTGGAGACTAATCTCACACTTGAATAATTTGGGAAGTAAAAAGGGAATAGTACATAAATAAGGTGTTTTTAAATGTCAATTTCAAAATTAAGGTGAAACCTATAAAATTTCAAAAATCAGGTTATATTTAGAATCAATTAATTAAATTAAATAATTAAAATATTTTATTAATTATATGTATTAAGGTCATAATATTATATATTTGAAATCACAAAATACAAATTTTTTAGATCACGAATGATTTCATGGTCACAAATTATTGAAATATTATGTCACAAATTGAATTTATTTTTAGGTCACAATCTACAAACCATCATTTTTAGGTCACAATTATTCATTTTCAAAGTCACAAGAAAAAATTGTAGGTCACAGACATCATTTTTTTCGATCACAACCTATCAGCAACCATTTTTAAGGTCATAATTATTCATTTTCGAGGTCACAAGAAAAAAATTGTAGGTCACAACCATCATTTTTTCCGATCACAACCTATCACCCCATTTTTAAGGTCACAGTTATATATTTTCGAGGTCACAAGAAAAAAATTGTAGGTCACATTTATATTTCAAAGTCACAACCCCACCCCACATCGCCCTCACTTCACAACTCCAAACCATCACCAGCACGGGCATCTCACCACTACATTCAACACCGTGACACCACCACTAGCGTTTTCATCAGCCGCCTCCACGTCAACGCCGCCTCCACCACCATCGCCGCAGCACCCCATTTTCAAATTCCAATAACCAAAATTTCACTCCCTTCCTCACCACTGTCACCGCCACTTCCCGCCGGCACTGCGGCACCACCAAACCTCCTCCACCACCGCCTCAACTCCGCCTCCCCCACCCCAATCACGGCTATAGCTCAACCACAATCATCTACCGCTCCACAACCGACCACCTGCCTGCATCACCACCACCCACTTCACTGCAGCCACCGCTACAAACCCATCTACATCGTCCAGATCCACACATCACCACACACATATCTGGCTATCTGCACAGGTGACAAAGCAACCATCGCACGCAGATCATGCCGTCACCGTTAGTCGTCAAGTGACCCTGCTGTGATTGCTTTTGGTGGCGTCGCTGCTGCTTTCGGTAGTATATTTTGGGAGAGGTTGTAGAGAGAGGTTACAGTAGAGAGGGGGAATAGGTGGATCGGCATCTTGCGCCATCGTGTACGGAGATGCGGTGGTATGTTTTGGAGTGGGGCGGCCGACTGGAGTGCATAGCCAGAGGAGTTTTTCGTCGCCGTCGAAGGTGTGGAGAGAGTCTGTATTGCCACCGCCGTCGGAGGTATGGAGAGAGTAGAGAGAGCTTGTAAAATGATGGAAAAGAAGGTTTGAGTATATATTGGGATTAGGATGAATTATTATAATTTATTTAATTTATTTTAAAAATTCATTACCACCTGAATTTTGAAATCTCATGGGTTTGGTTTTATTTTTGAATTTGATTCCTAAAAACTAGGTGTAGGTGTAATTTCCTCAAGTAAAAACCTTAATTTGAATGTTAATAGGCCGGCCCAGTCCTATTTTTTCCATTTTTATTATGAAGATTTTTATTTTTATGTTTTTTTTTTAATATTAATATGTAACATCTAAATAATTTTTAAGGTTTGTTAGTGTAGATTAGTATTTCATTTTTCTTTGAAAATTTGCACAATTAGCAACTATAGCAAATACATCCTCAAATACATATACAAATTACAAACTTAATTTTAATTTATTAGTCAATTATTAATTAGAATGTATTTCAATGAACTTAATTTTAGGTTTATTATACAATTATTAATTAGAATTTATTTCAGTACTATCTTCTCCGATGACAAAATAAAATAAAATAAAATAAAATAAATTTAATGTAGTTGCATAGTTAAATATAATTATGAAATATGTGAAGCTCGTGATCATTATATATGACCCACTTGATTGTATATATTACTTCATATTAATAAAGTAAACCTCAAGAATCTACTAAACACCATTCTTTTTTTCTTAAGATCAATGATAATTTTTCTCATAGTCCCAGTATATTGTACTACATCTTAACCGCATTCAAATATTTTATGATTAAGTGCAATACTTTGATATTCGAACTATTTTAATTAGAGAAAAAAATAAAGTTCGAAATATACATTGCTATGATGATAATTAATATTCGAAATTATTATTGTTATTTTTAGTTTCATTTTTTCAATAATTAAGTGGAAAAAATTAAATACCAACTACTAAAATTAGAAAGAAGGAAAATTTTTCATACAGGTAAAAAAAATAAATATATATATATATATATATATATATATATATATATATATATATATATACTCCAAATAAAAATGCTCACAGACAAATCATCAAAAATTCACGAAAATTGTAAAGAAAGTCTCGTTTAATTAAAAAGGGTTGATAAAAGTAAAATAATAAATAAATAAAATCAGAAACAATACTCCAAATAAAAATGCTCCTGGACAAGTTTGCCAAAAAGTCCTACACTTAAAAATTGAACTCAATTCAGTCCAACATTATGGCTCTGGTACGTCAATCTCTAAGTCTTCAATGAGCCTTGCTGGCTCGAGTTAGTAGCAAGTACTAGATAATAACAATACGTGCATTTCACGTGGTTATTTAGTAATGTTAAGATTTTTTTGAAAATTATTAAATAATAATAATTTAAGCAAAATTAGATTCTAATGTCATATTAAAATGATGTGAGAAAACACACACGAGCAAATTCATGAACTTTGTTCGGCTAGGGCGGTCGTCCGATAATTTTTTCAGCTAGGACAGACTTTGATCAAATAAATGTATTTTTCAAGTCGCAATCCAAAAAATACTAAAAAACATAACCATTTTTTTTCAACAAATCCAGCACAGACAACGGACTTACCTCGCCATGAGATAGATCCGTCACTGAAAACACACAATTGTCAACCAAAACATCACATATCTGTATCACAGCATATTTTTTGGTTGGGTGTCATTTAATACATGTGAAATTCTAATAGAACAAGCAAAAGAGGCAGCCTCTAAACCCAGTACGATATGCAGCTCTAACAAAAGAGGTGGACAAACTCTTAAGTTTTGGATTCATCAAAGAATCCCATTACCAAAAATGGGTTGCCAATCTCATACTCGTTAAGAAGAGCAACGGCACCTGGAGAGTGTGCATCGACTTCACCAACCTCAACAAAGCTTGTCCAAAAGATACCTTTCCCCTACCAAGGATCGATCATATGGTGGATGCCACTGCAGGACACAAGCTTCTGAGCTTCATGGACGCATATTTCAGATATAACCAGATTCCAATATTTGGGGAGGATGAAGAGAACACCTCCTTCATCAAAGATAGAGGGTTATACTGCTATAAGGTGATGCTATTTGGCCTCAAGAATGTTGGAGCTACCTAACAAAGGCTAGAACTACTGGCCAGAAGAATTAATCTATGTAATCAATACTTGGCCTTACACAAAATGGGGAATTGACCTCATAGGTTCCATGCCAACTGAAGAGGGCGGAGTAGTAAAATTTGTAACTGTAGCAGTGGATTATTTCACAAAATGGGAGGAGGCAGAACCACTAGCCAAAATAATAGAGCAAAAGACAATGGACTTAATTTGGAAATCGATTGTTTGCCGGTTCGGAATTCCCCACTCCATTGTCGCAAATAATGGCAAACAGTTCGACAACAGGAGGCTTAGAGAATTTTTCGAAGGGTTAAACATAAGAAAACATTTTTCAACGCCCAAACGCCCTCAAGCTAACGACCAAATCGAAGCCATCAACAAAATCATCAAACATACCTTGAAGACAAAGCTAGAAAAATTTAAAGCAGCTTGGGCAGAAGAACTACCCAGTGTCTTATTGTCCTACCGAACTACTGCCAGAACGAGCACACAAGAAACACCTTTTTCCATGGTATTTGGAACGGAGGCAGTTATTCTAGTTGAGGTCGAAGTACCGACCTATAGAACTCTAAATTTTGATGAAGAATAGAACAATATCTCTCTTGCAACGAAACTAGATCTTTTGGGTTAATAGGAGAAAAGGCCGACCTCAGGAACGTCGTATACAAACAAAGAAGTGAAAGATATTAAAACAACAAAGTTTGAAGAAGAAATTTCGCGATAGGAGATTTGGTCTTAAGAAAGGTTTTCTTGGCTACGAAAGAACCCAACCTCTGAAAGGTTTTCTTGGCTACGAAAGAACCCAACCTCTGATCTTTCACGCCAAATTGGACCCTACACAGTCTCCAAGGTGCTCAAAAATGGGGCTTTCGAGCTTCAAACTTTAGATGGAACACCACTCTTACTTCCATGGAATGCAGAGCACCTTAAAATCTAGTATCAATAGGTTTGTAAAAGTATTTTGAGGAATGAAATTTTTGTATACAAGTTTTATCAAGTAGTAGGACGTCATTTTGTCCAAATTATGTTACTATGGAAAAATAAAATAACGGAGTCTGACTATGGTCCTCCAATGTAATAAGATCGGCTACAGCCTACACTCTCCAATAAAAAATTCCTGAGACCGATTACTGCTCTCAAAGGTCCCGAGTTAGGCCATGACCTTAAAACTCAACAAGGGAATAAAACCCGACCACGGTCTGGTAAAATCACTTCCCTGGTACGACCAACAATCCCTATGGGTGCATAAGAGATCAAAACTTCCAAAAGTTGCCAATAACGAACAACGGACTCCCAAATAGTATAAGTGCTGCACTCTTGGAAGAAAAACCTGATCCCATTAGAGCATTAGATTAAAAACTTGGGCTCTATAGGAGTTCCTGTATAAGTGTTGAGTTCGAATTATTGAGCTTAACCAAATATTATAAGAGTTCAAATTACTGAGCTGGACCAAACAAGTATTAAGTTCAAACTATCAAGCTTGACCAGATATTACAACTCTTGAGTTCAAATTCCTAAATTTGACCAGATTATTGAATCCAAAGTGATTGAGCTTAACTAATTATTATAAGTACTAGTGTTATACCCGTGCGATGCACGGTCATTTGTTGCTCACATATATCGAATTTATATATTAATATGTGAAATGAATATTTAATTAAAAATGAAAAATTAAGAAAGAACTAATTACAAAAAAAGTACAATTACACATAACTTAATTTTTTTTACGGTTCGTATTACAGTTCTAGGAAATTTATGCTTAGAATTTTATTAAAATGAAAGAGAAAAGAAAAAATAGATCGATGAACACTCTATTTTATTTTATTTTATTTCATTTTCTATTTTTTTAAAAAAGATTTATTTGATATTGACAACTTTTTTCTTAATGAATTAAAAAAAATTATAATTGATTTTCATATGTTAACATATGAAATGAATATTTAATTAAGAATGAGAAACGAAAGAAGACAATTATTTAAAAAATGTACAATTACACTTACTTAATTTTTTATATTTATTTTTATTTTTTTTACGGTTTGTATCTTTAAGGTTCCAGAAAATTTCTTTAAACATTGTAATTTAAATTGATTTAAAGTTTAAAGTGAGAAAACAAAATTACATTTACTTAGAATTTGTAATAAGTGAAAAATAGATATATCTTTGATATACGCTTAGAATTTTATTAAAATGAAAGAAAAAATAGATCGATGAACTCTCCTATTTTATTCTCTTTCATTTTTTATTTTAAAAGAAAAAATATTTATATGATATTAACAATTTTTTTTTTTTTTTTTTTTGTAACGAATTTTAAAAAAAAATTGTAATTGATTTTCAAGAGGAAAGGCAGACCAAGAAATTTTGGGACGATTTGATTTTTGAGATGATTTTACAGATAATATATTTTCAGTTTGCTCTCACTTGTTATCCTGTATTTAATTTCTAGTTGAGATCTTCAATTTGACACACATATGTCATATTTTTTTACTTCAAAATAATACAATAATTATAAAATGAATAATAATTAATACAAAAATAATTTATAGATAGTTTTACAAAATTAAAATTATATAATTTAAAATGAATGAAATATTGAGTTTAAAAAATATAAAAAACTTTGACATTTGATCTCTGAGACGATTTTACGGACAATATATTTACAGCTTGTTCTCACTTGTTACCTTGGATTAAACTTATAATTGAGATCTTCAATTTGACACTTATATCACATATTTTTCTACTTAAATATAATAAAATAATTATCAGGTAAATAATAGTTATTACAAAAAAAAAAAAAAATAGTTTAAACATCAAAATAAATTAAAATCTTGATTTCATTAATAACATAACACGATGTCTAAAATTATGTATCATAATAATTTGCTAAAATACTTGTTACATTATTTTATTTTTTTGTATATCATTTTTTTTGCACAAATTTCCAAATTTAGAAAGTTGTTTTTGACGGGAAGCTATGTGTGTGTAATTTTTGACATGTACTTTGTTTTTATAAATGTATAGATAGATATAGATTTTAGTGTGATCATTGGTCTTAGCATAAGTCCGACTATTGAGTGACAAATTGATATCAATTTTTAAGTCATCAACGTTGAGATCGATAAGTAAAACAAAGATAAGGGGTATGATCTAAAAATAAAAATCTTCGTTGCAGGAATTAGAACTTAATAAAAGAGGCCTTCAAGAGCAAAAGTATAAAAAAGGAAATTAAGTGCCAGCTCCATTGGAAGGACCTCTGGTTTGCAAATTGGACGCCCTCTGCGCGAGCTCCTTCTCTTGTAACTGCTTGAGGTCCTCCTTCAACTATTGAACATCAACATTTGGAGCCTTTTCCTCAAACTCTTTTGATACCCAGAATGTAGATGTTGGACTCAATAGCTTCAAACTCAGGGGAGGCCTTAAAATCAGCAACGGCTTTGGCGGGGCCAAACTTAGAGAATGTTCCTCAGCAATTTTAGCTCTTGTTTAAGCTTACTTAAGTTGGGTATTAAGGGCCTTGGACTTGTTACATTCTTCATCAAGTGAACCGGGCAGTCCTCTAACCATCTCCTTAAGATAAGTGTTGGCCTCCTCCATCTCCTTTAGTCTTTCTTCAAGGGTGGCTTTCTCAGAGTTCACATCTTCGGAAAATTTTTGGGCAGCATGGTGAAGTGGATGCTCCAACTCAACTTCCTTGGTCTTTTGATCCACTTCGGCTCTGAGTTGCCCCTACTTTTTGGCCGCCCTTCGCAGATGGAACCCGGTATTAAACATTTGAATGGAAGCACGCTGGTGGTTCACGGCACTTGTCGCAGCTAAATCAGCCGGCTCCATCTCCTCCGTATACTTCCTTTGCCTCTGAATCTAGGACTTGCCTGCTAGCTTGTAGACCTACTGAACTTCAGTAGGAAGGTTTGGGTCATTTCGAGAGGATTTGCTCCCATGAAAATCCCTTAAGGGTTTAGGTCGGGTGCCTTTCGTTGCGCCGAACTCCGACTCCTTCTCCTCAGTAAGAAAGGATCTTCCTCCCTCTCCTCGCCAAAGTTTGAGGGCGGCGACATATTTGAAGGGCTCGAAGGAGTCTGATTCACTGGTGGCGACACTTGCTTATGGACAATGATAACTCCCATCGGCATTTCCTCCTTTTCTGCGCCTCCTCCATTATTGGCAATTTGGCAGCTCTTGCAACAGTAACTCCGCTGATCTCCGGAGCCTTTCTTTTGTCACCAACCTCAGGTTCAAGTATTATTGGTTCTCCCACGGAGGCCATCACCAAGGTCTTCCCTTCCTTCACTCTAGCAGCTCGCAGGTCCTCATTGATTGTGTTTCTTTTCTCTGCGAAAAGACAAAATCAAATATCAGTTATTGTGCAAAAATCTAAAATTGAGATAAGAGATCAATTATTCTTGAGAGCGATTCTCTTTGTGTTTCGATTTTGAGTTTTGGATTTTATTTTGAATTTTGGATTTTGATTGTTTGTTTTGAAATTATTGAAAACATGTTCTCTTTGTGATTTTGAAAAACTATTTTCAAAAAAAGAAAACTGATAAATGCGTTTACTTTGTAATTTTCATATACTTATTTTGTGATATTTTATACGTAAAGAAATGTATTAAAAATTTTAATTTCAATATGTCAATTAGTGCTATACTTCATTCAAGTTTTGTTACTCCATCTTCTCCAAAAAAAAATTAATAAAACTTGAAATTTAAAGAAATTAATATATATTGATGCATGTCAAATATGTAATTACTTAACATGTTATTATTCATTACTTGAATATCATGTTCATAGAAATGCAGAGTGGTTCATCATCAACAAGAGCTACGTCCACTCATGAACACTGCAAGTGTACAAAGAACTTTGAGAACCATAAAGCAAACATAAATCATAAAAATGACTTGAAATTTAGGTGAAACTAAATTAATTTTTTCATAGACAATCAATCCTATATATAATGGTACAATCCCATCAACGAAAGGCAAGAAATTTATTCCTAACTATAGAACAAAATGGTAAAGACATACATTTCCTTCCACTTTCAGTTTTTGTTAAACTAGAATAGTAAAATAATGGAGTCGAAGTTAAACTAGGAAAATTATATCCTATCCCAACTTAATGCTAATGATGCCAATGGAATGTGCCTCTTTTCATGCTTAATTTTAGCTACCTCAAAGCTGTCAACGAGTGACTTCGACTTGTATATAGTCTTGATTAAACAAGGCAATAGAAACTCCAACAACAAGAAGTTCAACTAGACATGTACATGAATAAACATTTATTGAAAGACTAAGGATTACATTTAAGAGGCAATAGCAATTATAAGCGATAGAATACTTCAAGTAATACATACTAAAAAGAATGGAGTATAACATCGAAATAAAGTAGATAGATTAATTCTAAGATATTAAAATTATGAGTTTTTTTATATTAAATAAAGTAGATAGATTAATTCTAAGATATTATAATTGTAATATATACAATTTGAAGTTTATAAATACTACAATATTTTTTTCTTATGCTCCCATCATTTCTTTCAAGCAAATCAGAGGATCAACTTTTTCCCCCCTACAATCTGTCCATGTTTATCAATTCAAGCAGCCGTACCATTGCACTGTCCCTGTTGTAGCTTTCCCTCTATAGCAGGCTGAGGTTCCATAAGCTCAGATTTGTCGACATAAGGTGCTGCCTCCATAGACTTATTAACTATTGAATCAACACCATGTTGGACCCATTAGGTGCAGCCTGAAACTTCAAACATGCCAAACATATTTTGACTCCAAACACAATACATTGATCCCAAACCAAGCAATTAGGCAAATTAATCCTAACAACCCTTTGAGTCTGTTTCAAGATCTCCCAAAGTTCAAGAATACACTTGGGGATTCAGCATCACATGTTCCACCATTTCAGCACCCGAGCTTACGCCTTTGTATCCAGTCATAAGGGTGTCCACCTTGAAAATACTTATGCAAATAGCATTGCCAATAACTGAAACTGCATCCCCAAATCAACATTCCTAGCAGACTGCTCCTTGTCAAGTTTCCCAATCTCCAGAGAATCATTATCTCTGCCGAGTTTAATTAGTGAATAAGGTTTTAATGTACTTCTTATTAGCTATTGAGTCTCCCCAAACAACCATAGAAACCACTCTCACACCAACAGCAACACCAACAAAAAATCAACATAAAACCATCAACCACAAAGTCCACAACACAATTGGTATAGAACCTAAAGCCAAAATCAAAAGGGAAGAACCCTATACCCGTCCTGCACTGTATTTACCACCATACCCAAGTTGAATTACATAAAATTTGAAAATCCAACATACATATACCACACAAACTATGAGAAGTAGAGAGAAAAGTATACTTATTCTCCGAGTTCTCAAAGTTAAAATAAGAATCCGAAAAATTAACAGGGACAACCGTGTGGTCAGAACTATACAGTCGGGTGAAAACCTCATTCCCATGGCACACGCTGGTAAGCGGAATGAGACCTAGGCGGTGGGCGATGAATTCATCGTTAAGCACGGAAGAATCCACCCCAATTTCCACCAAATCAATAGTGATTGTCAGCGCCTCCGCAATCATCACACGCCGGAGTGCGTTGGCGATGCTCACATCCATCCCCCGCAACTCGAATCTCATGAAATCGTTCCTCACCTCCCAGATTTTGATTTTCCCATGGCCCCTGCCTTACATATCTGCTGAGAAGGCGAGAGATGGGAAAGAAGGTGAGAGATGGGAGAGGACGATTCCTTCTACTACAGTACTCGTGTTTTGGAGGAAAAAGTCGTGTTTTGGTTTTTTTTAAAGGAAAACGCCCAAAATGAGGGTTTTATGTGTAAAATTTTACTCTGTTTTTAAAAACTTTTTTTTTGAAAATGAACAAGTGAAAGCATTTTGAGTATTTTCAAAAATTGAAAACTTAAAACGGCTTAAAAACGAAAAAGAGAACGGGTCCTTTCTTTTTTCTTTTCGGAGCGGGATGAACTTTGTGTTCTAAAAAAGGAGCTTCACCTTGAACAATTTCTCATCCACAATCAGGTTACTGCACTCTCTCCACCAGTCCGCGTACTCCCGGGCTTTCGTTTCCCTCTGAACGGACTCCTGAGTATGGTTGTATCTCTCATAATCTGCACAGCAGGAAAGGTTAATAGAGTTAAAATGGCGAACAAAAAATTAAAGCCAAAGGAGCAACACTTAGAGTACGGAAGTTGTCATCAATTGTCACTTCAGGAGCTAGGCATCTTTAACGTCTTTCCAATCACCAGCAACCCAAAACCAATTGATCTTCCAATCCTTAACGGATTTCAGAAGACCCTTTATTAGGTTATCTCCGTGTTTTGGGCGAGCACTAGCATAGTAAAATCCAGAGTCCTTCCCATCGTGTTTGAACTCATACATGGAGTGGAAATCCTCAACACTCAGCTCCCCAAAATTCAGCTCGTCCCACAAAACGATCATTCCTATTAAAATCCTCCAACTATTGGGAGTAAGTTGAAAAGGAGCTAACCTCCAAGAACTAAAAAAAATTCTTATTACCAAGGAAAACAATAATCTCAAACCGGATTCTAACATGTCCATATTTAACGCCGCATACCCTATAGGCGGATCGCACAACCTATCTTCAGAGAGAGGGACCCCTAATTCTACCCCCTGCAGGAATCCTATATTATTTTTCCTCCACAAATCTAGGTCTATTTCTGTCACCATCGTGACATACCTCTGAGCATCCAATTCGGTCTATCTCTAAGAATAACCTCCATCCCCTTAGTAAAAACCGACCTACTCTCCCAGCATCATGCGAAGCCAAAGTTACCTCTTCGCTAGAAGAGGCAACCGCCGTAAACGGAGCAGCCCTCACTAAAACCTACACTAGTCCCTGCTTCTTCACTCATAACTACCCAAATCTACACATACTGTATAAAAAATCTTACCATTAGAAAAGGGAAAGAAGAAATCGTGCAATAAAAACTTCAAGAACTTCTTTAGGCGAAGATTAAGCAAAAAGAACTTGAAAGGAGAAAGAGTTGAGAAGAGGAGCTCATGTTTTTAGTACCTCAAGAAAAGGAAAAGCGTTGAAGGTGGTGTTCGTGAGTAAAAACGGAGTTTCGCTCGAGAAAATTGGACAAATCGATGGAAGATAAAAGAGAAAAGGGAAAGATTATTGGCTTTTTAACCTTTTGTAATAAAGATCCCTAGCCATTGGATCAAATCTAATGGATAGCATTTCACCAATATAAGTAAAAAGGCCAAACATTCCCTTAAGCTAGGAACTAGGTAAAGGCGTGATTTGATGGCTAATAATTACATTGAATGAATCAAAACTTGCTAAAGAAGCAAACAAGGAAGATTTCTGTTGAAAGAAAACCAAGAGGTTAAAGGTCTTCACCGAACTCATTCGACGTAGACCTTAGGGGACAACCGTTGATATAAGAAAATTATGCAAAGACCGAGTCCTGTATCTTTAGGTAAAATAGACTTCTCCCATGTAACAAGGCTTCAAATCAAATGAGCCTGGCCCATATTAGGTCTTCTACTTGAGTAACGAACTTAAGTGGATAGGTTTTGTACTCCGACCTACGGGCTCAGTGTATTATCACCCAAAAGAATATTCCTAAGGTCAGTAAAATGTTCACCTCTGTATAAGCATGCACTAAAGGGAGCTCTGTTTAGTGCGGAGAACACCTACCTCAACGCAAGTGGATTGCCTAGAGCCAAACAATTCAGATAATATCCCTGCAAAGATGGCGCTTACCATACATATTTGCAGGGAATATTTTACCATTGGGCCCACCAAGGCATGGTTAATACTTCTTCAGCAAGTTACAATCATTATTTGTATAAATTATTGTGAAAACATCTTCATTAGCTACAGCAAACCCGAATAATCCTCCAAAAATAGAATTGTTTACATTATTGCAATGCATGCAAAAAATTAAGAATCAAGAGCCATTACAATACGTCCAAAAACTTCCGCATTTCTCTCCAAGATTCTTGTTACGTTATTATTTGATTATAAAAATTATCCGACCTAAGTTGGCTAGAAAATTTATGCGTGTCCATCACGATTTTCGACGTCAACATACCTCATTGACAATCAAACCCACAACCTGTTGTGGTGCTAGACTTTTGAAGTTGGGGGGTTTGTAAATGATTAATAAAAAATAAAAATAATAGTGGAATATTTAAATATCAAGCATTCTCTACGAGTTATCATGCTTTGATAACGTCTATGATTATATCATTATCGATCTTTTCAAATACCTCATTTTCAATTTATAATCAAACTGTCATTCAGCCATTAATTTCACCTACTTCTTCTCCAATATCAATTCCATCACTTTCTTCCCCAACATTGATATCTATTTCATCCTCAATGCTAATTTCATCCATATCATCATTATCATTCCCAAAATCAACATTCATTCATCACTTTGAAACTCAACATAAATTTCCTCAATTTCCTCTCAAACATCACGAACATTGATAAGTACATTTTTCATAATTGTCTTGACCTTAAATTTGAAAAATGGTTACTGTTTCAAAATATGATATTGCTAAATTATGTGTTGATTTTGTTTGCTTTAAGAAAAAATCAATTTTGGATGCATTTAGAGGCTAAACGAAGAAAATGGACCAAAATCGTACAAAAATGGCGAAATGCAAAGTTTGAGGACTAAATTGCGAATATTCAACGGTTTATTCGGACCACAAAACTATACTTTGAAGATTTATAGGAATAAACTTGATGCAATTATAAGTAAAAAAGTAATGGAATGGATGAGAATATTACCATAAAATTGATTCTAATCACACAAGTTTTCAACTAAACTTTTAGTTAAACTTTGAGATCTATTTTTGGGATAGTAAAAGTTCGAATTGGAAGAATTGTATTTTAGGAAGATTATAGAACTTTAAGTTAAATTTCCAATGCATTTTGAATCACATCAAACGGATATCAGGATAGAAAGTTATGATAAAAATACCGAATGTTGTTCAAATGCAAAAACATGCGCGCGAATGTAACTTTCCTTATTCAATAGGAACTCTTTGGGGAATCAATTTGTATGTGGTTTTCGACCAATTTTTGACTCCTAAAAATAAAAAATAGCAGAATTCATATAGGGATGGATTATTCTAAAAAAGAGGCACGGTTTAGAGGGAGATTTTGGTCAAGAAATTCAAGAACACATCAAGAATTCAAAATTCAGGTAAAGATTCAAGAAGAAGAAATCGATCCAATTAATTCCTTCCGTTGTTTCAAATTCGGGTGATGTTTTTCCAATTGTTTTTGTGTAATTTACATATCATGATGTTTGGCTAGATTTCTGTTATGTATTGGATGAGATGAGCCTTATGTTTTATTTATTTTAATTCAAAATTCTATAATTTAGTATGCTCTTTCGATTCTTGATTTATCTTGCATTCCCATTATATTATCTAATTGCTTGATCACCAATTAAGTAATTAGTTGCTTGTTGTAGTCTTGAAAAAATCACAATAAGTTTAGAACGCGGTAAGATAATCATACGAACACTATATGTTAGGATTAATAATATGACTGTGTAATCAATTTGATAAATTGTATGATTAATTTATCATGAACATTCACATTTAGATTGGGAATAGATTCGAGTCGTGTTTGTGGTAGATTTAATTTTTCTTAGAAAAGAAAAGAAAATTAAATAGACTAGTTTTATCGATTGTCATGAACGCATGAATGAGCCAAATTAGATAAATTGAGAATTTGAATAGATATAACTAGGTGGATTTTAATTTGAATACACTTCCTTTATGTATTTACAAACTATTTTTCATAATAGAAATTTTAATTATACTCAAAAAAAATAAAATCACTTCATATATATTTCTTATTTTTAAATGTTAATTTAGATTTCTCATTTCGGTTAAGTTTAGTAATCTAGAATATAATTTATCTCAATCATCGTGGAAAAGATATACGGACTCATTATTCACTTTATTACTTATTTGATCCGTACACTTGCGATAGTAAAAAATGCAACAAGTTTTTGGCGCCGTTACCAGAGATTGTTGTTTGTTTTATTTTTCGATTACTTTCACTAAATCGAACTTTATTTGTTTTATTTTTTATTTTACTTCACTACTTTTATTATTTCTCCTCCGAACGGTTTAAGTGAAGTTCAAGATGGCTGAAGTTGACTTCAACGAAATGCTTGTACGTAGTTTCTTCATAAGGCAACAACAATTGATAACTCAAGGAAATGAAGAGAGAGATATGCTACTGGGAGATTTTATCATAGGGAAATGATTAAGAGATATAAAAGTTGAATATAAAACTAATGAAGCTGCTCTGGATGCCTTATCTACTGCATTTTTTTTATCACTGAAATTTGATGTGGATAACTTACTCGTGAAAATAATCCTTCCACCGAGTATAAACAGACATAAATTAAGGGAATCACCTGCACTGTGATTTCAACAAATACATCACAAGAAAATATTTGTCATGAAGATGTCACCATCTCATTATCAACAATTCAAGATCCAGAAATCGAGCTCGAGGAAACTTCAATTAAAAAAGATGATCATTTGGAGGAGGAGTTGATCCCGGGAGAAAATTATTTTTTATTGATTAATCAATTGTTACATGTGTGTGTATATAGTCCAACTCAGTAAGTTAAATATGTTAAGATGAAATCTAAATCACTGAAATTAAGCACATGATCATTCCTTGATTTCCTCAAATCATATGATTCCTTGATTTCCTCCAATCATATAATTCCTTGGTTTCCGTCAATCATATAATTCCTTGATTTCCTCCATTCATATAATTCCTTGATTTATTTTCTTGACACACCCCCTCAAGTTGGCGTGTGGATATCACACATGCCTAACTTGACTAAAGAATCATCAAAAGCTCTACTTGCCATTGCTTTAGTGAGTACATCAGCTAACTAATCTTCAGACTTCACAAATGGGAACATTATAATACCCTTCAAAATTTTCTTTAATGAAATGTCTGTCAACTTTGACATGCTTCGTTCTGTCATGTTGGACTGGATTATGAGTAATCTCAATAGTTTAAGTGTTATCACAATACAACTTCATAGAGGGTACATCAGCTAACCGATCTTCTGTCATCTATCGAATAACCCCTTTCTTGGAGCCTACTTCAAATACCTCAATATTCATTCTACAACATTCATGTAGGGTCTTCAAGGGTCATGCATAAACTAGATTACTACACTGACTGCATATGCAATATCCGGTCTAGTATGGTATAGAGACAATGCATTCAAGGACAAGAACAACAGATGATTCTACTCAATAGGAATACTAGCAGGCTTACAATCAATCATTCCTCTTTCAATTAATAGATCAAGAATGTATTTCCGTTGAGATAAGAAAATAACATTCTTTGATCGTGCCACCTCGATTCCCAAAAAATACTTCAAGTCACCGAGTTGTTTCATTTCAAATCTAGAGGCCAAGTGTTGTTGTAGGCTTTCAATTTCACATTCATCATCACCCGTCACCACCATATCATCAATGTATATAATCAAAGTAGTAATCTTACCACTTTTATGCTTTAGGAACAAAGAATGAGCCAAAGATTGCTTTAACCCATATAACGCATTCTTTAGTTTACATACTTTTATATTGTCAGCATATTTGTCAATACCTGGGGGAGGATCCATGTATACCTCATCGACAAGGTCTCCATGCAAGAACACATTCTTCAAGTCAAATTTAAGAAGTGGCCAATCCTTGTTTGCTGCCAAGGATAATAGAACTCTTATTGTATTACGTTTTGCCACCGGTGCAAAAGTATCTTAATAATCAACCCGTAAGACAGTGTGTACCCTTTTGCAACTAGCCGAGTTTTGTACCTCTCAATTGTTTCATCTGCTTTCTGTTTGACTATGTATACCCATCTGCACTCCACATCTTTCTTACCCTCGGGTAAAGATACCATCTCCCAAGTTCTATTCTTCTCAAGTGCAGCCATTTAATCAGTCACAACTTGAGTCCATCTAGTATTTGCTAAAGCCTCCTGCACTTTACTAGGAATAGAAACAGATGATAACTGCAGTACATAAAATGCATATGACTTACAGAGTTTTTGTGAAGATATTTAATTGCTAATGGGATATCTGGTTTTATTATTCAGGTCAGGTTCATATCTTTAAGGTGGTACACGACGAGTAGAGCGTGATGGAAGTTGATTATAAGAGGAAAAAGACTCAGTATTATCAGTACTTTCTAGAGAATCATCATTATCAAGCTCATCTACAACAAGATGTTCATTTTCAATATCAAAAGGAATAGAGTAGAAATTGGAAGATACCTTAGGAGAAGACCGGTCCAGTGGTGATGTTGAATGTTGAGGAGATATTGTACTATCACGAGGAGGGTCTTCTCCTTCACGATTAATCATTTCACCTTGATTCTCTCCCTGAAGAGATGAATCGGTAGACAAAAGTTTGTAGAAAAGAGAATTTTCATGAAAACACACATTCATAGAGGCATGAGATTTTTTAGAGTTAGGATCATAACATTTGTAGCCCTTTTGATTTATCACATACCCCACAAAGACAAACTTTAAAGCACGGGATTCTAATTTGGTACATTGATGAGCGTGCAAATGAACATAAACTACACACCAAAATATTTTATGAGACAAATGAACTAAATGAGAAGGTTACAATGATCCAAAAGATCATCTAAAGATCTCTAAAGTCAAGAACACTAGATGGTGTACAATTTATAAGATAGACTGCTGAATTTAAAGCTTCTCCGTATAGATAAGAGGACACATACACCCCAAGTAAGGGAGATTTAGTGAATTCCAATAAATGTCTATTTTTTCAGTTTGCAACACCATTTTATTAGGGGAAATAAGGACACGACGTTTGATAAATGATACTGTAGTGTAAATATGGCAAGTGCACGATATCCCGAACAAGTAGTAAAGTGGACTTTTTGAGTCCGGAATATCGATCCCACGAGGACTAACTTACTTATTATTAGTTTTGATTAATCAATTCCTAAACTACAAATAAATGTCAAGATTATGATTTTTGAATTATTAAAATATTGAAAGAAATGAAATATGAAAATAAAACAAATGAAAAGTTTGATTTTTGTTTTAATGAATTTAAAGTGTTGGGACTCACGATAATGACCTTGTTATCCTATTCAATTACTCATCTCAAATTCTTTTACTAAAATAGTGTTTGCTCGAACTCACAATTTTATCCAAAATTCGTGTCTCGAGTTTAAATTGGTTCTATCTAGCTAGGTCAACCACATATCTCTATAATTGGTTAGAATAAGCCTTAACTAGATGAATTCAATAATAAGAATTCAAAAGGATCACGACAATCACAACTATGTATCCCTACATTTTTGTTAATTGCCGGATTTTATCACTTGGTCTAGATGTTAACTCATATCTTGGATTATGAAAACAATCCACGGTTCATCAAATTGGTAATCAAGCAATTGATGCATTAAACTCAATAATAAAATCAACATATAATAATTTTAAACCCAAAAACTTGAGAATTGAATTGAATAGAATATTCAAACATCACACCGTTCACCCCAACAAATAGATCTATTTACACATGATAAAATAAAAACAAGAAGAATAAAAAAAATGAAAACATCACCAAATTCTTGAATTGATTTGAGAAGAAGAAAGAATTATTGCACCAAGAATCAATCTTCATCCCAAATTCTTGAATTGTCCTTTGGCTTCCAGGAATTTCTCCTTGATTTCTTTTAGAATGTCTATGAATAATGAATTGGGGGCTAACTTGATGTGATCCGGGATAGGAGATGTGATCCGGGATAGGAGATCAAAGGAGAAGTCAAGTCACGGACGACGCAACAACATTCGACATAGGAAAATGAACAATTTCCATGTTGGAAGCTAGTCGAGACGACGAGTGGATCAACCTCATTCAAGCCGACGAAGAAAATTATGGAATTTCAAAGTTTACGGCCGTAACACATATTCGTCACGGCCGTAACCATACCACTGACGAAAACAGAGAATTTGAAGAAATTGACTTACGGCCGTAACCTGCGTCTCACGGCCGTAATGGTTAAACAGTAAGATATTTACGGCCGTAAATAAAGTAGTCACGGCCGTAATGGCTAAAACGCGTGAATATTAATTTTTATTTATTTCCTTATTTTTAGGTATTTGATTCCTAGTATAATTAAAACTTTTTAGTCAGGTTTTGACCCTATTTATAGGGATATAACTTTCATTATTCATCAGACTTTTTACACCCAACTTTGATATTATTATTGAGAGGCAATTTGCTTTCAAAACCTTATTCTTTATTGAATAAAATCCGAACTTGCGAGTTATTCTTGTTTGTTCAAATCTCGGTGAGAATTATTATTGTTTGTGATCAAGAGATCAATATATCCCAGTGATTTTATTGGTTGCTTGATTCAATTAATTTTAATTGGATCCATAAATCGTGGTTCTTGGCGTTCTTGGGTCGATTCCAATAATTTGTGGGTTGCGTAACTACAATTGCTACGTGGTTTGTATCATAACTTCTAGGTTAAAATATGTCTTTTTATAGTTTAGAAGTCAAGAAAGTGGTTTAATCCTTGTTGAGCTTGAAAACAAATGAAAAAAAAAGAAGGAAAAAACCAAAAAAATCACAAAAAGCACTATAGGAAGGCCAGGTTGGACCGCTGGTTGCAAACCGCAGTCGGGCCACTGCAAACAGGGCCCAAACAGAACCGCGGATCAGCCGCGGTTTGTAAACCGCAGTTGACCCGGGTTGAAATTTTTGTCCGTCGACCGAACTTCAAACGCGGATAACTTTTGATCTACAATTTCAATTTGTGCTCCATTTGTTGTGTTGGAATCTGAATTCAATTATTTTTCTAATGATATATTATGGGCTCCATGGAGATATTTGTAGTGAAAGTTGTGCACTAATTTCTTCACATACTCTGCACATGACTTCCTCATTTTGCTTCAATCTCTTCCAAATTCGAGTTTTTCCTAAACAATCAAAATAAATAAAAAATTAAGAAATATCAAACTCTAAAATATTCACAATTGTCTAAATTTGAGATCAAAATAAGTACAAAAAACTTACTTATCAAATCCCTCAAATTTAAACTCTTTTTCGTCCTCGAATAAGATAAAGCATACAATCACCCAAACAAAGCAACACAATAAAATTCATGACACTAACACGTGTTAAATAACTTTTCGATTTACTTCAGTATTTATAAAAAAGTAATCCTTGAAAAGTTTTCAAACAATGCTATACAAGTTTTAATTCAATCCATGTTCGATGTGCATGCGTGCGTGTGTGTTTAGTCAACTCAATCATCATAATGCGCTAAGTAGGTTATCTCCCAACCCTTATTGGTCAAATTTCACTTTCCCTCTCGTGAGATGCACTCCCTCCAAACTTGTTATTTTCTCTCAAACCGGGGGTATAATTTCTAAGGTTGCTTCCTAAACCACTAATTCTTTTCCCGCTCAAGTTTAGGTGTGTCCAACCAATGATAGCTTCTACCTAGGATTGTGATGATTCTCCTTTAATTGAGCACCCTAACCTTCAGACATCCACTAGGTAATTCAAACCCACTAGCTATCTTAATCCCATATGTGCAAACTATCAACTAAATTCTAATGCCATGCAGTATCCTTCTCCATTAAGCTAATAATGACCCTTGTAGCCAGCTTTAGGCCGGTGACTCCCAAGCCAGTTGACCATAGGGCATCAGGTTTTGAAATACCCCTACGAGCTTAATCACTCGAGTCACTACGCTCCGAAGAAAGGTGTCAAATGAATGCAATAAAATGTCCTAAACTTTTTTTCTTTCTTTCTTCTTCTTCTTTCTTTTTTTTTTTTTAAAAAAAAAAACAGAAATAAATCTACATGAGTTACCCCTCTCTCTTAAGCTTTTTAGATAACCCCTATAGCGAGCTTTAGGCCGGTGGCTCCTAAGCCAGACGACTTTAGGGCACCAGGTATAGAAATACCCCTACGAGCTTAATAATTTGAGTCATAAAGGCTATAAAGAGAGGTAAAAGATGCATGCATGTTCCTACTTTATAGAAGGGATTAGATTACCAACATCTGTCAGTCAAGGTCACTCCACAGATCAATTTTGCATACACAGAATCAACACAAATCCAAATAGTCACTACTACCAGTTTTAAACCCCCCAAACTGTCTAACTAATTAGTCAAAGTGATTGAATTGAATATTTCAAATGGTATGTATCTAAAGTTCATTTTGATAACTTAAAACTAACTATTCAAGTGTCACCTACATGCGCCGTAATCAAATTGACGTGCTCAATGGATAATCAAGTATAGCAAAAAAAAAAAAAAAAAAAACTCAACGTGTCAAAAAATTATTTAACTAATAAAAACACAAGAAGGTAGAATTTACTCCCCTTGGGTATGGCTTGAAGTTGGTGGAGACCATTGATACTTTTGCTTGTTGGATGTCAAAATAATCTTCTTTCTTCCTCATTGCTAGACTAGAACTTCCCCAGTAAGAATTCAAAATAAACATTAGTGATAACATATAAGGTGTAAAAATTAGCAATGAATCCACACCAAGAAAATTTGCAATATCAAACTTTTATAAAAATTATCTTAACAGAGTGTACCTTTCTGCAAAAATCCTACAAATAGGAAAAGATAAGTTTTACAAATTGTTTTGAAAATCGAAAATCTAGGTGCAACCTTATAAATAGGAAAAAAATTTCTTTCTTTTTTTTTTTTTTGGTGTAACAATCTATTAGTGATGAGGGCAACAATGAATTTTTTTTATTCAAAGCAATAAAAACTCCACAAAAATTGGGAGAAACGTGTCCTAAATTCTAATGCAAATCCTAATGCAAACTATATGATATCAAAATTAAAGTACAAAAGTTTAGGGTTTAGAAGTCGGGTTACAGCCCTTTAGTTCTTGATTTATAGTCTCAAGCTTGACTGTTGAACAATACTTCAAAAAACTTTAAATAAGGCTTTTAATAATCTGTTATACTTGCTGAAGTTGCATTCGCACCCAACTGCACTTTTGCTCCAAATTTTTATGCTGCACTGTTCAAAATCAGAGGTAATTTTACCATTCATCTCGAACTCAACTACGTAAATCTCAACATTTTCTTCGAACCCTATCACAAAATCAATTTTAAGAGAATCAATTGAGTCCAAGGACTGGTTGCTAGCTCCACACTCATCAGCTGTAATGTTCTCCATTAAAATCAACTCCTCATTCTCAACATGATCTTCTTTCCATTTTGAAGTTTTCTCGAGCTCAACGTTCGAATTCAAGATGTTGACAAATAGACAATGACATCTTCATGGCAATTTTTTTCATCTTCTTGCATTTGTTGAAAGCCAAATGAGGTGAATCGTTTAATTGACACTAATTTAAATTTGGTGGAAGGAATAATTTCAAGGGTAAGTCATTCTTATCAAATTTTGTAAAGCGTATAAAACATCCTCGTGGAAAGTCATTTAGGACAGCTTCATTAATTTCATATTCAGCTTTTATCACTTGTAATCGATACCCTATGATACAATCTCCCATAAGCATATCTTCTTCTTCAACTCCTTGATCTATCAATTATTGTTGTATTATGAATAAGTCACGTACAAGCATTTTGTTGAAGTTAACCACAGCCATGTCAAGGGTTCAATATCAATATGTAACAAGAAAATAAAATTAACAAATAAAAGAGATCAATCAGAAAAATAAAAATATCAAATAAAAGAGATTAATATAAACTAATAATAAATAAAAATTAGTCCCCGACAACGGCGTCAAAAACTTGTTGTGTAAATATCGCAAGTGCACGATATCGCGAATAAGTAGTAAAGTGGACTTTTTGAGTCCGGAATGTCGATCCCATGAGGACTAACTTACTTATTATTAGTTTTGATTAATAAAATCCTAAATTACAAATAAATGTCAAGATTATGATTTTTGAATTCTTAAAATAGTAAAAGAAATGAAATATGAAAATAAAACAAATGAAAAGTTTGATTTTTGTTTTTTATGAATTAAAAGTGTTGGGACTCACAATAATGATCTTGTTATGCTATTCAATTTCTCATCTCAAATTCTTTTTCTAAAATAGTGTTTGATCGAATTCACAATTTTATCCAAAATTCTCCTCTCAAGTTTAAATTAGTTCTATCTAGTTAGGTCAACCACATATCTCTATGATTGATCAGAATAAGTCCTAACTAGATGCATTCAACAATAAGAATTCAAATGGATCACGACAATCAAAACTATGTATCTCTACATTTTTGTTAATTTTCGAATTTTATCACTTGGTCTAGATGTTAACTTACCTCTCAGATTATGAAAACAAACCACGGTTCATCAAATTGGCGATCAAGCAATTGATGCATTAAACACAATAATAAAATCCACAGATAATAATTTTAAACCCAAAAAGTTGAGAATTGAATTGAATATTCAAACATCACATCGTTCACCCCAACAAATAGATCTATTTATAATATGATAAAATAAAAACAAGAAGAATAAAAAAATGATAACATCACCAAATTCTTGAATTGATTTGAGAAGAAGAAAGAATTCTTGCATTAAGAACCAATCTTCATCCCAAGTTCTTGAATTGTCCTTTGACTTCTAGGAATTTCTCCTCGATTTCTTGTCAAATGCCTATGAATAATGAATTGGGGGCTAACTTCTAGGTTAAAATATGTCTTTTTATAGTTTAGAAGTCAAGAAAGTTGTTTAATCTTTGTTGGGCTTGAAAACAAACGGAAAAAAAATAAAGGAAAACACCAAAAAAATCGCGAAAAACCCTACAGGCGAGCTGCGGTCGGACTGCGGGTTACAAACCGCGATTGAGCAGCAAACAGGGCCCAAACAGGACCGCGGATCACCCATGGTTGAAATTCTGGTCCGTCATCCGAACTTCAAACGTGCATAACTTTTGATATACAACTCCGATTTGTGCTCCATTTGTTGTGTTTGACTCTAAATTCAATTATATTTCCAATGATATATTATGGGCTCTGTGGAGATATTTGTACTAAAATTCGTGCATTGATTTCTTCACATACTCTGCACATGACTTCCTCGTTTTACTTCAATCTCTTTCAAATTCGAGTTTTTCCTAAAACAATCAAAATAAATAAAAAATTAAGCAATATCAAACTCTAAAATACTTACAATTGTCTAAATTTGAAATCAAAATAAGTACAAAAAACGTACTTATCAGATACCCTATGACTGCATAAACTCAACTAATTCATACTTTAAATATTTTTCCACCGTTATCAGAATGCAAGACTTTAATTGTAAAAAAGTTGAAACGCTGCACACACATCGCTTTTGTGTTTTAATTGATAAACCTAAGTCATTCGTGTGCAATCATCTACAAAAGTAATAAATCACCGTATCTTATTAACAGTGGAAATTGATCCTGGGCCTCAAACATCATAATGAACTAAAGAAAAAGGAAACTTTGCTTTATTGTCATTCAAATGAAAAGTCCTTTAACGAATTTTTGCATAACACAAGTTTCGCAAAAAAAATCCTCTAAATTACATTCAAAAAATAAAGGGGGAAAAAGTCTCCCAAGATTACTAAAAGAGGGATGTCCTAGACGCTTATGTCATAACCAAATTTCTTTTTTCTTTTTATTCAATAAGCCTTCTTTTACCAAGTGGACTTGTCCTTTCCTGTTCGATTGTTGAAATTCATCATCCAGATAGTACAATCCCCCCCCAATTTCTTACCACTGCCAATCCTCTCCTTGGTATGGATGTCCTGGAATACACAACGAGTAGGGAAAAACATAGCAACATAGTTATAATATTTGATTTATTGAGAAATTGAATGAAGATTACAATTTAATGAATGAACGAACAAAACATCTTTGATAGTTAATGTAGGAGATAATGGAATAGTACCAATACCAACAGTAGGAGATGTAACCCCATTGGTATTAATAATAGTATGTTTAGGGCAATTAGAGGATAATTGGCTAAATTTGTACCGGTTACAAGTCATATGAATCGTTGCACCGGAGTCCATTACTCAATCTCTAGTAATAGTAAAATATGTACCTGACTTAGCACCAAAAGATGGAGTGGAGCAATATTTTATTCTTGAATACTTGAAGACACATTAAGCATCTTCTTTCTCTTTGGATGCCACTTTGGATGCCCATAAATTTCGAAACAAGTATCAACAATATAACGTGTATCCTTGCAGTGAATACACTTTAGATCTTTCTTATCTTTCTTCTAAGTGGGGACCTTTCTAGATGTCATCACAGCTCCAGCTCCAATCACTCCATCAAGCATGGCCTCTTGACGATTAGCTTCCGCGCAAACTATAGCATAACCAATTTGTAGATTTGGAAGTGGTTTGGTAGACAATATTCTACCTCTTGCTCCATCCAAGTGAGAATCAAGACCATCCAAGAACATGTACAAGCATTGAGAGTTTACCTGTGTGGTATATTTTGTAATGTCATTGGAAAACTCCATGGAACAAGTATCAATACTGTCAAGTTGCTGCCAAATCTTTTGTAGTCTTCTAAAGTAAGAGATTACAGGCCCACTATTTTGACAAACAGAATGCACCTCATAGTGTAATTGATAGGCTTTTGATGCATCATGTTCGACTGAATATGTCTCCTTTGCAGTGTCCCGGATTGCTTTAGCAGTAGAAAATGAAGAAAAAGAGATTTGATATCTTTCGTCATCGCATCAAGGAGCTAAGATTTTGCCAAACATTTTACATCCTCCCAAGCTTCATAGTCATGAGACTCCACATCCAGAAGCAGTTTTAGACCCTAAGATATAGCCCCAACGCTACCTTCCTCAGATTTTATTTTGAGCATTCATCACCCATTCAATATAATTGGTGCCATCAAGTCATTTTGGAGTGATTAATGCGAAATGTTCATGCGTTCCGACCATCTTAGTGGAATCACATTTTTTTAAATCACTTATTGAGAAGAAGACACTAAAGAGGAATATAAATAAACAATCATGAACAAAAGAAACAAAACTTCAATCCCTAGAGTAGATACAAGGAAATTGAAGGAAGCTCTAATACCATGTCAAGTACACAATGAAAGAAAATTATTTTCTATTGATGAATCAATTGTTACATGTGTGTATATATAGTACATCTCAGTAAGCTAAATATGTTAAGATGAAATCACAATCCTTCAAATTAAGTACATGATCATTCCTTGATTTTCTAAAATCATGTAATTCCTTGATTTATAATTCTTTGATTTACTCCAATCATATAATTCCTTGATTTATTCTCTTAACCTATGATATCCCTTAATATCGTAATGTATTTTAGAAAATCGACGTCATAGAATGAACCAACGTTTGTCCAAATCTGCTAAGTACTTGCCAATCCAATTCTCAGGGCAGGGGAGGTGAGAGCGCCTAAAGTTGACATTTGTTGTGAAAATATCGCAAGTGCACGATATTGCGAACAAGTAGTAAAAGTGGAATTTTTGAGTCTGAAATGTCGATCACACGAGGACTAATTTACTTGTTATTAGCTTTGATTAATCAGTTCCTAAATTACAAATAAATTCAAAGATTTGATTTTTTGTTTTTGTGAATAAAAAGTGCTGGGACTCACGATTTCATCCTAGTTTTCGTATTCAATTTCTCATCTCATGTTTTCATTCTAAAGCAATATTTGATCGAATTCACAATTGTATCTAAAATTCCCCTCTCGAGTTTAAATTAATTTTATTTAATTAGGTCAACCACATATCTCTATGTTAGGTTAGAATAAGCCCTAATTAAACGCATTGAATTACAAGAATTCACAAAGATCACAACATTCACAACCATGTATCTCTACCTTTTTGTGAAATTACTGGAATTTATCACGTGGTCTAGGATGTTAACTCACCTCTCGGATTATGAAAACAACCCAAAAAATCAATATATTAGTGGCCAATTAATTCATGCGTTAAGATTGAAAATAAATTCAATACATCAAATAAAAGCATAAAAACATGAGAATTGAAATTGAATAATTAAACTAAGATTACACCGTTTGTCCCAACTAATTAATTAATAACACATAATTAAAGAAATACAAGAAGGATTAATAAAGAAGAACATCACCAAATCCATGAAATAAGTTTGAGAAGATGAAGAGATTCATGCACCAAGATCCAATCTTCAACTCAAGTTCTTGATTTCTTCTTTGGTTTCTTGAAATTCCTCCTTGATTTCTTGTAGAATGTAGGTAAAAATGAATTGGGGCACTCCTTCTCTAGGTTAAAATAGGTCTTTTTATAGTTTAGAAGTCAATAAAGTGATTTTAATCCTTGTTGGGCTTGAAAACAAATGGAAAAAATAAGGAAAAAACCAAAAAATCCGCAAAAAACCCTACAGGGGGCCGCGGTCAGACCGCAGGTTGCAAACCGCGGTCGGGCCGCGGAAAACAGGGCTTAAAAACTGGACCGCAGTTCGGCCGCGGTTTGAAATTCTGTTCCGCCAGTCGAACTTCAAACGTGCATAACTTTTGATCTACAACTCTAATTTGTGCACCGTTTGTTGCATTGGACTCTAAATTGAATTATCTTTCCAATGATATATTTTGGGCTCCATGAAAATATTTGTACTGAAAGTTATGCACTGATTTCTTCACATACTCCGCACATGACTTCTTCGTTTTGCTTCAATTTCTTCCAAATTCAATTTTTTCCTAAAACAATCAAAATAAAGAAATATTGAAGTGATATCAAACTCTAAAATACTCACAATTGTGTAAATTTGAGATCAAAATAAGTACGAAAAATGTACTTATCAACATTCAACCTTTTTATATATTGAAATTTGAAAGTGACTGGGATTTTCAAATATCAATGAGCTTTTCCTTATTTTTGTGAACAGTGATAGAGCATTGAACAATCACTTTTAATACCGTTATCTCAAGAGACTACGAGGGTTTTGAACATATCGCAGACTGGCGAAGTCCAAAAATGCCCTTTCCAATTGAAGAAGCTACTCAAGCTAGGCTGACATTACTACAACAGTGTGTAGAGGAGCTATCACTATTTTCATATTAGGCTATCCATCCTTTCCCCATCTGGAACATGTTCAAGGATTTGAAATGGCAGGTAAAAGTGAAACATTTAACAGCAAATGAAATATCAAGAAAATTTGTTTGTTGCTCAATAGTGTAACATTTCATACATCAATTGATAAAATATTTGTCCACTGATGTTGCATCCAGAAGCCTTGTCATTCAATGTTTTCTGGCTTGTCCTTTTCAAAAACAAATAGAAAGGCAGCTAATAAATTCTCTACCACATATAATTGAAAAACAAATTTTCTTGTTAGGATGGGCATGTAGTTTTTGATAAAACTAATTTTAGTAGCTAGGTTTGATAAGGATTTTATAAAATGTATGGTTCAAAAGTTTATGAAATTGCAGGTCTATGAGAATATTTAGGAACCTCTTACGTTTCATTTAGGATACTTTCCCATTTGAAATATTTTTATGAAGAAGTATGACACGAACAACAGCTGTCACAAGGTCCATTTCCCTAAATATCTTGGAATGCGAAGAAAATTTGCTATTAAAATTGATATTTGATCTATAAGAAACTTGGTATGTGTCTATCTTTTCCATTTAATAAACAAAAAAATAAAATAATTAATAATAAAATGTTTACAAAATGTTTACAGTCTTACCCATTAAGTTTGGAAAAATTCATTAACACTCACTTTTCTCATCGTTTTACATTACACTAACTATATTTGCATTGTTTTTGTCCTCTAATACTTTTGTAACAAACATGATGTGTTCGAGTAGTAGGTGTCGTATGGCAGTGCCATTCGAGTCTTGCTGTTCATAGACATAGATAAACCAAGACTGGGCCAGGCAAGTTTTCTGACGAGCATTTATTATTGGAAAATGCTATTTGAACCCCAAATTTGCCCCCAAGCTTGCCCTCCCACTCACATGGGGGGTGGGGCCTGCTCATCATTATGAGCAGGCCCCACCCCCCATGTGAGTGGGAGGGCAAGCTCCATTATGAGCAGGCCCCACCCCCCATGTGAGTGGGAGGACAAGTTTGGGGGCACTGTATCATTGTTGTTTATTATTTTCTCTTATTTTGAATCAAATTTATTTTATTCAAAAAAGTAGTTATTATCTTAGTGTACTTTCAATTACGTTGATGTTAGGAAATGACACAAGACCGTACCACCCTTTTAGATTTTAGCCAACTTAAAAGAGAAAATATGGGAAATGAGATTGTGGGGGGTGGGGGGGGGGGTGTTCGTGCAAGATATGAATCCGAGTTCATTAGCCGACCTTAATTGGTTTTCTTTTTGTGTATATGGGCAGAAAATTCGGGAGATCACAAGTAATTTTGGAAAACTTAGAAGTCCTATCCTCTCCTTATGTCTAGAAAACTTGTCCCCTTCATAACCAACTATTGCTTCCCATTTATAGACAAAAGAATTCAATTATTATAAAAAGAAGGTTAATTTTCCCTTTTTTCCAAGACAAATTATGGTATAGTTGCTATTTTTGGACTCTGTTATGACATGTGATGGATACCTCTGATCTTAGATGTGAACGGTCACTATTTGTGACGCATGTTGATATGTTGTAGGTGGTCACTTCCTGTAAAGGCATGAATGAAACTTCTTGTCATTTCCAAGTTTTAAGTCTCAAGGTAATGCACTTGCAATGTATTAAGTACATTGAGAACTTTGAATCGTTCAAGGGAGTGAGGGGTGAGTTCAGATAGGATAACTTCGAGCAGGAAATAAGGTTGCTATGCTAAATGTGGAGTTCGGTCTGTGTTAAGGGCGGTGCTCGTCATAATTTCGATGTTAGGTTCCTTTGCTTGGAACAGTGTGTACTTTATTCAATTGGGCTTTGATCTGACCCTTTGAGTGGTCAAGCATATCAACAATTGCCCCCAAAGTCTGGACTTAATAAGTTTAGTACGAACCTTATTTTGTTGTGATAGCCGACAACTATTTTTTCCCTTTTCAACAAGCTTCGCTCCTTTCTAGGTAATGATTGATAGTTGTTACATCAAGTTATTATGAACCTAACACGTGGCAAGATGGAGGCTCGATGATAAGGGCATGTCAGGTGTGCTTCGTGTTGCTTCAAATTCCTATTAATTCCGATCCATTCATCTGGGACACATCTAACGACTGGGATGAATTTCCAAATAATGTAAATATAATATTTTCTCACTTTTCTCTCTCTTTTATTCATCTCCTTCTCCAAAAAAACTTCTAGAAATAAGATTAGCCATCATTTATGACATCTGTTGATATGCAGTAGGCAAGGTCGGATTTACTGTTGGAGCAGTGGGGTCAGCTACCCCCACTTCCCAAAGAATTTTTTTTTGAATATATGATTTTTACTTTTGTAAGCCCCTGTTCGGATCAGTGTCTGCTCCCATTAAATATTGTACGAATTGTGAAAATCTTACCGTTGCAATATGAAAAAGCAGCAACAATTACTTACAACTATCGCAGGTTTACAAATTCTCACCTTTCATTTACTTTATCAGATGTGTAGTTAAAATTTTGGTTCAAAATAAAAATAATGGTGGATGTAGCCCACCAAAATTTTAAATGGTTCAATTTTTCCAAACAAGGTTGTAGTTTAAGTTCACGGATTTTTATTTATTTTTATTATTATCGTATCGATTTTGATAAGTATTCATAATTTTTTACTAATACATAATCAATCTAAATACAAAAAATATAAAATTAATAATCTAAGATGCTATTTATTGGGCTTGGACTATAAATTTAACCCATATATTTTAGGAATGAAAATTGTCGATTTCAATGCTATTGGCTAAAAATAAAAATAAAAATTGGGGGCGGACCCCGGGAGGGCTGCTCCCCCTCCACCCCGGATTTTTTTCCCCCACTACGTAGAATTCCTTAGGTGGTCACATTTTATAGAGATATGGAGGACACTTGTTGCATTTTCCAATATTTAAGGTTCGAGGTGTTCTACTTGCAAAATATTAAGTACGTTGAAAAAATCAAGTCATTCCGAAGCATGAGTGGTGAGTTCATCTTGAATAATAACACTACCCCTTCAAGTACTCCTATGATCGTAGAGGCCTTCATGCAAGCATTGGCTACGTTGGGACAAGCCAATCAACCTAAGGGTAATAAGACAAGAGGCCACAGGAGCATCTCAGAGTTTAAGAGGCTGTCTCCTCCATCATTTGCTAGAACTGCTGACCCCCTTGAGGCTGAAAAATGGTTAACTAAAATGCAAAAAGCTTTCAGAGTTATGGGGTGTACCGACGAGGAAAAGGTAAATTTTTTTCGCGTACATGCTTCAAGGCAGTGCATACGACTGGTGGCTGATGGTTCAACGCCAATACGAGAACAATACTGACCCTTTCACTTTGGAGATGTTTACGGATTTCAATGAGAAATACTTTCCCAAGACCCTCCTCCAACAGAAGGAAGGGGAATTTCTGAAATTAGAACAAGGGAATAAGTCAGGTGCAGAGTATGAGGTAGAATTTGCCAGTTTGGCTAAGTTTGCACAAGCTTAGTGGATACTGAAGAGAGAAGGGCTAGGCTAAGTTTGCCACAAGCTTAGTGGATACTGAAGAGATAAGGGCTAGGCGTTTTGAGGAAGGACTTAAGCCTCAAATCAAACAAGCTGTGATCCCTTTCGAGCTTACTACTTATCAAGAGGTGATCAACAAATCCCTTTTGGTGGAAAGGGCTCTAGTCATAAATAGAGAAGAGGATAGAACCCAATCCTCTAACCAGAAGTTCAAGGGTGGGAGTTCTAAGGGATGGAACAAAAATAGTCAAAAAAGGAAGAATGACCAAGGAAGTAATAAAAAAAATCATTCTAGCAAACAACAGAGAAGGACCTGCCAGAAGTGTGGCAAGAAACACTTGGGTGAGTGTCTGTTGGGTAAAGGAGTATGCTTTAAATGTGGAATGCCTGGAAATTTTACAAATGATTGTAAGGGCGTCTGCTATAACTGCGGAAAATCGGGACATCTAGCTAAGGATTGTAGAGAGAAAAGAAAAACTACCCATGCTCGGGTTTATACAATGTCGAAGAAGGAAGCTAAGGAGGCATCAACTGTAGTATCATGTATTTTTAAATTTCTTTACTGTTTTTTTCTTTTCTTTCGTCCCTTGTGTCATTCAATGCAAATAATGAACATGCACAAATATCTAGATGTATAACCTATTGTGGTAGGTACTGTGTACATGTGTGACAAACTGGAAACTGTTCTTTTTCGATTCCAGGGCTACTCATTCTTTTGTCAGTCCTATTTTTGCCGAGAAATTAAATCATTCACCTCCGCAATTGGATACTCCGTTTGTCGTGTCAACACCATCCGGGGCAATATTGAGTTCAAGTTATGTATTGAGGGACTGTTCAATAGTAGTAGAGAGGCATGATTGGTTGGCATATCTCATAGTACTTGATATTCACGAGTTTGATGTCATACTGGGTATGGATTGGTTATCACGGTATTATGCTTCAATCGACTGTCATGATAAGAAGTTAGTGTTTGAACCTCCAAACAAAACTCCTTTCTGTTTTGTTGAGGTTGAGGTGAAGCCTTTGATTCCAATAGTATCAGCAATGAAAGCTTGTCAGTTAATGAATAAGGGTTGTAGGGCTTACCTAGCTGCAGTAGTCGAGGTACCTAAGATAGACTCCTCTCTTGAACAAATTGCAATCGTTCAAGAATATCCAGATTTATTTCCAGATGATCTTTATGATCTACCACCTAAGAGAGAGATTGACTTCGTAATCGATTTAGTACCTAGAACAGGTCCAATATCCAAGGAACCGTATCAGATGGCTCCTGCGGAACTTAAAGAACTCAAGGAGCAACTACAAGACCTCATGGATAAAGGCTTTGTTAGATCTAGTTTCTCACCATGGGGTGCTCCTATGTTATTCGTGAAGAAGAAAGATAGTTCTATGAGGCTTTGCATAGACTACAGGGAATTGAACAAGGTGCACCTTCTTTTCCAGAAGTCCATCTTTAGAAAGTCCACAATTAAACATGCTTGGCTTCGAGCAATTCTAGGATGGGTGACCTACTGTGAAGCTTTCTCTGGGAGCGTACGAGTGAAGACAAAACATGCTGAAAAAACTCGTGTTGATACAGTGGAGATAGTATTTTGTCATCTAACGAGCGGGACATCCCGTTAAGTGGGACCTGGATCGTTAGAAATTGTTAAGGTCGATGGTCGTCATCATTTCGATGGCAGGTCTCTTTGCTTGGAGCAGTAGGAGCTTTATTTAATTAAGTTTTGACCTGGCCCATTAAGCGGTCAAGTATATAAACAAATTACAATAAAAATACTTAATTAGTTTTAAGACTTGCTTATTTATATATATGTAAACTTATTAAGCTTGACCAAACATGCTTAGACTTATTTCAGAATTACAAACCTTATTTTTGCTCTAAGGGGCATCTAAAGACACTCCACAAAATCTATATCTATATATCTATATTAATATATAAAATCAGTTGAGTTTTCAATATAAAATCAGTTGAGTTTTGACGGTAAAACTCAACTTTTATTGCTTTCACAATCCAAAGCTCAGCTTTTATTGTGTTCACACTGCTACTTCAACTTAAGTATTTTATGGAGACTAGTATTTCACTCGTGCCACGAAAGTTATTATCTGCAATATTAATTTCAATAAGTGTTCGTAAAATTTTAGTACTTATACATAATCAACACATATATAAATGCATAAAAAAGAATTCTCTATTACAATAATTATTAGAATTTTAAAAATAACATAAGTAATCCAATTATTGAAAATTTATTTGAATAGTAAACATCAATTTATATATTTAAATAATAAATTATTATTGATTTCAATAATTTTTATGAATTATTAATAACTTCATTGAAAATGTAAATTTAGTAGTTTTTTTAATGGTATATCATAGTTGATATAATATTATGTGCACGAATATTGTATTTAACGTACTTTTTAATTTTCATTCAAAAATATCAATCACAATAATTAAAAAAGAAATAGTCAAAATATTTGAATTTAACCAATAAAAATTTATTTACAAAAATAAGTAGTAAAAATAATAATTTTGAAAATCTAGTGATTATCATGATACGACAACCGAGTAAAGATGGAGATTACGAAATTATAACAAAAATTATACCCTATAATCTTTAAAAAAAAAAAAATTAAAATTGACAATGATTAAAAAATATTAATCATTCTATTAATTATTAACTAAAAAAAATCAAAGCATTAACTCTTCAATATGAACCTTCGTTCAATAACTTTTTCTATAAATTATTTATAAGCAGCACATTTTTTCAAACACTTTTTAACCACATATTTTTTCAAAACTATTTTTCAATTACACATTTTACCTCGAAACAAAAATATTGTTGCTGAACATAGGCTTAATTTATTAAAATATTTAATACTAATATATATAATATATATTTTAGAAAATATGATTTGTAATATTAAAGATAACAAATGATTTGACCATTAATAATTAAAACACAATTTAATTATTGATGATTACACATAGGATTTATAATATTAAGAACAACAAATAAATAAATAATTAATAATTAAATAATAATTTTAATACTGATAACCAAAAATATTGATTGAACTCATTCCATATTAACATTAATAATAAAAATAATAATAATAATAATAACCAAAATATACAAATAACAATAACATCATATTATTTATTTACTATAATACTAAAACATAAAGAATTTAATAATTAAATTCTACCAAACTATTCTACTTTTATATATAGCATAGATTTCTACCAGTGCGATGAACTGAAATTGTTATCCGCAATATAGATAAGTATCCATAAAATTTAATGATTATACATAATCAATACAAATAAAAAAGATAAAAAATAATAATTTTCTATTACAACAATTATTAAAATTTAAAAATAACATAAATAATCCAAATTATCGAAAACTTCATTGAATGATAAATGAAAATTCTGTAATTTTTTATTTGTATATCATGTTAGATGTAATATTATGAGTACAATTATTGATGCTTGTTCAAGATATAAATATTTATTATAATTTCTGCATTTGCCTCACATATTTAACATTTTCTCAATTTTCGTTCAAAAATCACAATAAACTATAAATATATGTTTAATCTTAACTCATCAAATATACGACAACTGAACAATATTGAAGATCAATAAATTATTATATCATATAATCTTGCACAATTATTAAAATTAAAAATTATTAAAAAAATATTAATCATTGTTTATCATATTTATCATTTACCATAAAATAATATTAATACTTACACACACACACACACACATATATAAAAGGTAATAAATGCACTTACATCTATCCATATTTTGCATGCACATTAATCCACCATTCACCCTTTACATTAATAGAGTATAGATATAGATTTTTTTTTTTTTTTTTTTACTTATTTATATTTTGTTATTTGTGTTTAAACCTCTCTTTTCATAAAATTATTCTAATATTTTAATGTTTTGAATCTTGCAAATAAGTATTTGTGTGCAGTCAAAAAAATTTAATGTAAAATTTTCAGTTCAAAATTATATCGAAATTGTATTATACATCTAATACTAAATAAAAACTTATCGTATAAAACTTTTTATAAATAATCTTTTTTTTTTTTTTTTTTTGTTATTTAGTACATTTAAAAATTCTGACCTTCCTTATATTGCGTTCTATAAAATTAATTAGTATTTTTGTAGAAAGTTATATTTAATACGTAAATAATTTTTTACAATAATTGTGATATTTTATTGGTCTCAATCTTATGGATGAATAATTTCGTTCGGTCATACAAATCTAATGTCAAATTTTCATTTATATTTATATCGAATATTTAATCAATTTGTATTAAATTCTATTTTAAATAATCAGACTTTTAGTTCAGTATTTATGATTCTTAAATTTTTACAACAATAAGTAAATTGTCTCCTAATTTACTTAACTAAAAATTGAGATAATCAATGTTATATTATAATTTTCATCAAAAAACAAATACGTTGTATAAATATTGCAAAAGCCTATAATATCATGAATTTGATGCATCTTTGTCAATCTCACAATTTTAGTTTCTATTTTTTTATGATTATGGAATTCGTTTCTTATACGTGTTGTTTTTCATTGTCGATGGTCAAAACAGTAAATCTTATCTTTTATATGGATGATCTATATTATTAATTTTTCATCTATTGTTTGATTGTTCAAAGTACATGGGCATTGGAAATCCTACATTTAAGTATTTATTTTGCAAGAGAAATTTTTGGTGCGAGGAGAGAGTGAATAAGCATTATAAAATATGTCGTAATTCGAAGTTCTCACTTTGTTGTGGGGTGAACACTATTTGTTTTGGGCTATTTGTAGTAATATTTTAAACAAAACCATTTAAAACGGTTTGAAATTTTTCCAAACCAAACCAAACAATTTCATTTTTTAAACAAAATCAAATCAAACTATTTTGTACGGTTTAGTGCGGTTTGAAACCAAGGAGTGCCAACAAATGAATTAGTTTATTTCAAAGCGATCTCAAATACTCATATTCGTCTAACATTTTGAGTTGAAACTAGTTCAATAATAATATTAAGTTTCTAATTGAGTGCTTTGTTGTGAATTAATTCATGTTGAAAAACAAACTAATTACATAGAGGCAAATTGTTGTTAGGTCTTATATTAAAAATTTTATTTTAAGAAAATATCTTGAATGATGATTATGAATTGTATGAGCAAAAATTATTTTCAAATGTTTGTGGTATTGAACAAATTAATCTTTGACTCCTCAATTTTGATTTGTTGACAATAAAAAATGTATTGCATTTTTTTAAATTGAACGTTTGTCTCTATTTTTATTTTAATTTTTTAAAATTTGGCAGGTTTGCTATTTGAAATTGTGGTTTTGACAATTGAAACATAAACCAAATTATTTAAGGCGATTTGGAATTTTTACAAACCGAAACAAACCAAACCATTTGTTGCGGTTTAATTCAATTTCTCGATGTATTTGTTCTCCCTTACTTTGTTGTATGCAAGAAAAAGTGAAGATTCCTCTTATGGGATATCATCCTTTAATTTTGAAAGGTTTGTTATATAGCAAGAACGAAAGGATTAAGAACTTCATTGAGAACATTCGGATATATAATATGATGTTTTCGTTCATTTCTATGGGGAAATAGATAATGGACTAATGATGGTAGAGGCCTCCCATCTTCAGATTACAGGGTCAAAATTGCATAAGATTGAGAGTCTGTTGCCTGATGATGGTTCAGCTCTGCAATTTCCTCGATTTACATTGTTGACAATGTGAATGAGGTTGAAAGCAGAAAAAAGGTTGTGAGGTACGTATTATGTATTTATTGCTTTTATATTTATATTGTTTACGGATAATTTTTTTGTGATATTCTAAAATTTAATTTATATCTTTTAATGTCCCTCGGTAGGAGTAAATCATGCGATTCTATGTTGCATGATTGCATAGTTTCTGATTTGAAGGATATGTTGGACAAATACACAAATTGTTAAGGCAGTTTAGGTCAGTTTGAGAAAAGATGATTGAGGAAAACACTTCAAATGTAATACTTATACTTATTGGTTGGTGGGCGACCGTTGATAGTCAATATGATTTTCCTATAGTCAATGAAATTGCCGAATTGATTGTCAGTGGATTTTGATACACGACTTGGACACATGGATATCATTATTGCGCCACGTGGTGGTGCGTTGCACGGATAAATTAAGGACACAACTTCTTTCTGAGAAATATTAATCATACACAGGGATTGTGCAATGAAACAAGGTTGATAGTTACAAAACTTGGGGATCATGTTCTAGAAGGTCAAATTTCTTCTGGCATCAATGCAAGACACAAGTTCTTTATTCCAATGATATCGCTGAGCTCTTTAGATTCTAGAATACTTATTAGATTTCAAATAAGACAATTTCTATTGATGGTGTCATATGTCATGACTATCAATAAGAGTCAGGGACAATTATTCTTGAATGTGGGACTTCTTCTTAAACGACTGATGTTTACACATGGACTACTTTATGTTGTGATTTCTAGGGTGACAAATCGTTTCAGATTAAAGATATTGATTTATGATAAGAATGGAAGAACAGCAAAAGCAACAAACAATGTTGTGTACAAAGAAGTATTCCAAAATTTGTAGTCATATGAAACCAATAAATGATGATCTTATCTCTTATTTGCGAAATTTATTTATTTTATCAAAATGATTCATCTAATTTCACATTGAATTATCTTTATCTAGAAGTTTCTTCCCGTGCATCACACGGGTGATTCACTAGTCGAGACTAATTTAAGTCTCTATTCTTTAACACAATTATTGCAATTCATAAATTAATTTATAAACAATAGGATTTCTTAAATAACTTTTTAATCACAAATATTTTCTCTGTCCAATTTAGAACCACACATTTTACTTCGAAAAAATAAATAAATTAATTTATAATTATTATTGTTGGATATTGGTTTAATTATAAGAGAAATTGGTTAAGTATTGAAAATCGACTAAAGTGACTTCGTGTCGACTTCGGCCAAATACTCAAACTCGACTCAATTCGTTTAGGCAAATTAGTTTGTCACTTCGCCGCTTCAGGGTGTACAAACGGGGATTGACCTACCCGGTCAGGTCGCTGCATGCATTGAAGAGTATATTTGGCATTTCAAAACCAAAATCAGATGAATGAGAAATTATGGAAAAAGACGAAAAGCGGGTCAGAATTTTTGCCCCATGCGATCACACGGTTTTAATACCGTACGATCACACGTCAACTAATTAAAATTCGGTTTGTCCTAAAGCCATGCTGTCACACGGTTGTCCCAAAAATGTGTGTCTTTTGGAAGAGCTGCATGGTTTGGAAGGGTTGCATAGTTTGGCTCCCACCACTTCGTCCACAACCATTTATCATCTATAAATAGAACCATTATGTGGTCCTAATCCACACACCAATGATATGCAACATCAATATCATTCTCTCATCTTCCTTAATCAAAATTTCTTGCATTTTATTGCATAATATTTTATAATCTTGTTCATTTCAATTTTGGAGTACATAAACCATAATTCTGGTTCGTTGTGCTTGTGTTTTGGAGTACTATAAATACAAGTAAAAGTCGTTGTATATTGGGAGTTGATTGTCATAATCCGTAGGTACAATTGCGAGGTAAATTCGACTTAATGATAAAGTATTCAACACTTGCCTCAAATTTGTCCATTTCTTCTTTTTTTCTCATTTTCCTTATCGTTACCATGTCAAATTTTTGGCACGAATTTGCAAACTATTATTTTATTACTTTGGATTCACTATATACAAAATATTCCAACAATTATAGTGTTACCAAATAGGGTCTAAGTTAATTAGATAATTGGGGAAGGTAATTAAATAAATTGTTGATTAACTGATACTTGATATTGATCGATGAGAAAGAGGAAGAATGGTGAATGTGGAAGCTTAGAAAAGATGAGACGAATCTACAATGCAAGACGGAGTTGAATAGACGACAAAGACTAAAGAGTGAAATTTTATTAAAAAATCTTAATATTTTCGCTTGTACGAAGGTATCCTTTACAGTGCTAATTAGTTTTTTCATCATAGGGTTGGTCATTTTTTAAAGAAAACACATAAACTCATAGAACAAAGCGTAAGGTTTGAAGAACAAAAAGAAGAAGAAGAGGATAATAACTTTGATGATTTTCAAGCTTGAAGATTCAAGAATTATTATTCGTTTTCTTTTCTATTCTCAATTCTAATGGTGCACTTAGTATCTAACGTGCGTTTATAAACTTTTAAAACGAGTAGTCAAGTTCTTAATGTTGGGAAAGTTGCCATACAGCATATATACTTTAAAAGTTTTTAATATACTACTTTGAAAAGCTCGCAAAAAGCTAAAATCTGTCTTCGAAATTATTGACCGGATGAAGAAATAAAGTCAAGACAAGTTAGCAAAAATCATCTATCACGTCTTCCTCTTTTTTTAATATATATATATATATATATATATATATATATATATATATATATACACACATACATATTATGAGCTTCGAATATATTTTTCAGAAACTGTTTTTTTTTTTAACTCGTGTTTGATCGGTCGTCGGAAAATTCCGACGGATAACATTTTCTGTCGGAAATTTCCGAAGACATTTCCGACAAAATACGCATTCCGTCTAAAATTTTCAAATATGTAATTAACAATGTAATTATTTTTTACAAATTATAACTATCATTTTTAAAAATATAATTAATTTAAAATAATTGAGTTCAATTAGCTAACATAACTAACTAATAAACATTTATGAAAACAAACTCATTAACAAAAAATCAATTAGCCCAATGATTGGGTTGCTTCATCCTTACCCTTTAGTCAAGGGTTTGAATCCCCCCCCTCCCCCTCCCCCAACTACACAATTTGTAAAAAACATTTAAAGTCCAAGATGGACTTCCGGAGCGGGTAAGCAGAGTCCTGGGTTAGCGGGTCGGGTCGGGCTTACCAATATATATATTTTTTATTTTTTTGGAAGTTTTCGATGGTATATAGTAGTCATCGAAAATTTTCGACGGTAATTTTTCTGTCAGAAAAGTATTACCGACGCGTACTTCTCCGACGGATTTCTAACGGATTGAAATCCGTCGGAAAAAGGCATTTCTGACGAAAATTACCCTTTTACCGACGAATTTTTCCCTTGAAAAAAGTCATTTTTTTGTAGTAATATTCGTACCTTGAATCCAACTCCAATCTAGCCCCTATTTTGTGTAGAGTTTTTGTAATTTTTTTCAATAATGTGTAGTTTAAAACTATTTAAAAAGTGAACTTGATTAAGAATTAATGATTGATATTGATTGTTTGTAATAAAATAATGAGGCTCAAACTGGGGCTAAAGTTGCACTTACATTTTGTACGTTAAATCCAACTCTATTCCATATTTGTACCTGTAATTATATTTCTTAATAAAATAGAATGACTTCTTGTCGAGTCATTCATCGAACATATAACTTTATATGTATATTTATATAACATACGTGGGTGTATTTTTCTTGTTTTTTTTGCTGAATATATTCACGCAACATATTCTTATATGTGCACCACATTTTAAATGCATGAAATGTTTATAATTTTTAGTCAATATCATAGTTATGTCCTTAAACTTTTTTTTTTCATTATATTCTTATTTTGCTTCTTTTAATTAATTACTATATATTATCTCTCCTATCGGACTCTACAAAAAAATTCTTTAAGAAGAAATAAAAAGATTTATTTATCCATCGTATATTTAATAAGTAAAAAAATCAAAATTATGATTAAATACCTGTCCATTATTTTAAGTAAGAGAACAAAAAAAATTTGAATGAAAATCATCGTTGAGTAGAAAATTTTTTAATTGCTGAAAATTTAATATAAAAATGTGGCGAAAAAAATTAAGAACATAAATATAGCAATATATAAAGAATAGACCAATAATACAATTAAATTGAGGCGTGTTTATAAAAAATTATGGTGTTAATATAATTAGGCTTTTTTTTTTTTTTTTTAATGACCACTTGTAACAATATTACTTTAAAAATCATTCGAGTAATACCCTTTTAACCTTACCTAATTGAAAGGGATTGTCGGCAGTTAAAGTTCATTTATTAAAACTCAACTCAAGATATGACAGGATCACTATTCACTAACGGGTCGATCCAAGATCTCGTAATGGGCGCACCATATACAGACACGTTAGGATCCGGACACAGTTCGGATTTGGATAATGCTAGGTGGCTTAATGTTGGTGATTATTGCAACTGCCCAACAAAACATGGACAATTTGCTAATGAATCAAATGTTGGACGGACCACAGTCAAGTGATTGATGTCATGTTTATTGAAGGCAATAGGTTATTGGATGGTTATGAATTTCATCGAAAACGGAAAATATAATCATGCTAATGATATTGAAAGATTTTCGTATATTTGTGATATCATTTCACAATCTTATGATGTTATTTTCTTAGTACTATGATTGAGTAATTCGAAATTATATAAATAATTTTCATCTTTATAAATATTCAAATAGAAAATACAACCGATTTTATTATTTTATAATATTGAAAAAAAAATAAAGAACAACAATAGCACCACTCCTCTCTTTTACCCCTAATCATTAGGGATGGGAAAAAAAATCTGACAGATCCAAGATCTTCAAAAACATGAAAGAGTATGATACTAGCTACTCAAACATTAGCTTGTATTTATGCATATCATTTATACGTTTTTCATTTCATTGTTCTAAACTTAACGCCACACACCTGATCATTCACAAAGAAAAATCTCGCCCCCAGAACATCTCTCAGTGGCAAAGGGAATGGCGGATAGGGCTCAGCGCGACGGGGTGCAAGGTTCGAATCCTGAAATACTGAATTTTATGTCATGTCGCAAGCGGGAGTTACCACGGTTAATAACCCGATTTATCCATCAGCTCTCCACTCAGGCTCCTCGGAGGCACATCCTGCGATTTACCTTCTCCACTAAAGGCCCAGGACAAGATCGGTGGAGGCTCTCAAGGTTGGGGTTCAACCTTTTTTTTTTTTTTATCACAAAGAAAAATCTCATGACATTGAAGGTGAAAAAAATACTTCTATTTTTCTCCTCTACCAAACAAGAAATGTCTTGTCACATTTATGTGGAAAGCTCGTGTAAACTATATTATTAAAAATTATAAACTTTTCCCCTCCAAGGCAATGGATCCATTGCTGAAATCTTCATGTTGTAAATAGCTTCTCCATGGGACCAACTAACATTGGCCACAAGCAAGCAAGCAATCATACATTTCTACATTTGTATGGCACTATGATCTTGACATTTCTACCTCATGAAATAAAATAAGCTAATAATCTAAACATTGTTATAAGCAACGATAAAATGATACATCAATTAATTAGTGAACAAGTTCGTCATACTTCCCACGAATTAAATAATTCATCAATTAATTAACGTGAAATGTCACTGACACTTAGCATACGATGTTTAGTACTAATCCGTCTCGTGAATATATATTTGTATTCTTTATTTGTCCATTTCAAATTATAAATTATTTTTCTTATTGAAAATCTAAATTTTTTTAAGTTTTCTAATTTACCCTTATTTAATGTTCATTGTTATCAACAAATATAAACTAATCATATTTGTTCTATTGTTTAATGTAGGAATATATTAGATAAAATGCAAGAAAAAATATATTTTCAACTACATTTTCTTAATCTATGTGAACAAAAAAAAAAAAAAAAAGCATATCTTCACGGTACGTTTCTCTAATGAAAACAAGTTTCATGATACTGATTTATTCGTCTTCATTTCTTCATTATATACACCTTGACACAAGTCAAGAGGAAGTAAAGTGGAAGAGAGCTAGAAATTATCTCGAAGCACGATAAGATGTTTCCATGTTCAGTGATACAAACTCGTGAGACCTCGGCTTAGTACTTCATCGGTTAAAATCAAAAGGCTATTGTTGTTAAGATTTAGAAATCCATCTTAAAAGGTCAACTTTATTAAGAGAAGTAGCTCAAACTCTTATAAATTGGTCTATATTTTCATCTTTATTCAATATGATATATTTATCCATTAACATGGCCTCTCAAGACGGTTGCTCGTTTGAGCAGATAAATCTTGAAATTCTTGTACTCATTTTTCAAGTCTTAATCGAATCAAATTACTCGATGGAGCTTGATGAGCTATGATACCATATTAAGATTTGGAGATTCATCTTAAAAAGTCAATCTTATTAAAAGGTGTAGCTCAAATCCTTATCAATTAGTCTATGTTTTCATTTTTATTGGATGTGAAATTTTTATCCCTTAACAATTGTTTGGAGATCCTAAGAGAAGATTGCCTTTCCGAACAAGGAATAGGGTAAAAGGTACCAATCCGTTGGTGTGCAAGGAAAATAATTGACTATCACAAAAGGTTCTAACACGATAAGGGATAAATGCACAGTGTCAATTTAAGTGAAACTAGAAAGATATCATTGTTGAAATTAATGAGAGGCGACCCCATTGCACCACAGGGTCTAGCAGAATGACCCATTTCTTCAATGGGTAATGGGTCCCACCCCACCCCACCCCACCCCACCCCACCCCACCCTTACCCCTTTCTTACAAGTGTTGAGTCATTGGGAAATGATAGAAATAAGGGTGTCGTTATAGTACCCTCTGATATTATACATGTTCTGCATACTATATATTCCTTCCATTTCTCTGCTAAATTTTGTCAACGTCTCTATTAAAAAAACCTATTTTCTCAATTCATTTCTCTCTTTTGTATGAAAATCCCTGCAAGACTCGTACAGAATTTCTTGATGTATCGAATGTAAAATCATATGCATAAACAAGAACCCGCGCTAAAACCCACAAAACCACAGACTGTTCATCTTGACAATGAATTCTGAGCCTAAGAATTCAGAATCTGGTTTGATTCAAAGAAGACACGAAAACCCAGAAAGTTCTGCAGAATCTGGCACCAAGAAAATCAAGAGAATCCGAGAAAGTGACAGCAATGGAAAACACCCTGTCTACCATGGTGTTCGAATGCGGAACTGGGGAAAATGGGTGTCTGAAATTCGAGAGCCACGCAAGAAATCGCGTATATGGCTTGGAACTTATCCTACACCGGAAATGGCTGCTCGTGCCCATGATGTAGCTGCTTTGAGCATTAAAGGCAGCTCCGCCATACTGAATTTCCCGGAACTTGCAGCCGCGCTGCCTCGGCCAGCTTCACTTAGTCCACGTGATGTTCAGGCGGCGGCGGCCAAAGCAGCTGCAATGGAGAAGTTTGATTTGATAAAATCGCCTTCATCTTCTTCGTCAAGTATTTTATCTTCTTCATCATCATTGTCATCATTTGTTTCTGCTATAGATCTCTCAACAACTTCAGAAGAATTGAGTGAGATTGTTGAATTGCCAAGCCTTGGATCGTGGGAACTGAGGAATGATTTTGTTTATGATGAGAACGGGTGGTTTGACTTCGATCCTCCACCACCGCAGTGGCTGAGCGGCTACAGTGGTGTTAGTGTTAGTGCTGCTGACGAAGAAAAATCGAACTGCTTAGAATCTTTTTTATGGACTTTTTAGTTATTGTACCTATGTTTGTCTAATGGTCTGTCATCGTTTATGTGTTTTAGGCAATTAGCCCTTTTCGTTTTTCATTGAAGGGCACTCCTCAAACTCGCTTCTTTGTATGTTATGAACCTTTCAATTAATGTAACTATACAATTTTAAATATACAATTTTAAAGTTTCTTTTGGTAATGCAAAAATTTTCATCACAACTTTTCAAACTCAATTTCAATCATTCATTTTTAGTCAAGCTCATAATTTTTTATTTTTCAAACATTTTTAAATCATACATTCATTAAAAAACAAAAAATTATAAAAACCAAAACTTTTCATATTACCAAACAAGCTTGTATCTCATAAAATTCCTCAAGGTCAACATAATCTTAACCACACTTTTATGGGATCCACAACTTTTCAACCATACATCTCATCAACTTTTATAAAAAATCTATTAAAGATCTGATTTTTATCCATATCAAGTAGTTAAATAGTAAAAACAAAGTCAATAAGGATCAGTTTGATTGCAAATATGAAAAATGGGTGAAAAAATAAGTTCGAGGAAAATTAAGAAATTATTTTTCATGAAAAATAAAATGAAGAAATTTGTGCGTGTTTAAAAATGAAATTGGCCGTACTGGTAAAAGTGAAAAATGAATTATCAGCTAAACTCAAAAATATATATATATATATATTTTTTTTTTTTTGTTTTCAAAGAAAATCACTAAAATCAAGAAAAGACAAAATATTTTTCCAGCCACAGGAAAAGGTGATCAAATTGATTACCTTCATTTTCCATGAAATATGCCAACATGGTTCCATGGAAAATATACTTATCAAACGGACCATAAAGGTCTCTGAAAAGGGGCCAACGGCCACGTCAGTAATCGGCCATCCGAACATGTTATTATCTTCAAAATATCTCGGTCTATTCATTCCAAAACATTTCTGGTTATAATTTCTTTATACCAAGTGATGATGGAGAATCTATGAAAATGAGCGATCTCTCCAATAAAGGCAAACATTTTCCTCTTCCTTTTTCTCCACTTCTTTACCTTATTTGCCTAAGATATTTTTTTGGCACGAATTAAAAAATAGAGCAACTTGTTATTTTTTATTCCTTTGGGATTAATTCATGTTTGGGTCAACTTCAAAGTAAGTCTAACTGAGGTTGAGTTAATTTTTATTTTCAATATACTAGAATTTATTGCTTTTCTTTTATTTGGAAAAAAAAAAAAAAGAGTTTCAACAAAAGCAAGTTAGTTGTTGTGAACAAAACAAACATTTTTACTTATTTAAAAACTCGTTTACTTAGGCTGAGTTCGGTAAGTAATTAAAATTCAAATTATAATGGGCACAATTTCACATATCATTTTTTCATCACACATATTTTCTTTCTTCGAATCTCACATCTTACATAGAAAACTTAAATAATACACATTATAAATCGAATTTTATCTATTTCAGCCACCAAACGGACCATAAGTAAATTCTTCATGGTTAGCCAAACATACACCAGCCAGCTGTAATGAGAGCAACGGTCTAATCAAGAATTGTGTCATTGAATGCGTGATAAATCAATCGACAATTTTCTACATTCCAAAAGTAGAAAAAATTTTGTAAAAGGAATTTTTTTTTTTTCTCGAAAGGAATTTTTTATGGGCCTTGCTTGTTGTACCCCGTCGTACCGCGGGGGTACCGCCCCCTCTTGTGAGGGGGCGGTACCCCCGCGGTACGGCGGGGGTACAACAAGTATTTTTCATTTTTTATTTGTACAGAGGAGGCTGTATCTAGGTGTTCTTAGCTGTGCTACAGTGAAAAACTACAGGCTCCTGCAAGTGTGGCACATCACTTATAGGGTAAATACATGTTTGGCTGTGGCGAAACTATTTTCTCTCTTTTAATTTATTATTATTACTCTTTGTTTGTTAAATGCTCTTGTTTAAAAATAAAGAATGTGATATTTTTGAGATAAAATATGTTATTGAAAATGTGATTTGAGAAAATGTGTTAGGTTAAAAAGTTATTTGAGGAAATGTTTTGTTTAAAAACAAATTTGTCAAATAGAGGACTCCTTTTTTTTTTTTTTTTTCCATAATTCAATTTCATAGCACCGCGAACTTTTGGGATCGGGACAATCGAAATTCGGTCATCGTTGTCTAACATGTTTCATATATAACGAGTTGGGATTTATCCTCTTAACACACTTTCGTATAGATACATTGGATCATGGTGGTGGGTCAACCTATGTTTGTGTGTTTATATAGTCAAAGACACGCATTTTCTTAACTTCTTCATAGACAAAAAAAAAAATGTAAATATCCTTTTAGTTGAAAACAGCCATACAAGTTCCCGTTCCCAAGTGCTGATAATTGTGTGGGTAAAGGTAAAAATTAAAAAAGTTTCGCTCTTTACACACACGTTTGTAATTGCATCATCATTTATGTCAAGCTGAAGTATGAGATTTGTTGGAATCCTGCAAATAAAAACCATAGATAAAACCAAGCAAAATATAACTCTAGTATTTATTTCCTAACCTGGGTTTTACATAAAGAGTTGGAGCACTTAATCATTTTTAGAACAAATGCAGGTGGGTTTCGGGATTCAATCTCCTACGTGTTGCAAGGACAGTGGGTATATTAGAGAGAGAGAGAGAGAGGTGGTGGTGGAGATTGAGACTGGGATATTTGAGATTAGGGCGCAAGTCTCAAACTAATGGAGAAGAAGGGCGCAGAAAAATGGGAAGCAAGAATTTTATAGAAATCACCCTATATGGGCGACTTTTTTACTCAACAGGGGCGACAAATGTCGCCCCTATAGATCCAAAAATGCCCTCTTCCCATTCCCCGGCTGAAAGGATGAGATTTTAATCAATTTTTGGACCTATAGGGGCGACATCGCCCCTATAAATAAAATTTTCATCTGGGTTAAGCGAGCTAAGTTTTGAATCTATAGGGACGACGTGCTTGTCGCCCCTAAATAGTCGCCCCTGTTGCTTGTAGTGCAAGTAGTGGTTCTCATAATTTATTAAGCAACTTTCTACACCAAAATCTTTGTATGCAGCAAACACCAAAATCTGGAAATCCTTTGATTTCTTACGAGAAATCAAATCACTACATGTCCACCGTCCACAGGACGACCCCATTAAACGGTGGCTCTTTATTGACTAGTCCCAATTGCATTTCTCACACATGATCTTTTATCAACGTCATTGACATTGCCCAACACCACTTGTTTTTTTCTTGAATGAAGAATTGGAATTTTTTTTTTTTTTTTAAAGTTAAATAATTAAAATTCATACACCTAGTTCTTCGTCATTATATGTCAAGTTAAGTGTCTTTATGACTGTTGGTTACTTTCGAACTCGTCATTTGAAGTAAAGATTGTGTAAAATTTATAATTGTAGTCCATGAATGTTACAAAAAGTGTTCACATGATTATGTCTTGATCCCCGGTAGAAAGGCATAAGACCTAGATATCACAAGATCAACCTTATTCCATTAAAACCATAAAACCAACTGCAGGTAAAAATTAACATGCATAATTATATTCTAATAATATATTTTTTTGTGGATAAAATTGGATAGAATTTTGACTTGTCGAAATAGAATATATAAAGTAGAAACAAAAAATGCATTAATATGAATTTGGTCGAGATAAGAGTTCAACTCTTTGTCCTTAAGACGATAATGTTCTATACATGTGTTAACGGTTATCCGGTATTTGTTTCCCAAGATATAACAACCATGTCCCGTAATAAGAGCACTCCAAATTACGCACACCAACGAACATTTTCAATGTTTTGAACTCTCTTCATCGACTCCAAATAATGCAAGAATGAAAAATGAATGATTGAATTGATTAAAATGAATAACAATGAATGAATTAAAATCCAAGCATCTGGGGTCTATGTATAATTATTGAAAAGTTGTGCTTCAAAAGACACAGCCCTTTTAAAATACACATCTTTTGAAATTTCTCTCTAATTGAAGAGATGCGCATATGGAAAAATAATAATTTCAAAAATCATGATCTTTTATATAAAAAGACACACATTTTCATTTAAATTAGTTTTAGAATATTTCATAATATTCTAAATAATTTCCAATTATTGTCACACTAATTTTCAAAGTCAATTTTGGGCGTCAGTTCTAATTTAGAACCGACTCCTAAAGTATAATAATAATAATAATAATAATAATAATAATAATAATAATAATAATAATAATTAACTTTGGGCGTCGGTTTTAATATAAAACCGACGCCAAAATTTTTTTTTTTTTTTATGACCTGCAATGACCATGTCACTACAGGTCGTGACCTGCAGTGACCTGAACGTGACCTGCAATGACCCAGGCCACTGCAGGTCGTGGCTTGCAGTGACCTGGACGTGACCTGCAATAACTCAGGCCACTGCATGTAGTGACCTGGACGTGGCCTGCAGTCACCTGGACGTGACTTGCAATGACCCAGGCCACTGCAGGTCATGAACTGCAGTGACCAAGACGTGGCCTGCGGTAACTTGAACATGCGCATCACCAAATATATATATAATTGACATATACGTAATAAAATTAAATTAACAACAATTATACTTACAAAATTGTTAATTTACGATACAAATTAAATATATATGTAAATGCAAGTTTGATTACGCTTCGATTTATACAAACCTATGAATGAAGTATTTTACCCATAAGTTTTGAATCTCGATTACTTCCTCCGTTGAATAATATTCTTTAAATACCTACAAACAATCAAGGGACCGTTCAGTAAAAATTTAATTTGGCAAATTAATACACTAAAAGACAAAAAATACAACAAATTTAATATACACAATTTCTCAAATTACTTTTTAACCATCCATATTTTCTCTTTCCAATTACACAATTTCCAAACCAATTTTTAACCACACATCTTACCTAGAAATTACAAATAAATCGACCAAATAATTCTAATTCTCTCCATAAGCCGCCGAACAGAGCCCAAAATGAATTATTAGTTATTTTTTCATACAATATAAAGTCATTATTAAAATTCTCATTTTCAATGACTTATACATTTTCTAACGAAATAAGTTGAAAGTGTTTTGTGACTATCTCATACATATTTCTCATAACGTAGTAGCCACACTCAGACCCTCCAGGTTGTTAAGGACACTGAAATATTCACATTGAAAACTAACAATATTAGTAATCAAACTAAATAAAATATAGAAATAATTCAAAGATTTTTAGTAAAGTTTAAATCCGTGTTTTCATACTTTTACGTTTTTCCACATTGTATTGGATTTTGTCCTCATACCTCCAATTGTCCAATACGTTTTGGAAGCCCTAAAATTTCAATAAATTATATAAACAAGCTACAAAATAATAATATGACTCAAATGTTCTACAGAAATTTTGACAGAATCTCCCCTCTAAATTGAACTTATCCAACCTGTAGGGGACCCTGTTATTCAAAACTATCAACTTCTCAACAATCACAACATAAATGCATCAATTTCACCGCAACTCCACAATCAATTTCATCACAACTCCACAATTATTTCATGAAAAGTTTCCTAACTTACGTGTTCAATATCGGCTTGATATCCAACTCACGCTTAGATGTAGCGGCTGAATCTAAGAAGTACACCGTATTCTTCTCAGGAGAAATAACTAGCAACATCCAGTGATTCCTACGTATTATGAAAGTGTAAATACAACTTTAAATATCATATCATTCAAATTAGGTTAAAAATTAGAGAATATCAATGCTCTTACTCCTGAAAATACAGTGCTAGAATGAATTTCTTAGTTTTCATTGCCTTCATGGTGCTGGCCAAGTAATTTATAACACTATGTGCATTTGTTCTTACTGAAACCGATACAATGTGTGTCAGAGACATGAATCCAACCGATTCAATACCGTATTCCTGACACAACTCATGGAGGTACCTAAAAAATAATAATACCAATAAATATAAATAAAATAATGATTTAAGTTGAAGTTATAATTTTTTATCAGAAGTCTTACAATGAAAACACTTGTAAGATAGATGTATCCAACCATTGCATCGTAAGCAAGTCGGTGATGTCTTCGACTGTAACATAAAAACCATTCTCGAATGCAAAATTGAACACGGCGGCATCAACAGGCACCTGGTAGAAGTCATCACCAACAGGCAACTAAATGACCAGAGTGTGTAACATTTTACAATCATCACCCAGACGTTGCAACGTCTCATCGTCAACAATCGCATGTCGCTGTGTGGATGACATTTCGAAACTCTGGGGTGTTTTTCCTTCGTTCAATTTTTTTGCATGTTGTGGTGCCTCTTCCTGCAACGAGATAATTTTTATCATCTTCAGTTTTTATACAAATTTAAAAGAAATTAATATTAACAGAGACTTTTATATAACTAAATGTTTGGACGTCTCCAAAAATCACCAACTCCTTGGGTCATTGCAAGAAGCTTCCAATAGCTTCTCCCACTGTGATGTGGTATTGAGATGGCACTGGAATACAAAATGCTTCTGCACCATCGACAATGTGGTCAATGGACACCTTAGCATGATCAGGCCAAAGAGGTTGATGATGCACCACCGTGTCGGGTCCGACTGGATAAACCATCCCGCTCGTTACTATTTGTTTCTCACCATTAAGACTTATGGCGAGACGACAAGGAATCGGCTTCTATTGTACAACATCATTGAACATATATGTTAGCAACTCCAGTTGAAATAACATAAATAATGTTAAAAAATTCTAAATAACTTAACATTAAATACCTGAAGTCCATGAAATGGATCTGGATCTACGGAGTGGCAACTACTGCGAGTTGGTGGTCGGGGCTGTGGAGTTACGTCCACCTCGGCCTCAACATTTAAGCCCAGACGCTGGAGGATAGCATCGTATTTAGTCTGCATACTATGGTACTCCCTCTGCATAGTATCGAATTTACTCTGCATCTCCGACATGGTCTAATGCCTGACCCACTCGGCAATACTATCCCCCATCTCTGACCTGATCATCTCCTTAATATTGTCTACTGAGACGACCCCACACGAACGTCTAATGTAATCATCAGGCCTGCCGTAAACATCCCTCGTGGTCACATAGACGCTATACCCCCTCACCCTACCAGGGTGATCTGGCTTACCAAGGCCTTCACTTAAAATATCATGATGTCTACTTGCCACAAATGTCCCCTGCGTGGACTGCTCAGCTTTTTCAACCTATTAACAGAAAAATGAAACATAAATATAAGTATATATTTAAGTAAATTTGAATTTAAATTATGAAAAAGTAATCATGATATACTTACAATTTTATCAAACACCCCCCTCGTTTTCTCGTTGGGATGTAATAACTTCCATCTTCTTTCTTCTTAGATCTAGTTCGAATCCAATCTAAACTTCGATCCTCACTTACAATTGACGAGCTAATCATGTCGCATGAAGAACTAGAAGACAGTGGGTCACTGACTAGCCACTGTGACTTCATCCCCGCATAACCAGTTGAGCCCATATAATGTGGATGCTCGTTTCGCAATTGAGCATCCCTGGCCTTCTTACTTTTTCCTGAAAAATGTCACATCAAGTATTTAATTTTCAACTCAATAAATCACATGTGTACATTTAAATATATATACCTTAAATTTCTCAATCTGGCGTTCTTTCTTGAACGAGTCTCATTGCTCTTCAGTTATAAAATCGTAAAGCTGCGTAGGAGATGTATATTTCGGGTGGTCATGTGTAATATAATCATGAACCAGTCGAGTCTTGAAATCTTTCCATCGCATCCCCTCAACTTTCAACACCTTTTTTTTGGCTGCGTCATCGGGGATGTTGAACTCCCTCTGAAAGACGAATATAATATGCGATGTTATAGAAAAAAATTATGAAACGTTATCAATTAACCATGTATGAAGTGATAGTACCTTTATTTCTTCTCACATCATGTCCTTAAGACCGAGATCAACCTTGTGCCAATCACTGATGTTTATGTCAATGTGAATACGGGCCAAACACCCGACATAATGTTTGAAGTTCCCCTTGCCTGGTCCGATTAGCCTATGTTTTTCATTGAACTCGATGACATTCACTTCCCCGACCTTCTTCATGTTTTTGTACATTTTTGGCCCTCTAGTCCTTTTTGTGCTGGTAGTACGATGATCATCTGAAGATGATGAAGACTCGACCATTATATTGAGACCACTGTGAACGTACCTGCACATATAACAATGTATATATATATATATATATATCAAATCATTGTTTTCAAAATCACAAATGAAATTATTAACAATGTATAGAGCATATATGAAAAATAAAAGAAAGTTATAAGCAAAGACTGTGTAAGTAAACTCACACAATTAATAATCAGGAACGACGGTCAATCCATAATCCTTCTTCATGATCCCAAAGCATATAATTTGATTCAATGTTATCTTCCCCTAAAGTTGCACTCCCTTGTATACCGATAGAAAATGGAGGGGTTTCATCAAAGTGATCATAATCTTCTTCATCTACTACATCACCAATCCCAACAATGCGTCTCTTGCCTTGAAGGACGACTGACAACTTAGTATCGGCAGGATCAAGAACATAAAATACATGTTTGGCTTGTGATGCAAGTATGAATGGCTCGTCTAGATAACTCAACCGTTCGAAATCCACCATAGTGAATCCTAATTCATCCACCCAAACACCCCGTCGGTTATCAACCCATTTACATTGGAAGAGAGGAAACTTGAACTCTCTATAATCAAGTTCCCAAATATCTTCAATGATACCATAATAGGACATCGAGGCATCTACTGGCATGGTATCTTTAGCATTTGAAAAATCTCTTGATAGCGCTACTTGTGTCACTCCACTGTTTTGCACCGCACTCTTATCATCTTGACGTTTAGTGTAAAACGTATACCCATTAATGTCATATGCTTCATATGACCTCACAATTGTGTTAGGACCCATTAATGGTATTCGGCGTTTGTGACAATTCTTTCATGACTTTATCTTTGAACCATTTTGCAAATGAACGATTATGTTCATTAGTTACCCACCTTTCAACTTTTGAAGGATTCTGCTACCTTATTATGGACATATGCTCGTCCAAATATGGATGAAATTCAGGAAGGTGTTGTAATACAAGGAGGTGTGCTTTATCTCGCAATTCAACATTGGGGACGATTGACTTGCATCCAGTAGTACCTTTACCTTCAAGTCTTCCATCATGCCAAGATTTAGGAACACCAATAGTCTCAACGTCATCCAAGTAATCAGTACAAAATTCAATAGCCTCCTCAGCAGCATAACCTTCAATGATACTGCCTTCAGGTCGAAATCGATTTCTCACATATCCTTTCAATATACCCATGTATCTCTCAAATGGATACATATACCTTAAGAATACTGGACCATAAATCTTAATTTCTCTCAACAAGTGAACAAGTAAGTGCACCATAATGTCAAAAAATGATGGCGAAAAATACATTTCAAATTAACATAGAGTGATAACAATATCGGCCTGCAAATCATTCAACGCCTCCGAGTCAACAACTTTGCTGCAAATTGCATTGAAGAAAAAACAAAGTTTTATAATGACTTGTCTAACATGTTTTGGGAGAATGCCTCGAATTGCAACTGGTAACAATTGTTGCATTAAGACATGACAATCATGAAACTTCATACCAACCAATTTTAAGTCCTTCATCGATACAAGACTTTTAATGTTTGATGAGTACCCAGATGGGACCTTAATAGCATGCAGGCATTCACAAAAACTTGTTTTCTCTTTTCTCGACAAAGTATAGCAAGTTGGGGGAAAATAAGTACATTTTTCTGACTCTTGCGGTGCTAATTGATCCCTTATCCCCATTTCTACCATGTCCTTTCTGACTTTAATATCATCTTTCGTCTTTCCTGGAATGTTCAACAATGTCTCGATGATGCTATCACAAACATTTTTCTCCACGTGCATTACATCAAGACAATGTCTTACAAATAAGTGTTGACAATAAGGTAAATCCCATAATATGGACATTTTCTTCCAAAGAATCTTCTAAGGAGGCTTAAAAGTTTTTCCAAACGAAACATCAAAATTTTTAACTCGTTCATATACCTCACCTCCTGTTAATGGTAAGCGAGCTGTTCGAGCTTCGATTTTTCCATTGAATGACTTTTTCTTCTTGCAATAAGGGTGATCAGTAGGGAGAAATATTTTATGACTCATAAAGACATTTTTCTTGCAGTTTTTCAACCAAAGATCAATCATGACTTCTTCACAAACGGGACATGCTTTAGGTCATTTGTTAGTATAACCCGACAAGTTACCATAAGCTGGAAAATTATTTACGGTACAAAATATCATAGCACGTAAGGTGAAATTCATCTGAGTATATGCATCAAACACAGGCACGCCTTCATCCCATAACAGTTTTAAATCTTCATTTAGTAGGGCTAGATAAACATCTATGTCATTCCCCGGTTGTTTGGGCTATGATATTAACAAAGATAACATGATATACTCGCGCTTCATACATAACCAAGGAGGAGGATTGTAAATCGTCAAAAGAACCGGTCAAGTGCTATGTCGACTACTCATATTACCCTGTGGGTTCATCCCATCTGTACATAGTCCCAACCTAAGATTTCTATCTTCGCCCCCAAACTCGGGAAACAACCTGTTAATATTCCTCCATTGAGGAGAATCAGCCACCAGTTTTAGTTTTCCATCTTCTTTTCTCCCATTGGCATGCCACTGCAAGTTCTTTGCATCCTTTGCATTGGCAAACAAACGTTTAAATCTTGGTATTACAGGTAAATACCATAACACCTTTTCCGGAGGGCTTTTCTTATCACCACAATTATCATTCACGTTCTTTTGCTTATATCGTGATGCCCCACACTTTGAACATAGACGCAAGTCCTTGTAATCATTTCGATACAGTATACAATCATTTGGACATGCATGTATCCTCTCAATCTCCATACCCATCGGGCACAACAATTTCTTTGTCTCATAGATTAAACTAGGAAGTTTGTTATCTTCCGGAAGCATCTCTTGTAACAGTCCCAATAATGCCGTGAAACTCTTATCACTCCACCTATTGCTTGCTTTCAAGTTATACAATTTTAGTACAGCAGACAATTTATTGAATTTATTACAACCAGAAAACAAAGGCTTCTCAGAATCGTTGAACAAGTTATCTAATACCTGAGGCTTTTTAATGTATTCCCCTTGTATATCACGCATCATTTCGTCTATCATATCATTCTCGTCATTTTCCAAATCATTCTCAATAATATTGCTTGAATTATTCTACTGCTGATCACCAACATTGTCACCAGTGCTCGTCATGGGAAGCATACTCTCACCATGTCATATCCATTGTGTATAACTTCCTTAAATCCACGACATATCAAATGACTCTTCACTTGATTAAAACTACGAAACTTTCTCAAAATCTTACAATCGTAACAAGGACACAAAATCATTGTTTCACCTTCCTTTCTCTTGTTTTCATCCGCATACTTCATAAACTCTTCAACACATTTTACATATTCATGTCTATAACGTCTGCCATACATCCAACCCCGATCCATATCAATGACCTATATTTAAATTTTTTTAATAGTTTTAAGTTAATATTTTTCATGATACATTCTTAAATCAACTATATATTAATATTTGAAATCAAATGCGATACTTTTTAAGGTTGGAAACTTCGTAATTTTATTACAATGATTATATTCTATGTAATTATTTATTTAGTATGGTCAATTCTGTAATAGTGAAAATCACTTTAAACTATAATTTTCATTTTTTATTTACAAAATTCTACAAAAATTTCAACAAAACCTCCCCTATAAATTGAACTTAGCCAACTTATAGGAAGAATCAAAATGCCACAATAAACCAAAATGTTCAACCTCGACATATTCAAAAATCAAATACAACTCCAATCAAACTTTAACATCATCAACTACTCTAAGTTTAAACCAAAATTCATTCCCAATTCCTAAAAAGTCAAGCTAAGATTTCATAACTTAATATCTCATAATTTCAACTCCAATAATTAAAATATTACAATGTATATATCTACTAATTTAAAATCAACAATATAAATTTAACATAAAATTTATATATATTAAAATTTAATTAACATATTTATATATATTAACATGTAATTAACAAATTTATATACATATATTAACATATATACACACTAACAAATATAAATATATACATATTAAAATTTAATCAATAAATTTATCCTAACAAATATATATATATATATACACACACACGCACATATATATGTATCACATACATATATACACACATGAGAATCGAAGTGGGTCTTACAATAAAGGAGGCGGCAGCGGGCAGAGGTAGTGCTGGGCAGTGGAGGTGGCGGTGCTGGTGGAGGCACGTCGCGGGTGGCGGCTCGGTGGTGGTAGGGGTCGGTGGTGGAGAGTGGAGGAAAAAGAGAGAGAGACCAAAGAAGAGAGAGAAAGAGTGAGGCGCGAGAGTGAAGTTATGAATGTTTCGCGGGGAAAATATAAAGGTTTCTCGCTTCAGTTTTAAATAAGAACCAACGCCTAAAGTTGGACCGACTTTAGGTGTGGGTTCACCTAGAACCGATGCCTAAAGTCGGCCGACTTTAGGCGTCGGTTCTTATTTAAAACCGACGCGTATTTCAAAAGAAAATTACGAAAACGCCACAGTCCTTTTTTACACGTCGATTTTTTGAAAAATCGACGTGTATTCCCCATTTTTTTCTACTATTTTGTACTAGTGTTACATACTTAAGTGGTTTATTTCAAATTAATGTATCATTCACTAACTAACGATTACACCTAAATAATCACAAAAATTTGTTGAAACCAATTTTATACACAAAGTTCCAACACCAACTTCCACGTGCCCGTAGGCACATTCGTCACCTCTTTCTTACTAGCCTCTGAACAATCACCCTGAATTTTACCTTTAATATTATTTCTTTCTTACTCATGATGTCCTATATATGGTTACCGTTGAGAATTTAATGTCAATTCCTCTCTACTTAAACCCGTAGGAAATTGCAACGTTTAAGAAATAATTGAGAAAATAAGAAAATAAATAAAAATAACGCAAATTTGAACCGCCAAAAGGTTTTCTAATGTATAATAAATTGTTACAATTATATAATATTTCACCCACCAACTCAATTTCATAGATTACGGAGAAAATACTAAAGCTTCTATCACACACAAGTTTCTACCATTTGATTTACTTCACAAAGAGTTGAAAGAAACTACAATAAATATAAAACTCACAATTTTCTCTCTTTAATCACATAAGGTATAAAACTCGGCACCTGGGGATGGAAATTTCAAGGTGTCAACATCCCGAAGAATAGACACCTGGGTAGGGTTCTGATCTTCTAATTTTGTTCTGATTGATTTTACAGGTTGATATTAATCTATCATCATATCATGAGTAATTGATATATCATTTATATGTGAAATAACTTGATTTATGTGATTTCGATATTGCATTACTTGATTGGATATGACTGAAGAAGAAATATTTTTACGCAATTGATAAGTGTTATATTAACGTTTATTTTATACACTTATATCCTTGAATATGCCATAATGTGATTCTATCTAAGTATTATTAATGCATTTTATGTTTTATATTGTATAGGATCACAAAGGAAGAGAAAAGAAGGAAAAGGACCAAAATGCGCTCAAAATCAAAGTTTGGGGACTTAGGTGCAAATATATTTACGGCCGCAAGAAAAGGAAAAGTTACGGCCGTAAATGAAAAGTTACGGCCGTAAATCAAAATGTTACGGCCGTAACTCCAATTTAAGGAAATATGCAGAAACTGAATTACGGCCGTAAAAGGAATGTTACGGCCGTAAATCTTCAGGTCAAAAATTTCCTTATTCCAAATCTTTCCATATTTTTGGATTACTTGCTCCCAAAGCTAGGGCACGAAATTGAGGCTATACATAGGGAAGTTCATGACAAGAAAAGGGGATTATTATTGTATTGAAAGAGGTGCGGCTTGCTTGAAGAATTGGAAGGAAATTAAGCAACTTAAGAAGATGAATGGGATGCAAAATTCTGGGCTTTTCACCATGACTATGCGCGGCTAAGCTTCTCAACCTAGTTCAAGGGGGACGTTCTGTTCATATTATTTTATTATTCATTCCTCAAACTCGTAACGTAGTTCTTGTTTTTATGTTTTATTTATTGAATTTCTCATGAGTATTAATTTCGTCAAGACAGTGTATTAATTGATTAAGGCATTGTCTTTTAATTATTGTGTTGATGTTTGCTAATTTGGGTAATTGGATTCGTATTTGTCTTGTTATCCAAATCATAGTAGCAATTGGTAATTTTATATTTCCATATGAAAATCCAATCTAGATTAATCAATTCGAGCATATGTAATTGATAATTTAGTTCACCTAATTATTCTTGTTTTCACATAGTTAATGCATTAAATCAGGGAGCTTATTCTAGGTTGTTCATTCACTCTAAATTGATTGGAGAACTAATTCTAATTGATTATTATTAAGGAAGAATTGGATTAATCAGAGTTTTTTGATTATTCCGGGTGATAAATAAAACAAAGGAAATAGTACATGCGTTGCTTGGGGAATGACAATATTATGATAGGGCACAACCGAACCTGAGAACTAGGATTCTTTATTATTTGATTTTTATTCCAGCTATTTTACATCTTTATTTGATTATTTAGATTAATTGCAATTTTCAACTCAAAACCCCCCCTTTACGATTCTAATTGACATGACACTAAGTTAGTTCCTGTTCCTCGTGGGATCGACTCTTGCTTCCGCTGCTATATTCTTAGTAATAGTGAACAAGAAATTTAATTATTATTTTGGTGCATTGCGACGCACACCAAATTTTTGACGCCGTTGCCGGGGAACGGTTAACCAATTTTCTGTTTAATCAATTAGAATTTTATTTTCTACATTTTTATTTATTTACTTTTATTTTCGGTTTAATAATAAAAAAAAAAAAAAATTTGATATTCCGAAAATTTTATTTATTTATTTATATGCATAAAACTCGATCCACTAATCCTGAATATTTTTCATTTGATCCAGAAATCGAGCGAACTTTTCGACAGCGAAGAAGGGAAGCACTAGAACAAATGGCAGCTCATTACCTCAACAACAGGACACTTAAACAATTGGCCACTCCAGATGTCGCTCAACAGCCACTCTGTATCACTTTTCCGACAGTGGAGGAGGGAAAAACTTTTGAACTCAAATCTGGACTCATCCACTTGTTGCCAACTTTTCGAGGACATGCTGGTGAAGACCCTTACAGGCATCTCAAGGAATTCCACGTGGTTTGTGACAGTATGAGACCCACTGGTATTACCGAGGAACAAATTAAAATGAGGGCCTTTCCATTCTCGTTAAAGGATGCCGCTACTGATTGGCTATACTGTTTACCATCCGGATCAGTCACCACCTGGAATGACATGAAGAGGCTATTTTTGGAAAAATATTTTCCTGCATCTCGGTCTGGAACAATCCGGAAGGAAATTTGCGGGGTTCGTCAAAACAATGGTGAATCGCAGTATGAATATTGGGAGCACTTCAAGAAGCTCATCTCGAGCTGCCCCCATCATCAAATCAGCGAACAACTGCTGGTGCAATATTTCTACGAAGGACTGCTACCAATGGACAGAAGTATGATAGATGCCGCAAGTGGAGGTACCTTAATGGACAAAACACCGGAACAGGCTCGGGCTTTGATTTCCAACATGGCTGAAAACACTCAGCAATTTAACCCAACCCGAGACATGCAAGTTCACCGCGTGAACGAGGTAAGTAGTTCCAATATAGAAAGTCAACTGTTTGAACTAACAAATCTCGTTAAACAACTTGCTGTAGGAAGTGCACAACAAGTCAAAGCATGCGGGATATGTGCTAACTTCGGACATGCAACGGATGCGTGCCCGGTGCTCCAAGAGGAAAACAGTGAACAAGTGAACGCTGCTGGAGGCTTCCTATTTCAAAAACAACAATACAAACCGTACTCAAACACTTACAATCCTGGCTGGAGGGACCACCCGAACTTGAGCTATGGAAATAACAAACCTCCGGGTTTCTTCTCCAACAAGCCTCAAGGGAATTTTCAACAACAAGGAAATTTCCATCCACAGGGACAATATCAGCAAAAGCCACAATCATCAGGTATGTCTCTCGAAGAAATGATGAAAACTTTGGCCACTAACACTTTACAATTTCAACAGGATACCAAATCCAGCATTCAAAACCTGGAAAATCAAATGAGTCAAATGGCCACAGCTATCAACAGACTGGAAGCACAAACAGGAGGAAAGTTGCCATCTCAACCCGAGGTGAATCCGAAGAATGTAAGTGCAATTACTCTTCGAAGTGGAAAACAAATTGAGGCGCCACAATCAAAGCCAACCGCGAGTGAAGAGGAGGAGGTTGAAGAAAAAGAATTCGAAAAGAAAAACAGCATTCCACAAAACTCTCAGGTAAAAACCGAACCTATTGTGAATGCGAAACTAACTCCACCGCCTTTTCCGAGCAGGTTAGCGAAGGGGACTAAGGAAAGCAAGGAGAAGGAAATTCTGGAAATGTTCAGGAAAGTGGAAATCAACATTCCACTGTTGGATGCAATCAAGCAAGTGCCCCGATACGCGAAGTTCTTAAAGGAGCTGTGCACCAACAAACGGAAGTTGATGGGAAATGAAATGGTAAGAATGGGGGAAAATGTGTCAGCACTATTCCAAAGGAAACTGCCCCCAAAATGCAAGGATCCAGGTATGTTCACTATACCATGCCAAATAGGTAACACTAAACTGGATCGTGCATTAATAGATTTAGGTGCATCTATAAATGTAATGCCTAGGTCTACATACAATGCATTAAAACTTGCTAATATGACTGAAACAAATGTGATTGTTCAACTAGCCGACCGTTCCAATGCATATCCAGATGGGGTAGTTGAAGATGTTTTAGTACAAGTAGGGGGTTTAGTGTTTCCAGCAGATTTTTATGTGTTAGACATGAATGATGATCACTCTCCAAACCCCACTCCTATTTTGTTAGGCAGACCATTCCTAAAAACATCGAAAACTAAGATAGATGTTAGTGATGGTATACTTACCATAGAGTTTGATAATGAAATTGTTAAGTTCAATATTTATGACTCCATGAAACACATTAATGATGCTAACAAAGTTCATTCTACTGTTGTGAGTTATTCTCCACTTCAGGAAACTGTTGCTGAGCTTAATGATTGTCCAAAGCCATCACAACCAGGTGAAAACTTTTGTACCGCCCTACCAGTAGCTGATGAGAGGTTTCCCCCTACTTTGCAGGCACTAACGAAAAGCATTAAGAGGAAATTGAGCTTTGGTAATCCACATAATCCCGGTTGAAGGAGGAAACAACCTGTCGAGCCAACGACAGTAAACAAAGGCGCTGCTCGGGAGGCAATCGAGAGGGGAGTTTCTTTACCTCCTCGACTTTTTATTTTCGTATTTTCATTTTTGGTTATTTTTATTTTATTTAGTCATTTCATTCAAAAAAAAAAAAAATTTAGTGGCTAACTTACGGCCGTAAGGTACTCAAGTACGGCCGTAACACAATTCCAGTACGTTTAATCAGAGGCCAGCTTACGGCCGTGAGACATAACTTTACGGCCGTAATGCAAATTTTTATCTTTTGTCAGAACCCACTTTACGGCCGTAATACGCTACCTTACGGCCGTAAATCCGAAATTTCAAAAAAAAAAAAAAAAAAACTGCTTCACTCACGTACCCTTGCTTCTACCCCTTTTGTACTGCAGATGCTGGAATTGATGCGAGCCTTCCAAACTCAGCTGAATGCCTTGCAAGAAGATCAACACCTTAGGCTAGAAGAGCAGAGAGCCCTTCGGGAGGAGATTCGACAGTTGCAGAGACCCCGTGCCGATCAACCGCCACATTAGACCGAGGGAGTCTATTTTCTTTTCCCCATTTATTGTTTTACTTTTCAATGAGGACATTGTTTTGTCTAAGTGTGGGGGGGGGGAATTGATTGTGAGCTTAATGTCTTTATCTACTTTCTGTAGTCGAAACGTTAAAATTCATTTTGAGTCAGCATCCATTTTAATCTTTGATAGGAAGCGACCACACTTTTGGTTCATTTTTTTGAAAAATCATTGCATAATTGGATTTAAATTGAGCACATAGAGATCATCTCACCCAAAACTGCACAATAGGCTGAAAATGAAAAGAAAAATTGTCAGATGTCTACAACCTAGTCAACCCAAACAGGAATAAATGTATTATCCCTTCATATATAACCCTGAGCGTCCCAATTCCATCAGAAATGATTATACTTTTGTGAGTAGTCATGGTTTGAATACTTTTAACCGTTATCCTCGACCAATGGATTTAGATTTGGAATGAAGATCAAGCAATGACCTATAACTCATAATTGGATGGGAAAAACACATGAAAGCCATAATTTGTGAGCTTTTGAGCCTAAGAGCTGTTTTTAATACTTATGAGCTCGTAATTCTTTGATGTGTGTCCTGCATGGTTGGGTTATGCTTGGATGTGCTTTCTTGTGCATACCGTTGTAGCTTCTTGATTCAAGTGCAAATTATAGCAAAGGCAATAGGTTAAGCCAAATTTGACTTGCTAAAAGAGCCTACCTTGCTACATGGACCATTAGAAGCCCGTTTGAGCCTTAGCCTTTCTTTGAATTTTTATGCCACGCTACAAGCCACGAATACCCTTTCTTTCGCATTGTCTCTGTTTTGAACCCATAGAGAAGGGATTCGCAAGCTTTTGTTGATTGAGGATTGTGCTATGGCCTAAGTCCAAGAAGTTGAAATGGTTATCTTGTGTTGAGCAATGGTTGTGAAAAGGACTGAATTCAGGGGATTGCAATTCTACCTAGTGCCAATTGGTGACTGCGTAAAAAAAAAAAAAAAAAAAAAAGTTTTAGTCTATACTCGAAAAAAAAAAGAGAGAAAAGAAGAGATTCAAGCTTGAACAAAGTTGGGTAGCGAGAAACAATGAAGCTCATATTAAGGGATGAAGGAAGTAATGTCATTATGAATTGACTTGGTTTGAGAAGTTCCTTCTCGACTCAGCCTAAATATACCCTTTTATCCTACCTGACCCGAAGCCCCGTTACAACCAAATAAAGACCTTAGCTTTGCACTTGTGTTATTGTTGGCTCCGGTTATGACAGTTAGGCAATCTGTGGTACTGACTTATCCATGCAGAGAGCTGAACGAAAATTCAACACCTTATACACTTTGTGCGAAGAGAGAAATATCTTGTGAGGGTGTTAAAACCCATTACATATACTTATGAGTGATTTGAATTGCTTGGTCTAGGGTTGGTGGTAGGAATGTGGTCGGGGGTACTGTGTTGACTGAATTCACATCATGAACAACTCGGTTTACGAAACTGATTTCTTCTGGAATTGGGCGAAACTATTATCTTTGTAGTCGCTCATAAATGATTGGGAGGTGAGTGCTCACGAGAGGTGAAAGGAAACGAGCCATGATTGGGATGGGAAAATAACGGGCGTTGCATCTCTAGCACACACTAACACAATCCGATCATGCAATGGAACATTTTTGTTAAAGAAAAGTGGGTTGCAACCTCAAGTCTCTGAATTGTAATCTATTGTTTGAATTCTATTCTTTCCGTTGCGAATCTTTGTTCGAGGACGAACAATGGTTCAAGTGTGGGGGGATTTGATAAGTGTTATATTAACGTTTATTTTATACACTTATATCCTTGAATATGCCATAATGTGATTCTATCTAAGTATTATTAATGCATTTTATGTTTTATATTGTATAGGATCACAAAGGAAGAGAAAAGAAGGAAAAAGGACCAAAATGCGCTCAAAATCAAAGTTTGGGGACTTAGGTGCAAATATATTTACGGCCGCAAGAAAAGGAAAAGTTACGGCCGTAAATGAAAAGTTACGGCCGTAAATCAAAATGTTACGGCCGTAACTCCAATTTAAGGAAATATGCAGAAACTGAATTACGGCCGTAAAAGGAATGTTACGGCCGTAAATCTTCAAGTCAAAAATTTCCTTACTTCAATTCTTTCCATATTTTTGGATTTCTTGCTCCCAAAGCTAGGGCACGAAATTAAGGCTATACATAGGGAAGTTCATGACAAGAAAAGGGGATTATTATTGTATTGAAAGAGGCGCGGCTTGCTTGAAGAATTGGAAGGAAATTAAGCAACTTAAGAAGATGAATGGGATGCAAAATTCTGGGCTTTTCACCATGACTATGCGCGACTAAGCTTCTCAACCTAGTTCAAGGGGGACGTTGTGTTCATATTATTTTATTATTCATTCCTCAAACTCGTAACGTAGTTCTTGTTTTTATGTTTTATTTATTGGATTTCTCATGAGCATTAATTTCGTCAAGACAGTGTATTAATTGATTAAGGCATTGTCTTTTAATTATTGTGTTGATGTTTGCTAATTTGGGTAATTGGATTCGTATTTGTCTTGTTATCCAAATCATAGTAGCAATTGGTAATTTTATATTTCCATATGAAAATCCAATCTAGATTAATCAATTCGAGCATATGTAATTGATAATTTAGTTCACCTAATTATTCTTGTTTTCACATAGTTAATGCATTAAATTTGGGGAGCTTATTCTAGGTTGTTCATTCACTCTAAATTGATTGGAGAACTAATTCTAATTGATTATTATTAAGGAAGAATTGGATTAATCAGAGCTTTTTGATTATTCCGGGTGATAAATAAAACAAAGGAAATAGTACATGCGTTGTTTGGGGAATGACAATATTATGATAGGGCACAACCGAACCTGAGAACTAGGATTCTTTATTATTTGATTTTTATTCCAGCTATTTTACATCTTTATTTGATTATTTAGATTAATTGCAATTTTCAACTCAAAACCGCCCCTTTACGATTCTAATTGACATGACACTAAGTTAGTTCCCGTTCCTCATGGGATCGACCCTTGCTTCCGCTGCTATATTCTTAGTAATAGTGAACAAGGAATTTAATTATTATTTTGGTGCATTGCGACGCGCACCAAATTAAGATTATATATTTGAACTCTACCTACGTTTTGTATTATAATTATGATGTGGATATCAACTTCTTACGTCGAGAGCTGTCTCATAACCTCGAGTGTACGTGCGATGAACATTGTTATGTTATTAACCGAATTGGGGTTGAAAGATGAGATTCTGTGAATTATGATAATTTTATCGATATCATAAGTGGAATGTATTAAATGCTTGGGCATATGAGTGGAGATCTATAATTAGGTCATTGGTCATCATTTTCAAGAAAACGATACATGTGCATAGATTTTCATTGAATATAATTCATCTTTTTCATGTTTTAAAAATGTAGATATTGCACACTGATAGATTCGATGTTGTTTCTCGAATTTTGTGGCTGATAATTATTTTGTGTATGTAATCGAGATGCACACCAGTCATGTGTACCGTAAATATCCAGCGCGCATTACACTGGTTTGTCGAGTCCCATTCCTATGTCAACTACCACGATGCTAAAATTCTGGAATACCTATTCTCTGAAGATTTCCCGAGAGAATAATGAAAATATTGTAATAGTATTTGTAGGGTTGTAAATGAAAAAGAGTAAGTCTTAACATTCTCTGAAGATTTCCCGAGAGAATAATGAAAATATTGTAATAGTATTTGTAGGGTTGTAAATGAAAAAGAGTAAGTCTTAACATTCTCTGAAGATTTCCCGAGAGAATAATGAAAATATTGTAATAGTATTTGTAGGGTTGTAAATGAAAAAGAGTAAGTCTTAACATCTTTTGTATATATATATTTTTTAAATGGTTATGTAACGCGTTTTGAAATTCTTTATGAACTATCTTAAGTCATGGAAGTTATGGGGTCCTAAGTATCATTTTACATATGCAAAATCGTGTCTAAGTCTATTATGTGTCAATACCTAAACCCTAAGTGTTGACATCAAATCCAAAAAAAAAAAAAAGTCAAAATTTTGTCAAGTTATCGACACTTTGTAGGGTTGGTGTTGATATCAAACTCCTGAGGGTAACCTTGCACACCCAAACAGTTTGGTGTCGACACATGGTACAAAAATCGTGTTTGAGTCTATTATGTGTCAATACCTAAACCCTAAGTGTTGACATTGAATCCGAAGGAAAAATTATCAAAATTTTGTCAAGGTATCGACACTTTGCAGGGTTGGTGTCGATATTAAACTCATGAGGCTAACCTTCCAGATCCAAACAGTTTGGTGTCGACAAATGGTAGACAATTAAGGTTCCCGCATGCAATATTTTAAAATTTTATCGAAGTCTTTACTTTATTATTATTAAATTGATACGTGAGTTTGATGGTGTCACATTTTATGTAACGTCCCGAAAATTTTATTGAATATAATTAGTGATATAGATTTTTTTTCCTTGATGTCTTTCAAAATTTTGAAAAGTCGAAGAAATCAAGTGTTTTATGTTATGACGACAAATTTTATTTGTGTCAAATATTTAATTTTGATAGACTGATAATTACTATATAGATATTGGACTCGTTCAGAAGATCGTGATTAACTAGGAGTCTTGATCGAAAGAATAATGTTTAAATAAAATTCTTTTAATTTATATACGTTTCAAAACAAAACTGTTTCACAAAATTTCCTTTTTATTCTAACGCGTAAGACGTTATTTGCGTAGGAAGAAATTACGCTCCTATTCGAGTATGAATTTGTTCACTTTTACAAAAGAGGGTTACGGTGACCCTCTTTTGTGACTGTCAAATATGCATGTATAATATTGATAAATGTGAAAATTTTTTGTCTATATTATTTTGTTCTTCGAGAGTTTCGATATAAGTATAATTTTGATATATAATTTTTGTTGTTTCACAAGTTATTTATTTTACAAATATTTAAGTAATTTAGCACTAAATATAAGTAACTTTTAAAATAATAAAAGTTGTATGTTAAGATTATACTCATATCGAAACTCTCGATGTATAACATAGACTGAAAAAATATAATTTTTACAAATTTTAATATATGTATTTCATCCTCACAAAAAAGAGAGTCATCATAACTTTTTTTGTGAGGCTCAACAAAATCATTCTCCTTCTATTCCTTTATCTAGCTAATACTGCCATGTGTTAGATAATGATGATAGTCTTTATTATTGGAATTGATTATAGCAAAACAGGTTTATTGCCTTAGTTGGTGACAATGTAGTGATTTATAAACTGATTTATTTATGATTTTGAGGTAAAATGTATAGTTGCAAAATTGAAGAGAGAATTTATGTGGTTAAAAAGTAATTTGATAAATTGTGTGGTTTATAAATCGATTTATAAACTATTTACCAAACACTTGAATGGAATTCCAATTTTGTAGGATGATTATTCAACTGCACTATAGCCTTAATTGTGTGATTTATAAACCGATTTATATTTCCCAATTCATGTTTTTGGCCAACGGTCAATTTTTCATAAAATTTCCAAAAGCAATTCGGTCACTATACACATTTTGCACACAGATATTTAAGAAAAGATTTGGAACACGTGAATCATATTTTCTTTCAATATTGTTTGATCTATTGAGGTAGAATAAAGAGATATAGTTGTTTTATACCGTTTAAATTATTTGTTCAAGTTATTAATTTATTATGCTTATGAAAATATATGATATGATATGATATGGTCATCCGATACTAAAGATATAATATGTATTGAAATCTACTTGTTTCTAAAGATATGATGATAGTATGATATTTTTGACACATACGTTTAATATATTTATTCAGGATTGCACCATAATTTTCTTGTCCTACTGAATATTTTCATAAATTCACTCCTATAATTTTATAGGTTAGTTTGGGTCGATTGGATTGTGATAAAATGGTGACGTGGATTGCCAAGGAGGTTTGAATAAATTAAAGTTTTAAATTTTCTATTGCGATTTTAATTATTGTTAAAGATGTTTGTGTTATTAAATTAGATTATTAGGATTTCGTTGTAAAAATTTAAATTTTATGTTTGCCAAAACTATTTGTTTATGCTCCCACATTTATTTAAGAAGATCAAATTGTTTTTAGTAACACTCCAGGGTTTTCGAACAAAAAAATTCTAGGGCGTTACATTTTGCATGTGAGCATTTCATTATATTTATAATCGAGCGAACTGATATTATTGAAAAAGTGATTACATGAAAGCCTCCGTTTGATAACACTTACACTGTGTGGTTTATAAGCTAATTTATTTATATTTTTGAGTTTAAAAATAGTTGAAAATTGGAGAAAGAAAACATGCGTTGTTAAAAAATAATTTGAAAAGTTGTATAGTTTATAAACTAATTTATGAACTTACCAAACAAATACTAAATCGAAGTTGAGTGATCAGCACTGAGTAGCTTTGCACTAAATTCAAGATAAATGACTAGATTTTATAAGAAAATCAAATTGGGATGATATGGTTAGAGGTGTAAATCCGGGTGAATTGGAACGGGTCGGCCCACCAACATAAAAGTTCGGTAACGGCCTGGTTGAAAAAAAAAAAGTTCGCATGCTGCGAGTTTCGAGCCGGTTCTGGGTCAACCTACAAATTTCGAACTACAACCCAGGGCCGCCCGCTGGCTCATGCGGGTCGCGGTTCGTTCTGATTTTTTCATATTTATAGCAATTTCTTTGTCAAATTTCTAAATACAAAATGATAAATTCATATTTATACCATAAAATGTTTACATAGAATTTATATTTTATGTTACATGAATTACTTCTAAATTTGCAAATTTAAATAAAATATAAACAAATAACAATTAAATGCTAAATATATTTCTAATTACTATTATCAAAGAACATTACATTTCTTAGCTATTATGGAGAAAAAATAAAATTTTGCTTTAAAAGTTGTATTAGAGTTTGTAGAATAAGGGAGAATTTCAATGTTACCATATTTAATAAAAATATTTTTTTTCTTTTTCACGAGCCAGCGGGTTAAGCGCGGCCCGCAAAGGTTTGACCCATGAAACCTGTGGTTCAAAACTTCTTAACTCGTGAACCGTCCGCATGGGTCACGGGTCGGGAGGGGCGGATCCACCTCTATTCGAGGTAGCGCGGTCGCGCTACCTCGCCGCCAGTGATCTGCCACCGGCGCTGTGCTGCTGCTGCTGCTAGTACCCAATCCAAGCCCAAGCAAGCCCAAATGACCAAACCAGATTCAAAAACGTTATCAGCTCAATCAAGCAAAATCTGAAAAAATTGAATCCCTTACCTTCTTCTTTCTTCCTCGGATCCGCCTCCACCAGTCACCAGACTGCCACCACAGACAGTCCACACTCTGGTCAGCTCGAGCTCGTCGCCAGCGTCACGCCATTGCCACCCCGCCTCCCCCACCGGTTGCTCTCTCAGTCTTCGCCACTGCCACATTCCATCGAGGAAGAAGATAAGCAGCCTTACCCTTCTTCTTCTTCTTTTTTTTTTTTTTTTTTTGTAATTTTCAGATTTGTAAGTAAATTTGTTATGTTTATGTGTATTCAGTTGGTGCAAGTTTTTTAATCATAAATATTGAGACTAAACTTTGATTTGTCATAATTAATTTGAGAATTATGCATAAATTGTTATATTTAAGGTTTTGCAATGTGATCAGATTTGTAAATTGAGATTATTGGGATGGAAATATGATTTGATTTGTGAATTGTAATTATTGATTTATAGCTTGTGAAATGTGAATTGAAATTTGGTGAATATTTGATTTGATTTATTATCACTGATTTGCAGATTATGGAATGTTTTTTCAACCTAAACAAAAATCTCAACCTAGTGGTTCTAGTCCTAATAATCCTGCAACTGCTTCTAGTAGACTACGTGAGTTATCGATTATCTAGAAAGATTGTTCTTATTTACTTGAAAATATATATTTTTTCGTTCTTGATTTTTATTAGCATGTCTTGTAGTGTATTCCTATATTGATTCATGAATTTTAATATTATTTTATAAAATAAAAAATAATTTCGCCATTGTGATTGGTTGAACGACCACTCTAGCTGGATTATCATCCTAGATCCGTCACTGCCACTGTCCCAGGTTAATTTGAGCCGGTTTCACGGGTCTGATTGACCCGTCCGTCTTGACACATCTAGATCTGATTACATTAAATTAAATATGATTGTAGACTTAAATGCATTTTTGCTCAAAGTTGGGTGACAATTGTGCATTTAACCCATTTTTCACTCATTGGCTCTTACGACGCGAAGAATTCTGTGATTGAGTCGATCTCCACTCTAGTATTCTCAAAATATATCTCTTTTTTTTTTTTTTTTTGCACGGTGGAAGACGATGGCACTGGAATCCTTCAAATTTGATTAAATTCCAAGCTTATGTTTTGATGTTACCTCCCTAATATTTTGTTAAACGGACATTTTCATGGTTTAAGTGAAGAAGAAAGCCTATATTATTATTATTTTTTAAAATGAATTCTCAATTAATAACATCCCTAATAGATTCTCATTTAAATACTTATATTGATTATCGTTAATAAACGTTTAATTAAATATTGAACTCTTCATTAATTTATACAGGTTATTTCTCTAGATTAATTAATTAATATATCGCATTATGAGCATCTTTGGTGTATGAGAAATTGGAGAAATTTTTGAATGTATGATTGAAAAGTTGTTGGAAAGTGTGTAAAATTGTGGATCTCATAGAATTGTGTGATTAAAAATGAATTTAAGGAAAAAGATATTGAATTTATATAGGAAGGGCTATATTTACTTGATGCATTGATTTGTTTATTGAATCACGTTACATGTTGGGAAGAACATGGATGAATGTGGACTAATATGTGATTTTGCTTTAAAATGTTCCTCGCTCGAATATAATAAATAAATGATGAGTAAATAGTAGACAACAAATTTCAATGATGGAAAATAAGTTTAATTTTTATTATGTATATAGATAACTCGATTCAGGATTTATCTTTTATGACTTATTTTCTCTCTTCTTTGATTTTATTTTTTCTTAGTTTCAATATTTTATGCTTGTGTAAATGGCTTGAGTAATGTAAATTCATTGCAACACATGATACCTATATAAATGTAATTTTAATTGGTTGTATAAGTTGAGATAATTCGATTTTTTACTAAGATGTCGATAATATCATTCAATAATTTGTATATTTGCAATCTCAACTTTAAAAGTTTTGCGGATAAATGATTTATTTTTGTTAGAATTAAAATATTAAAAGATATTTATACAAATACTATTATTTTAATGTGGTTGGACCCTTAAGAAAAAAATAATTTTAGAGATACATTATTTATGTACATTTTTAGGGGACATTATGACGTGGCACATATTCATTGGTTGATGAAAATGTTCATAAATAATGTCTTCATAAAATTATTGTTAAGAAAAACACCTAACAGAGTTAAATAATAAAAATATTTTTCTTCTTAGAGCCTGTTCGATAATATGAAAATTTTATTTTTTCACTTTTTATTTTTAATAGATGTGTGTTTTAAAAATATTTAAAAAATAAAAAATTATAGGCTTAATTAAAAATAAATAGTTGAGATTGACTTTGAAAATTTCTAAAAAATTTTACTTTACCAAACGTGATCTTAATAATGTAGGTTTCCAAGTTGGGAATGTTTTGGTTATAATATTAATGCTAGGGGACTGAAGACCGAAGACTTGTTATTGCCGGCCAGAAGTGAAACTAAGGAGCCAGAATAAAAAATTTATTCAAGACTCAATTTCAATCATTTATTTTAAGTCAAGTATATTATTTTTTACTTTTTAAATATTTTATAACTATACATTTTTAAAAAAATATTATTTAAAATTACATTATTTATCAAAAAAATGGGGACCAAACCAGGACAATTGTTATAGCATTATTCTTGTCAGTATTGAAAATTACAATAATGATGCTTGTCCCACCTTATTTGACCATCAAAATTTCACAACCCAGAAGTATAGACCAAAATATCTTTAAGTTTTGAAAAGAATAACAAAACTACCAAAACTCACAACAACTATATTCCGTTATATTAAGATATTTTAGAAAATTTCAAAAAGTAAAAAAATAAAAATTTAGCAAAGCTATAAAATAATTAATGTTTATTTACAACCCTCATATACTTTACGAAAAAAATAAATTTAATTGAAGTATTAAACAAATAAATTTCAGAATTACATAGAACACGAGATGATTACTAGACTTTCAGAACAAAATAGAGAATATCTTGGATTATTAAGAGAATGTGAGAAATAAGACAAGAAAGTCTATTAATTATATGATTTTTATTAGACAAATAAAACAAAAACTTCTTCAGAATTACAATAATTTTTTTAGAAATACTTAAAAAATGTCTGAAAATTTAACAAAAATAGAATCTAGAGTTTATAATTATATCTCTAAAAATTTACCGAATAATAGTCATTGGCCTTTAACAGAAAATTATGAAAAATTTATATCCTTTATATTATTAGGAGAAGAATGATTTGAAAAACATAAACAATTAAATTTGATAAATTTATTTTTACTAAATAAGAGAGGAATAAATTTAGACAAAACAATGGAACTAAGTATAAAACAATCTAAAAATCCTAAGCAAGTTCAAGAAATTAATGAAAACTTACCATTTGATATAAGACAAATAAAAATAACTAAAGATTATAGAGATATTAATAAAAATATCCCAACATAAATATTTGAAATAAAACAAACCGTAAATAATTTATCAAAATAATTAACAACCTTATAAAATCAAATTAAAAAAAATGACAAATAAAATAAGCAAAATAGGAAAAATGATTTACGTAATAGATTAGATAATATACAAGAAAATGTAGAAATAATGAATTAAATTATAACAAAAATATATGACGAAATGGGGGGAAAACCAAAGAGAAAAATAACAGAAAAAGAATTTACAGTTGTTAATATGTTAGGAATAAAAATGATTATTGAACAAATAAAAAAATTTATGAAAAACTCACAAAAGGTACTTAGGTACTTACATCCCTCTCAATTGTAGCTCGTTTTGATTTTAATAAATTATGCCTTAGGCTTGGACTTTCGAGTTGATGTATGTATATATATATATATATATATATATATATATATATATATATATATATATATATATATACACACCACAAATACCACAAACTAATCAAGTTTAAAAAAATACAATATAAGTAAGACTAACCCAAAAAAACACCAGATGTATATATAAATCAGAGACAAAACCAAAGTTTTAGGACTAATAATTTTATACCACGATAAAAATATTATAAAAAACTAAGTAAAAACCATCCTATAGAATATACATCACAGAGAAGTATGGAAATACAAATTAGTTCAGAAGGAAGATGGTTAGACTTAGGATGTGTACAAGACGTAGATCATGAATTAGAGTTATGGGTAAGTATGGAAATACAAACAATTCGATTTCATTAACACTTAAAAAAATGAGCACAAGAATTTCAAGATGGTCTGTTCAAACGAGTTACCATCTTGAGGGGACATGTTAAGTGATAAAAATCTCACATCGAATCAAGATGAAATCATAGACCAATTTATAAGTGTTTGGGGTACTCCTCTAAATAAAGTTGATCTTTTAAAATGAAACACGTGCTAAGATTTGAGGGTTCGTCTTAAAAGGTCAACATTGTTAAGAGGAATAACCCAAAGCCTTATAAATTGGTTTATATTTTCATCTTTATTTGATGTGAGATTTTATCCCTTAATCTGACCCTTCAAGACAGTGGCTCATTTGAGCAGACTAATCTTGAAATTCGTGTGTTCATTTTGTAGTTTTAATCAGATCAAATTGCTCGTTAGAGCTTAATGGATTCTGATATCATGTTAATATTTTTTAGGAGGTGCAACTCAAAACCTTTTAAATCGGTCTATGTTTTCATCTTTATTCGCTGTGAAATTTTATAAGTGTTTGGATACAAATAGGAAAATAAGAATTACAAATACATTATGTATATCAATTTGATGATATGCCAAGAATATATTATTAGGAAATAAGTTCATAAAACAATATTATCTTATAACTATAAATGAAAAAGTTATATGTTTATCTACCCCTTATCACTATATAGCAATAGCAATTAACATTAATGATCCTTATTGTAGAAAAAAATTGCCTCCTATAGAAGCTCAGTTAAGTGAGGATAAACAAAAATTAAAACAATCAACACAATTATGCCCAATAAAGATAAGATAAACCTAGTAGAAGAACATTTTGATCAAATAGCAATAAAAAATATAACAGAAGAATTATTGAAAATAGGAGGAGACAACCCCTGGCATATAAATAAATATATGGCATAAATAATTGGAAGATGACAATAAAATTATTAGTGTAAAATCAATAATATATTTAGAATATATTTAGAATAGATAGATAACTATTACCAAAAATAAATATATAGATTATTATTATTATTATTATTATTATTATTATTATTATTATTATTATTATTATTTATAGATTTAGAAAGTGATTTTTTTTGCGGGAAACTATGTGCGTATTATTTTTAGCATGTATTTTGTTATGATAGATTGATAGATGTATGATTGAAAATGAGTTTTAAAAAAATGAGATTTGAAATAATGGATACCAAACAGGGGCTAAATAATTATACAAAAGAATTAAGTTATCAAATTTTAAACCAACAAGTAATATTTAACCAAATTAGGGAAAAAATATATTTCTCTAAGTTTAATTTTAAAATCAAGATTTTATCATATCATGTTTACTAAAGAGTCTAGACATATAGCAGCTTTTACTGTACCACAAGGATTTTATGAATGAAATATTTTATCAGTCGAACTTAAAAATAGTTTAAGAGAACTCCAAAGGTATATGGATAAAATATTTAAAGATTGTTACCATTTTATTATAGTAAATATTGATATGTTCTTATTTATTCAGAAATAAGACGATATCATATTAAACATCTTAACATTTTTATAGATATTGTAAAAAATAATGGTATTATATTATCAGCAACAAAAATAAAAATAACTAAAGAGAAAGTGAAACTTTTAGGATCTATAATTAGTCAAGAATGAATTAAATTTAAAAAACACAAAGGAGTAAAATACAAGAATTTGATAATTATATAAAAGATAAAACACAATTACAAAGTTTTTGTTGGGTGGATTTGTGAATAGTGACGCCAAATAAGTAGAATGAAAATTTGTAAATCCAAGCAGAAATTTTGACAGAGTAACGGCAAAGAAAGTACAAACAAGAAGAAGAAGAAAAGAGGGACAAAGCCGAGGCAAGAGTTGGACTCTTTGTCCTTAAGTCGAATTTGCCCCGCAACGGTGCCTACGAATTTCGGCAATCGACTCCCAAGATACAACGGCTTTACTTGTATTTGTAGCACTTCAAAACACAAGTACAACGAACCAAATATAGGCTTATGTACTCCAAAGGGTGCAATGAAGGAAAATCAAAACAAATGAAATGTTTTTGATTTAGGAGACAAGTGAGGATGAGAGGTGTTTTTGCATATCAAAAAGTGAGGAATAGGACACCTAAAGGGTCCTATATATAGATCATGAAAGGGTGTGGACGAAGTGGTTGAGGCCCAAACCATGCACCATTTCCAAACAATGCACCTTTACGAAAAGTTACCTTCTGGCCGGACAACCGTGCGGTCGCACGGTTTTACTCAAAAAACCGGACATTAGTTTGACGTGTGATCGCGCGGTTTAATAACCGTGCGGTCGCACAGTCAAACATTTTGACCTGTTTTTCGTCCTTTTCCGTAATTTCTCATTCATCCGATATTGGTTTTCGAAATGCCAAATATACCCTTCAATACATGCAGAGAAATCAAAATTCTCTTTCTGGGGCGTTGCCCCCTCGACCCCCGCGACCTGATCGGGCAGGTCGATCCCCGTTTGTGCGCCTCGAAGCGGCGAAGTAGCAAACAATTTTGCCTAAACGGATTGAGTCGAGCTTTTGAGTATTAGGCCGAAGTCGACACGAAGTCACTTTAATCGATTTTCAATTTTCGATTTATTAACTAATATCCAACAGTTTTTTAGGTCTTATAAACCAAAATAGAAAATATATATACCTAACTATGCAGAACACTTAATTCATTTATAAAAGAGACCAAAATGAAAAGTTAAATGAACTACATGTTCCAAAGAAGAAGAAGAAATACAAGAAATGAAGGATCTTTGTAAAGAGTTACCAGAATTAGAATTATCCAAAAAAACGTGTATGGATTGTAGAAAGAAATCGATGCATGTGAATTAGATTGAAGAGTAGTACTTAAATATATTATCCAAAAGAAGATGATGAAAGAATTACACGATATACTAGTGACAGTTTTACTTAGGCTCAAATCAATTATCATATCAATGAAAAAGAATCACTAATTGTCAAATTAGCTATTAAAAAGTCTGAATTATTTATTGTTACTATAAAATTCAAAATTAGAACTGACAATACCCAAGTTAAGTATTGGTTAAGGAGGTTGATCCAATTGTTGCCACTAAAAGATTAATAAGATGGTAAACAGAACTTAGTCATTACAATTTTGAAATTATTCATATAAAAGATATTGACAATGTTATTGTAGATTATCTATCCAGGCATGGAGGATCTCTAGACGGAAGAAATCAATTTGGCAACGAGTCAAATGAATAGCAAATGAATAGCAACGAGTCAAATTTATCACCAACGTGAATACTTGTATGGCACAACTTGAATAAATTAGTAATGAATTATCATTTTACAAATCAAGGATTAATTCTCTTGAAGAGATGTAAAAGGGAGGATCATGGTCTTCTCCAATAAAGAATTTATCTGTAGAACTTGAACTTTCTATTGAGTAAGAATAATCAGATTTATCAATATTGAAAGTACATCTTCCACAGAAAAAGTCATTATAAAAACTATTAAACCATCTAAAAAGAATCTTTTAAAAGTTGCGAAGAAACTAGCAGTGAAAGCAAAAGAAATAATACACACACACATTAAATAATTAATGATACTCTATTTATGTGTGACTCTATAGTTTATTCTTTATAAAACTTTTGTTAAAAGAGTACATCTAGATATAGGAAACAAAAATCGATTGTGTTGAACATCTTTGAGGTTTTTGTTTAAATATTAAACAGAAAGTATTGGATTGAGTTTTTCGAGCATCCATTAATCCATAAGTCTTTCGAGCAACAACGATCACCTATGGTGAAGTATTTAATGCTTAGATAATAGTTGTCTTTTAATGAGTCGTCAAATTGAGTGGTACAGAGTAACACCACCCTTATCTGATTTTAATCTCTCCAAAACAAATGCTAAGTGTAAATATCGAGAATGTATGTATAAAAATTATGTCGACTAAATAGAAAAGTAAATAATAGATTTAATAGCTTCTCTAAATAAATTTATTTTTTGTATGAAACTAAATATTTTACAAGGATATCAGAGTTATGCCTCAAGTTTAACAATATAACTACACAATATGAATCTTCAATTGCTACCAAATGAAAACTTGGACCCAAATTATTTGTGGTTATCTGAATTATTGGCTCTGAAATACGATTGTAGTCGCGTTAAAGGAAATGGTCCTGCAAGGGCATTGATAAAGGCATAAAGCGTGATCAAATTCTTAATTCGAGAAACAGATATTATGGCTTTAGAGAAGATCAAAATGACAGTACTTCGTTTGACTTGAAATATTGGATAAGTGCAATACACGTGTTCAATATTTACAGATAACGGGTTAAGAAAAATAATTATGATATTCCTTTATTTCATTAACCTTAAGTACTTTAATATGGAATCTCAATTTGCTAAATAGGAAATAAATTGTCAAATCAAGAAATATAGTGGCATCGAAGAAGTTATGAATTTAATATTTTAGCCTCTATTTGATGGTTGATTTTTGTTTATAAATAAGAATTTTGAATTTTTAGAGGTAAAATTTATGGTTGAAAAATGAATTCAAAAATGTGCTTGGTTAATAAATGTTTGTGAAATGTGAAGAAAAGTACTTATTTATAAAGAAGTTTACCAAAGACTTGCTCAACCTTTTTGAATAGAGATAATAAGTTAAGTTTAATTCTTTTTTAAAGATCAAGAAATGGTTTTAATAGCATGTTTTGACAACTTTAAAAAGTAATTTATGCTTATCAAATATATTTTATGCACATATTTCATAGGGTTAATGGTTTACTATCAATTTATTATATACACATTTCGTTTATTTTTATTTTCTTTTTAAAAAAAAATCTATTTTTAAAAATTTAGAAGTAATAATTCCAAACAAGCACTTATGAGTGACCCTAATAATCAAGCAAGTTAAACACAATTCATCAGTCAAATCAACATATAATCATTCTCAAATAATCTTTCTGTTTAGAGAAGTGATTAGCCTCTACTTGGTAAACTTATTTATAAGGGTTCGTTCTTTTGGCCCACCATTACAAATTATAATTTACTTTATAATATATACAATTTCTCAAATCGTTTTTTAAGTGTACACATTTTATTTCTTTATTTTTCAACGACATATTTTACGTAGAAAATACAAATAATCACATTATAATATTTTACAATAGCCGCCGAACACATTCTAAATAAGCATTACATTTCTTCAAATTACTTTTTAATTAAGCACATGATTCCAAATCATTTTCACTGATATATTTTATCTCGAAAATATCACATTTTTTGTTTAGTAATAAACGTTTACCACTTATCAGACAATTATATTAAACAATTATGGAGTATAATTATAAGTATTTTTTCTTTCCCAAATTCAATCGCTAATCATAATTAGTCCTTATTTAGTGGAGATTAAAATTAAATTTTTAATAATTTTTTTATAAAAACTGATAAAATGTGTAATTAAAAAGTCGTAAAATCCACAAAATGTGTAAACTAATTGTTCGGAGGCTGAAGATGATTTAAAAACCAATTTTTCCACTTTTTTGAGGAAGATGGATGGTTACAAAGTGGAGAGCGAAAATATATATGTTGGGGATTAATTTGAGGAATTATGTAATTTAAAAATTGATTTATAAACAAAAAAAATATTATTATCCGAACACAGGCTTAACTTAAATTAAAATTCAAGTTTTAATCATAATCAAACGGAGTAGGTCCTCCCAAGCAATTATTAGAGTAGGTTAATATTGAATGACCTTGTCTCCTTCGATATGACATGTTTCAATAAGGTGTAGTCCACACCTTCAAGGGCCCATCTACCCTCCTCCGAGTCTTGTTTAAGGAGGTAAAATGCAAGATATGGCTTTAAAGGTGTAGGGTGAGAGACTTATCTTTTGACTTCGCTTATCAAGAGTCTCATCCATATTTCGAATTCATACTCTCGTCACGACAGGTACAAGTTAGGTTAAAGACTTTTCACATCTCCCTATTATTACTTGGAGATGTGTCCTGAGACCATAATGAGTGGCCTTGTCTCCTTCGATATGACATGTTGCAATATGGTGTGCATGGCATGCAACTTGACAAACTCTAGGAAAAAGGGGAAAGAAAAAAAAAAAATGAAATATATACGAACGATTTCAATCATAAATAGATAAATATAAGTAAAAAAAAAATATTTTGGATCTTTTGAATGTGAATAAAAAAATATCCATTAACAGTTTATAAATATTAGTCACACGTAGGCGCAATTAACAAAATAAAATGATTATTATTACTATTAAAGAAGATCCAGTGCCTTAGATGTGGACCCACCTATATGGCTAGTTATTATTGATGAATGATTTTAGCCTCCATTTGGTTTTTTTTTTTTTTATAAACATGTTTATAAACAAAACAATTTTTCAAATCATTTTTTAACAACATATTTTCTCTCTCCAATTTTAAACAATTACTTTTTATCTCAAAATCATAAATAAACAAGTTTATAAATCAAACAGTGTTACCAAACGGAGGCTAATCAGCTCATGATCTAGCCTCTATTTGGTTTCTTTAGTTTTTTTTTTTATTTATAAACTCTACAATTTTCAATATAACTTTTTAACCACATATTTTTTCTCTCTCTAATTTTTAACCCTCAAAACCCCTCGAGATCCGTGGAAAAAAAAAAAAAAACTGATTTTTTTTCCAAATTTACTCCGTTGAGCAGTTGCCTATTTGAGATGGAGACGCAGCCGGGGGCGGATCTATTTAGGGGCTAACTAGGGCAAAATATCATGGGAAAATTCTACAAATTAATATATATATATATATATAAATTAATTGAATCAATTTGGGCTGTTCACACTTGGCCCATTTACAATTCCAACGTTACACTTAAAAATATGGACTTGTCACATTAATTTCATTTGAGTGTTCGAATTTTATTTAGAGTACTTTACTCATTTTTATGCTTAAATTTTGAGTTCAATATCATAGATTTAAAGTTATTGATTAAATGATCATGGACAAAATATTTTGATTGTATATATTGATTTTTTGATGTATCATTATTTATAATTATCTTTATATTAGATTTGTTATTTAAAATCATTGATTTCAATACTCTTGATTCAAAAAAAAATAAAAAATTCAAGGACGAACCCTCGAGAGAGGAGCCCTCCCCTCAACTCCATATTTTTCACCCAAGTAATGTATAGTTTATGGCTTCACCACTAAACGCGGCTGTAGGGTTTCATGGACATATAAAAAGATGGCAGTCAAGTTCTAGTACATTAGACCTAGTATTACATTGATTGAGATAATTAAAAAATGGTAACGCGATCATAGCTCTCATAAGATGGATTGTACAGTAATAATATAATAATATTATTAAAAAAGAAGAATAAGGGATAATGATTGACCTTTTATACTTATCGAATGGATCATGTGTAAGTAACTTTTTATTTTTCTTAAATTAGTATAATCATAAATTAGGAAAGGACAACATTAATTTGAATTATTGAAAAATGGTTATAATGAATAACTTTATTTTCCTTCACTGTATTTTACGATCCACCAATGAGAGAATCGACACACGCAAAAAATAACAAATAAAAAATCATTAGTCTTCAAAGATCATTGCTAAAACTTAAAAGATATCAGCATCGAATTTAATACGATGTTCGGAGGTTATGCAATCATTTATAAACCATTTATTTATGTTTTTGAGATGACATATATGGTTAAAAAATAATTTCGAAAAATGTGTGTGATTAAAAATTAATTTAAAAAATTGTGTAATTTATAAATTGATTTATAAATGATTTGCCAAAAATACACTAACAAAATTCGTGACTTCGTTTTTTTAAAGTTCAAGCATGATTTTAGTGTTAATATGATTCGTCAATAGTCACACATTACACTTTTTTTTTCACATATATTTTGGGAAGTAACATGTTAGCTTCTGTAAAATTTGTTTATAGATTTTGTTATAAATAGTTACGATATTTTCTTTGAAAAGTCAACAATTTGGACTAGTCAAATAAAAATTCATCATTTTTTAATTTTCAAAAAAATAGGCCAACAAAATATTATCATATTACTATTTATTTATAAATAATATTTATAAACTACCATTTATAAACGGTTTATCGAAATTGTTTGTAAAATCAAAAAATCCTCTAATATAGGACAAAATCCATAAATGTAAGGACTTTATTGTTGGTACAATAAACAATGACACGAAAAGGATTGGTTGTGGCCTCAATTGTCAAACACCTACATTTCTATGAATAATTAGATTCTATATTGGTGCATAAAAAAATTGCAAGTTGTTCATTATTTAAAATGTACGATTGTAATATTAAACCTCCATTTGTAAACTGTTTATAGAAAAATTTATAATTTTTTTTAAATTACTTTTTCACTACACAACATTTTCAACTATAGGTTTTACCTCAAAAATATTACATTCTTTATTTATAAATAATTTTTTTTTTTTTTTACCAAAGTCTCTGTTTAGTAAAAAAAATAAAATATATATATATAAAATAATGTGATATGTTCGAGATAAAATATGTCATTGAAAAGTGATTTCGGGAAATACGTTAGATTAAAAAGTGATTTGAGAAATATATTTCTATAAATTTTTTTATAAACAATTTATCAAACCGATATAAAATATATAAACCACTTTTGGGTATGTAATATAACAGTAAAGAAATAGTTTTGCAATCAAATTTGTTAATAATGGAAATATTTATATTGGGTGAGAGTACGTATTGGTTTATTATAAAGGCTAATGCTTCTCTTTAGGGGTCAGCAGTAGCAATGAATAATAGTTTTTTTCTGGCGTCAAACAGAATTTTTATAAATTTATTAAAGTACAAGAAAATATTCCATTTTAAGTAAGTAAAAGAAAAATTAAATTAAACTACAATTATGTACAAATATTCTCAAAAGATTACATGAACAATAGCATAAGAACAAAAACATCCTACGTGTTAAGTTAAATTAAGAAATGTTATTATGTTTGTGTATCCCCTAATTATTCGGTTAAGATTCGATTAAGTGGCCGTGGCACTTATTGTGAAAACAATTGAAGGCTTTGGATTAATTAATTATATATGTTATCTTAATAGATTAGGATGTAATTGATTATGTTTGTCGACACAAATTAGGGTTTTATATTTTGTCTTCTTGTCATGGTTTTGATGATAGTGAAAGAAAAAGTTGATTTGAAATTAAACCCTAATCTACTTGTGGTAATTTGAAGTTACTCGTAATGGAGCCCACCCAAAGAATTTTTCAGTGTTTTTTCAATCTTTTTCACTTTTAGTGTATCAAATATATAATTAAATTTTTCGAAACATATTTTGTATGTTGCAAGGTTCAATAGACGAAGATCGAAAAAGATAAAATTCTATATAGTGAATGGTGAAATTCTATTTGGTATTGAAAATTGAATTGAACAAAATTAAATAGAATAAAGGTGACAATTCAATATAATTTAGCCTATGTTTGGTTCTGATTAAAATTTGATTTTAATCTCAAGTTTAAGTCAACAATTAATATTAATCACGCATTTAATGGGATATACAACTTTTCAACCACACCTCTCTTCAATTTTTATCAAAATCTGAGTTTAATCTATATCAAACAGGGGTTTGTTATATTATATATGGAGTTGTTTAGTTCTGCATACCGAATATAGTTTGTCATATCTATATTGATCAAACCCTAGGATATATAATCTAAAAAATGTGACTTTCACATTGTAGGGATTTCTTTTTTTGAACAAGTAGGAGCCTCATCCTAAGTAACAATTGAAAATATAAAATTAAAGCCGACCAAGGAATTTTTAGATAGTGTATTATCATTCCATATATAAATTAATATCTATCATAATTCATTATAATATCCTCAGCTATGAATTAAAATAATCCATTTACATAAATAGTAGTTCTCCATCAGAAAAAAAAAATATTCATCGGGCTCTCGATAGCTAGATAGAAATACATGAGTCATTTGAGTTCTAGAAGACTGAAAAATACGTCCATCTTAAAATCATGCATTTTTTACATAAGATGATAAGAAACCTAGGAAATAATTAGCATACGGTTTGTATGAGCTAGAAACATGAGTTGACAAATAAGAAATAATAATTAAATTACACAAAAGGAGAGCAATCAAAGGAGGAGGAAAACAATATATTGAAGATAATGGCACCCATATTTTCTCAGAATTATAAATGAAAAATATTGAAATTTCTTAATAATTAATTAAAATAACATAAATTATTTTTTTACTCTAGTTAAAAATATCCAATGGGCCACTTATTTTCATGTGATCAATAAAGACAATCAAGTAAAGTTTTATTCGAGTGAAAAGTAAAAACATTATAACGATTAAATGTCAACAATTAAATAAAAAGTTTATATTATTATGATTATTATACAAGAATAAAGAATATTTTGAATAAAATTCAAATCATACACATATCCCCGTATAGTTCGTGTCAGGTACGAACATTTTTATTGAGACGATTCAAATAATATGAACTTAGCTAGTACATTGATTTAAAATCAAACAATTCTAGATCTTTGAATTTATAAGAACCAAACGGTTATGATCGCTTCTCGGGCTAGCTTACACAAATTATAATCCGACTCTCACTCGAGAAATGAAAAATTGTTGCTAGTGAAGAAGATAAGATGCAGTAGTCCCTACTATAATTCATGCATGTATTAATTACATTGTCAATGTAGTATAGCAATCAAAATATAAGAAATTATTTCGTCCCAACATATCATAAAAGTTACATATAATACGAAAAACATGATATCTATGCGAAAAGTATCAATCGACAAGAGAAAATTTTTCACTCATTTGTCAGCAAGTTCAGCTAAAACGTGGAGGGGAGGCAGCCCCATGTGAAGTTTAATTTAGTCAAGAAACCATGTTCACAAATCACAGATAGTGAAATTCTGCTGAACACAATGAGGACCATATCCTAATATTCAAGCAAACCCGACCCGTCAATGTCAAAGGCCAGGCATTCAAAATAATGATGTTTTTTTGTCCTTGGTAATAAATGAATCATTGCTATTTGCTACGACACTATCTTAATCGAATAAAATATAAAATATCTTTTTCCTAACTCTTTAATTACAGTATACAAAAATATAATAAGAATAACGATATCTTCTGTTTACACATAAAAATACCTAAATCAAAGGTCTAACATAAAAGTCCAATATCACGGAAGCTCAAGAATCATAGTGATGTTAAGGCACTTGAACGATTGAGCGAATAAAGCAAGATTTGGGCGATTAAATGTAGAACGATGCACAAGAGATAGTTTTTCAATTTAACCAACAATCCAAAATATTGCTAATGAAGTCATACCAAGCAATTATTATAGTTGATGAGATCATGGACAATCTATTGCAATGAGGGAAGTTGATGAGAATGTGAATTGATGAGAACATGGGTGGTCTACCGAATACAAGGAAGAGGATAGATTTTAGAAGGATGGACTATCAGAATATCATGAAATGCATATTGGAGCAGAAAGATCGGAAGGAATACCAGAAGTTCCGTGCTTATTTGGGTTTCGGGGACTGTAAAATCGTGCAAATACTTTGAATATGACAAATTTAATTGACACACTTTAATTTAGCAATATTGGGGGCCGGTAATTGTTAACATGTAAAAATACCCAAATCAAAGGCCTAACATAAAAGCCTAATACAGAAGCCCAAGAATATTCACGACAATGTTAAGGGGCTTGAACGATTGAGCGAATTGAGCAAGGTTTGGTCGATTAAATGTTGAAAGATGCACAAAGGCAGTTTTCCAATTTCACCCACAATCCAAAGCTGTGTTGACAAAGCCATACTAAGTAGTTATTATAGTTGATGAGATCATGAGTAGTCTATTGCAATGAGGGAAGTTGGAGAGACCGTAGATTGATGAGAACATGTGTGGTTTACCAGATGTAAGGAACTTGACGACGATTATGCAAGGAGTGGAAAACGGTAATGCAAGGAAGCAAACAACGGTTACTCACAATTCAAATTAGTTACAAAGTAACTTTCAATTCAAACAGTTATTGTATATATTGTAGAAGTTTAAACATTTTGAAGAACCAACAAATCAAAACTCTCCAACAGAGATGTAATTCTCTTATCTTATATTTTACTAGAATTTCCTTAGTTGAATTTTTTTGCTTGCGCCCCATTGAAGAATCTTATAACTTAAGTTTTTCTATTGGAAAATACCCCTTTTTGGGACTTTTTCTCGAGATGTTTATTCCTTACACTTTAGACCAGTCCCCTTTTAATTGTTAGCAAGAGAGAAATAACATTCGTGGGAACACATTTTCGGTTCTTGAACTAATACTAATAAGTTGAACAAACAAGCTTGTAGAATTATGGACTCAGAATTTGTTATTTGAACAATATTGGCGTTGAGCTAACTAGTTGATGTACAATATTTTCACCGAGAATCTAGTGATGGCAATGGGTCGATCCGATCCGAGCAGGCTCAGCCCTTGGCTAAGTGTGCTCGGCTCATCCATTTGACGAACCGAGCTTTGACTCGTTCGGCTTATTTTATTTATTCTCTCTCTCTCATTAAGTCGATACTCGATAGTTAAAATACTTGAAGACCTTGAATATTATATTAATATTAGTGATATATATATATATATATATATATATATATATATATAATTTTGTAATTAGTCATGTAATAAATAAATTAATAACTTAATAAGTAAATAAGTAATGTTAGATTGTTATTTGTTACTTGTTAATGAATGAAATTGAAAGCCGAAACGATGAATTATAATTTATAAGTTTAGAACGTAAGTAAAAACTTGTTCAAATAATCAAATCTCCAATTATAATTTGAAAAGACAAAAACTAAAATTGAGTAAATAATTAAAATTTAAAAGTTTCAAAAATAAAACCCTCCTCCTTTTTTCGGGGCTTGGGACCGGCTACTAAATTGAGTAATTGAATTTTCTAGTGGGCAGAGTTAAAATTATACATGAACAATTTATTGCGTGTACAATTTTTGTTTTGAAATCAATTTTTTTTTTAATTTTATATAAAGAAATTAAAAGTTTAAAGTTAAATATCATTTACCTGACTGTATGCAATTTCAGCATATTTATGTTGTATGCGTAAATTACCGTCTTGTCAAACTTTGACATACATTAACGCTTCAAAAATATCTTCTTTGAGTTGACTCCTGACTTCTGAATAAACCTTTTTACCTGCACTAAAAGCAGACTCCGAAGCTACCGTGCTAACCGGAGGTGTCAGCAGATCTTTTGCTATGGTGTAAACAATTGAATATCTTCGTTCGTTTGTTCACCAATATTGAAGTAAATCAAATTCTAAAGAATTAGCAAGCTCCACATTTCTAAATATATCTTGTTGAAAATAATTTTTTAATTTTTCAGGTATTTGAAGTGGACCTGATTCGTTGCAACTAGGAGACATACTGTAAGAAAAAGTTCATTGTGTTTGACTCATTTCTTCCATTAGATTGTATAATTCTACTTCGTCGTCTTCAAGTGTAGTGGCACGTGATGGTGCAGATTGTGTATGACTACGTCTCCAAGTGTAGTGGCACATGATGGTGCAGATTGTGTTTGACTAATATTAGTTCCTAATCGTGTTGCATATACGGTATACATGTTTACTAACGTGATTTCTAAATTATTATAAGTGATAGGTTTATCCAAAATCAAAAAGCTATTAATTTTTGAAACAAGAAGTTTCGTACCCTTTAAATTGTAACACGAGTCCATTATGCATGCTAAGAAAAATAACATAGGTAAATCTTCTCAATATTTTTTAAATTTAATTTCCATAGCGATTATCATATCAACAAAATGAGTCATCTCTATATCTATAAAAAATTCTTGCAATAATATAAAGACGTTCAAGAACTCTTGAACTAGTTAGGTAATATACCCCAGATAATATGTTAGTTGAATCGTAAAAACTTGTCAAAAAAAATTTCACTTTAGAAGTAGCTTCCCAATCTGATTTTATTAATAGAGGATCATCGTCATTCCTAAGTATTCTACTATTATAATAATCCATTATTATGTGTTCGTAACCTTCACATGATTTAAGTAACATGTAAGTAGAGTTCCACCTATGACCTATATCGGTGATAAATTTCTTAGGATCTAAACCGTATTGGGAACACATCGCTTCAAAATAATGTTTTCTACTCGATGATATGGTTAAGTGCACTAATGCATCTCTAATTTTATCCATTTGATCTTTAATATGTTTCTGTCCATCTTGAACAATTAAATTTAAAACATGACATACACATCTAATATGGAATAAAAAATCACCAAAACCTGGATTAAGAATTCTACATAACTTATCTACTAAGGTTGCGTTTGATAGTGAGTGTGAAATTTTGGTGGAAAGAAAATGAATTTCAGGGAATTAAATTCTAGGGAATTGAATTTCTGAGAATTGAAAGTTTAATGTGTTTGATTGGTTAAATTTTCTAAGTGGAAAAAGTATGGAATTTTTCAACTTTTGTTATTTGATTGACATTGTTTTCTATGAAAAATAAAGTAAAATTTATCTATTTTAATAATAAAAAAATTTATTTTTTCACACATTTCTACTTGATAATAATAATGGTAATTTTTTTAAAAAAAAAATCAATTAATAACAACAAAAATGATCAAACGTAACGAAAATAGTATAAGATTTTTCATGAAAAATAAAACCTCATCCCCCTCCTTGGAAAATGAATTCATTCAAAATAAGGAAAATACCGAATTTCGAGGCAAGTGGAAAAATGAATTTCATGGAAAACTTAGGCAACCAAGTAGCGCAAAGTTGGAAAATCACATGAAAAATCATATTTTTCATGGAATTCAATGTATATCAAACGCACCCTAAAAGCTTATTTACACTAGCATTATCGAAAGTAAATGATCGAATTTTACTTCCGAACACATATTCTCTAACAATCTGCAATATAGTATTAAATATGTTGGTTGCGTTATGAGAAAATTCTAGAATTTTAAAAGCAATAATCTTTTTATGCATAACTCAAAGTGGATCAATGTAGTGTGCAATTACATCAATATAACATTTTTTGTTAATACCTTCCCAAAGATCAGAAGTAAAAGAATTAACACCACCATATTTATTTAAACCGACTATTAATTGCTTCTTAGTTTTAAGAAAATATTCTATTGTATCAGAACGCAGAGTGTTTCAACTAATACCGACGTACCTGGGTTGAATATAACGCTTGATGTATGTAAAAAAGTGTTCGTTGTCCACTGTGCTTAGTGGCAACTCTGCCCTCGCAACGAATTGAACCATGTCAGTTCGATTCTCTTATTCAGAATACATCCAATCTGAAAGTGTAGATCTCGCTGCAGAACCACTAGCGGATGAACCAAATTGTAGTTGACTTTGAATTGATTAGACGAACACATGCTTGGTCTGACACTTTCGAAAGTGACGATTGAGGTGTGTAGTACCAATGCCCTTTTGCCATGTCAATTGTTGTGCACAATATTTGCACACAGCTTTAAACTCTTGGGCTCCTTCAATTATTTTTCCCGCTACGACCAATTTAAAGTGATCCCAACACTTTGAAGTTGGCTTCTTACCTTTTCTAGCTTTCCGTTTCCCTCTTGCGTCGGGAATATCGGGATGATTTTGTAAGATTTGAACATCTGCATCATCTTCAACATCGTCTAAGTCTATTGCTTGATCTAATGCATCTTCTTCAATATTGTCGGGAATTGTTACATCGCTGAGACCGGGAAATTGACCGTCGAACTGAAGTGAGATTGTGGTGTTGAGTCATCATACCCCCCAAATCCAGGTGGACCATCGAACAATTCATTAACAAATCTTCAGCTGAAATTGAAATGTGTAAGTAATTGTATAATTGTAGAATTGTAGATTTTGGTAGAGAGAGAGAGAGAGAGAGAGAGAGAGAGAGAGCGAGCTTTGTAGACTTGTAGTAGAGAGTTTGGCTAAGTAAGAATTAGAGTAGAGTAGTTGAGAGATGGTGTAGAGTGGTGTTGAAGATGGCTTGTATTTATAGAGCAGTGGGAGGAAAAAAAAAGATTAAATTAAATTAAAAACGGTCATGAAAATTAAAAGTTGTCTAAATTTTATAAACAGACCGTCACAGATAAGTCTGGACAGTAACCAGTTAACAATAAAACGTTAAGTTATGTTTTAGCGCAATTCTTCTACGCATAGACTTTATCAAACATCCAAGAAATAGATCACTCCCTGATCCTTCTATGGCATGTAATATGAGCTGGCGTCCCACCACTTTTCTATAGCTTTCTTTGAATCTGTAACACTTTTTCAGCAACCTTGAACTCCCGTTCGAACATGATCCAAATATCCCGTTTGACCTTCACGTTGAAATTCCTTCCTTCTCTAAGTGATTGAATCCTTGATAAGTGTATTTTATATACTTATTTGTACGTCTAAATTAGAATAAATTATTATCGTTTTAGAATATATGCTATTTAATTTGTGTTTATTTGTTTACTTTGCAGAAAATATCTCAAAAGATGAAGAATGAAGTAATTGATGAGAAAAATGCATAATTGGATGTTAATTGGAGCTAAAATGAGCAATTGATAAGTTTGTGACGTCAACCGGAACGATGCAATGTGGCGAAGTAAACAAATCAGAGGTTGAAGGACCTAGTTGAAGGAATTGAGAGTTGAAACAAGCGAATTGAGAAGATTCCAAAGTATGGGGACTATATTGTTGCAATTGGAAGTTGAAGGACTGAAAAGCAAATTAAACATGAGGTACCAACTTGCAAATATCCAATGATTGATTTGGATAATAAGAAGATACTTTGAGGATTTTTAGGAGTCAATTGGATGCAAGTATAAGTCAAAAAGGAATGGAATATGATAAGAATATTACCATAAAATTGATTACAATCCTAGAAGATTCTGGACAGAATTCTAGTCGGACTTTGAGACCAAGTTTTGGGGCAGTAAACGTTCGAATTAGGAAAATTATATTTCAAGAAGAATTGTATCCCTTTAAGGTATCTTTCTAACTCAATTTGAATCATCGTAATCGGATAAGGAAAGAGAAAGATATGGTCGAAATACTGAACGCTGTGCAGATACCAAAAAAGACTCGCGCGGGGATTTGATGAATTTCTTTCCTTCTTCAACTTGATCTCTTCACCAACTATAAATACAACCTCTTTGCACGAAAATCAGACCTTTGCCTCTCCATAGAACGAGCCACAATAGATAATTCAACATCAAATTCTTGGAGAATCAAGCATCGCAAAGGATCGTGAATTGAAGATAATTGAAGAATCAAAACTTGGTGCAAGATTTCCATTCTTTATATTATCTTTAATGAACGTTAATTTTTATTGTTATTGTTATTTATTGATGATGTGTAACTAAATTCTATGTTGGGATGAACGATGTAGCCTAGTCAGATTATTTTAATTCCAAATTCCGTTGTTTTAATGTTTTGTTGCATATATTGATTTATTATTGTTCTTAATGCCTGAATTGCTTGATCACAAATTCATGATTTATTGAGTTATTTCCATAATCCTAGAGGTGAGTTAATAATTTAGAACGTGGTAATAAATCCAGTAATTGAACAAGAGATAGAGATATACTCGTGTTATTATTGCGGTCGTGTGTGAATTCTTATGTGTTATGCATCTAGATAAGGAATATTCGGACCCTCTGTAGAGATACATGGTTGACTTATTTAGGTAGAATTGATTTAAACTCGAGAGAGGAATTTCAATTTAAATTAGTGAATTCGACCGAATGCATAATTAGGAAATAAAACTTGAATTGGAATTAGTATAATTGGCTAGGTGAAATCGGGATTCCCAACTACTTTACAATCGTATTTAAAAACAAAAGAAATTTCGCAATTTTATTTCTTTAGTTTAATTCTTTAGTTGTAGTTAACAATCTCAAACAAATTCGCCTGTTCAAATAGAGTTAGGAACTAACACATTTCGGTACTTAATAGCAGTCCTCGTGGGACGATAATCCGGACTCTTAGGTCCACTTCATTACTTCTCACGACCCGTGCACTTGCGGGGATATCTCGCATCGCGAGATATCAGGTGAACAAGTTTTTGGCGCCGTTGCCGGGGACTGTTAATTAATATCGATACCAATTAGTTCTTACTTTAGTTTGAACTTTATTTTTTGTTTTTATTTTTATTTTATTTCTTAGTCTTTGTTTGGGAATTTTTTTTAAAGCTGTGAATTGTTTCATATTCAGGTATTGAATGAATTTTCAGACAGTTGGAAGCAACATAGCAAGATGGCAGCAAACAATAATCAATGGCTCTTTGATCGAACTGCAATTCAGACTTATCTGATGTGTGACTTCTTCTGGGAAAATCATGCTTTATATGATTGTCCTATTGCACCCCAGGATAGTTTGTGGAGTATTGATTGTGTGGGGAATTTTTATCTAACAGAGCAGGGGTATCCACTAGAACATTTTTTTGTGAAAAGATCAGATGAGCCAGAAAAAATGGTTGAAACAACTGAAGGAAAAGAAGAAGAACCTAAAAGAGTGGATCAACCAGAAGAAAATAGCTGCCATGAAGATATCTTTGTCCAAATGTCAACAACTCAAATTTCGGACATCAAGCTTAAAGAAACTTCAATAAAAACGGAGGAGTTGATCACAGAAGAGCAAATAAACAAGGAGACACTTAAAAGTGCCGACTTTATACTGCAATCCTCTAACTTCAATCACTGGGGAAAAATTGATTTCATCATTGGCACTGAAGAGATGATTGAAGTTTTCATATTGAAGTTTGAATTGAGTGGAGATGTCAACATACATGACATGGGCAAAGTGGAATTTTGGTGCATAAATCCAAATTAGAGCAAGTTCAATCGGCACAAACAAAGAAGGTCATCAAAAGGTTTATTTAGAGTTCCTTAAACAATCAGGTAAAAAGTCGGGCTTTAGACTTAAAATGGAGCGCTTGTTGGGAGGCAACCCAATTTTTCTTCCCTTTTACTTATTACGCTTTTATTATTTATTTTAGTATTAAATTTTTTAGATATATGCATGGTAGGAAATGTGTTTGAGTGTTTTGCATGTTTCATGTTAAGAGCACTTGTGCATAATAGTCTATTATTGCATATTTAAGTATGTTTTTGATTTTGCATGTTTACATTAGGCTAGGTTTTTATCGTCATTCCAAACTCGCACACACTAGTTTGAATCATGAAGTTAATGTTTGGAAAATCATTGCATCAATCATGAAGTGATTAGGGGGATAAAAACGATTTTGAAAATCAAAAATAGGAAAAAATTTCAGTACTGCCTTGTACTAAGCGATCGCGTGCCAATAGGCTTCGGCGATCGCGACTTTGCATTAAAAAATCAACAGATTTTTAAACCTTGAACCACGCGATCGCTGGCACTCCAACCAGGCGATCGCGTGGCTGTACTGAGAGTAAAATCGGCAGTTTAAGTGTTGTGCCTCATGTTTTCAATTTCAAACATTATAGACTCGTTTTCTCTCCCCTAATCACCTCATATTTGATCTTACATTTTGTGTGCATGTCATCAACACCTAGTTGTATCAATATCATTGCTATTTCCCGCATCCAAATCAATCAAAGGTATGTAATTCTTCACTTGAAACATACTTTACTCAAATTTATGAAATTTTCTTTTAGATTTCGAATAATTGGAATTGTGAATTGTGAAGAAGGGGATTAAGCTAGTTGTTGGAGTAGGTGATTTGTGGTTGAGTAGACAAAATTTTTGGTTCATTCATGCCTCCAAACCTATGCATACCCTTTGATTTTTGCACTGCACACCATGTATTTGATGAAATGCCACAAAGACATTCTAGTGCTAATTTGAGACATCCTTCCGAGCATTTATCTTCATGATATGTTTCTCATTGATTATATGTGTGTAGTTCATAAATTAGTTCACTTCATTTCACAGAATTCATGAAAACAAATTTAGCACCATGGCAGCCTCAATGCAAGGCCACTGCAGGCCATTGCACCTGAAAATCCACTCACGTCACCAACTTTGCCATAGTTTTACAGGACCCTATTGAGCTCCAAAAGACCTGAATTTTTAATATGTTGTAGACCATGCTGTGAACTTTAACTTATAAAAATATGGCTCGGAAAAATTTGTGTTTTCTAGGCTATATCAAGGCTTAAATATGTGTGGTCTACCTTTGTTGAAAATTAAAAATTTTGCTTTAACCTTAGTTTAGGGGTGTGGCACTGAACTTCTATTATTTCTTATTGATGTTTATGACTTCTAATGTTACTTATCTCTTATTTGCGAGGTAAACATCAATCAAGACACCTCAAACCAAATCGGGAAAAGCAAGAAAATGGTCGATTCATCCAAGACAGTGCAACAGGAAGCTTCAAAGAAATACATCATCTAAACTTGGGAAGTTCTCGTTCTCGTTCTCTTTTCTTTGTCTTGTTTTATTTTGTTGAATCTTTTTGACAAACATTGAGGACAATGTTCATTTCAAGTTTGGGGGTGAAAATTCATTGCATTCTTCATTCATTTTATACTCATTCGATTCTTTGGGGGCTATTTATAAAAAAAAAAAAAAAAAAAAAAAAAAAAAAAATATTGAAAATGTGTTAACATATTTATTGCCTAGGATATAGTATGAATCAATTTGTGCTTAGGTTTGAAAATTGGACAACATGAAAGTATGAACTTATTTTTGAACTAGTTATGTTTTGCTAGATTCATACTTATTGCGCACATAGCCAGTGTTGGATAATTGCTTGTGTGAGGGATTTTGTTTAATACATGTGGGGCAGAGTTTATGCAATTTGAACTTAGGAATGACTCAAAAATCCCTGAACTTAGATCATTAGACATCCCACCCCTAAATTAGAACCAATCATGCTAAAAGGCAAGTTTGGGGGTAAAATGGTTAGAATTTGTGTGTATTGACGGGTTGGAGGTCTGTGGTTCTTGGTTTTTCACTTTAGTCATTACAGTTTGGTCAACGGGTATAAACCATTTCCATCATAAAAACAGAAAAATGCTGAAGGTCTTATTCTGCTCTTCAAATGCCTTTTTGACTCGAGTAAGTAAGTCCGAGGGGTCCTTCAAACCTGGTGCCCTAAAGCCAACTGGCTTGGGAGTCATCGACCTAAAGCTCGCTACAGGGGTCAATTAGAAAGCAAGTACGGAGAGTGGACTTACACATAAGACATTATAACATCTTTAACTTTTCTGTTTAAGCCTTTATGACTCGGGCAAGTATGTCTGAGGGGTTCTCTGAACCTGGTACCCTAAAGCCGTCTGGTTTGGGAGTTGCTGATCTGAAAGCTCGCTACAGGGGTCATATAGAAAGCCCGTATGAAAAGTTCTGTACAAAGATGGTAAAAAACAGGGACAATTAAAAGAAAAAGTCGTCCATAAAAAAAAATAATAATAATATTGCATGGTATAAGCTTTGTTGACTGAACTGTGGTGGTTGAGGTTGTAGAATTGGGGACTGCTTTCTTTTGATTAGTTGTGCATGCATATTTCTGATTTTGACTACCTTGTGTAGAAAAAGCTAAGAATATTTTTAGAACCACATAGATAAAAACCTGGGAAAACCTGGGATGCGAGAGAAAAAGCAGAAAGTGGTGATCATCCATGAGCGTTGAAAGGAATTTTATTAGAAATCATAGATTGACCACATGGGATTCGGGCTGGATTATGCATAATGAGCCACACAGTGTTGAGTATATCTTTTGCATAAGTATGCCTTTGACATTGGCTATTCACACACACACTTGAAACTCTGGCAGGATATAACTAGAAAATATTTTGCATTGTTGTTCATGACGCTTGTTGAAGCTTAAATTGGTTTGGACTGTAGAGGCATATGGTAAACATGTTGACACAACAAAAATATTTGTTCTCTTATTTCTTTGATTTTTGTAGTTTAATTTACATTGTTCGAGGACGAACAATAATTTTAGTTTGGGGGTATTTGATAAGTGTATTTTATATACTTATTTGTACGTCTAAATTAGAATAAATTATTATCGTTTTAGAATATATGCTATTTAATTTGTGTTTATTTGTTTACTTTGCAGAAAATATCTCAAAAGATGAAGAATGAAGTAATTGATGAGAAAAATGCATAATTGGATGTTAATTGGAGCTAAAATGAGCAATTGATAAGTTTGTGACGTCAACCGGAACGATGCAATGTGGCGAAGTAAACAAATCAGAGGTTGAAGGACCTAGTTGAAGGAATTGAGAGTTGAAACAAGCGAATTGAGAAGATTCCAAAGTATGGGGACTATATTGTTGCAATTGGAAGTTGAAGGACTGAAAAGCAAATTAAACATGAGGTACCAACTTGCAAATATCCAATGATTGATTTGGATAATAAGAAGATACTTTGAGGATTTTTAGGAGTCAATTGGATGCAAGTATAAGTCAAAAGGGAATGGAATATGATAAGAATATTACCATAAAATTGATTACAATCCTAGAAGATTCTGGACAGAATTCTAGTCGGACTTTGAGACCAAATTTTGGGGCAGTAAACGTTCGAATTAGGAAAATTGTATTTCAAGAAGAATTGTATCCCTTTAAGGTATCTTTCTAACTCAATTTGAATCATCGTAATCGGATAAGGAAAGAGAAAGATATGGTCGAAATACTGAACGCTGTGCAGATACCAAAAAAGACTCGCGCGGGGATTTGATGAATTTCTTTCCTTCTTCAACTTGATCTCTTCACCAACTATAAATACAACCTCTTTGCACGAAAATCAGACCTTTGCCTCTCCATAGAACGAGCCACAATAGATAATTCAACATCAAATTCTTGGAGAATCAAGCATCGCAAAGGATCGTGAATTGAAGATAATTGAAGAATCAAAACTTGGTGCAAGATTTCCATTCTTTATATTATCTTTAATGAACGTTAATTTTTATTGTTATTGTTATTTATTGATGATGTGTAACTAAATTCTATGTTGGGATGAACGATGTAGCCTAGTCAGATTATTTTAATTCCAAATTCCGTTGTTTTAATGTTTTGTTGCATATATTGATTTATTATTGTTCTTAATGCCTGAATTGCTTGATCACAAATTCATGATTTATTGAGTTATTTCCATAATCCGAGAGGTGAGTTAATAATTTAGAACGTGGTAATAAATCCAGTAATTGAACAAGAGATAGAGATATACTCGTGTTATTATTGCGGTCGTGTGTGAATTCTTGTGTGTTATGCATCTAGATAAGGAATATTCGGACCCTCTGTAGAGATACATGGTTGACTTATTTAGGTAGAATTGATTTAAACTCGAGAGAGGAATTTCAATTTAAATTAGTGAATTCGACCGAATGCATAATTAGGAAATAAAACTTGAATTGGAATTAGTATAATTGGCTAGGTGAAATCGGGATTCCCAACTACTTTACAATCGTATTTAAAAACAAAAGCAATTTCGCAATTTTATTTCTTTAGTTTAATTCTTTAGTTGTAGTTAACAATCTCAAACAAATTCGCCTGTTCAAATAGAGTTAGGAACTAACACATTTCGGTACTTAATAGCAGTCCTCGTGGGACGATAATCCGGACTCTTAGGTCCACTTCATTACTTCTCACGACCCGTGCACTTGCGGGGATATCTCGCATCGCGAGATATCAGGTGAACAATCCTCCTCCTGGAGTACAGAAGTCACAACACAATTGAAGCCTTATGTATTTGTGTCCCACACGAAAATAGGCTTCTTGACTCCTTCAACAAATTGGACGTGTATTTTGAAGTACCACACGGATTTTGTGTTTTTCACGTCTTAAGAAAAATATCCCGTTTTTCTTCTATTTAAAGTGCAATTAGGTTACTTGAATTCCAAGTTTCCTTATTGCACAAGATCTCTAATACCTGCAAAATACAGTAGAGATAATTAGAAAAAGGTAAGATAATTATTCTTAAATAAATCTTACCATAAAATAAGATAATGATAAATCTTGAAAGATCTTACCATTTACCAATCAAGTGATAAACTTTGATACCAATCAACCATATTTTCGGCCTTATCAAGATTCTTCATGATCAATATTTTCGACCAAATAATCTTACCATATGCAAAGATAAGATTGAAATATTCACGACCATATAAGCTTTAGTGTCAAGGATAATCACAAAATATATCATCAAGAAATTTATCAAAATCACAAGATTTCAAGATCAAGATTTCGAGATTATGATCATAATCAAATCAATATTTCTTGATCATTATTTTTCCAACAATAACATAATTTTCGAAAATAAGAGATATATTTTTCTCCAAAAAATATTTGCATAATTTAAATAAACTTAATAAATTACTAAATATTAAGTTAATTTTTCTTAAAATTACACATTTGTGGAAAAATAGGAAATGCCAATAATATAAAATTAACAATCTCCCCCTTTGACTTTTTCTATTTTTTCGCAACCAATCATCTTTTTATGATCACAAGAAATCATTAAGCTCCCCCTATCAAAAATCTCCCTGTCAAGATATGCATCATGATAAACACAATCAACTAATGCATGTAAAGGAAATCAACACATAGAGAGCATAAATAAAAAAAAGATGATATGACATGCAAATGCTACTCCCCCTTTTCGGAGAAAGATGAGAATCCATATGGTTCACAAAACCAGCACGCAAAATCCACAAACTAAAGTTGATCACAAGAACAATAGTGTTAAAGCAAAATAGAAGACCAATGTTTCAAAATCATTGAAAATAAGTAGATGGAACTGGCGGGTTGAGATCAGTCCTAGGTCTTATTTTGCTTCTTTGATGCAGGGAGCTTTTTGGCAGAAACCATCCTCTTTTCCTTGGCTACCACAAGAGCCACATCTTTCGAAGACCCTCCAAGTAGCTGATCTAATGTGTCTTCAAGACGTTTAACACACACACATTGAGGTCAGATATGTCAGCCTTCAACCCAACATTCTCCGCTTCCAGCTGGTCTATCCTGGCATCCTTACCAGCAGAATCCTGATTCCCAGCAGTCTCTTCCACAACCTGTTTCCTGTGACCCATCTGTACCTCCAGAGTTTTTCTACATCTGGCCCTGTTTGGCACTTTAGGAGTGATCACATGGTCATCCTCCAGTGTCTAGACACCCTGATCACTCAGAAACTGTGTAATAATCCAAGGGTACACCAACAGATAAGTATTCCCCTGTCGAGGGCCACTCCCTGAGACCCTACCAATGATTGAATTCCATATTCGTGCAGCAAGGTCAATATTACGTTTAGTCCCTAGGAGAAACAAGGTTTTGGAAGATTCTCTCTTAAAACTTGAGCCATGGATGAGTTGGTCAAAATTTGCCTTCACAATTTTGTGAAGAATTTGGTATTTCTTGGACATCTCCTACCTATGCAATTGTTTTAACCCCTTCACTGGCCACGAGATCTTACCCCCTGACAACTCCGTTGCAATTTTATCATTAGTGGCTTCTATAGATTCATCCTCATCAGCTACATCCTCATTCAATCCTAACAACTTTCTAAGTTCCTTTGCAGAAATCTTAATCAATTGTACCCTAACAAATAGTGAAGTGGTAAACAGACATTTTTTGGAGTTAAATTCAATAGGGATATTTGCATAAAATTCTTTAACCAAGGTCTCATTGATCTCCCCCTTACATTCAGTCAACTTCTTCAACCCAAAGTGTGACACAATATCATCTACTTCAAAATCATCAAATTCGTCTACAGTCACTCTAGATTCATAATGTAGCTGTTTACCCAAAATGTGCTTTTGGAAATCAGAGTATGCCTCAGATGATCAAAATTTAAAATTAAATGGGGTAAACATACCTCTAGCAGTCTGCATGGCGGTGCAAACGAATGAAGATATATCAAATTTGGATTTCACTGGACCCGCAGCTATGTCACCCTTTTTCTTCTTCGAACTTTTAGTGACTTCTGGCTTCTGTTTTCCCTTTCTGTCTGGGATTACAACATATTTCTCAGTCTCCTCTTCTGACTGCTCAAACTCGTCTACATCCTCAGATATCTTTGACTCTTCTGGTGGTGCTTCATCCCCAGATTCTTCTGCTTCCTTGTCTTCCTCAGATTTTTCATCCTCCCCAGACTCTTCCTGCTCCTCTAGTTTTCCTTTTCATCACCAGATTCAGTTTCACTAGATTCATCTCCACCTTCTTCATCCCCAATTTTCGCATCTATTGCACTTCTCATGGTTGCAAGCCTTCTTACTCCCTGCAGTTCACTACGAATATCTAAGGGAGGAATATGGCTGGACCCAAGATTACCTGATACGGGTGTTAGGTTTATGCCCATGGTGATTGGAGTGCCCCGGTTTAATTGGGCCATAAGGAGAGCAGGTGTTGAAGTAGTACCAGCGGTAGAGAGTGAAGTAGGCGTTGGGCTGGTGTCGGACATTGGTACAGGAACAATGGCGCCGCTTGGAGTTCCTATCTCCGATGGGTTTGGTTGAGATGATTCTTCATTGCCACCGTCGCCTCTGGTGACTCTCCTCCTTCCGTTTTTCTTGCTTCTGGCCATGTCTGGAATGGGTTTTGGATTTGAGAGAATAAGAGAGACGGAAGCTAGGGTTTTGGATAAGAGAAATTTGTGGTTTTTGGAACTTGGGACGTGAGGTTTGTGAAGAACTGTGAGAGTTTTTGGGTTTAAGAGGGATTCTCATATAAAATAAATTGGAGTTTATTATGGTAACAGGAGAATACATAGCTTAAAGTACCATTTACATATCTGATGATTCTTTTTATGGCGGCAACATGAGACTCCTTAGGTTTTGCCTGATATCTTGCACAAACTCCAACACTGAAGGATATGTCTGGCCTATTGGCAGTAAGGTACAGAAAACTTCCAATCATGCTTTGTAGAGAGATGGATCTACATCCTTGCCACTGTCATCCTTTGAAAGTTTTAGAGCAGTTTCCATGGGAGTTCTCATTGCCTTTGCATCTTCAAGTCCAAATTTCTTCACCAGATTTTTAGAATATTTTGCTTGAGATATGAATATGCCCGATTCATCATGTTGTACCTGTAAACCAAGAAAAAATGTTAGTTCACCAACCATACTAATTTCAAATTCTGTTTTCATTGTATTTATAAATTCATCAATTTTGGACTTATATGTAAACCCAAATACTATGTCATCAACATATATCTGAGCAACAGTTAGTCCAGGATTTAGATGCTTAATGAAAAGAGTTTTATCAGTTCCTCCCCTTTTGTATCTGTTGCTTAGCAAAAATGATGTGAGTCTTTCATACAAAGCTCTGGGGGCTTGTTTCAACCCATATAACTCCTTTTTGAGTCTAAAGACATAGTCCGGGTGAGATGGATCTGTGAATCCTTGGGGCTGCTCCACATAAGCTTCCTCATTAAGCACTCCATTCAGAAAGGCCCTTTTGACATCCATCTGAAATAGTTTGAAACTAATGTAGCAGGACATAGCTAGCAACAGCCTGATGGATTCCATTCTGGCTACTGGAGCAAATGTTTCGTCAAAGTCTATCCCTTCAATCTGGGTATAGCCTTGAGCAACAAGTCTGGCTTTATTTCTTACCACATTTCCTTGTTCATTTGATTTGTTCTTGAAGATCCATTTGGTACCATCTCCCAGACGTTGTTTCTTTCAAATTGATTGAGCTCCTCCTGCATAGCCTGTACCCAGTGTTCGTCTGTCAACGCTTCCTTGACATTTTTTGGCTCAATTTGAGACATGTGACAGATGTTTCCCATCGCGGAAGCAAATTTTCTTCTGGTCACATTTCTCTTAGACATATCAGTAAGAATGTTATCAAGTGGATGATCCTTTTGAATCCTAGCAGGTGGTAGTCTCGATGCTTCTGATTCTGCAATATCAGGTGTATTTGGGAAGTCAGATTCGTCTCGGTCTGGAGATATTACTGGGTGGCCAGACTCATCCTGATATGATTCTTCAGTATCATTGAGACTTCCAGCTTGGTGCTGTTCTTCTTCTGAATTTTTAGTTCCAGCTTTTTCTTTTGGTGGAATTTCCAATTGATCACCATCTGCTTCCTGCGAATTCAAGTTCAAACAATCAGTGTCATCCACTTTCACTTTAATTGACTCAAGAACAGTTTGGGTTCTTAGATTGTAAACTCTATAGGCCCTACTATTTTCATCATAACCCAAAAATATTCCACCATCCGATTTTGAGTCAAATTTTCCTAGGTGTTCTCTATCTTTTAAAATGTAGCATTTACTTCCAAAGGCATGAAAGTAATCAACCCTAGGTTTTCTACCCTTCCAAATTTCATATGCAGTTTGATTTGTTCCTGATCTAAGCATGACTCTATTGACAATATAACAAGCAGTGTTTATGGCTTCTGCCCAAAATTTCGTGGGCAATTTGTTGCTGTTTAGCATGACACGAGCCATCTCTTGTAGAGTTCTATTTTTTCTTTCCACCACTCCATTCTGTTGAGGAGTCTTTGGGGATGAGTACTCATGCTTGATCCCATAGTGGATACTAAAATCAGCAAACTCGGAGTTTTCAAACTCTCTTCCATGATCACTTATGATCCTTTTGACTCTTACTTGTTCGTCTGCCTTTTCATTGCTCAATTTCTGAAAAAGATTAACAAAATTGTCACATGTGTCAGATTTATCATGGATAAACATGACCTAGGTGTATCTGGAGAAATCATCAAACACACATAAATATACTTCTTGCCACCAATACTTTTCTTTTGGATAGGACCCATCAAATCCATGTAAATTAGTTCAAGTATATGAGAGGTATTAATAGATGTACCTGATTTGTGTTGACTTTTGATTTGCTTACCCTTTTGACAATCATCACAGATTTCATCTAGAATATTTTTTATGCTAGGAAAGCCTCTCACAGCCTGTAGTTTGGTTAGTTTCACGAGATTATGGTAGTTTAGATGCCCTAATACGTTATGCCACAATTTCTCATTTTTGGTCTTAACAGAATTGCAAGTTATGTGACTTTCAAGTGTATAGCATTTGTCTCTAGGTCTAACTCCCTTAAACAAAACACTTTTTAACGGGTTAGACTTCTTGTCACAACTTAAAACCTTGCAATATTCTTTTGAAAATATGACAAGAAAGTTATCATCACACAGTTGTCCTACACCGATCAAATTTTCCTTAAGTCCTATAACATATAAGACATTTGTTAATATAGGCAATCCCTTGATGATGATGATACCAGATCCATCTATCTTACCCTTTTGGCCATCACCAAACGTAACAGCACCTGTTTCATCTTTTTCAATATGTGTTAATAGAGAGAGACCACCTTTCATGTGTCTAAAACATCCACTATCAAAATACCATGTGTTAGGAATCAAAGCACTTAAAGATAATTGAACAACATAGGCATTAGTTCGAATTTTCTTTTCTTGTCTAGAAACAACTTTTCTTTTGTGTGTATTGATTAATTTCAAGTACTCATGACACCTAAATACATCATGACAAGATTTAGCACAAAAATTACAGAATACCTGGAAAACAGATGTATCATGTCGACTCTGTCAAGGTTGAAATTTCCTGCAGTTCTGATGGACAGACTCATCTGGCTTGTACAGATTCGGCTGAAATTGTCTTCTTGTATAGTTCCTGACTGGATGTGAGTTTTGAGTTCCAGCCACATTGTATTGATGATGATGAGAGGTAGATGCATCTGTATAATTTCTATTTTGTTCCATACATCTGTATCCAAATTCTCTTTCAAAGTTTATTTTATGGTCATGATTTTTACCTTTACCCTCATATCCAAGACCTGTTTTTAGGCTGATAGCTCTGCCACTGTTCAGGATTTCATCAAGCTGGACAGATCCAAGTGCCAGCTTCTTAATTTTGTCTTATGCTTTAGCAAGTTCTAAAATTAACCTGCTTACCTCATTTTGTTCAACTTCTGAGAATGCAGATGCATCCAGTTGTCGTTCCCTGCTGTGCTCAGCTAAGGCCTGAAACAGTTGGATCTTCTCTTCTGCATCTTGAAGTTCCTTTATCAAGTTTTCAGTGTTTGGTCCAGATTCATCTGCATAGGAAAATTACCAGATTCAGTACCAGACATCTGTAAAGCAGTAAGGGTAGTTACCTGTTTTTCAGAATTGCTGCTGCCAGATTCTGATTCAGATTCATCTGAGTCTCCATCACTCCATGTAACATTCATGGCCTTCCTTCCCTTAGTCTTCTTTTGATTATTAAGACAATCAGCTGCAATGTGTCCATATCCTTCACATTCTCTACATTGAATTTGACTCCTAGGCTTTCCTTTAGACGAGTTAGCATTATTTTTTGGATAGAAATTATTTTTCCTCCATTTTTTTGTGTATTTTGATTCTGACCTTGAAGATTTTTGGACATTTCTTTTTGTTTGCCCTTGAGGAATCTTTTAAATTGTCTAGCGAGAAGTACGAGTTTTCATCTTCATCCTGGTGTTTTATCTTTCTTTCTTCGGGCCAGATTTAACTCATAGGTCATCAATGACCCTATAAGTTCCTCAACTAGCATGGTTGAGAGATCCTTACTTTCTTCAATTCGCTGTCACTTTTGCATGGAACCTATCTGGTAAAGATTTAAGGATTTTTTGTACAATCTGCTCATTTGAGTAGGTTTTCCCAAGAGCTTCAGCTGAGTTGGTGAGATCACTCAATCTGGCGTAGAAGCTTTTGAAGTATTCTTTCTCATCCATAGATAGTTGTTCAAACTCTAGACTGATCATCTGCAGCTTGGAGGTTTTGACAGCATTGGTTCCTTCGTTTGCAAACCCTCAAAGCATCCCATGCTTCCTTGGCGGTTCTTAAGGAGGAGATGAGTCTGAATTGACCTGGATCAACCAAAGAAATAATAGCGTCAAGTGCCTTAGAATTCCAATTTGCATTAGCTAATTCATCTGCAGTAAAAGCACTTCTAGCTACAGCTGTAACAACACCTCCAGTAGTGACAGTGGGTGTTGTGTAACCTTCAAGGACATATGTCCAGCAACGTTCATCAATAGATTGAATAAAAATTTCCATACGGATCTTCCAATATGCATAGTTACTACCAGTTAATAGAGGTGGCCTAAGAGATGCAGAATTTTCCATTTTGACAACCGGATCTCACTTTCTAGAAGTGAACCCGCTCTGATACCAATTGAAAATTTAAAGTTGTCTAAATTTTATAAACAGACTGTCACAAGATATCAAGATCAAGATTTCGAGATTATGATCCTAATCAAATCAATATTGCTTGATCATTATTTTTCCAACAATAACATGATTTTCGAAAATAAGAGATATATTTTTCTCCAAAAAATATTTGCATAATTTAAATAAACTTAATAAATTACTGAATACACGTATTTAGTAATTAAATTAAGTTTTCTTAAAATTACACATTTGTGGAAAAATAGGAAATGTCAATAATATAAAATTAACATGTCACAGTGACCGTTGCATGGCAATGGTCAAATTTATTTATTTATTTATTTTTTTTTTGGCTAGAAGGCGAGTCGAGCGGCTCGTCGGCTCGTGCCCACGAGCCACTCGTTGAACCACAAGCCAAACCATGCTCGGCTCGCGGTTCAACTTGGGCGATCGGCTCGCCCACCAGCTCATCTTTTTAGCAAGCCGAGGCAACGAGCCTACTGGCAGCTCGACCCCTTTGCCACTCAAGCTTGGAATCTACATTTTGGAGACTTTGTCGCAAGATGTTTGTTTCTTACACTTTAGACTGATCCTCTTTTAATTATTAGCATGAGTGAAACAACATCCATGGGAAACATCTTCGATTCTTGAACTAATACTAATAAGTTGAACGAACATGCTCGTAGAATTATGGATTCAGAATTGGTTATTTGAACAATATTGGCGTTGAGCTAACTGGTCGATGTACGATATTTTCACAAAGAATCGAGCTTGGAATCTACCTTAAGTCCATCTTGTCGGGCTCCATCCATTTCAAGAATACTTTTACATTATCCATCAACTCAAAGAGAATGTTCTATCATCTACTTGAACACATTATTGAGATTGTAGTCATAAGTGTCACTACAAGAAAGATGCGTGAATTCAATGAAGATTAGAGACAATATCCACTGTTGTCACAACAGATGCAACATTTTGCGATGATAAAAGGGGTCTACGCAATAGGCCACCTTATAGCGATGAAAAAGTTAGTTCTCACTATATCCTTTGGCCTATTGAGATGATCAAAAATGTCAACGTTGTAGGTTGGGACTAAAGCGACGAAAAAGAGTCTTCTCAATAAAATCCAGGTCAGAACGCGGGAATCTTTCCCATCATACCTACAAGATAGGAACTACATATTTGAACTTAGCGATAACAAGTAATTAGAAAGGTTTTTTCCCATTTCATGTTAGAAACATATTACTATACTATTTTCTCTAGTTTTTTTCCTCTCTAGTTTGCTTCTCGACATAGAAATTATTGGTTGACACTCTCAAACTAAAAAAATTCTCTGTTTTTGTAAGATATTTTCACCTAAAATGTTTGTATTTTATAGAGTTTCTAGATTAATAATATATTTTTGTCCTTTTTTATGCTAGTTTATCGACTTTGGAGCTATACCTTGAGGCCATGTCATTATCCAATTATATTTGAACAATTGTATTAAAGTATAATTTGTTGAAACAAATATTTGTTCAATTAGCTAACATATATTAGCAAAAAATAGAAGAAAACACTAGAACTTAATTGCACCACTTGTTGGGTTTCCACTCAACCCTTAGGTCATGGGTCCGAATACATGCATTGTACAATTATCATATAAATTAAAGAAAATACACAAGTCGACTAGTTGGTTTGAAATTCGGTCGGGTCATGTCAAAACAAAATTGATAAAATAATTATTAAATAATATTGTTCGTCAGCGACAATGTTGTTGCTAAAGGCAATGTGTATTCTATTGCTACACAGGCCCGTTGTCGTCACTAATGAGCATCAGCCACTGGTCTGAAGCAACGACATGTTGCAAAGACTTTATCGTCTCAAATGCTCAATGGCGACGAGATGTGGACATTCAACGACAACTTTTGTCGTCGTTGATAGGCTATATTCTTGTAGAAAATGAAAGGACATCATTATAAGGAAAATTCATTTATAGGTCCTATTTTGAATATCGTGCTATAATTTGGAATTGGGGAAAACATGATATCTTCACCATATGAGAAGGCAAGGAATTTGGTAGAATAATTACCTTGAGACTCAAAACTTGGAGCAAATTAGGTCAAGTTTTATGGGTTTAGTTAACCCAGAGTACTTTTAAAGACTTTTAATGATTTTTTTTTTAACGAACTTCATTAGATTTTATGGACTTTAATGAATTTTTATAAGCTTTCAAAGAATTTTGTAGACTTTCATTTAAAAGACTTTTATGAATTTGTGTAGAATTTCAAAGACTTTTGTGAACTTTCATTTAAAAGACTTTCATATACTTTAAAAGATTTTTACAAATTTTTAGTTCCTGAAAAACTTGAATATTAATAGATTTAGTTTTTCAGTGTTAATAGTTAATAATAATTATATGTCAAGTGAATCAATCACATAAACAAATATGGAAGCAGAGATAAATAGTTTAGCAGAGAGAAATCATTTGCGATAAATAAAAAAGAGGGAAATAAAAATCGTGTTGGTCATACATGGGGAACAACTGCGAGATCAACTTCAAAAAACTTTGTACTCAATTCATAATCGAACTTCTTACATTTAATAATATATATCGATAACATATCATTATAAGTCAACTCAATAAAATAAATAAATAACCAACATACCAATTTTTGTAAAAACAATTTATGAAGAAAAAATTAACTAATGAACATGTTCAACATCACTCCACATATCAGTGTAGCCCGTCACTCATTAGCATACTCTCTTTGTTGTTCTTGATCACTCTTGTAAAATGTCCAACATTGTCCTCTTGGTCATCTGGCATTGATGAAGTTGATGAAACTTCATCATCTAGTTCAACTAAAAACTCATTAGAACGTCACTGGTTACGTAGAAAATTATCTAATCCTGCATGATAATTGTATTTTATATACTTATTTTTATCCTAAAAGTAGGATTTTAATTGTTGTTCAAGAATATTTACTATTTATTTCGTTGTTAATTGTTTATATTTCAGGAATAACCCAAAAGTTGAGAAAGTAAAGGAATTGAATTAAAAAACAAGCATATTAGATGATAAAAATGTCAAAGTATGAAAATCATGAGTTGATGAAGTCAATCGAAGGGAAAATTGGAAGAAAAGTGAAAGAAAGAATCAAATTGGGAGAAATCAAAAGTTTGGGGACTCAATTGTATCAATTGAAAGTTGATGGACTAAGGTGCAATAAATGTTTGATGACCAAATTGTAGCAAATGTTTGATAACCATGCGGTCGCATGGTAGAAAATCCATGATGTCTCATGACCGCATAAAAAAGGAACAGAGTCGGAATTGTTATAACGTGCTGTCGCGCCAATTTGTACCGTGCGGTCGCATGGTTGTCCGGCTGGGAAATTGATGGGCTTTTTGCGTGGATTTCAACAGAATTTTCATCTCTTTAACCTAAACTTCGAGCATATCTATAAATACTTGACCTTAGGCACATTTTGAGGGGTTCCCAACTTGCTCAATTCATGCCAAAACACTGTCAAAGTGCCGAGGGATCCATGCTATGCCAAGAACACAAAAGACCAATGATCAAGGGATGAATAGGGTGACATCTATCCATTATTCTTGTGATTTTTATTCAATTATGTTTCTAGGTTAGGTTTTAAATGTTAGAATTGTGATGAAATTTTGAATTCTTGACTCCATGTTTTAATCTATTATTTATTTTATGCAATTCATGGTTTTGATGCAATTGATTCGTGCTTTGATTATCATATAATTTTCTGGCCAATTATTATGTGATGGATGTTATGATTTCTTAAGTTCGAAAGATTAGGAATGCATTAGACTTGTTTCAATTGCCACAAAGTCCGATATGGGATAGAAATATACCCCTATACTACTTGTGTTTTCTACTATAGTATTCACAAATCTTTTAATGCTTTCTTACACATTCGGATTCAATATAGAAATATAGTTGGGTCGTGCGTAGGAATAGGTGTTAATACTTGTCCGAAAGGGAGTTTTAACTACATTTGGAATATGAAAATTCAAAACCGTGAATTGTATTTAAATAATTTGGTTAAAATATGGATGATAGAATCAAAATGGATTCATAATTCTAACGCATTTATTTTCATATGTTTTAAAATCAAATTTTCATTGTTCTTTAGTTTAATCTTTATTTTAGTTTTCAAAAAAAAAAAAAAAAAAAAAACAAGAAATTTTCAACTCAATCAAATATCTTGTTCCGATTAAGGTCCGCAGTCTAAAATACAATTTACAACAATCCTCGTGGAATCGATACTTGGACTCACGTCCACTGTATTACTTGAGCGACCTGTGCACTTGCGGTTTAGCGAACAAGTTTTTGGCGCCGTTACCGAGAATTGTAGTTTAAATTTAATTTTAGATTATTATCACTAATTCGGACTTTTTATTGCTTTATTTATTTTATTTTTTTGTTTTTTTTTTATTTGTTACTTTTGGTTAACCACCATAATTTTAAACATTCTTATATTTGGTTTTCTTTCGAGGTATATTTGATTTCACCATTGGCTGAGGATGACTGATAAGTGTTTTATACACTTATCTGTATGTCTAAATTAGAAGAAATTATTGTCGTTTTAGAATATATGCTCCTTAATTTGTGTTTATTTGTTTACTTTTCAGAAAATGTCCCAATCGAAGAAGAATGAAGCAATTAATGGAAGAAACGGCAATATTGGATGTTAATTGGAGCTTAATTGAGCAAGTGAGATATATGTGACGTCAACCGGGAAGGTCCATGGTGCTCAAGTGAACAAATCAGAGGTTGGAGGACCTAATTAAAGGATTTGAGAGCTTAAATGGGCAAATCGAGAAGAAGATAAAGTTTGGGGACTAAATTGCAACAATTGAAAGTTGAGGATTGAATGTACAATTAAAAGTCAGGGACCGACTTACACAGCCGAAAAAAGATGGAAGTCGCGATCGCTGGGTACATAACACGCGATCGCAAGAAGATGCAAAATTGTAACCCGAGAGATTAAACGAAGTCCACGCAATTGCTAGGGTTGAAGCCACGCGATCGCGTGCTTATCTGGATGGGCCGACTGTGGGCTTTTTCTCTCGATTTTCAATAGAATTATCTCTTTCTTGACTTAGGTTTCCCCAAAACCTATATATACAACACATGAGGCACGAAATCTGGACCTTTGCCTCTTCATAGAACGAGCTACAATAGAGATTTCAACATAAAATTCTTGAAGATTCAAGCATCGCGGAGGGGCGTGAATTGAAGATAATAGAAGAATTGAGACTTGATGCATGCTTTCCTTTCTTCTTGTTTTCAATGAACTTTTTATTTTATTGTTATTGTTCTTTAATCAAGATGTGTAACTAAATTCTATGTTGGGATGAACGATGTAGCCTAGTTAATTATTTTAATTCCATATTCCTTATTTTAACGCTTCAATGCATGTGTTAATTTATTATTGTGTTTAATGTGTGAATGAACTGGCCACTCTTTCATGATTTCATGTGTTATTTTCATAATCCGATAGGTGAGTTAATAACATAGATCTAGGTAATAAATCCGGTAATTGAACGAGAGATAGAGATATACTCTTGTTATTATTGCGGTCGTGTGTGAATTCTCGTGTGTAATGCATCTAGATAAGGAATATCCGGACCCGCTGTAGAGATACAAGGTTGACTTATTTAGGTAGGATTGATTTAAATTCGAGAAAGGAATCTCAATTTGAATTAGTGAATTCGATCGAAAACATATTTAGAAAATAGAACCAAGAATTGGAATTGATTTAATTGACTAGGTGAACTCGTGAATCCCAACTACTTTACAATCTTATTTGAAAACATAACATTTCTGCAATTTTAAATTCTTTAGTTTAATTTATTATTTTTAGTTTACAATCACAAATTCTCTTTTTCTGTTCAAATAAAGTTTAGAACTGACATATTTCGGTACTTAGTAAACAGTCCTCGTGGGAACGATCACTCGACTCAAAAGTCACTTTATTACTTGATTGCGATATCGTATACTTGCAATTTTACATAACAACAATGACCAGTTTGATCACGTCAAAACTCATAGTGTTTGGAGAATATTTGAAATGCCGAAAACAAGCAATCAACACGTCGGACGCCATCACATGCTCTTTGATGAGTGGGTATCGAATGATGGGATGAGGACATCGCTCTTGTGAGAGATGGTCCTTCACTATGGAGTGAAAGGGTACTTGCAAAGTACTATGAGAAGCTAGCCAAGTTGGATGAAGATGATATGCTGATGGGGGATGCCAAGTATTGGAGTGAATTTCAAAAGTGGGGGTATAATCCACTCGATGTAGTTCATAGGAAAGACTCGCCAATGCCTATGGAGTTTGATGACGAACCAGCAATTGAATCCAACGATGAGTCAACTATTGAAGAAACACTTGAAGATGATGAAAAATCAATCACAATGGAGCTAAATGGAGATTTGGACAACAATGAGGAAGAAATCAACCTACATGGTTTTGACCTTGTTGATTGCCAAGTAATTGAGTTTGTAATTAAACCCGATAAGGAGGTGGAAGTCTTCATAGTTGAATTTGAATTGGGGGAGATGAACATGATCTACAATATGGAGAGGGTAAGTTCCGAGTCTTGGAGATCAAATGAGGAGTGGAACAAAGCCAAAAGAAAGAAAATGAGCAAAGCATCCAAAGCCTTCTTTAGGTGCCCTTGAAGCATATGTCAAAAAGTCTAGCTCTAGACTATAAATGAAGCGCTTGTTGGAAGGCAACCCAACTTCTCAAACCCTTCTTCTTTATTTTTTTATTTATTGTTTTTGAGTTAATTTATTGTTTAGTTGCTTTACATTACATTTTAGGATTGCTAGCATGTTTAGAATTCACATTTTGACATGTTAGTTGCATTGAATATTTCATTGCCCCTATTTTGCATGTTTAAGCATTCTTAGGATTTACTTGCATTTTACTTGTTTTGTTGTTTATCATCACAATCTTCAACAAGAGAACTTGGCTTAGGACATGTAGGCATAGTTTAGAAGTTGGTTGCATGTATTTGAATGCATTTAGGGGTCGAAAACGGGGTCCAAAATTAAAAAAATGAAAAATCACTGATCACTGTTGAAACCTACCAAGTGACCACACGATAATACAATTGTGCGGTCGCACGGTTATAATCTGGGTAGTTTGCCCAGATTTATACACATACGGATTTTTTCATTTCTTTTGCACTTCCAACCCGTTTCTCTTCCCCCAAATCATCCAACATTCAGTCCCCAACTATTCCCCTGTGTTTACACATCCTATTAACTCAAATCCATGTATTGCGTCACATTAAATACATTCAAAAGGAATGGATTTATTCACAACTTTACAAGATCATGCACATTTGATGTTATTTTTATATGATTTGTGAATTGCGGATAAATGGAGATGGGATTAGGTTAGGATTGGAGATATTGAATTGTGAGTTTATAAGTGAAAAATTTTGGGTAAATTCAAGTTTCCAACTCTATGCAATTCTTTCAATTTCTTCATATGCACACAAGGTGTTTGATTAAATGTCACAATGAATGTTTTGTTGAGTTTTTCCAGTTCTTTTTGGATGATCACCTTCACTACATTTTATACATCATTTGTGCATCATCTATTCATTGTTTACACTGATTTAAGACATAGAATTCAACTTGAACATCATTGCACCACAAAGCACCTCATTTCAAGGTCATTGCAGGCACCATTGCACCATTTCAGCTTCACTGCACCTACTTTATCATATCTTTTCATGACCCAAATGAACTTCAAATATACTGAATTTTTGATATGTTTTAGAAAAAGTTATGTACTTTCATATGCCTGGGACATGTCTCGGGAAATTTTCAATATTTCAAGGCGATGTCAAGAGACAAGAGTTGAAAGTCAGTGGTCGGCCATTTTTCAAAAATTTCAAAATTTTTCTAAGTCCTAATTTGGGTGTGCTTTGTTGATTTGCTTTAGTTCCTATGTGATAATTATGCTTCTAATGATCATTAGTTCTTGTTTGCAAGGAACATATCATAACACTTCAAACCAACTATGGAGAAGCTAGAAAATTGTCATTTCATCCAATAAAACATTCAAAGCTTCAAATGGGAACACCATCTCTCCAAATCTGAGAAGTACATAAACCCTCCTTGTTATTTGGTGTTTATTTTATTTATTTACTTTGAAATACATTGAGGATAATGCATAGTTCTAGTTTGAGGATGGGAATCTCATTCATGTGTATTTATTTCAACATTCATTCGATTTTAGGGTAGAAAAATCATTGAAAAATTGAAAAAATCATAAAAGGAGAAAATTTTGAAAAATTTTGTTGATTTATTTATTGCTTATGACATAATTTGAATTGAATTTTGTGCTTTAGTTAGAAAATTGGGCAACATGCGAACTAGATTTTTCTTAACATTCATCCATGTAAGACTTTAATCAAACTTGAGCACATAGTCACTTTCAAATAATAACTTGTGTAGGGAGATACTTGATACTTGTGGGGTAATTTTGTGCACATTGACCATAGAATTGACCGAAAAATCTCAAACCTTAAGAAATTAGATCCCGACCTGAAATGTAGAACCAAACTGCTCAATAAACAGTTTGGAGGTGGAAAAGTTAGTATGAGTAGACATTGATGGATTGAGGATCTGAAGTTTTTAATTTTACATCTTTAGTATAAAGGATTTTGATCAACGGGTATAAACCATAACCAGCATAAAAACAGAAAAAATGCTGAAGGTCTTATTCTACTCTTCAAATGCATTTTTGACTCGAGCAAGTAAGTCTGAGGGGTTCTCTGAATCTGGTACCCTAACTCAACTGAGTTGGGAGCTGTCGAGCTAAAGCTTGCTACAGGGATCAACAAGAAAGCAAGTACGGAGAGTGAACTTACACATAAGACGCTAAAACATCTTTAACTTTTCTTTTTAAGCGTTTATGACTCGGGTAATTAAGCCTGAGGGGTTCTTTGAACCTGGTACCCTAAGCTTAACTGAGTTGGGAGTTGCTGACCTAAAGCTCGCTATAGGGGTCATATAGAAAGCAAGTATGAAAAGTATTGCACAAAGATGGTAAAAGATAAGGACATTAAAAGAAAAGGTCATCTAAATAAAAGAAAAATGGAATGAAAATGGTATAAGTTTTGTTGATTAAAATCCCTAACATTTTGTTAATTATTCTTGGTCTTTCGTGCATACTTGTTAAATCCTAACTGCATTGTGTGGAAAAATGCAATTTATACATGTTTAGAAACCACATCAATAGGAAAGATCTTGGGATATGAGAGAAAAGTAGTAATGTTGTGATCATCCATGAGAGTGTAAGGAAAATCAAAAAAAAAATCATTGCTGACCAAATGGGATTAGGGCTTATTTCTGCATGACTAGTCACACAGTGTCAAGTATATTTTTACATGAGTTTGCATTCGATTTTTAGCTATTCACATACACACAATGAAGTTGAGCATTAGATGAATGAAAATAATTTTTGTTGTTCATATTTCTTCTTTAAAGTGAATTCATCAATTTGGATTGTTGAAACACATGGTAAATAAGTTGACAAAAACAAAAACATATTTTTTATTTGCATTTTTATTTTTATAGTTTAGTTTTATTTTTGTTCGAGGATGAACAATAGTTCTAGTTTGGGGGTGTTGATAAGTGTATTTTATACACTTATTTCTATCCTAAGAGTAGGATTTTAATTATTTGTTCAAGAATATTTGCTATTTATTTCGTTGTTATTTGTTTATATTTCAGGAATAACCCAAAAGTCGAAAAAGTAAAGAAATTGAAGTAAAAAAAAAAAAAACATATTGGATGATAAAAATGTCAAAGTATGAAAATCAAGAGTTGGTGAAATCAATCGAAGGGGCAAATTGGAAGAAAAGTGAAAGAAAGAATCAAATTGGGAGAAATCAAAAGTTTGAGGACTCAATTGTATCAATTGGAAGTTGATGGACTGAGATGCAATAAAGGTTTGAGGACTAAATTGTAGCAAATGAAAAAAGAAAATTGTATGGAAAATTTATAACCATGTGGTCGCATGGTATAAAATCCATGTTTTGGCATGACTGCATAAAAAAGGAACATAGTCGAAATTGTTTTAACCGTGCTGTCGTGCCAATTTGTACCGGACTTCGAGCATATCTATAAATACCACACCTTAGGCACGTTTTGGGGGGGGGGGGTTTCCAACTTGCTCAATTCATGCCAAAACGCTGTCAAAGTGTCGAGGGATCCATGTCATGCCAAGAACACAATTGAAGACCAAAGATCAAGGGATGAATAGGGTGACATCTATCCATTATTCTTGACTCCATGTTTTAATCTATTATTTATTTTATGCAATTCATGACTTTGTTGCAATTGATTCGTGCTTTGATTATCATATAATTTTCTAGCCAATTATTATGTGATGAATGTTGTGATTTCTTAAGTTCGAAATATTAGGATTTCATTAGACTTGTTTCAATTGTCACAAAGTCCGATAGGAGATAGAAATATACTCTTATACTACTTGTGTTTTCTGCTATAGTATTTAGAAATCTTTTAATGCTTTCTTACACATTCAGATTCAACATAGAAATATAGTTTGGTCGTGCGTAGGAATAGGTGTTAATACTTGTTCGAAAGGGAGTTTTAACTACATTTGGAATATGGAAATTCAAAATCGTGAATTGTATTTAAATAATTTGGTTAAAATATGGATGATAGAGTCGAAATGGATTCATAATTCTAACGCATTTATTTTCATAAGTTTTAAAATCAAATTTTCATTGTTCTTTAGTTTAATCTTTATTTTAATTTTCAAAAAAAAAAAAACAAACAAACAAACAAAAAATTTCAACTCAATCAAATCTCTTGTTCCGGTTAAGGTCCGCAGTCTAAAATACAATTTACAACAATCCTCGTGAGATTGATATTTGGACTCACGTCCACTTTATTATTTAAGCGACTTGTGCACTTGCAGTTTAGCGAACATCGCACAAGCTAAAATTGCTCTACTTGTATTCTATATATGGAAATGGAGGAGTTGTTTCTAAAATTATGAAACTTGATTTAAAATTTCCAAATATCCGCTAAATTATGTTTCTCAAGCAAGCATGTCGAAGACTTAACAACTCTTTGCACTTTCAGGGTCACTACCTCAACCAAGAATATCTTGAAGTTGATAGCAAATGCCTAGTTAAGAATTGGCGCCAATACGAAAATCACAATCTACCAACAAATATTTACTTGAAAACATACAAACACAAAGCTATGATGCAAAAGCTTACAATAATCATTGTAAGGATTCTTAAACCATTTCATATGACTTTCATATTGAGAAAATGTCATTTGACACCCGTGTTTTGCATTAAAAGCAGGTAGTATTTTATTTACCACGGTTAACTTGCTAAATGAGTCATTAATATCACACCATCCACGAGTGGCAGCATTGACTAGGATAATAGGATTCTTAACAATTCATTGCTCTCTTCCACCGTCCATACTTTATATTTTCCTTGGTGTGAATATCTCATTTCCTTGTTATCATTGTCCATCCTAATGCGACAAGTGAAAGTCATAGCATACATTTTATATTCCAATTCATAATAAGAACAAGAATACGAATATAATCTCTACGTTTAAGGTACAAATGCAAAGTCACGGTTTAATTGATTACAAGATGAAATTTAAAAGTTGTGCCAAACAAAACTCAACATTTTGAAGATAGGAGTTCTATTCCTGTACCAGAGTCCACATAGACAACCAAAAGAACCTAGGTATTATCTTTCCACTATTAGTAAATAATTCAAACAGATATTGCAAACATTCTAAGATTTCTATACCACCTATTTGCGGATTCAATAGTACAGAAGTGATTTAGTGCCCAACGCGGAACTGCCCCCACCGCTACCCATAGGGATGATTGTTGCCCTTCATTGGCACACTATAGTGCTAGGAACGGGCATTAGATCATCAGCGTTGAATCGTATGACTAGTTGGGCATTTTGATTTACAAATTTTACCTCTATTGAACACACCCGTAAAAAAGGGATTCTTAGAACAAAAATGGACCAACGTAAGTCAAATTTTCACTATCTACAATACAAACAAAACAAATATAGCCCTTGTTTGAGACTCGTTATTTGGATAAATATATATTGAAATAGTGATTTTTTTAAGAATGGTAGTTCAAAATACGATGAAGTTTAAAAAAATTAATTTTGAAAATTCTAGTAATTGCACCGGTGCGATGCACGGAAAATATAATTAACAAATATTTATTGAATAAGTTGTAAAAACACAATATCCGATATAAATTGTGCATTCATATATAATGAAAAATATTTAGAAAATTAAAACATAAAATTATGAATTGCATATTTCTTTTAACAGCCAATTTTTCATTCTCTACTTGTGACTTATTCTATACTTTACAATTTTGATTTGATGACTAAAGTCAAGTCTACGATTATTTCATTTCTAAAACTCCTAAAATGAAATAATATGAAATACAAATTTTAATTATTTTTTATGAATGGATATTATAAATATAATTAACTTTATTAAAAAAAAAATCACTTATACATCTCAATTTATAAATAGAAACTTAACCTAGAAGACATAAGATTTTATCACTTATTCGTATAAAATTGATTCTTCACACATATTTTTTTTCAATGTTCATTCTCAACCACATATTCTTTAAAACTCATATTTCACAATTGCACATACTGTTTTTGTGCATGTTAAATAATCGTGTAGATCATATTCTATCTTTAAATAAAATGATTTTGCTAACACCTTCTATTTTTACAAATTGAACCAATAAGTTTATCGAAATCCAAAGTTGTAAAAAATTAAATAATTTAATTGAATTTATTTAGAAAAATCGAAGATCTATTATTTCTTTCAATTTGATAAGAAAAAGATTCGAAATTAATTATTTAGGTCAAATTGAAAGGTAAGACTAAGAAATGATAGGTATCATTTTAGGATTTAAATGAAATAAATTAAACAGATTGGATGTTGGAAAATTAAAAAGTATAAGTAAAACTTTTACCTTTAGCCCCTATTTGGTGGATATTAAAATTAGATTTTTATTATATTCTGATAAAAGTTGATGAGATGTGTGATTAAAAAGTTGTGAGACTCGTGAAATATATGGTTGAGATTGATTTTTGACTTTGATTTAGATTAAAATCAAGATTCTAATCGATACCAACAAGGGCTTAATAATTAAGACGATTTTGCTAATGATATGTTTAGAGTTTGCTATCATTTGTTAACTTGTATTAAATTTCTTGTTGAGATATTGGATTTGACACACATATTGCATATTTTTCGAGTTCAAAATAATGCAATAATTATCAAAAGAATAAAAATATCTATAAATTAGACTTTTTATAGATATTTTCTTTTTCACAAATTCATAAATCATTTACTACATGCATTAATTGAACTCTCCTAATTCATGAATTAAAATAAATTGATAAAATTAAGAAATTTTCTAAAATAACAAGTGAAAATAGGCGGGAAATTGTGTGCGTAAAATTGTGACAGTTATCTTATATTTATATAAATGTGCAAAACTGAACTTACATATTCTTCTTAAAATCGACACTTTTCTTTTCATATATTGTTCTTCATCAAATTCTTTTCAAAAAGAGGTGTAGGATAGACTTTTTTTTGTATAATTTGATTTTTTAAGCATTAATTATTAATTTCAAGTGTTTTTCTAAAAAAAAATAATCATTAATTTAATAAATATTGTTACATTAATTGATTTTTCTTTCTTCATACTGACAATTTCTTTATTCATATTGTTACATTATTATTTTAATAAAAATTACTGATCGATCAATTATTTAACAGAAATTATATTAACTAATTGTTGAAATCTATAATATATTTTTGCGTATATTAGTTATTTAAATTTATAATGAAAAATAGTAAAATAAACAGAATCGGTAAATAAATAAAAGTAATTTGAAAATGATGAATGAATTGAAGAAATCTTAAATTTATAAAATTAACTCAACTTAATTGGATTTGCCTTAAAAATTCGTATAGTTATTTTTTATTTTAATTTAATGAGAAAAAATATGAGCATAAATTAATCATTTATGACTAAAATAAATTTAGTTAACTAATTATAGATAATATTATATATAAGACTTAAATGATATAATTTAAAATGAATTAGATATTGAGAAAAAGTAAAAAATATAAAATAAAACTTTACCTTTAATTTTTTATATGATTTTACGGACAATATTTACAATTTGCTTTCACTTGTTAGCTTACATTAAACTTCTCACTGTGATATTTAATTTGATACTCATATTACATATTTTTCGATTTCAAAATAATTATTAAAAGAATAATAATAAAATAGAAAAAATAACATTTTGTTATTATTAATAGCATAGATAGAATGTCAATGCAATTAATGACACATGTAAAAATAAATAAATGCTAAAATATTAAGTACCTGTTTGGTAATAGAAAAATTGTGAAGTTTCGTGTGTTTTCTCATGCTGTGAACAAATATAATAATATACATCAGCTTTGGTAAAATAATCATCACATCTATTAATTTAATTTCACATCTACCCTTAATTTTAGAAAATATTAGGCTGCGTTCTCTTTGTATTTCAGTTTACTGTTTTCATTTTTGAAAATGTTTTCTATTTTTCATTTTCTGTGACTTTTTTCGAAATTGCTGAAAACGCGTTTGGTTTGTTATTTCTGAAAACTGTTTTCGAAAATGAAAAGTTGGAAAACGCGTTCTGTTTAAAATTTTAGAGAAAATTATTTCTGTATACTTGTAATTATATTGTTTGTGAATATAAATGAAATAAAGATGTCATATTTGAGTTACACAACAAAAATAAATGAAATAACCCCTATCACACAATTTGATTATATCAAAAAAGTTCAAAAATTCATATTGCCCTTCTAAAGTAATCGTTTCACATTTGAGTAGTAATTTTCCATTCTAAAGTAATCGTTCCATTTAATACTTTATATATATATACATCCTTCTAGTAAGCACTCATAACGTTTAAAATTTAAGTTTCAATAAAATTTGCAAAAATCAATTTACGTTAATTAATGATGCTCTTACAAAATAAGTGTCTACGATACAAAAATAAAAAAAATGTTTAATAATTAAGCACATGATACATCATCAGAAAGATGGTTGAATTTGGAGTTTGACGCAAAAAACATAGTGCAATTCGGAGTTGTACATCAAAAGTTATACATGTTTGAAGACAATGACCTATAAAGCAAATACGAGAAGGACTAAATTGAAAGAAAAATAAAATTTGTGAACTAATGTGCAACAAAATCTGAAGTTGAGGGACCTAAGTTGCAAATAAATTAGGGTATTTTCGAAAGAAATTTCAAATTTTGAGGATTAAAATGACAAATTTTAAAAATTAGGGATCAATAATGTAATTAAAAATGACAAATTTTGACAAATTTCAAGTTTTTTTGATTATTTTAATTTTTTTTTTTTAAAAGTGGAAAACGCGCGTTTTCCACTCAATAGTTATAAATTTCGGAAAACGCGGAAAACGTGATTTTCACGTTTTCCATTTCATTTACAAATTTTGAAAACGTTTTCGAAAATTATTTCCGAAAACGGTGCAAGAGAACGCGTTTTCCGCTTTTTCGAAAATGAAAAATGAAAAACGACTGAAAAACGCAAAAGAGAACACAGCGTTACATGTTGTACCAAGATTCTTATCTCAACCCAAAAGTGAAATGAAGGGTACAAATATCCATGCAAAAAAAGTCTATCACAAGATTCCGATTACTGCTGTCAAGTAATTAGATTTTGCAATTTTTTATTGATTTTCAATTACATGGGTCCTACAATTTGTAGTAAATTTTCCAAAAGAAGCTTTTTTTCACGGGAGCAAACATGCTCTTAATATACTATTTTTTAACAAAAAAATTTCAAATTTTAAAAAAAAAAAAAAAATTTTGGCTAAAAATTATGTGTGTATTTTGGTGATGATTATTCTACTTTTATACATCAATAATTCTAGAGAGACATTTTTTATGTTTATATATATATATATATATATATATATATATATATATATTTAAGATTCAAGATTTAAGATAGGTATTAGACAAAGGCATAATAGGAAAGGCACTCGTAGATAGACATTTTAAATATACATAAGTTAGATACCTTTTTTGATAATTTTCGACAACTGTTATAACAGGTAATGATTGGTGTTATTTGTGTTTTTTAGATAAGATACGTGATTAAAAATTGGAAAGAGAAAAGATGGATTATTAAAAAATGATGTTGAAAATTGTGTTCATTAAAACACAATTTTACCGAACACACTTACTCATCAGAAATCGTTAGTACACAATTGATCTCCTCATCGTTAGTATACACAAATATGTTTCCAAATTCCAGTTAGGCAATTCAATTCACATCAATTTCACAAACACACATAAAAAATGTCAAAAATGGTAGCTCATAATAACACAATTAAACAAACATCCCATCAATTATATATTCCAATCACAGCGTAAGTACAAAATCAATCAAATTTCAAATGGATGACACCCAATTCCCTTTCAAAACCACAAATCTTCCGCCAACTAAAAAAATCCTTACGTGAATACCCTGTGTAGGGATCAAATTTGAATTTAACTTATTAAGAGTATCCAAAATGGATGTTTTAACTTTTATGAACTAAACACTGTCACGTAAACAATAGAATCAGTGTTCTAAAATGCGCGAATAAACGCCGCCTAGGCGCGCATTAACTCAATGCGTGAGGAAAACGCCTCGCATTACCCATATGCGCGGAATAATGCTTTTTACTAAACATAAATCGAAAAAATCTGTGATTAATGGTTAAGAACCAATAATAAACCGTTACTTTTCCAATCCAATCAGTTAGAAACCAATTGAACCAGTGCTATTTAAATAAATAAATAAAATATAATCAAGGGCTGCATGTAAACAGATGCAATCCCTTTGCAAATTTAATTCAGCTTACCACTGAATAGTCCCTTTATAAGGGTTAATAGGTGCTCTCATCCCACATCAACATCCGATGTGGGATGAAAACTGATAAACTTTTTTTTTTTTTAAATTGCTTTGCTTCCTCTCTTTTTTAATTGTTTTTACTTACCGTTTTTTGTTTGACTTTTCTCTCCAAACTATTATTTAAATATTATTTTTCTTATTTTATAAGTAATAAAATATTTTGACATTTTGAAATAAATAGTATAATATAAATAAAATTATCAACCATAAAATCTCTATGTTTTTGAGTTAGTAATTCTAAAGTTAAAGAAAATTATTTATATATTTTATATTATTTGTGTATTTAGTTTTTATGTAATAAAATCTATTTTTCATATAAAAATTTATTTAATGTATTAAAATTAATTAAAATATTATTAAAAATATAAAACGCATTATGACAACTATTCTTCGCATTGACACGCCTAAACTTATAATTCTTGATTCTCGACCTCGACGCATCGCAACGCATTACGCATTTTAGAACCTTGAATAGAATAAATGTTAAATGTCATATCTATATGTTAATTTTAATTATTATATGAGTGTTTCATTGGATGATTTTGATCCAGACTCAGTTGTTGTGTCTTGAAGGACACCATAAGGTGTGTCATTCGTTGGTACTGGAACGGACTTGTTACATTGGATGTATTAAATTTACTCATCAATAATTAAATTAACCAATCAATGACTATATAATATTTCTCTCTCTTGGTTTCGACATATATTAACATGTCACATGTTAAAATATTTGTTAACTTTAACAAACAAGTTAACAATACACCAAAAAAGATTCATTTAACAAACATGCTCACATATCCAATGTAGATATAAAAGTAACTATTAGTTGAAATATGATACTAGAAGACAGTTTAACACATCCCATTGTGTCATATGTAGATGCTCTAAATTCATGTAAGAAACAAAGGCTTTTATAATTAAAAATAAAGAACCCAAAACCATTTCTCGGAATCAAAAAAAAAAATGGAACATGACAGACCTGCTCAGGTTTGAATAACTGTAATACAAGCAGAGGATTTTTGTGTTCATCATCCAATATATCTTTACTGTTTAATATGGAAACAAAGATTGAAGGAGCAAGGAGAAGAACTACATAGGCTGTGATTGATAAAAAGAGGGATTTCCATTACATGGGAATTGCGTCGATGGTAACACCATTATTGTTTCTCACTTGCTGCTACGTCTACATATCTCTTATTTAACACTCGTGTCAAAACTAGTTACAGGCACTCTTATTTAGAATAATAAAATTTCAGAAAAGAAAAACTTATCGATCGAGACTCGTGACAATACGATGTCCAAAAGTGAAATTGTCCGCAGTAATGTGCTGCGACCTTTTTGGATAATCACTCCCATGATACAACGATCGAATCACTATGTGCAGCAATCACAAATGATTTCAGAACTCTCAAGGTTACTCCAGAATAGCGTATAGAAATAATAGATGAACAAGAAAAAAATAATTTTTTTTTAATTGTTTCTGTATTTTTGTCTGAAAAAAATAACTTGAATTTATAGAGAAAAATATTCATAACTTCCACAGGATTAATGAAGAAAAAACTGAAAATTTATGGATTTCATTATTTCAAAAGAAACTGCCTCAACAGTCAGAAATAATAAAAATTAATTAAGAAATGATTAAAAAATAAATAATAAAAATATTTTATGCACGTGGAATGTGAATCAAACCACCAACCTCCCACATAAATTCCACATTTTCCACCATTTTGGCACCTTACGTAATTTATTTTTTTCTTTCAATTAATATGTATAATATATATATAACTAACAGTTGCAATTTATTATTCAAGAAGAGGACCGCCAATAACAAGACAAACGAGTAAACAGGCTAACAACCATATATCCTAACCAGACCCAACTTCGTCTCCCAATTTCATGTCTTGAATTATGAGCTAGAAATCATATACAGATACTGAAATGGAAAGCAACCCACAAAGTAAAGGAAAAAAAATGATTCACCTCAAATTTGGATGGAGGCCAACGGCGGGAAGAAATAGACGACTGAGGGAAGCGGGCATGGGGCCTGCGGCCGGTTGGGATAGAACGAGATTAGTGTTTGCATGGAGCTTGAGTTGGAGTCTGTTTATTCCCCCTAAAAAAATTGAAAGTCTTGAAGTTTTTAAGGTATGAACATATTCTATTGATAAAAAATAATAATGTACTAAAACAAAACAATGAGAGAAATCAGTAAAAACTAACAAAAGCCAGTGGCAAATCAAAAAATGTTAAGTCCTAGGTCTCATCCTGATGGCGTACAGGACCAAGCCCTAGCGTTTTTGGATCGTTGGGATCGGCGCGCATGAGGCGTTGAGCTTCGCAACTTCAAACGGCCATAACTTTGTCATACGGTGTCCGTTTTGGGCCCATAAATACTTTTCAGAAAGGTCTCGACGAGTCGGACAATACTCACCGCTATCCCGTAACCTATGATGGTTTTTAGTCGTTTGAGGTCGTTTAGAGCCTCAAAACGTCACTTTTCTATCTTTATTTATTTAAATTTTATGTTCGCGTTTTATTTTAATAAGCCCAGTCCATTTAATGGCCCATGGACATTAGGTTTTCAGTATTTAAGATTGTCTTACTTCTGTTATGAAGGGATTTCGACTTTTGAATAAATATTGCGTGTTATCTCGTGAATTGAGATCCGTGTGGTTGAGAATTCAATTATTGTGTGGAATTTTTTCGTAGGTGCGCCTACATCAGTTGGTATCAGAGCGCGCGGTTCAATTCCTCGGAACAATGGTTCGTGGAAGAGGCAGGGGGCGCGCAGCGGTTAACGAGCGTGATGAATTGGCAGAATTGCGGCAACAGGTGCAAGATTTGACAGAACAGATGGCTAGGCTGATGGACCTGGCTAATCATTTTCGTGGGCAGGCTGAGCGTGTACCCCAACCTGAGAGGGGCGCACGTGGCCAGCGTGTCTAGGGCATGGCAGAGGCAACCAGCGACGGGGATGACAGCCTTGTAATTTCTGACCAGGAATCAGAAGTTCCGGATCTGAACCAATTGAGGCCGCCTCACCGTCAACGGCGCAGGCAGAGGGCGCCAGGCGAATCGAGGCAGTGGGAGGCTGGTTTTCGGTTAGAAATTCCAGAATTTAATGGAGGGCTTGAAGCAGATGAATTGTTAGATTGGCTGTGTTCGGTGGACGAAATTTTTGATTTCAAAGAAGTCCCGGAGGATAAAAGAGTATCTTTGGTGGCAACCCGGTTTCGCGGGCGAGCAGCGGCATGGTGGCAACAAATAAAGATGAGCCGAGAGCGACGGGGGAAGGCCAAAATCCGTGAGTGGGACAAGTTGAAGAAACATATGAAGGAGGCTTTCCTTCCTTTCAACTATTCCCGTTCCTTATATCAACGTTTACAGAATTTGAAGCAGGGCTCGAGAACAGTGAATGAATATGCGACAGAATTTTTCCAATTGATTAATCGGAATGTCCTGGATGAATCAGAGGATCAGTTGGTTGCTCGATTCATAGGAGGGATGCGACTCCACTTTCAGGATACCCTCAATATGTTTGCGCCAGTTTCGGTTTCCGAAGCACATCAGCGGGCTTTACAGTTTGAGAAGCAGTTAAACAGGCGTGCGAACCAGTGGGGTAACTCAGGTGGGAGTGTTATTGGCAGGGGGCAGCCTGCCACGCCTGCAAACAACACTGTTCCGCTGGGGGCGCGGAACGCGACAACCGACGGGTTTGGTGTGAATAGTGGCGCTTCCTCGGGAAGGGGTGGTGGAGGCCTGCGGTGTTATTCCTGTGGAGTTGTGGGCCATCGTCAGGCGGACTGCCCTTCGGCTCCCCGGGGTAAGCCATGCCCGGGACTTTTCGTCGATGAGCCCTTGGCTAACGATGTGAATCTGGCTGTGGTCCCGGAAAATCCTGAAACTGAGTTAACGCAGGAGGCAGTTTTAGAAGGAGATACGGGTCCTCTCCTTGTCGTTCGGCGTTCGTGTTTAACCCCGAAGGCTCCTTCGACTGATTGGCAACGTCATAACATATTCCAGTCGTCATGTACTGTGGGAGGTCGAGTTTGTAGGTTTATCATCGACTCGGGGAGTTGTGAGAATGTTATATCTGAAGAGGCAGTTTCTAAGTTAGGGCTACAATCGGAGCCACATCCCCATCCTTATACACTTGCGTCGCTTAAGAGAGGCAACGACATTACAGTAAGTCGCCGTGTTTTGGTGACGCTGTCCATTGGGGCTGTGTACAAGGATAATGTCTGGTGTGATATTATTCCGATGGACGCGTGTCATATATTACTTGGCAGACCCTGGCAGTTTGATAGACAGGTTTCTCACGACGGACGGTTGAACCCTTACAGTTTCACCTTTCATGGGACAAAGGTCGTATTACTGCCCGCGAAGGACGTCACCTCGACCTCTTCGTCAGCGACCACTAATCACCTACTGACGCGATCATTGTTTGAAAAGGAAATGTTAAAGGAAGGGGTCGTGTATGTGCTGAAGTCTGAGTTTTCTGGTGCAAGCGTGGATAAGGGTGTTGTGAAAGAGGGGACAGATTTACATCCTTCGGCTGTACCATTGGTTGAGGAGTTTGCAGATATCTTTCCAACTGATTTACCGGATGGGTTACCGCCTTTACGTGATATCCAACATCGAATTGACTTGGTTCCCGGTGCTTCCTTGCCGAACAGGCCCCATTACCAGATGAGTCCGGCCGAGCATGAGGAGTTAAGGAGGCAGGTGGAGGAATTGTTGGCGAAGGGTTACATTCGTGAAAGCCTCAACCCTTGCGCAGTCCCTGCTCTCTTGATCCCGAAAAAGGACGGGACTTGGCGGATGTGCGTCGATAGTCGCGCCATTAACCGAATTACGGTAAGATATCGTTTTCCGATTCCTCGTTTGGATGACTTACTTGATCAGTTGGGTGGTGCTACTGTTTTCACAAAGTTAGACTTGAAGAGTGGCTATCATCAGATTCGTCTCCGCCCGGGGGATGAATGGAAATCCGCTTTCAAGACACGGGAAGGCTTGTTTGAGTGGATGGTGATGCCGTTTGGGCTTTCAAATGTGCCGAGTACATTTATGAGGGTTATGAACGAAGCATTGAGACCTTTCATTGGGCAGTGTCGTGGTCTATTTTGACGACATCTTGGTTTATAGCAAGACCTGGGCTGAGCATTCACAACACCTGCGGGATGTTTTCACCATCCTGCGGCGTGAAACCTTTTTCGCAGCCATCAAGAAATGTGTATTTTTCTCCGATCGTGTTTTATTCCTTAGATATGTTATTTCAGCATCAGGGGTGGAGGTAGATAGTGCAAATATTGAAGCCATCCAACAGTGGCCACGTCCCGAACTGTAACGGAGGTGCGTAGTTTTCATGGTTTAGCCTCGTTTTACCGCCGCTTCATTCCTCATTTTAGTTCGTTGGTGGCTCCTCTCACGGATTGTATGAAGGGCACTAGTTTTCAGTGGTCAGACGAGGCAGAGCTTGCTTTTGTGAATATTAAACAGCGCCTCACTTCGGCTCCTATTTTGGTACTGCCAGATTTTCATAAGCCGTTCACCCTACATTGCGACGCGTCAAAGGTTGGCATCGGTGCAGTTCTCAGTCAAGAAGGTCGCCCTGTGGCCTATTTCAGCCAGAAATTAACCGGCGCGCGTGGTCGTTATAATACCTACGATGTTGAGCTTTACTCGGTGGTGCAGGCTGTGCGCCATTGGCGCCATTATTTATTTCAGAAGGAATTTGTTTTATACAGTGATCATGAAACGTTGAAACACCTCGCCACTCAGGACGCAATTTCATCACGGCACGCTACTTGGATTGCCTACTTACAACAGTTCACTTTTGTTCTTAAACATCAGTCGGGAGCGGTGAATAAGGTTGCGGATGCACTTAGTCGCCGTCATTCGTTGTTGGGCCAGATGTGGGTTTCCATTCCGGGTTTTGACAGTTTTAGCGACCTTTATGTTCAGGACCAGTTCTTTGGGCCAATATTGCGGGATGTGCAGTCGGGGCGTAATCCGAATTTTGCGCTGGATAACGGGTTTTTGTTTAAAGGTGTCCAACTTTGCATACATGACTGTAGTTTGAGGTTGAAACTGATCGAGGAATACCATGGGGAAGGGCATGTTGGTCGTGATCGTACTGTGGGATTGATTTCAGCCTCTTTATTTTGGCCAACCTTGAGACGTGAGGTTTCTCGACACGTTGAGCGCTGTCGTGTTTGTCACTTGGCTAAAGGTGGTGCCACCAATGCCAGACTGTATCGTCCATTACCTATCCCGGATATGCCATGGACTGATATTAGTATGGATTTCGTGGTGGGTTTACCGCGCACGCAGCGAGGTCATGATTCCATTTTTGTGATTGTGGATCGCTTTTCGAAGATGGTTCATTTTGTTCCGTGTAAGAAAAACGGCAGATGCGGTCAACGTGGCTCTGTTGTTCTTTCGGGAGATTTATCGCCTGCACGGGCTGCCCACTTCGATTGTCTCTGATCGCGATACTCGTTTTCTGAGTCACTTTTAGCGGAGTTTATGGAGGCTTGTGAACACATCATTAAATTTCAGTAGTGCGTACCATCCTCAGACGGATGGGCAAACAGAGGTGGTGAATCGTTCTCTTGGGGGACTGTTACGCAGCTTGGTAGGCGAGAATGTTTGTTCATGGGATAGGTGTTTGAGCCAAGCCGAATTCGCTCAAAATCATGCTGTAAACCGAAGCACTGGGTTCTGTCGATTCCGTGTGGTATATAGTATGGTTCCCCGTGGTCCTGCTGATCTTATCACTCTGCCCAGCAAGACCCGTCCGCATGGTCGCACTGTGGATTTCGTTGACTGCTTGAAGGCGGTTCATCAGCAGACACGGGATAATCTGTTGGAGTCCACGGCTATTTATAAGAGGCAAGCTGATTCGAAACGTCGTCATGTGGAATTTGAAGTTGGGGATTTTGTTTGGGCTGTTTTGACGAAGGATCGTTTCCCAGCACATGAGTACAGCAAACTAGCTTCCCGCAAAATTGGTCCCATGGAAATTTTGGAGAAGATAAATCCGAATGCCTATAGATTAAAACTCCCGAGCCACATACATACGGGTGACGTATTCAACGTCAAACATTTGGTTCCGTTTGTGGATGATAGCTCTTCCGAGGATTCCCCTTCCGATTCGAGGGCGAATCGCTTGGACCCCGGAGGGGATGATGGCGTACAGGACCAAGCCCTAGCGTTTTTGGATCGTTGGGATCGGCGCGCATGAGGCGTTGAGCTTCGCAACTTCAAACGGTCATAACTTTGTCATACGGTGTCCGTTTTGGGCCCATAAGTACTTTTCGGAAAGGTCTCGACGAGTCGGACAAGACTCATTGCTATGCTGTGACGTATGATGGTTTTTAGTCGTTTGAGGTCGTTTAGAGCCTCAAAACGTCACTTTTCTATCTTTATTTATTTAAATTTTATGTTCGCGTTTTATTTTAATAAGCCCAGTCCGTTTAATGGCCCATGGACATTAGGTTTTCAGTATTTAAGATTGTCTTACTTCTGTTATGAAGGAATTTCGACTTTTGAATAAACATTGCGTGTTATCTCGTGAGTTGAGATCCGTGTGGTTGAGATTTCAATTATTGTGTGGAATTTTTCGTAGGTGCGCCTACATCACATCCACAACGTTTACTTTCACTTTGTATCGTGGTATGGCATTATTTGCTTGTAGATTACACGCTTCACGTTAGTATCATCTAAGTGAATCCTCTAGATTTTTGGGACATTTCTTACAGTTAATGTAGGACCAGTCTCCATCCGAAACGGCTTCAGAAATTCTGACCACCACCCTTTTGCATGGCCATAAAATATAACCAAAAAATTAATGCAAGCAAATTAATATATATTTTATCAATGCCACAAGAAGTTAATGTTTTTTGCATTAAAAACAATCTTTTTACAGCATATCATTTGTCGTTCACATCAAGATGCCTCCATCAACAACTGATTTAGCAGCGGAGTCCAAAAAAACAAATGGAGAACCAAAAGGATCAAGATCAACCTGAAACACAATCACCAGTATAAGAATAATAACATATAATCTGTCCTTACGGTGTAAACAACAAAATTTGTTTCATAAAGGCACAAATAAAGGACATGTCTGTGACAAGCATCATTGCATGGCGTCTGTTCACCTTATTTTGCAGTGTGCAAAAATATTTCTCAAGTGTACGAATCGTGAAAAATAATAAAGTGGACAAAATGAGTTCAAATTATCGTTCTCACGAGAATTGCGATTAAGTATTGAAATTGTTAGTTTTCAACATATTTGAACGATCGAAAAGTGATTTGTGTACATTTTTGGAGAATGATGAGCGAATTAGCGAGAGGTTGGTACAAATATTTTACGCTAATGCTTGTGTGATGACTGGGTGCAATACCGAGTCTGCGAGTGAGGAGGCAACTCGAGGAGCTGGGGTGATTAAAACTATGGTGAAAAGCAAGTCATTTTAGGTTGGTCCCTCAAAGATTAGGGAGATCTTTGGGATGCATGAAGATGGAGAGACCTATGATTTCTCATTTTGCAAGTTGGAGGCAAGCCAGTTTTTGTTCGATGATTTCATGTTAGTGGATGTGCTGAATCAGGCCACTCTTTTGGTTTCCATCGAAGGTTCCTACATTTTATGTTTACTCAGTTAGTTAAGCCACGAGGATTTAAGCATTCTACATTGCAGGCTGAGGATCTATGGTTTCTGGAGACGGTATGTGCGGGTAGGCAGATAGACTTGATGAATTTGATTTTGGATGGACTCTTAGAGATCGCGGGGTCACGTACCACTATGCTATTATATGGTATAGTAGTGATGAGGATACTATGCCATGAGGTGTTAGTTTTGATGGAGAACATCTTCAGGCCATTCATCCTAATGAAATGTTTAGTATTGCTACATTGACTAAGATGTGGTATACTAAGGCACACCATGTTGTGTAGCTGCCTAAGCCCCAAGTTGGTGTTAAACAGGGTACAGGAGGTGCAAGTGGTGTTGCTGAGGGAGTTGGTATTGGTGACAGGGTGCATGGGGAGGAAACGCGAGCCAAGTCTAGTCAAGATAGGGAGGCTAGGACTGACTTGGTAGGCCATAGAGACTCCAGCGATTCTAGTTGATTGGATTATGTTTGTGGAGGAGTCGAGGAGAGTTTGGGAGTCACTTCACCACTCCATTGAATAATTGACAAACCGTGTAGGACAGATAGATTATTAACTTGATATCCTGAGTGATCGAGTTGGGGTACTCAAGCGTCACTCTAGTATGATCATGGTTCGCGCTCCGGAGGCTCCTATGGATATTCCTTCGGATCCTGAGGCTTAGATCTTTTATTCCTTCCCCTTTTTGATGTATCTTGTATGATTCCATGTTATGTATATATTATGTTTTATTATGTTTTGAGGATGTAAAACACTAAGTTGGTTTCGATGTTTTATATAATATATTATTAATGTTTTTCATTTCTTTTCATTTATGCATATTCTGCACATAACTAATTAAATCATATTCATAACAGAAATATATTAAAAACATACCTCGATGGGTTGGAAGCGGGATATCCGTGTACATATATACTACATTGTCTGCAAAATCTGCAAATCAAAGCTCTGATACCATGACTTGTGGGGCACACGATTCCACGTAACACTTTTTTACATATATAATTATGCAGTAGAAACCAAATTGAATATTAATAATTACATAACAGGAGTTACTATAATATTATTTAACAGTTCTACTACTACATGCTTCAATACATTATATTGATACATGTATATACAAGGGTTGTTTTAGAAGTGAAGACTGAAGAGCCTGAGTTCCAATTTAGTACTTAAACTTTATTTTTGGTATTGGAATGTATTAAGAATGCATTCGATTTTATTAAAATAAACAGTTTTAATTAAAATTTACTTTGAATTTTTTTTACTAATAATTATTATATAACGTATTTAAGTTAATCATGAGTTTATAAAATAAGATTTATTGAATTACAAATATGAAAAGTAAATTAAAATAGTAGTTTTATGAAACACACATACGCATTTTGGCTTATCAACTCAATCATATTTGTATTTCATACTATATACTAAAAATCTGATTTTTGATCACTGCATCTGTATGTATCGATACATTATATCGGTATATATACCGATATAACGTATCAATACATACAGAGCAGTAGTTATTTCCTGCAGTTTGAAACTTGGCGCCAAAGTTCATTAAACAAAACTAACTTATATGTATCGATACATGTGTATAGAACAGTGGACAACAATGAACATAACACATAATTTACATATCAAAACATAGTCAACCCACATGATTTACACGGGGTTTGACAGGGTTCAAAAAGTAATCCTGTGTCTTTATTTATGCAATACTATATATTTGTAAAACTATATTCATTGGTATACAGTAACTCAAAAGTACGAGCATCAAAATATTCATCCTTTACTGTAGTGAACTCGTAATGATACAAGGTCGGGAACTCAGGAAACTAACTCCAAATTTCCACTTCAGTGGTGTATATGTACACGAAGCCATCCCTTGATTGCTTCCACCCATTAGATTCTGCTTTAAAAATATTACGCTCAAGTATCTGCACATTTGAAAAATATAGAAAATATGAATACAAAAGTATTCAGCAATAAACAAGTTTTGTTTTTAAAAATCTGATTTCATATGGGCTCGTATTATAAATCAAGTATTTTTCCTAGCACGCAAGAGTTCGCAAACGGTATACAACCTCAATTCAAATATTTCACACAATGTTCACTTAGAGCATCAACCCCATTTCCACGATATAACACGAGCATTGTTAGGCGTAATCACAAGCAGAATAACATAATGATTGTAATCATGCAAGAAAATCTTTTTAACATGACACGATCACGTAATCAAATAATTGCACAAAGTAACATTTAAGTCCATTAAAAATGTGTAGTGTTATTTACCTTTTTGAAAACCTGAAAATAACAAAAGAATCAAAATTAAACTTCTCTATTCTGAAAAATAGTTCAATGTATCGATACATGTTCTTCATGTATCGATACATTGTATTGATACATATAGAAATGCTTCTGCAGTTGATCCCAATCCTTCTAAAAATTTCCTAGTTTTGTATGTTTTAACACCCCAGGATCATTGCAGTAGCATATAAGATCATGTTAGAATACCAACACGGTCTTGAATATGCATCAAAATGAATTGAAGATCAAAAATTACATTTTTACCTTTGAAACCAAACTTAAGCCTTTAAATCCTGAATTCCCACGTATTTTCAGAGAGTTTTGAGTTTTGGAAAATGTGTGCTAATTAAGTGCGGGGATCAACCCCCTCTATTTATACACGGATTCAAGGATCAAAACAGACTTTTAGATATTAAATTGGGACCTTATAACTTATGATTGCTCTAGGTTTAGATTTAAGACTCATGTGGCTATAAGCTGGACATGTTTGAATGCATGGTGTTGCCACTACATGTTCAGTAAGTATCTTGACGTGATTGGTTGAAAATCAAGCAAATCAGGCTTGAACGCATGTAAACCATAGCCAAATCGTCTGCATGTATTTGTGGTTTCAAATTTTTGAATTTAGGATTTAGGGATAATTGTGGTTCGTTACATTCAAGATCTCACATAACCAATTAAATTAACTCAAACTCCATTTTTATTTCCTAATAATGGATTCAATCAATTCACTCATGTATGTTGAAATTTCTCTCTCGAGTTTAAATCAATTCTACCAAATCAAGTTAGTCGTATATCTCTATAGAGAGTTATAATTATTCCTTAGCTAGATGTTTAGAACACAAGAATTCAATTATAACTGCAGTAATACTAAAAGCATATTTCTATCTTCTACTAAATTACTGGATTCTATTCCACGATCTAAATTGTTAACTCACCTCCTGGATTATGAAAACAACCGACAATATCAATGAATTAGTGGTGAATTAATTAATGCATTAAACACAAAATAAAATCAATATATGAAACGAATAATTAAAATTATGAAGTTTGAAATTAAAATAATTAAATTAGGCTACACTTTTCATCCCAACACAAGATTTAGTTACACATCGTCATAAAATAATGAAAATAATAAAATAATGCGTTGATTGAAAAATAACAAAGAGGGAAATGAACTCTTGTATCAAGAATCAATTTCGAGAATTTGATGTTGAAATCTCCTTTCGGAGTTGTTATTAGGTGTGGCAAAGGTCCCAATTTCATGTCTTACATGTTTTATATATAGGTTGTGGAAAAACCTAGTAGAATCAAGAAGAAACCTATTGAAAATGAGCGCAAAAGCCCAACTTACAGCCCAGTCGGACATCCGCGTTGCCGTGCAAAGTAGATTGGCGAGGTCACGTAATTTAAGAAATTAGGTTCTGACCATGTAGTGTAGGGTCGCGCGCCTTTGTGAGGTGCGGCCGCATGGTTATTTCCTTCAAGCGCAATTTTCATTTATTTAAGTTGATCCTCATGTTTTATTTGCTTCTTCAGTCTTTCATCTTCCAATTTGAGCATTTTGGTCCCCATACTTTTGATTTCTTCTTATTAACTCCTTTTTGGCCTAGATTGACTTCCTCGACTCCTCATGTAGACAATTAAGTTTCATTTATCCTCTTTTTGCCTTTAATTCACTTTAAATGCTTTATTTTTTATCTTTTGAGATGTTTTTCGAAATAAAACAAGTAACAACTAATTAAGTAGTATTTATTGTAAAACGACAATGTACTATTCTACTTTTAGTACATAAATAATTATATAAAATACACCTATCTGCGTCAATGCTATAAACTGTAACATTTTTGCTCCATTTCTCTTCTACATGAAGAGAATGTTATCCATTTACAATCAACTAACTCGAATATTCATTATCATAGGAAAAATTAATCAAGGACAAAAGATGGAGAAAATTAATGAGCCATTATGTTCACATGGTGAACTTCATATGAAGCTACTGAAAACATACCATTTCAAAATCTTTTGGGTGGGTCATGGGTGAGAATGTAAATTCGAGCATCCCACTGAACCATTAAATTTTATGTTTCTCCTGCAAGCAAACTGCACATGGGGACAATATTAGCACTTCAGAAAACAAACCAAGAAATGGAATTTTTTTCTTTTGACCCCCTCATAGACTCATAGTCCATGTATATGCAAATGGTAAACATGTGTGGGAAATATTGGACTAAGCAGCAAATCTAGAAGCCTTTAAAGAAAATTTTGACCACCTCATATATAGTCTATGTGTATGCAAAGTAGAAGCACGAAAGTGATATATCGGTTAAGATGTAATTTTAGAAGCAATGAAAGAAAATTTTGGCCCTCTCAAAATCCATGTATATGCAAAGGGGAAACAGATCTCGGAAATATTGGGCATGTCAAGTTCTCGAAGACCCTTATCTAGAAGAAGACATTTTTGAATGAAAATAAATGATAAATGTCCTTTAACTAAAAGAAATCCAACTTGACCAATCACATCAATCTCACGTGCAGATCTTAAAGCTCTGACTGAGCCCAGAAGCCAACAAAGCCTATTAATCCACAAGAGATGCTAATACATTAACAACATGAAGAAAGAAAATGTGAAATGCCTATAGGAGTCCCAAGACCACTTGGTTGACAAGAGAAGCAACAATAATAACACACCATCAATTAGTACCTCCAGGCTCCAGAACTCATGGTGGCTTCAGTTATCCATGCCCTTTACTGCTTGGTTTGAGGGTAGTTCTTCCGAGATGCTGCTGACAATCACCATTGGAGTTCTCATTAGGAGTTGCAGAATCCATGGTAGGCAGCTTCCAACTCAATGGTGGACACTTCTGAAGCTTTTGGTCCTGTTCTTTCTTCTTTTTTTTTTTTTTTTTTTTTTTTTTTTTTTTTTTTTTAACGACAACAATTCATGCTCTAGTTTGTATTTGATATAAATGTTCTCAAAATAGCAATAGAAATGTCTCGGTCATTAATAATAAACAAATTTCAAATGTTTACATGTACAAAATCAAAAGCTAAAAAATAGAGTAAGTTGAAACAAATATAGAATTACTTAGACTTCATAGTTGAAAGCATCGGATTCAAAAAACATCATAGTATTACACACAATAAGCCAAAAGCCCCAATTGTAGAACCAAAAATAATTAAAGATATCACACGCCACAATTACCCCATCATGATTCATGAAAAGGAAAAAAAATAAAACCCAACAAAATATAAATCCAGTCGCATTACTAATTAAATTGAATGTAGCACATTAATCAACAACATAAACCGTTATTATTCAATAAAGATATTAATTTGTTTACAAACACAATCCATGGACAAAAGAATCCGTAGGTGACAAAATAATTGACTTTTAACAAACAAAATGAAAGATAACCTGGGTTTTTATTGAAAAAGACTTCATTATTTGAGTGCATCAAAATCTTGGCAATTTTGGGCCCTCGCCTGACATCCAATGTTCACCTTCCATTTGATAGGTGGGCATAGTAAGGTACTTCTCAAAAACAAGTTTTGGAACTTTTTTTGTCTAAACTGTCTTTTCTAAAATGGAAGTGTAAGGATTTTAATCAATCATGTGGGCTTATATGTGAATTATTGTGTATTCAATAAAAGGCTATCAATTTGGTTAAGCCCAATTAAAGTGATCTAATAAGGATTTGGTATATTGGGCTTTAATGCATCTAAAATAATGTATGGGCTTTTATGTGTAGATACCAGGCCATTACCTAATTCATGATGGGCCGGATTAGGTTAATTGGCAATTCAGTTTATAAAGTCGGTTATGGTCCCTGAATCCTACGTACTGTTCATCTTGTCTGACATCCCATCATCAGAGAGAAAATACGGACTACGTATCGATTTAGAAGATCCAACCAACCGAATTGTTTATCGTGAATCACGTTTGATTAAGGTACGCTTCCGCTTCAGTTATTTAATTCTTGATAATTCCAACATGATGATTATTTAGATTATAGATAAATTATTATCTGTATTAAAATTTTCTAACAAGTGGTATCAGAGCCAATATCGTGTTGAATTATCAGATCAATTTTTGTACGTGTATATGTAAAACCTAAGTCTCTGATTTCAAATATACATACGCACTACTGTGGATTCAGAATTGAGAATTAAACATACAGAGCTTGATTTCAAAATTCAAAGTTTCGAAATATATAGATACAATGATACACTGAAGGATCAAAAATTTGGAAATATGGGTTTTGGAATAATGGCTTCAATTGAACTCATCGCAGCCAAATCCTCTTTCTCAAATCTTCCGCAAGGGTTTATTTTCCTTAACCTCCCGCTGTTTAATTCTGTTTAATTTTTAATTTTCTGTATTTGTATGATTTGGGTTTGAGTTTGTTGCTGAGTTTTGAATTCAGATTCTTGATTAAGGGATATTAAGTTTTCGAAATTAAGGTTGGATTTCTGTTGAATATTAAGTTTTGGATCCTGAGTGGTTGGTCGGAATCGGGTTGTGGAGTAATGAAATCTGTTGACCATGTGTATATTGAACTTGAATCTGGTCGGAGATGGGGAAGTCGCGCACTGCGCGTTGCGCGCGGTGGAGTGCGGCGTCGCCGGGCGGGGTGGTGTTGGATTTAGCCACCGCCGGCATGGGTGTGGAACGCCGTGGAGGGCGCTGCAGGTCGCAACGTTGGGGAATGGCTGCGCGAGGGCTGCGGCTGCGACTAGGGTTATAGAAACCCTAGACGTCGCGTTTTTTGGGGCAGGGGCCTGGGTGCGGAAATTTGAAGTCTTCAGGGGCTATTTTGCAATTTTGGGTATTTTCTGTGATTTGCAACTGAGGTCCTCCCTCTTTATTAAGAAATTAAAGTTGAGCCCTTAAAGTTATAAGATTATTTAAATTGGCCCTTAAAATTCTGGATTTTATAACTTCAGCCCCTAAGGTTATAAATTATTAAAGTTGGGCCTCTAAAGTTTTAAAATTTTATAATTCAGCCCCTAAAGTTTGAGAATTTTCAAAATTGGTCCCTTAAGGTTAGAAAATTTTCATTTTCAGTCCCTAAAGTTTGAGAATTTTCTAATAAAGTACCTAAAGCTTGAAAATTCTCTAATTTGGTCCCTTAAAGTTTGAAAATTTTCTAATTCAGTCACTAAAGTTTGGAAATTTTCAAAATTGGTCCTTAAAGTTTGAATTTTTTTTAAATTAAGTCCCTAAAGTTTGGGAATTTGCTAAATTGGCTACTAAAGTTTGAAAATTTTCAAAATCAACTTTTAAAGATTGAAATTTTCATATTTTGGACCTCTAAAGTTTGGTTTTGTTTCAAATTGGGACCTAAAGTTTGGAATTTCTCAAAATTGGCCAATAAAATTTTGGGAAAATTATAATTTAAGTCTTTCAAGCTTAAAATTTTACAGAATTGGCCACCTAAAGTTTAAGAATATTGCAATTGACTCTCCTAACTTAAGGATTGCTTTATTCTAAAGTTTTGAAATATATAATTCAAATCCTAAAGTCAAATATAGATGCAAATCAATGAATTTCAGTTTCAAATCTTGGTACATCGGAATCTTTTAAGAGATATAATATTCGAAAGTAAGTTAGTTGAAACAACATGTTGCCAAAGCAACCTCTCTTGTGGATATTAATTAACTTTGAATATTAGAAGGTATTTGTGTGTGTTATTCATTGCGGATATTGATCGGCCCAAAGGAAGGTCAATATTTGGCTCGAATTTCACATGCACCTGTGGTGATAAACACGTGGCAATTATTTGGTTTAACGTGTGACCAATAAATCGGTCCAAAGAAAGGTTTATTGGTTAACATGTCTTATTGCCAGTTTTTGATCACTACACTAAGGGAAAATTAGGTGTTTGTGTGTTATCTCATGCGGATATTGATCGGCCCAAAGGAAGGTCAATATTTGGCCCGAATTTCACATGAACTTGTGGTGATAAATACGTGACGGTTATTTGGTTTTACGTATGATCAATAAATCGGTCCAAAGAAAGGTTTGTTGGTTGACATGTCTTACTGTGATGGGCCCTACCATTATTTGAAAATATGATTTGCATAATAAGGTACTCATGTGAGCTATTTTATTCAAGTGTTCTCTATTCGGTTTCAAATTCTGCTAGTAGTATATCTACAAGCTCAAATTTAATCCCTGTATTTATGGAATAAACTTCAAGGATCAAAACAAGAACCTTAACTTTTCGTTGGCTGCATCGATCTAGACCATGTACTAAGGATTGAGTAACCTACTCCTCTTACGGATGAAAGTTCATCTAATCAAATGAGGAACTTTGAGAAGTGGGATTGCTTAAATTACGTGAGTTACATGATCATTAAGTGCGGCATTCCGGAAGCCTTTAGTGGCATAGTATCTAAGGAGGTAAATGATGCCAATGAATTCCTTGCCGAAATTAAGAAACGTTTTGTGAAAAACGATAAGGCTGAAACAAGCACGCTTATGCAAAGCTTGATTTCAATAAAGTATAAAGGCAATGGGAAAATAAGGGAGTACATCATATAGATGTCTCACACTGCTTCAAAACTTAAGGAACTAAAACTCGACTTGTCTAATGACTTGCTCGTGCATTTGGTATTGATATCGCTTCCTGCACAATACGGTTAATTTAAGGTCAGTTGTAACTATCAAAGGAAGAAATGAACTCTAAATGAGTTCATTCTATTTTGTGTGCAAGAGGAAGAAAAGTTGAAGCAGGACAGAACTGAAAGTGTTCACTTGGCAAACACCTCTAAAGATAAGGGCAATAAAAGAAATAAAGAACATAAAGTTGTTAAGGGTTCAGAACAAAAGAAACCACATAAACACATTAAGGCTGTTTCTTTTGTTAGAAATCTGGACATTTAAAGAAAGATCATACATAATACCAACTAAAGCAGCTGCTAAAATACCTTAAGAACTTTTGACAGGCAGAAAAACCTAGTCTAAAGTATTTCTACATTTGGGGATGTCCAGCTAAGGCAAGACCTTATGGGCCACATAAAGAAATTGGACTCCAAAACAGCCAGCAGCTACTTTATTGGTTATTCTGAGCGTTTAAGGGGCTATTAAATTTTATAATCCCACACTTAAGTCAATTTTGAAACGGGAACTGCAACATTTTTGAGGATGTTGAGTTTGGGGGGAGAAATAAGGTTAGAGATATTGTCTTTAAGGAATAAGTTGAGGAAGGATCGATTTCGATTCCTACTATTGTTTTTGATAATGTGCAAGTTTCTATACATGTCATTGATCAAGAAGCATATTCGGAACCTCAATTAGACAATGTTGAAGAACCACCCATCCAAAATAAGGTAAATTTCAGAAGTACAAACTCAACAACCTCAATAACTAAAGCCATTAAGGAAATCCACGAGAGAAAGGGAAAAAATGCTATTCCGGATAATTTAAATAGTATTTTTCCAAGAATATAAGGAAAATAATGGAATGGTGGAAGATGGTCCAATCAATTCCATCAGGCCATGCAGGGTTCTAACTCTCGGAAGTGGATTGATGTCGTAAATAAAGAGTATAAGCATATGCAAGACAATAAAGTTTGGGATCTTGTCCCATTACCAGAAGGTGCGAAGCCCATTGGTCTTAAATGAATTTTTAAACCAAGAGGGATTTGAAAGGTAATGTGGAAAGACATAAGGTTCGTCTTGTATCTAAGGGCTTTACACAGAATGATGGCATTAATTATAAAGAGACTTTCTCTTTGGTTTTAATGAAAGACTCTTTCAGGAAAGTTAGGTTGTTGCACATTTTGACCTCGAGTTACATCAAATGGATACTAAGGTGGCGTTTCTCAATGGCGACATTGATGGGACGATCTATTTGGTGCAATCAGAAAACTTTGTGTCGTAGACCCAATGCAAATGATTTGCAAATTAAAGAAATCCATTGTGTACTCAAGCCAGCTTCCCGTTAAGGGTAATACAAATCTCATCAAACAATTATCTCATTTGGTTTTGAGATTAATGTTGTTGATGATTATATGTATTACAAGTTCAGTGGGAGTAAGTATATTGTCCTGGTTTTATATGTTAATTATTGCTTGCCACTAATGATATAGGTATGTCACATAAAATTATGAGATTTTTGTCAAGGAATTTTGAGATTAAAAATCTTGGTGACGTCTCTTTTGTATTAGGAATTCAGATACACCGGGATTGTTCTCGGGGTATTCTTGAATTGTCACAAAAGGGCTATATCGATAAAGTACTTAAGAGGTTTGGCATGCAAGACAGTAAATCAGGGGACAGCCCTATCGCTAAGGGAGACAAATTTAGTCTCGACTAATGCCCGAAAAGTTATCTTGAAGTTAAAGAAATGCAGAGGATCACATATAGTTAAGCTATAGAAAGTCTGATGTATGCTCAAATTTGTATGCGTTCGGATATTGCATACATTATTGAGATACTAAGGAGATATTTAAGTAACCCTGGGATGGATCATTTGGAAAGCAGCCAAACATGGGTTATAAAGTATTTAAAGAGAACAAAAGATTACATACTCACATATAGAAAATCGGATCAGTTGGAGATCATATGGTATTATGATTCCGATTTTTACAAGATGCCAAGAAAGTAAAAGATCCACATAAGGCTACATTTATCTGCTGGTTGGAGGAGCTATTTCCGGATGGAGTGCTTAACAGACACTTTAGCTTCTTTCACTTGGCAACACAGTTGTAGCAATTTTGGGGGCATCTAATTATGGAATATAGCTGCGAAATTTTGTCACTGGGCTGCATATTCTGTACGGTATAGAAAGACCACTAAAGTTATATTGTGACAATAACTCAGCAGATTTATATTCCAGTAACAACAGGAGCTCAACTAAGTCAAAATACATTGACATAAGTTCCTGGTTGTGAAGGATACAGTTCAGAGTGGACACGTGTCAATAAGAGCACATTGGGACAAACTCCATAATTGCGGATCCGCTTACTAAAGTATTACAACATAAGGTCTTTCATGAGTACATTACTCATATGGGTGTTGTATTTCTTAAGGATATTCGGTTTCAGTGGGAGTTTGTATTTTGGGTGCATTAGACACATTTACTGTCCTTTTGGATACAGTTTAAAGTTAAAGTTATTTACAGCTGTAAGGTTTCAGGTTTATTATCTCTGAACTCGTTTGAGGATGATCTCACTAAAGTTTGGACCAGTTGGAAATAGGCATGTTGAAGATCACGTTACATGTAATTTCCATGCTACACATCCATACTTGATCCATGTCATTCAGTTATGTCGATATACGTGACCATTGAAGGTTTAGTTACGATTAATGTAGCGAAAGCCGCTTTGATCCTATGTTGATATAATTGATGGACCGGATTGTTTGGGGATGCATTCAGTAATGATAGCAAAATTCTGAGTACTCATAAGGTTATGATTGATACACAATTGTAAGGTTACACATATAGCCCAAGTGGGAGATTGTAAGGATTTTAATCAATCATGTGGGCTTATATGTGAATTATTGTGTATTCAATAAAAGGCTATCAATTTGGTTAAGCCCAATTAAAGTGATCTAATAAGGATTTGGTATATTGGGCTTTAATGCATCTAAAATAATGTATGGGCTTTTATGTGTAGATACCAGGCCATTACCTAATTCATGATGGGCCGGATTAGGTTAATTGGCAATTCAGTTTATAAAGTCGGTTATGGTCCCTGAATCCTACGTACTGTTCATCTTGTCTGACATCCCATCATCAGAGAGAAAATACGGACTACGTATCGATTTAGAAGATCCAACCAACCGAATTGTTTATCGTGAATCACGTTTGATTAAGGTACGCTTCCGCTTCAGTTATTTAATTCTTGATAATTCCAACATGATGATTATTTAGATTATAGATAAATTATTATCTGTAATAAAATTTTCTAACAGGAAGTTGTTGACCACAAAATCTGGTAGGACCTTGGATCAACACTTCTCAGCTCCTCCCTCTTCAACGTGTGGATTTCCTACGCACTGTGGAAAAATGATCAGCGTACAACGGGCACCGGGGTGGCTCCAATTTGCACTATGACGCTCAAGTCAGAACCCATGTTAAGTAAATATAATTTTGAATGTAAGAAATATAAAGTGTGTAAAAGAGAAAAAAGGGAGTGAGATTTATAAGTAGAGTTCAAGTAATGAATTACCAACTTTTTTCTTGGAGGCATATGTAGTCTATTTATGATGATATTCGTTGTCTTAAATTGTGATGCATGTTATACTTTATAGGTAGCAAGTTCCTAACCGTTCATGAGGTAAAACCACTTATTTGGTTATGATGATTGCTACATGTCATGGGGGTTAAACTTTAAAGTAACCATCACATCCCTTTAAAGATGTCGCATCAAGCCGCAACTTGTAGAAGAGGTCATATCTCTGTGACACACTGACTAGTCATGTCACCAGTACGGGGGCATGGATCCCAGATAACGTCATTCCGACTATTGGAGTCCGGGAAATATCGGTCTGGTCTAACGGTCTTCTGCCTACTTGGGTCCGAAGTATAGTTGGAAGTTCGTGGGCCATCTGTGGGCCCTTATTAATTATGTGTCAAGCTCATTTAGGCGTGGTCATAACACTAGTCCCTCAAATCTGGTAGGCTCATTCATGTGCATGCTAGAATTGTAAAACACCAATAAATGGACTTGCTGGAATGCCTATCACAGATGGACCCTACTTTTCTTGAAGTGGCGCTATGTTTCTACGCAATCTCCAATCTTCGGAGTGAAACATGTCATGCGGAAATAATGTAATTTCCAGAGTTGGAGTCCTTGCAATGATGTTATCATTATTTTTAAGGAAAGAATCAAGGTTAAAGGAGCCCAAAAAAATGTCCTGAACCGTTGTAGGAAGTAGAATCCAAGGTGGATGCTATAGGCGAGTACTTCGAGTCGGCACCGAACTGTTCGACTTCTGTATCACAGCCATTAAGAGAAAAGGACTTTTGGGCTTTTCGTTCTTTTTAGGGTGACTCTTTTGTGAGCCCTCACGTCTATCAAGATGCATTTATGGTAAATAATGATGACTGTCAATTTTCGAGGGTTTTCTTGTAACCACGCGCCTTTTGTGTATGCGTGCAACATACCCAAGCAGCCAATTGGACATATTTATTTCGAATTCTCGTTGGTTGGTGCTTCATCTAATTGGTTACTTGGACACGTGGATGACATAGATCCACCCTTAGCCTTATGTTTATGGTCGTGATTGGTCGGAATTTCATATGAGGTTTAAAATCCTTCCATTCTCTTCTTTTAGGCTAAGTTGGAATTTTCCTCAAGATCAAAGAATTTCCATTTACAATTTCGTGAAGGTTTCCCCCGTGTTTTCTAAGGATTTCGTCCGACAACTTTTTTCCAGCTATCTACGCACTTTTCACACGATTTTTTGTCTAACAGGAGACTCCCCATTTTCCCTTTTTCAAGTAGTCTTTTTTATCCTTTGTGTGCGTTACATTTTCGTTTCCCTTTTCTAGGTGCTTGTTGAGTGTGTTTCTTTTCGCTTTTTGTCTTCTCTTTTAGGTAAGTATGGATTAAGGGAACGTGAAAGGAATTGGGGTAGTGGGTCCTAAAGAGTTGGTGGTTATAGCAAACCCTGTCAGAGGCTATTGCCCTTGGTCTCATTCAGTTTTGAGCTCTCGCTACTTTAGGGAACTAAAGAAGAAGCAGAGTAAGAAATTCTTTAGTATAATATGTTTGGATGATTCTGACAGCGAAGAGGAGCAGAAACAGTCTTACATGGCCAAGTTATCAGTTGAAGAAGAGGCGTCATTGAAAGAAATCCGGAGCAAATGGAATAGGGATTTAAGGGGGGGAAGAGGCAGCTGGCTCTTCATCCGGAGTGCAAGAATATAACTTTGGGACTTGGGCTCCCTTTAGAGCACATTGAGAGGAATTGGGATTGATGGATGAAGAAATTTCCTAGGTGGAGGATTGGGTAGCCCATGTTAACAAAGCTTCAGGGTACCACGTTGACCCACAGCCTCATCCGGAGTCATGGGAGTTTAACGAGATTGAAATGGAGGTTAGGGCAAGTGGTATTTCTGAGGTCTCTTCCATATATAGGATGCCTAGGGAAATAAGAATAATACATCTCAGTCCGTCATGGTGATACTCCTTGATGCGTTTCAATGCGAGATGCGCCTTCCTCTCCATCCATTTTTTAGGGCCCTTCTCTGGAGCTACAATGTGTGCCCCTATCAAGTAGCCCCAAATTTTGGACTCAAGTAGTGGGAACTTGGCTTATATGGCAGGAAGTCTTCAGCTTTTGAGTGCATTAAAATCTCAGCCTTTTTTGGTCCCGTCTAACACCCAATGTCCACCTACCATGTAGCATGTGGGCATAGTAAGGCAATTCCCACAGACAAGTTTTGGAACTTTTTCCATTTAAATTGTCTTTCCTAAAATGGAAGTATTTCAATGAATCAGAAAACTTTTGATAATTATACTATTATTTTGAAATCAAAAAATATGCAATATGGATGTCAAATCGAGAATCTCAATGAGAACTTTAATACGAACTCACAAGTGAGAGTCAAATATAAACGTGTCAATCATAGATTAAAGGTAAAAGTTTTATTTTTTACATTTTACTTTTTCTCAATGTCCTACTATTTCAAAATTGTTTTGTTTAAGTCTACAATGATTTATAATTTCTTAACTAAATTTAATTTGGTCCTAATTAATAATTTCAATTCTAGTTTCTTTTCTTATCAAATTAAAATAAATAATTAATATCCGAAATTTTTAAGTAAATTTAATTAAGAGCGAATAATTTTTGCAACTTCATATTTCGATCAATTCATTTGTCATTTTAAAATTAATTTTATTTATTTATTTAATCATTTTGTTTATTTATTTATATTTAATAATTTAGATTTAAATAATCAAAATATACAAAATACATATTACAGACTTTAACAATTAGTTTAAATAGTTTTTATCAAAATAAAAATAAAGGCATGTCAGCAAGCTCATTCTATATCAAAATAGGATGTATTCAAATATGTTTATTTAAAACATATAAAAATATTTTTTCCCATTAATACGACCCTTTGATTGATGGGTAAAAAATGAAAAGTCACGTTACATTGGAAATTATTGAATAAATCTTGAGTATTTTTAATATTTTGATAGTTCATATATATGATTTTTTAAATTTTTTCAGTTTCTATCATTGGTTGTGGTTTCATGTTGAAGACCAATTTATACGGAATTTAACTTTTGATTTTTATTTTTTTTAGAATTGATTTTTTGAAAAATGATTTTTTTAGAATGTGTAGTTATAAATAGGATAAAAATTGTAAAAAATTATGTATTAAAAAAATGTGTGATTGAGAATGAATTTTCAGAAAATTTGATTCTTGAAAAATCAATTACATACGGGTGAGTGGCAAAGTATTATGTCTTGTGGGTTAAACAACTGCACCGCTGTATTGTATTAAGATAGTTATTATCAATTCTAATAGTAATATTCGGGGAATGATAAATTAATTTGTCATAATCAAGAAATTATATTTTGAAAAGATTAATTACGTCAATAAACATTAAAATTGAATAGTTATACAAACGAGTTGTGCAAATAGTCAATGAATCTCCTTTTATGGTAAGTAATTCGAGTTCCTAACTATTACAATTATGACCATTTGGTAAAAAAATTGGCCCCTATTAGGTACCATTTATCTCATTTTTTTTTAAAACTCTTCTTCAATTAACGTTTTATTAATAAAATAATCTACATATAAATTCAAAAAATTCTTAACAACTCTTTCTCCCAAAATTTCTTTTACAAACTATATTATTTGAAATAATAAGTCTCAAACATGGAATGAAGTACACATGTTCCAAAAAATCACTATTATAAAACTCAGTTTGCCTCAAACAAGGACTAAATATGTTCATTAGAGGAAAACATAATACATAAAGGAAGAGCACTTCCCAAAAAACATATTGGCCCGTTTTCCCGACTAAAATACGTTTTCTAAAATGGTTAGTAGTAATTAATTAATTAATTATTATTTACTTTGGACAAATTCAGATTTAAAATGATCCAATTAAATACAAATTTTTAAATAGACCCTTTTCCAGACTCTAAAATTTCTTGGTCCATATTCCACTCTTGAAAATAAATTACAATATTTCTTTATTTTAAATTTGTAAAAATTAAAAAAAAAAATGTCAATATCACATAAATATTTTTTTCTTTAAAAATAGAAAATGAAATATGAGCGTTCATCGATCTGTTTTTCTTTTCCTTTTCATTTTAATAAAATTCTGATATCTAATTTTTTTTATTTTTTTTATTTTTGAAAATCAATTACAATATTTCTTTTTTAAATTTTGTAAAAATAAAAAAATAATAATAACATGGTCAATATCCCGTAAATATTTTTTTCTTTCAAAAATACAAAATGAAAGAGAATGAAATATGAGAGTTCATCGATCTATTTTTCTTTTATTTTTCGTTTTAATAAAACTCTAAGCGTATATCACCGATATATCTATTTTCTTACTTATTACAAATTTTAAATGTAATTTCGATTACTCATTTTAAGTTTTTAATCAATTTAAACTACAATATTTAAAGAAATTTCCTGGAACTGTAAAAATACGAACCATAAAAAAAATTAAGGCGTGTGTAATTGCACATTTTTTATAATTAATTGTCTTCATTCATTCGTTTCTCATTTTTAATTAAATATTCATTTCATACATTAACATATAAATTCAATATATATATATGAGTAACAAATGACCATGTATCGCACGGATGTAACACTAGTATTACTAATCATTTTGTGTGTGTGTAATGTCTAACAAATTTTAATAAATAAATGGTTATTGAGAAATTTCAACCAAATACAAGAGGATAAATTTGAATGTTGTGTGATGCCCTAAATCAATTTCCAATTTTTATACATTTATTCTATTTTACCCTAAAATTTTCTTTTCAAAAGAATAAAATAATATTATACCCATCCGCTCTAAATGTAAATATAAATTTGAACTTTTGTTTTTAAATCATAATCTGACATTATTAAAAATAAGTATTTATTTCTGAAATTCTATTTTGCACTTTAGTTTAGAAGAAAATAAAATAAACTAACGATAATATAAAAACATTATAGTTAGAAGGTGACATAAAAATATCTGTTTAAAATAGAGAACGAAAAGCAGAAGATAACCGGTAATAGCTATTTAAAATATTTAATTATTTTGGAAACAAAACAAAACTATTCAAAAGTAATTGAACATTTTCGAGTTTCCCTGTGAGAGGCTCATGAACCATGGTCAGGTACCCGTACATAATTGTTCCGTCATTTGAGAGAGGCACCAACCTCCAATCCATGCATTGTCATACCTATAATGCAAAGCTACATGAGCTAATGCTTAGCAAGCAACGTATACATGATCATGCACATGAGTTTCATTCATTTCCTCACATGATCTCATTCTCAAACTTCACTCCTCGTTTATCCCAATTTATCCACGTTTCCTACTTGGGCCCGAATACCACTACGTTGTATCGTATGAGCTCAAATATCAACATGGTCGATAACATGTGCCTTTCAGTGCTTGTGGTCCGTCATCGCCCATCGAGACTCAAGACTCCACAGTTTATATCCATTATCGCCCACCGAGACACAAGATATTAGACCGGGAATTATATTATATCAATCAGGCTTAACCTATTACATAAGGCGCTCGTCGTGTCGATCAGCAGTCCCAAGGCAACAAGACCTCCTAACACCACCTGTATACCGGCGCTATACCACCCACCCCATCCTCAACTACCATTAATGACCATCGAGAACCTCAAGCAAGTGTATATATCTGGATACGAAGTAAAGTACGGTACACTTGTAGAGCTATTCTACTATCATCCACGTCATTCTCTCTCCATATACTCATTATTTTTTTCTTTACCATTTATGTAGGATTTCTCTCTAAATCCACACAATGCACACGTCAATGTCCATAAATGCCAACATATATTTCGTGCACAATTATATGTTATAATCACATAAAATGGCATTACAATTATATCAATGTACATTAACAAGTATCATATCATCAAATCATGTCTCGCATGCTTTCACCATATACATATATTTGCCACGTCATATTTCATGAATATTGCACCAATATTATATCTCATACTATCACATAGGAGTACATAAGAATATAAATATTATGTTTTGCTTTGCATTGTAGATGAATTGTTACTTACCTTACTTCTTGGGAATCCTAGAACTCACGACTTTATTCTTTAATATTTGTGCCACTAATCCACTTGGAGTCATACTAGACGATTATTACTCATTGCCTATCATATAGATAAACTATAATTTAGTTATACGGTGCTATATTATATTTCAACTATTAAATATAAATTAGGGTCCAACAAAATTAAAATGGACCATTTTCCTGCAAAATATTTGACTGAAGTAATTATTGAGATCACTCTAATTTAAAGAGGCTGGTTTGTTTTATTATTCATTGTTGATACTCGAAAGATTACACCAAGGCCCAGATCGATTTTGAATGCTTAAAGTGGGCTTGATGTGTTCCGGACTCTCGACAATCGGAGTCATAGCAAGTTTGACGGGAAAATTTAAATATTACAGCCAAATTGGAGCAAAAACTAGGCAAAAGGGATCAGTTTGGTTCTTACGGCCGTAATGTCAAGATTATCACAGCCGTAATCAAGTCACTGATCAAAATGAAGAATTCCAGGTTTTCAAAGTTACAGCCGTAAGTATTATGGTCACGGCCGTAATCCTTAAGCAGAAGAATAGTTACGGCTGTAAGTGATGCTGTCACGGCCGTAAGTTAGGATTTTCGCAAATAAGGCGGATTTTTAATTCCTTTTCCAGTTTTTAGCTATTTTAGGTTAGATAAAACTCTATTTTGAGTCCATTAGCGACTAGGGTTTTATTTTGCTTATTTATACGCTTTTTCCATTCATTGTAATTCAACTTTGAATTTGAATAAACAGTTTATTGAGTAATTCAATAATTTTATAGGTGGATTTCCTATATGTTTAGAACTTATCAAGAGTGATTCTTGTGGCGTTCGACAATCGAACTTATCAAATATTCGTGAGAGTATTTGTGGCGTTCAAAACCAGAAACCCATCAAGGAGATTAGGCAAATCCTTGTGGCGTTTCGAAAGTCGTGGTTCTTTATTCCGCATCGTCGAGTCATTGTGTCGTGAATATCGGGTCATGCTTCATCCGTCCAACCACAACCGGAGTTCGAAACTTTCCGGCTTTCTTCCACGCTTCTAACCTCATCATCTGGTATCAGAGCTGGACTCTGAATTCATATTTTTCTATCCAATTTGATTTTTATATTTATCATCGAGTCCCATAAAAATCATCCATTTATTGTTGAGTGTTTTATTTTCAATTTTTTTGCGTTCTTCTTGTTTTTGAGTTTGTTGAGTCTTTAATCCAGAAAATCGTTTCAAGAAAATTTCAAAAATGTTTGTTTTGCTTAGTTCTTATCAGAATTAAGTTCCGTTTGTTTTGTCGTGTTCGTTGTCGACTTTTCGGATTTATAAAAAAAAGATTATTTTTTTATTTATTTTATTCCGAAAATTCATCCAAAATTCAAAAAAAAAAAAAGAGAGAGAGAGAGTCCATTCTAAAACCACTTTCTTGAATTTCTTGATCCTTTGTTTATTGTTCTTTTCCATACCGTTCTACATAAATCCTATAATGTCCAATTTTCAAGAAAAATATCCATCTAGAAGGGGGAATGATAATGATAAAGATCGTATGTGGAGATTTTTGAATGATACTTTGATGAGGTTGGATAAACTAGATGAAAGGGAAGGAAAATTGAAAAAGGGGCGATCTCAAGCAAATCGTAGTGATTATAGGCATGATCCTAAACCTAGGGATGGAATTGGGGTTAAGAGAGGAATCGAGATTGATCCTAAGGCAATTTTGAAGATTCAAAAAGAAATTTATGAGGAAAGATTAAGGTGTGAACGGGAGGCAGAAAGAAAATATTTGGCTAAATTGCGAAAGAAGGAGGAGAAAAGAAAGGCGGTAATTAGATGGTTAGAAGAGAGTCAAAATCATGTTGAGCCTCGAGATATGAAATTTGAAAAGAAGGAGGGAGGCTTGAGACATGAATTAGTTGAAGAGACCCCGAACTTTGTGGTAGGAGTTGAAAATGTGGAGTTAGGTGAACAAACTCTAAAATTTGATGAGGAATTGGAAGTTGGGGTAGAAGTTCAAAATTTGGGTTTTGAATTGGTAGATCCACATTTGGATAGTGATGAGGTAGTGTGCGGACAAGGTGATACGAATGTGGAGGTAGAAGATGTGGTAGAATTTGAAAGAAAAAAATTTGAAGAGGTGGATAAGCTAAAAAATCTTGAGTTAGAGAAAGTAACCGAGCTTGAGAGAAAAGAGATAGAGGGGGGTGAGCAAGAAGTTGCAAAAGGAGAATGAGGTGAAGAGAAGGGCCTCGTGGTTCTTAAAGAAGAATTGGAGATGGTGATTAATCATGTATACAAGGATCCATACCTTGTACCTCATGAAAATAACATTCCCCTCCCCGTTCTATTTAATTCTTTCTTGCAGGTTAATGGTACGTGGAAATTTGGGCAACACCACCAATGTCCAGAGGTGTTTCAACTTCAAGCCATTCACGTGACCCCCGTTGCAGAAAATTTTTGGTTGATCATGTGCAATAGCAGGAGAAATTTTTCGTTTGATCCAGGAGGTGAAGTGAAACAATAGGAACAAAGCTATGATTTGGGACGAATCATCCTAAAGAAAGAGGGTATGATGTGTTCCGGTCCCTCAACAATCGGAGTCATAGCAGACTTGACGGGAAAATTTAAATATTCCAACCAAATTGGAGCAAAAACGAGGCAAAAGGGATCAGTTTGGTTCTTACGACCGTAATGTCAAGATTATCACGGTCGTAATCAAGTCACTGATCAAAATGAAGAATTCCAGGTTTTCAAAGTTACAACCGTAAGTATTATGGTCACGGCCGTAATCCTTAAGCAGAAGAATAGTTACGACCGTAAGTGATGCTGTCACGGCCGTAAGTTAGGATTTTCACAAATAAGGCGGATTTTTAATTCCTTTTTCGTATTTTTATTCCTTTTCCAGTTTTTAGCTATTTTAGGTTAGTTAGAACTCTATTTTGAGTCCATTAGTGACTAGGGTTTTATTTTGTTTATTTATACGCTTTTTCCATTCATTGTAATCAGACTTTGATTATTGAATAAAAAGAGATTGAATGTTTTTCAATTGTTTAATGTGTGGATTCACATTACAAACCCGGACTTATCAAGATTGATTATCTTGTGGCGTTCATCCAGAACTTATCAAATATTCGCGAGAGTATTTGTGGCGTTCAAAATCAGAGACCTACCAAGGAGATTGGGCAAATCATTGTGGCGTTTCGAAATTCGTGGTTCTTTATTCCGTATCGTCGAGCCATCGCGTCGTGAATATTAGGTCATGATTCATCCGTCCAACCACAACCTGAGTTCGGAACTTTCCGGCATTTCTTCCGCGCTTCGAACCTCATCAGGGCTTGATCCATATTAAAGGGATTTTAGAAAGACATGCTTGGCCCACATCAAACCTCCCACTTAAGCTTCAGACCTCATTGAGGACCTTGTACTCTGACCTCCAATCTAAATGCGAACTCATCTAGCGGAATATATGATAAGTGCATTTTATACACTTATCTATATATCTAAATTAGAATAAATCATTTTCATTCTTAGATAATTACTGCATAATTGTTTTAATTTGTTTACATTGTAGGGATTTTCCCAAACATGGAAGAATGAAGTAATAAAGTGGAATTATGCATATTTGAAAGCCAATTAGAGCTAAAAAGAGGAAAATGGATGTTGGTGTTGTCAACCGGGATTTCCTATGGCGACCCCAAAACCCATCAATTTATAAAGAATATTAAGTTAAAAGTTTAGATAAAATTAAAATTTTGACTCTTAGAACCTCAGGTGTCGACTTACATATCGACACAAAAATGACTGAGGCTGCCTTACAGGTTGGTGTCGACACCAATACAGAGGGTGTCGACACCAACACTATTTCTGAGATAAAATAGTTTTTGTGTTGAGATCTAGGGTTTCGGTGTCGACATGTAATAAACCATTCCTCATTTTTTTTCATGGAAATGACTATTAGAAAGAACATAAAACGTACTATATAGATAAGTTAAAAAAAACATAGTACATCCGAGTTTAGGGAAGAGATTACAAAGACAACTTAAAACTTCTCTTCCTTATTTTAACAAAACAACTAAAGATCAACTTCATCCTTTGATTTACTCGCCGGAGAAATCATCGGAGTATATATATTCCATAGTTTCGATATCATGAAAATCAACATAAAAGTGGGAACGACGAAAAAGAGTTAAAGCAGGAAAGTCGCGGTACGCCTGCCACGTATGGATTTCAGTTACATACATATAATATTGCCCATGAGGTGACTCAATCCATTCCCGAGAGATTACTTCAAAGCTGTCGTAACGCAGCATCCATAAGTTGAAAACATGAAAAACATGAATTTATAATTCAATGAGTAATTCGATACACATGCAAGTATTTTTCAAAAATTCATGATTTCAGGGCCCGATTATAGATTATCTCCTCTACCCCAAAGCGCTTAATATATACACAACCTGGATATCGATAAATGGCCATAATCATAAACATGGTACTCAGGATTCCATATCCTTTAGGGCTTCCACATCCCTGTCATCTTTCCCCATATTCGACTCCAATAGGATTACTAGATCTCCATGTCGTTCGTCGGAGACTTGGAGTCGCAAGGTCCTCACGACACACATCGATATCCAAACAATAAACATTTGATTACCAAGGGGGCTAGAGTTCAAATCTATAATCATTACTTGAAAATGCTCCTTTTGTGAATCATATCACATTCAATATCATCATCAATATGCATCAAAAGCATTTTATCACATATCAGACTTGCACATAATGAAACATGTAAAAGGGTGTATCGAATACTCACTATTTTGATGATTATGTAATAACTATCAACCTGAAATTCATAAAATAACTTCATATCATGAACAAAACTAAAAATAGAGGTGGTTTCTACATAGGTGTAGACACTATGTTCATCGTTCTTCGTTTGGTGTCAACACCACATTACCAGGTGTCGACACCAAGCGTATTTTCAGAAATTGGGTTTTAATTTCTTTGATTGTGTTGATCCCTAACTAATATATTTTGATAACTATTTTTGAAAAACAAGGAATGATTTAAAACAGATTTAAACATAGTTTTGGCAAAAATTCAAGAATTGATGTATAAAAAGAGATAGAGTTTTTGGATGCTGATTACCTGAAGTTATGGTTTATAATTTCAAAAACTCAGGTATTTATAAGGAAAAAAGGTTGTAGGGAAGTCAGGGATCATGGTTGTATAGAATTGAGACCTTCCTTCACCATTAAACTTCCAAATAACAAACCATGAGGTGTCTATCATGCAGCTGGAGTTGGAGCACGTCCATGCAAGCAGGAGTTGGAGAGAAGGTATAAGCTGAGTAATGGAAGCTATACAAGCAGTGCGGCAGTCTAGGAGTCCAACTATGGCTGCTATTTTGAATTTTTCCCTTTTTTGAGCAGTTAAGTTTGAGTCTGATTTTGAAGTAGCAAACGACATCCAAATTAAGAGTTTTTGGGTCATTACAAAGTACTCATATATTAATTTCATATAAATTTTCCCTCGTGGAATTTGGACAACGGGAGAAGAAGTTATAGTGTTCCAAAAATAGCCCATAGAAACTGTCTTTTTCGATTCGAATGTTTGAGAAGCCAACTTTGAAAAATTGTTGAAAATTAAACAGTAGTCTAAATGACAAAAGGATTTCAGATTCTCGAAGTTCACTTCGAGTACTTATCCGTACATATAAGATATGCATTTATCCGATGTCAGAAGAGGTCAAACGAACTTCCTAAAGATAGACGTTAAATCGTCATGTTTATTTCTAACTTTGGTTTTATTTCCTTTCCTAATTTTAAATAAAACCTTAAAATATATTTATTACGTAATAATGAGTAAATAAGGACGTCATAATTTTTCAGGGCATTACATTTCCAATGAGAGCTAAGTAGAAGAAACCAAAGTTCGAGGGCCAAATTAAAGATGGATTGAAGTTTGATAGGAGGTTTGAAGAGTTTGAGAGTTTGAGGACTTAATTGAAGTAATTGAGAGTTGAAGGACTGGCATGCAATAAAACTACAAGAACCTACTTAAATGTATTGGAAAGATGAAATTGTTCTTAGAAGTTACTACTGCGCAGCCACAACTCTCAAGCTGGTGGCCGTGCAATAATTGCAAAATTACAGAACCATTTTTTCATTCAACTGCGCGGGCACCACTCTTTGGCCTGCGCAGCCGAGTAGCTTTTTGGCCCAGGCCCATGCACAAATTTTAATCTGGTTTATTTCCCTATTTCTCTATCTTTTCTTCTCATCTATATATACAACTTCTCATGCACGAATTAGAGGACGACTTCTAAACATCATAATTCCACGTTCTTAACATCAAATTTTTGGAAGGAAATTGAAGGCAAAGGCCTGGGAATTGAAGATTATCAACGGGAAGCAAAATACTTGGTACAAGATTTCATTTTCTTTGTTAATTTGATAAACTCAACATGCGTAGTAATTTATATTTCAGCATATATATTTATTTATTAATGAATTATTAATTTCAAAGTTGGGGTGTTTGATGTAGCTTAGTTTTACGCTTTTTATTCTATAATTCAAGTTTTACGTATTGATTACATGTGTTGATTTTATTTTGTGTTTAATGTGTGAATTAATTCACGACTAATTCATTGATTTCATGAGTGTTTTCATAATCCAAAAGGTGATCTAACACTTAGATCTATGAATAAAATCTGATAATTGGACGAACGGTAGAGATATACGTTTGTTGTTATTGCAATCTCTACATGAATTTTTGTGTCTCATGCACCTAGTCATTATGACCTACTGTTTGTTAACACGATAACTAACTAGATAAAGTTGATATAAACCCTAGAGGGGAATTTCATATGCATAAGTGAATTCAATCGAGAACTATAATAGGAATAAAACTACACAATTGGAATTAAAAGTATTAACTATGCGAAATCCGATGTCCCAACACTTATAAACATCAATTTAGAATATTTAAATGTCTTTTCTTTTGTTTTGTTTTTTTAGTTTAACATTTTAGGTCAATTAATTCATCACTATTTTACAGTTCAAATCAGGCGAGAATCAACACAATTTCGATACTTAATTACAATCCTCATGGGAACGATAACTCGGACTCAAAAAGTCTACTTTATTACTTAGATGCGACATTGTACACGTGCGATATAGAACATCAATATATGTAAGGTCGGTAAAATACAGACCTCAATATAAACAAGGAATAAAGGAGGCCTTGCACAAGGCAAAGAATAGTGAACTCAATGCAAATGGACTACCTAGAGTCACGTGATTCAGGGAATATACTTGCATAAGCAGCACCCACCTCACACATCTGCAAAAGATTATGTACTAGTAGGCCAATAAGGCATGGTTAATACTTATTCAAAAAGTTATAATCATTATTTGTATAGAATAATGTGAAAATATTTATATTTAGCTACAATAAACCCTAAAAATAGCTATAAATAGAAGGGTTTACATAGTTGTAATCTATGAAAAATCTAGGAACAAAACGTTGTTACTATACTTCCATAAACACAAACATTCTCTTCTTTTTTTCTTGTTAATTAATAGTTGCCATACTAAACAAAATTATCGATCTGAGTTGGCTTGAACTTATTTTTCGACGTCAACATACATCATAAGAAAATTAAATTAATTTCTCTATTCCGACTTCCAAGTAATAATCATAACATTAATAAAAAATATCTTATTATATTATATGATGATGATGATGATTAAAAAAAAAAAGAAAAGAAAGAGACTTACCCGAAAGAGAGGGGTTCGATTCCCCCTCAATCTCTTTTCTATTGGGGGGGTCCATCCACCCAATTTCTATATAGGGGGTCAACTCCCTTCTGTGGTGAACCATTTTCTCTTTATCTCTTTTTTTTTCATTCGAATGATACATATTTATTGTTTTTATCAAGGATCAAGATTCAATTAAATAAATTATTTTATTTTCTCTTTTAGTCCCTTAAAATGTAAAACTTATATTTTAGTATCAATAATTATTAAAAATATCAAAATGACTGTAAAAATTATAGGGTCATATGAAGTCGCAATAGAGAGTTATTGAGGCCAATATGAAGTTCTCAATGAGTACTTTATAACAATATTTTCGTATCTAAAATCGATAATCGAGGTAAAAGTTATTACTCGTCAAAGTTTACCACTTAAAATTATTTTATTTTATCTTTTTCGATGTATTTTCAAGTGGCTACTTAGTTCTACTTTGAAGTATATTCCACGTACTTGAATTCATATCTTCCTAATTATGAAAGCGATAATCAATTTATTTAATCTATAAAATTACTTAAATTAATATTTAATATTCTTATTTATTTTTCGTTGATTTTATGTCAACTAAATTAAAAGTTTTATTTAATGTCAAATATGTCCTTTTAAATAATTCAAATAAATTAAAATTAATATTTGACTTTCAAGTGGGTCCCGCTAAATGTGAATAACTTAATACAAGAATATGTCAGATTTTCTAGGGGTTACAATTCGCATCTTGACATGTAGCAATATTCAATTTCCCTTCATATTTAGCTTTTGGTGATGTACGCTCTACTTGAAATAGGCGTCTCATCGAATTACAAAATCTCTGAATGCACTTTCCTAACACCATGAAAAAAAACACTTGAAGCGATGGTTTTCATCATCCTCAATAAATAATGCCGAACTAGGATTAGCTCTCCTCATGTTATGGCAATACTAGACCAATTTAACATATCTTTCCTCGGTGAACTCATGAAGTCCTCTAGCACATATTCTTTAACCTTACAGGCCTTTTGGTAGCTCATGGTTACCCTGAAATCTCGCTTCACGTCGTTAATGATGTCTCTAGGTTTTTTAATTCGTCATTTGATCTTAAAACTTGTGCTTTATTTGTCGATCGATAAACCATGATCGGACTTGTCTGTGATCATCTCAACTAACACTCATTTGGAAAGTTTGTTCTCGTGGTGAACCCAAAAAAAACTGTTTGTGTTCATTTTCATTACTCACAAGCACCTACTGTACTGTCGTCTGTACAGAAAGTTTTGTAAGTACTCATGTCCGACTTCTTCACTTTAAACTCGAAATTGTGCTTCAGTGCAATATTGTCCACGGTTTCTTGGAAAACATTTTTTGTCTCAAATATTTAAGTTGCACATCTTTATCAATGGGAAACACACACAAACAATTAGATGACTGAAAACTCGACTCAACTTGTGATTTCCTAATCTGCTTATGTCCATGTCTGGATAGAGCAATCAGATAATCATTTGTAAATGAAATTTCCTCCTGATTGTCTTCGACTACCTCTTGAGCTCTATGCAGGACAATGAGATCATGTAATAAATAACCAAGTCATCTTCACTAGCTACCTCCACCGTGTCCTAAAATCATTCACGTCCCAATCCCCACCATCAGATTATTTATGTTCATCATCGAGTATATACTACCTTACTAAAGTTATGCAAAGAAGAGTAGTATCGCGATTTCTGTTCACTTCAATTAACCATATAATTTTCTCTCTGGAAGTAACATTTATGGGTGAAAGTGGAATTGGAGAATGCTAGCTAAATTGAAATCACAAATTCATATGATGGATTAACGTTGAGTTTTCTTATGATCGACAATACAACAATGTAAATGATGTACCTAGTCTTATCGAAATTCCATCAACTCCCCTTCCATCACTTGTCCATTTTCATGACCGTCACTTATTTTTCATCCATTTGAAATTAACCAAAGTAGAAAATTGGGATGATTGTTGATCCTGAATGGACAGATGACCCTGAATAATCTGAGTTGTCTATTCGCATATGGGCCAGTCTAGGCCTTTCGTAACGAACGTCTGTCCATGTCATCAGACTGTTCAGTGATTAACATATTTATTTCTCATTTCTTTTCCTTTTTTCCAAATAGATTTATAGATTTGTTGATTAAATTTAATCTCAATTCTGCTTAACAAGTCAAAATAATTTAATGAAAAGGAAATCAATAAAAGATGGTTTTTTTTATCGATTTTGCTTAATAAAATAATATATATATGTTCAATAAATTTAAATAACAGATATATCATTTAGCTTAACAAAAATAAATTTAAAAATAATAATACAACAGTTTAATAATAACAAATCGAAATATTCGTATTTATTTATAATATGAAGTGATGGATAAAGTATTTCAATTGAGTACAGATTTTTTTTCAATAATTTTACAGGGACATCCATTTTGAACATTTTAAAGTGACATTGTGATGTGTCTATTTCTAATTGAGTGATGAAGATGGGCATTAAATAATGAACTTATCACTAAATAAATCAACACCCAATGAAAAAGTGACATGTCACAATGTCACTTTAAAATGTTCAAAATTACTGTCCCTCTAGAATTACTCGATTTTTTTAGAGTTGGAGAAAATGAAAATAACTATGGAGTATTGATTTAGCCTCCATTTGGTAAACGGTTTATAAACAAATTTATAAACCACACAGTTTCTTAAATCACTTTATAAACACATGCATTTTCTCTCTCAACTTTTCAACCACAATCGTACATCAAAATTATAAATAAACCAGTTTATAAATCACTGAACTATTGTAGGCCATTTGAAAATTCCCCATTCCTATATGTAGTTTGACGTGGTGAATCAAGAGTTAATTTTTTCAGTTTCCACCGAACTTTATATGTTTTCACGGTTTACCATCCAACTTTAATATGTTTTCAAGTGGCCACTGAATTTTGAATCATCTCACCCCGTTGGCCACCGAACTTTATACATTATCACAATATAGCCACTCAACTTCAATATACTTTCAAGTGACCACCGAACTTTGTATGTTGTCACGGATTACCCACCCAACTTTAATATGCTTTCAACCAGTCATTGAAGTTTCAAATCTCTAGTTTCGAAGAGGCATGTTCAAGTTTAATTTCGAGGTACCAAACGAGGTCTAAACATCAAGTTCTTAGTACCATCTCGAAGTACTCACAACATACTTTTGCATACAATTTACCATACAAGAAATGGTTATTCGAGTAGGAAGTTATGACTTGCCAAATTAAGCCACTTAAAACCGCTTTTTCAAAACTTTCGGTAAAGTGATAACTTTAAAAATTCACCTGTAACTATCTATTGATCAAACTTAAAAATAGATTAGATGTTCTCGAAGTTCGTCTCAAGAACTTATCCATACATATATCACTTCATTCAAACGAGATGAAAGTGACCAAACGAGTTTCTTGAATAGAGACGTTTAGCCACGTTTTTTGTAACTTTTCATTTTATTAATATTTACTTTTTCCTCCTTTAAAAGATTATGATGTCTCTAATTGTCCATTATGACGTAATAATTTATTTTTAAAATTTATTTAATGATTATGAAAATTTTAAGGAGGAGAAAAAATATGAATAAAATGAAAAGTTACAAAAAAATGTGTGTAAACGCCTCTATTCAAAAGACTCGTTTGATCACTTTCGACCCCGTTTGAATAAATGTGATATTTGCGTGGATGATTTCTTGAGAATAACTTAGAGAATATCTAATCCATTTTTTAGTTTGATCAATTGATAGTTACCGGTGAATTTTTAAAGTTAGCACTTTACTGAAAGTTTCAAAAAAGTAGTTTTAATTGGCTTAATTTGGCAAGCCATATCTTCCTTCTCGGTTAACCATTTGCTTGTGTGGTGAATTGTATGCAAAAGTATGTCATGAGTACTTCGAAATGGTACTAAGAACTTGATGTTTCAACCTCGTTTGGTACCTCGAAATTAAACTTGAACATGTCCCTCCGAAACTAAAATTTTGAAACTTCACTGGCTGGTTGGAAGCATATTAAAGTTGGGTGAGTAATCCGTGAAAGCATACAAAGTTCGATGGCCACTTGGAAGCATATTGAAGTTGGGTGTCTAAACCGTGACAATATATAAAGTTCGGTGGCCAACAGGGTGAGATGATTCAAAGGTCAGTGGCCACTTGAAAGCATATTGAAGTTATGTGGCTAAACCGTGGTAACATATAAATTTTGGTGGCCGCTGAAACAATTAACTCGGTGAATCAATTTTAAATTGGTGAAATTGTCCAAAAGACCTTCCCCCAATTACTTTTCGGCCAAAAGGCCTTTGATCAAAAGTGAGGAAATAAGGTAAATAAAAATATATATTAAATTATCAAAATACATTTTTACCCTTGTATGTTAACATAAAATTTGTCTTTTTTTCTCCATAAAACGAAGGTAACAAGATTCGAACCTTGCACATTTAGTTTAAAGGTTAAAGAACCAATCACTTGAACAAATGACATTTTGTGTAATAATTTATCTCTAACAAATATATATTTTTTAAAAATACTTTTTTTCGTTCTTCATAAATTTAAGATTATAAGGAATTGAACCTTACACCTTTATGATTAATAGTTAAGAATCGGACCACTTGAACCAATAACATTTTATGTAAAGGTAAATATATTGACACCACACTTTTTGTTAGCCGCACCACATTTTAATTGCAATGAAGATTCCTAGTTTTTCCTTATTTTTACATTTACTCCACCAAATTTTTTTATAATTTTTTTTTATTATGGACTCTTTATTAATTTTCACATATTGTCTTTAGAGACGATTTTCGTTCAAAATATTTGTTACGAGGGCAAAAATACTTAATTATTTCTCATACTTTTAAATAATAAAAATAAATAACTAATACAAAAGTTAAACAAAATATTTACACATCTATTCAATACAAATTAACATAATATTTGAATAGAAATCATGATTAGAAACAAAAGATGTTAATTAATTGAATGTTATAAATAATAATGCGATTAAAAAAAGGTTGAGGACATAAAACAAAAGAAAACAAATACTAAGAATCTTTATTGCAATTAAACTGTGGTGTAGATATAAAAAAATGTTGTGTGAATATAATTACCCTTTGTGTAATGAGTTATATGTAACAAATAAATATTGTATTTTAAAAATATGTTAAATATAAGGTTGCGAGAAATTGAACATTTAACATATAATAAAGAATGACAACTACACCACTTGAACCAACAACACTTCCTAAAAATATTTTGAAAAAAAAATTAAACTTCAACATTTTACTTCATTTTATAATATCAAATAATTATTCTAGACTTAATATATGAAATATTAATTTGTTCCATATAAATTGAATATTTAATGTGCGTATATTATTAGTTGATTATGAATAATGATTTGTACATAACTAAATATAAATAATATAGTTTTTTTAAATATGATAATATCCCGTTCGCATGACAAAGGAAAGGCAAAACGAGTTACTTTCGTTCAACCGGAGAATTGTTATGTTGTATAAAACCCTTAAAGCTTCAGATTTGTTCATAACGAGTTATAAGTCGTTTTTCAAAAATAAACGACTTGGAAGTCTTTTTATGAGAAAAACATAACTGTTTGGACAGAATGCTTACAGGAACAAACTACTTCTAATTTATTTCTAAAACATACGACACGGTGTGGAGTCCATTTATGTAAATATAACATAGAAACGTGTTATAGGTCGTTTGTAAATAGGGAAACGACTTGGAAATCTTTATTTTTTTATTTTTTTATTTTTATTTTTATTTTTTTGAGAAAAACATGGTTGTTTGGTACGAAGTGCTTATAGGAACATAACTACTTCTAATCCGTTTTAAGAATATATGAAACAATGTGGAGTCCATTTTTGTACACATAACGTAGAAATGTGTTACAAGTCGTTTCTAAATATTTAATATGGGTAACGTTAACGACATCAAAATCGTTTTAGTTATTAACAAACTACACACGATTCAGAAGTTGTTTAGCAGGTAACATCAACGACGTCGAAGTCGTTTGCATTAAATACGCCAATTCGAGGGTCGATGACCACTCGAGAGGCCTCCCATACATGCAAAAGGTACTAAAAACATGTTTATGTGGTTTACTAAATTTTGGAAGGCCACTTATATGGAAAAGAGAGGAAAACGTCATTTCGTAAAGTCTTGAAAGGTAGTGAACTTATCTGAAAACATTTAATGTGGGCATTAGACACCCATACCTCGATCAAAATCGATATAAAATGGAAGAAGTTGATCTTTAGACCATTTAACGATGCTAAGAGTTGCCCATTCCACAAAACAACGTTCATATTGGAAGAACGACTTTGACTTCATTTCAGTTCACGGAATTCGTCTTCAAAATCATTTTAGTAATTGGAAAGCTGTAACGGATTGTAAGTCGTTTAGTGGGTAACATCAACAACATAGAAGTCGTTTGCATTGAAATCAACATAGAAGTCGTTTGCTGAATCTCGATAGGCCACTTTTACGGAAAAGAGAGGAGAAAGTTCTTTCCAAAAGTCTTAAAAAGTAGTGAACTTATCTAAAAACACTTAATGTGGGCATTAGTCGCTTGTGCCTTGATAAAAATCGTTCAAAATGGAAGGAGATTATTTTTAGACCATTTAACGATGCTACGAGTTGCCCATTCCTACAAACAACGTTCGTACTGGAAGAACGACTTCGACTTCGTTTCAGTTCATGGAATTCTTCTTCGGAATATTTTTAGTTATTGAAAAACTGTAACGGGTTGGAAGTCATTTAGTGGATAATATCAACGATATAGAAGTCATTTGCATTGAAATCGACAATTCGAGGGTTGACGACAACTTGGGAGGACTCCCATAAATGCTAAGGGTAATAAAAAATGTTTTCATGGTTTGATAAATCTCGGTAGGCCACTTATATGGAAAAGAGAAGAGAAAGTTCTCCCAAAACTCTTAAAAGGTAGTGAACTTATCTGAAAACGCTTTTATGTGGGCATTAGTCGTCCGTACCTTGATCAAAATGGAAGGAGTTTATCTTTAGACCATTTAACGATGCTAGTTGTCTATTCCTCGAAATGACTTTCGTACTAGAAGAACGATGATAAGTGTATTTTATACACTTATTTATATGTCTAAATTAGAATATATTATTGTCGTTTTAGAATATATGCTATTTAATTTGTGTTCATCTGTTTACTTTTCAGAAAATATCCCAAAAGATGAAGAATGAAGAAATTAATGGGAAAAATGCACATTTGGATGTTAATTGGAGCTTAATTGAGCAAGTGAGAGATATGTGATAACAACTGGGAAAGGTTCATGATGCCAAAGTGAACGAATCAGAGGTTGAAGGACCCAAGTGAAGGAATTTAGAGCTTAAACGGGCAAATCGAGAAGAATATAAAGTTTGGGGACTAAATTGTAATAATTGAAAGTTGAGGATTGAAGATACAATTAAAAGTCAGGGACCAACTTACACAGTCGAGAAAAGATGGAAGTCGCAATCCCTGGATACATACCACGCGATCGCGAGATGGTGTGAATTTAAAACCCGAAAGTTTTAGGGTCTTCCACGCGATCGCTGGGATCCTTACCACGCAATCGCGTGCACTTCCGACTAGACCTAGTTTGGGCTTTTGTGCTCGATTTTGACAGAATTTACTCAGGAATTTAACCTAAACCTATATAGACAACACATGAGGCACGAGATCTGAACCTTTGCCTCTCCATAGAACAAGCTACAATTGAGATTTTCACGTCAAATTCTTGAGAGAACGGAGTATTGCGAAGGGGCGAGACTTGGAGATACTTGAAGAATCGATACTTGGTGCAAACTTTCCTTTCTTTAGATTATTTTCAATGAACGTAATTATATTTTATTTTTGTTATTTAAATATGATGTGTAGCTAAATTTAATGTTGGGATAAACGATGTAGCCTAGTTAATTATTTTAATTCCATAGTCCTTGTTTTAATGATTCAATGCATGTGTTGATTTATTATTGCGTTTAATGCGTGAATGAACTGGCCACTCTTTCATGATTTAATGTGTTTTTCCATAATCCGAGAGGTGAGTTAATAACATAGATCTAGGTAATAAATCCGGTAATTGAACGAGAGATAGAGATGTACTCTTGTTATTATTGCGATCGTATGTGAATTCTTGTGTGTAATGCATCTAGATAAGGAATTTTCAGACTCGCTGATACAATGTTGACTTATTTAGGTAAGATTGATTTAAACTCGAGAGAGGAATCTCAATTTGAATTAGTGAATTCGATCGAACACATATTTAGAAAATAGAACCTGGAATTGGAATTGATTTGATTTGTTAGGTGAATTCATGAATTCCAACTATATTACAATCGTATTTGAAAACCAAACATTTCTGCAATTTTAAATTCTTTAGTTTAAATGTTTAGTTTTACTTTAAAACCTCAAATTATTTTGTCCGTTCAAATATGGTTTAGAACTAACATATTTCGGTAATTAATAGCAGTCCTTGTAGGATGATGATTCGGACTCTAAGGTCCACTTTATTACTTCTCACAACCCATACACTTGCGGGGGTATCTTGCATCGCGAGATATCAGTGAACAAGTTTTTGGCGTCGTTACCGGGGACTGTTAATTAATATCGATACCCATTAGTTCTTATTTTACTTTGAACGTTATTTTGCTTATTTTTATTTTTTATTTTTTTAGTTTTATTTTTGTTCACTTTATTTTATGTTAAGAAGGACTAAATCATTTGACTTGCTTCCTTTTGATACAGAGATTGAACGCACCTTTCGACAGAGGTATAGACAACAGTTGGAAGCGAATCAACAAATAGACTTAGTAATGGCAGATGATAGAATTCAGGATAATCAGGGAAATCAACAAGATCTGCTAACAGCTGTGAATGGACAGCAACAAAATCTTGGAAGGCGCGTTTTGCGAGACTACATGGTTCCTCCTGTGGGGAACATTGGAACCTGCATTGCACCTCCTACAATCCGAGCTAATAATTTTGAGATCAAGACTTCCTTGATCCAAAATTCATGCATTTTTCATGGATTGCCATCTGAAGATCCTCATGCGTATCTTCAGACATTTTTGGAACTATGTGATATACAACGCATGAATGGAGTTTCAGATGACGCCGTGAAATTGAAGCTATTCTCATTCTCTTTGGCGGACAAAGCAAAAACCTGGTTTTACTCTTTGCCCCTACACACAATCACCACTTTTGAAGTTATGAGCCAGAAATTTGTAGATGAATTTTTCCCACCTGGCCGCAGGTCAAAACTAAGGCGTGAGATTTTATCATTCAGTCAACAGCCTGGGGAATCAATTTTTGAGGCTTTGGAAATGTTCAACGAGCTCATCAGACAGTGTCCTACCCATAGAATCGCTGATTGGATATTAGTTCAGACATTCTACAATGGGTTGACGAATGAGAATAAAAAGTATGCAGACTCAGCAACTGGAGGATCTGTAATGGATATGACATATGAAGAAGCATCTTAGATTTTTGAGAAGATGCCTGCGAACATTTACCAGTTGTACTCAGATAGAGCTACACCAAAGTCTGGTGGAATTATTGCAGTTAGTGAGATTACAGCATTAAATGCTAAGCTGGATGCTTTGACAAAGAAAATAGACAACATGGGTGTGTAACCAGTCACTTCAGTACAAACGGTTTTGTGTGATTTTTGCTTTGAGAATCACGCTGTAAATTTCTGCCCATTACAGAAAAATCAATTAAATCCAGAGCAAGTCAACTTCATGGGAAACAGACAGCAGGGTGGTCCATATTCACAAACATACAACCCAGAATGGAAAAATCACCCAAGATTTTCTTGGTCTAACAATCAGACTGTTCAGCGCCCACCTGGATTACAGCAACAGCAACAACAACATTCTCAGAAAAACATATCCGAGAACATAGAAGTGTTAATCCAGCTGGTCAAGAGTCAGAATGGAGAATTAATGAATCAAGCTGCTGAAATAAAAAATTTGAAGAAACAGGTCGGAGAGCTGACAGCAAGCAGTTCAACAAGATGGCCAGGACAGTTACCTAGTAATACTGAAACAAACTCTCTTGAACATGTTAATGCAATAACAACAAGGAGTGGGGTTCAACTATCTGAAGTGACTGTAGAGGAATATGAAAAGCAGAAGAGCCAAAAGAAAAATTTGGTGGAAGAGCAGAAAAGTGAAAAAGAACAGGGGTCGACTCCTGAAGTTCAAGAAAAAGTTGAAGAAGAAGTTCGAGTTAGACCGCCAGTCAAAGCTTATGTACCTCCAATTCCATATCCACAAAGACTGAGAAAGCAAAATCTGGAGTAGCAATTCGGGAAATTTTTGGAGATTTTCAAGAAATTACATATAAACATCCCTTTTGCCAAAGCTTTAGCCCAAATGCCCCTCTACTTGAAATTCATGAAAGAGATGCTGTCAAACAAAAGGAAATTGGTTGATCATGAAACAGTAGCTCTTAGTGAGGAATGCAGTGTCATTATCCAAAAGAAGTTGCCACAGAAACTCTTTGATCCAGGGAGTTTTTCTATCCCTTGCACTATTGGTAATTTCAGCTTTGATAATGTTCTATGTGACTTAGGGGCTAGTGTCAATTTAATACCTTTGTCTATGTACAGGAAATTAGGTTTGGGGGACCCTAAACAAACAAATATCACATTGAAGCTTACCAACAGGTTTATACAGTATCCATATGGTGGAGAACGTGATTGTGAAAGTGGACAAGTTCTTCTTTCCAGTTGACTTTGTGATCCTTGATATGGAAGAGGACTCTCAGATGCCCCTGATATTTGGAAGACCATTTCTTGCTACGGTACGAGCTCTCATAGACATCGAAAAAGGCAAAATCATCTTTAGGGTCGAGAAGGAGCAAGTCACTTTCAGCATCAAGCTAAGGCAAGAGCTTGATATTCTAAAAAAAAGTTGCTTCAATGTGGAGGGGGTGGTCCAGAAACCCGAAATGAAGATGAAGCAAGGGATTAAGTTGGAGGAGTTTCCAATCACAAAATATGAGTTTGTGAAGGTAAAAGATGAAAGAAGAGACAAAAAGGAAGAAAAGCCAAATATCCCTCAACAAACAGTAAAAAGTGAGGCTTTGGAATTCAAGAAAGTGAGAAAACGGGTGTAGATATGCAAGGCAGGGAATTGCAAGCAATGCAAAGTTTCAAGTGGATCATTTATGCCTCCATGATTTGAATGTGCAAAAAGTCTGGCTCGAGACTATAAACGGAGCGCTTGTTGGGAGGCAACCCAACCTTTCTTCCCTTTTACTTATTACGCTTTCATTATTTATTTTATTATTAAAATTTTAGATATATGCATGGTATGAAATTTATAGAGTGTTTTGCATGTTTCATGTTAAGAACACTTTAGCATATTAGTCTATTATTGCATATTTTGGTATTTTTTTTATTATTATTTTGCATGTTTTCATTAGACTAGGTTCGTAATTGTCATCCCAACTCACACACACACTAGTTTGGATCATGAAGTTAATGTTGGAAAATCATTGCATAGATCATAAAGTGATTTGGGGGGCTAAAAAAACGATTTAAATCAAAAATAGGAAAATTTCCATTACTGCCGGAAACTACGCGATCGTGGACCTATAGGCTCTAGCGATCGCGAGTTTGCATTTAAAAATCAACAGGTTTTAAAACATTGAACCACGCGATCGCTGGCACTCCAGCCAGGAGATCGCGTGGCTATTCTGGGACCAAATTCGGCAGTCTAAGTGCTTCACTTAATTCTTTCAATTTTAAACAACACAAATTCATTTTCTCTCCCCAAAATCACCCCAAAAGTAATCTTTCATCTATCATGCATGTCATCAACACTTCATTGCACCAAATTCATTGCTATTTTCACATCCGAAATAATCAAAGGTATGAATTCCTTTTCTCTTTCAAAAAGTGTGAACCATCTTATAATCTTGTATTTTTTTTATTTTTTTATTTTTTGAATTAAAGAGGATTGGAGAATGGGCTTAGGGTAGTCATTGATTGGAGTTATAAATTGTGCTAAATATGATGAAAATTTTGGGTCAACCCATGTATCCAAATTTATGCATATCCTTTGATTTTTGCAATGCACACCATGTGTTTGATGAAATGCCACAAAGAAAGTTTTGTGCTAATTTTAGAAATTCATTCTAGCATTTATCTTCATGACATGTTTATCAATGTTTCTGTGTGTGTAGTGCATGCGTTAGTTCACATCTTGGCATTAAAACCATGTTTGCATCATAGCAGCCCCATTGCAAGGCCACTGCAGGCCATTGTACCCAGAAACTGTCTCACGTCACCTACTTATCCACAATTTTTCGTGACCCTATTGATCTTCAAATGAGCTGAATTTTTAATATGTGATCAATCATGCTGTGAACTTTAACATATCAAAAGATGACTCAGGAAAACTTGTGTTTTTCTAGGCAATGTCGGGGCATTAACATGTGTAGTCAACCAATTTTGAAAATTCAAAATTATGCTTTAACTTTAGTTTGGGGGTGTGGTACTAAACTACCATTATTTCTTATTGATATTTATGACTTCTAATGTTACTTATCTCTTATTTGTAAGGTAAACAAAAATCAAGACACCTCAAACCAAGTCGGGAAAAGCAAGAAAATGGTCCAATTCATTCAAATGCAATGCTAATGGCGGCTTCAAGGCTACAAAACATCTCCAATGCACCTGGGAAGTTCTCGTTCTCTCTTCTTTATCTTGTTTTACATTTTTAATTATTTTTAATAAACATTGAGGACAATATTTCATTCTAGTTTGGGGGTGGAAAATCTCACTCATGAAAATTGCTTCCATATTCATGATATTCATTCTATGCTTCCATTTGATTTTATTGGGATAAAAAGAAAATGTGTGTTAACTTGTTTATTTCCTAGGATATAGTATAAATCAATTTGTGCTTAGGCTTGAAAATTGGACAACATGAAAGCATGAACTTATTGTGAACTAGTTATGTTTTGCTAGATTCTATATTCATTGCGCACATAGCCAGTGTTGGATAATATTTGCTTGTGTGAGGGATTTTGTTTAATACATGTGGGGCAAAGTTTATGCAATTTAAACTTAGGAATGACTTGAAATCCCTGAACTTAGATCATTAGACATCACATCCCTAAATTAGAACCAATCATGCTCAAAGGCAAGTTTGGGGGTAGAATGGTTGGAATTTGTGTGCATTGATGGGTTGGAGGTCTGTGGTTCTTGATTTTGCACTTTAGTCATTACAGTTTAGTCAACAAGTATAAACCATACCCAACATAAAAACAGAAAAATGCTGAAGGTCTTATTCTACTCTTCAAATGCCTTTTTGACTCGAGTAAGTAAGTCTGAATGGTCTTTCAAACCTGGTACCCTAAAGCCAACTGGCTTGGGAGTCATCGGCCTAAAACTCGCCACAGGGGTCAATTAGAAAACAAGTACGGATAGTGGACTTACACATAAGACATTAAAACATCTTTAACTTTTCTGTTTAAGCCTTTATGACTAGGGAAAGTACGTCGAGAGGGGTTCTTTGAACCTGGTACCCTAAAGCCAACTGGTTTGGGAGTTGTCGACCCGAAAGCCTGCTACAGGGGTCATATAGAAAGCAAGTATGAAAAGTTCGGCACAAAGATGGTAAAAGATAGGGACAATTAAAAGAAAAAGTCTTCCATCAAAAGAAAAAATTTATATAAATGCATGGTAGAAGCTTAGTTGACTAAGCTGTGGTGGTTGAGGTTGTAGAATTGGGGATTGCTTTCTTTCGATTTGTTGTGCATGCATATTTCTGATTCTGACTTCCTCGTGTGGAAAAAGCAATGAAAAATGTTGAGAACCCACATAGATAAAAACTCGAGATGTGAGAGAAAAGCAGAAAGTGGTGATTATCCATAAGCGTTGAAAGGAATTTCATTAGAATTCATAAATTGACCACATGGGATTCGGGCTTGATTATGCATAATGAGTCACACAGTGTTGAGTATATATTTTGCATAAGTATGCGTTTGACATTGGCTATTCACACACACACTTAAAAATCTGGCATGATATAACTAGATATTATTTTGCATTGTAGTTCATAACTCTTGCTAAAGTATGAGTTGATTTGGACTATTGAAGCATTTGGTAAACATGTTGACACAACAAAAACAATTGTTTTTTGTTAGTTTAGTTTACATTGTTCGAGGACGAACAATAATTTTAGTTTGGGGGTATTTGATAAGTGTATTTTATACACTTATTTATATGTCCAAATTAGAATATATTATTGTCGTTTTAGAATATATGCTATTTAATTTGTGTTCATTTGTTTACTTTTCAGAAAATATCCCAAAAGATGAAGAATGAAGAAATTAATGAGAAAAATGCACATTTGGATGTTAATTGGAGCTTAATTGAGCAAGTGAGAGATATGTGATAACAACCAGGAAAGGTTCATGGTGCCAAAGTGAATGAATCGGAGGTTGACGGACCCAAGTGAAGGAATTGAGAGCTTAAACGGGCAAATCGAGAAGAATATAAAGTTTGGAGACTAAATCGTAACAATTGAAAGTTGAGGATTGAAGATGTAATTAAAAGTCAGGGACCAACTTACACAACCGAGAAAAGATGGAAGTCGCGATCGTTGGATACATACCATGCGATCGCGAGATGGTGTGAATTTAAAACTCGAGAGTTTTAGGGTCTTCCACGAGATCGATGGGATCCTTACCACGCGATCGCGTGCTCTTTCGACTAGGCCTAGTTTGGGCTTTTGTGCGCGATTTTGACAGAATTTACTCGGGAATTTAACCTAAACCTATATATACAACACATGAGGCACGAGATTTGGACCTTTGCCTCTCCATAGAACAAGTTACAATTGAGATTTTCACGTTAAATTCTTGAGAGAACGGAGCATTGCGAAGGGGCGAGACTTTGAGATACTTGAAGAATCGATACTTGGTGCAAGCTTTCCTTTCTTTAGATTATTTTCAATGAATGTCATTATATTTTGTTTTTGCTATTTAAATAGGATGTGTAGCTAAATTTAATGTTGGGATGAATGATGTAGCCTAGTTAATTATTTTAATTCCAGAGTCCTTGTTTTAATGATTCAATGCATGTGTTGATTTATTATTGCGTTTAATGCGTGAATGAACTGGCCACTCTTTCATGATATAATGTGTTATTTCCATAATCCAAGAGGTGAGTTAATAACATAGATCTAGGTAATAAATCTGGTAATTGAACGAGAGATAGAGATGTACTCTTGTTATTATTGCGATCGTGTGTGAATTCTTGTGTGTAATGCATCTAGATAAGGAATATTCGGACCCGCTGTAGAGATACAAGGTTGACTTATTTAGGTAGGATTGATTTAAACTCGACAGAGGAATCTCAATTTGAATTAGTGAATTCGATCGAACACATATTTAGAAAATAGAACCTGGAATTGGAATTGATTTGATTTGTTAGGTAAATTCGTGAATCCAAACTATATTACAATCATATTTGAAAACAAAACATTTCTGCAATTTTAAATTCTTTAGTTTAATTGTTTAGTTTTAGTTTAAAACCTCAAATTATTTTATCCGTTCAAATAAAGTTTAGAACTAACATATTTCGGTAATTAATAGCAATCATCGTGGAACGATAATCTGGACTCTAAGGTTCACTTTATTACTTCTCACGACCGGTACACTTGCGGGGGTATCTCGCATCGTGAGATATCAGTGAACAAACGATTTAGACATCGTTTCAGTTCATGAAATTCATCTTCGAAATTGTTTTAGTTATTGGAAAACTGTAACCGGTTGAAAGTCGTTTAGCGGATAATATCAATGATGTAGAAGTCATTTGCATTGAAAACGACCATTCGAGCGTTGACGGAAACTCGAAAGGACTCTCATATATGCTAAGGGTAATAAAAAAATGTTTCCGTGGTTTCTTAAATCTCGGAAGGCCACTTATATGGAAAGGAGAGGAAAAGTTCTTCCAAAAGTCTTAAAAGCTAGTAAACTTATCTGAGAACGCTTAATGTGGGCATTAGTCGCTCGTACCTTGATCACAATCGGTAAAAAATAAAAGGAGATTATCTTTAGACCATTTAACGATACTACGAGTTGTTCATTCCTCGAAACGACGTTCGTACTAGAAGAATGACTTGACTTCGTTTCAGTTCATGAAATTCTTCTTTGAAATCGTTTTAGTTATTGGCAAACCGTAACGGATTAGAAGTTGTTTAGAGGGTAACATCGACGACATCGATGTCGATGACTCCCATACATGCAAAAGGTAATGAATATATATTTTCATGGTTTGCTAAATCTCGAAAGGCCACTTATATGGAAAAGAGAGGAAAAAGTTATTCTGAAAGTCTTGAAAGGTGGTAAACTTATTTGAAAACATTGTGGGCATTAGTCGCCTACATTAACATTAAATATGATTTTATTTTTTAAAAATTTACAATGCTAGCTATAACATAATTTCATATTATTATAGTTTTTCAATTATTTAGCATTAAATTAATTTATTATCTAACAATTTATATTTTTTAATTTATTTTTATATAATTATTCTTATTATTGTTATATTTTTCCATTTATTTAGTATTAAGAAAAGAAGAAAATATTGTAGCCGAATTAAGAAATCTAACAATAGAAATAGTAAAGACGGGAACATGATCAATAATTGGTAGATGGTGAGTTGAATTAAAATGAATACATTTTAAAACAACTATCTTCATGATAATCAAAATAGTAAATAAAGTGAGTTATTTATCTGGACTCTAATAGAGGATGTTTGGTAAATCGTATTGGATTAGAGGATATAATTATGACGAATAGTATTAAAATAAGTATGGAGTATTATTCGAACAAGGTGTTATTCTTATACCGTACTAGTTATCGCACATGTACGAAGTACGGAAGATATAATTGACAATTATTTATTGAATAAATTGTAAAAGTACAACACCCGACATAATTTGTACACTTATATATAATGAAAAATACTCAAAAAATGTGTGTATATATATATATAATTGTGATTTGCATATTTCTTTTAACAACCAATTGTTCATTCTTTAGTTTTCTTTATTTATTTAGGCGAAGTAAAATATGGACATGTGATTTATTCTGTACTTTACAAATTTTGATTTGAAGACTGAAGTTGTTGTTGACGCCCCATGAGCACCCAAAGGGCAGGGCAACGTTTATGTTGACGGTGCTCTGCCTCTGAGGTGCTTACAGGACGTCAACAGTTGTGCTTACAGTTTTTTTATTTCTAAAAGTTGAAATATTTACAATTTTTAAATTGTAAAATGAAATAAAGAGATTAATAGACATTTATAGAATTAATTTATCGACTCCCTGTATAGCACTATAAAAATTTATACTAACTATCTTAATGCAATAATTGATATTTAAATATATTAAACAAATATTACATTTTATTACATTAAAAAAGTAAATATATTACGAACAAAATTTACAAAACATTTTAAAAAATAAAAAATTGCTCAAACTTAAATTAAATGTTGCAATTTGTTAAACTTACATGTGACAAACTTATACACAGACCTATATTTAAATGAATGTAACAAATAAATAATATAAAATACAAATTTTTCAATTTCAAAATAATGAAATAATTATTAAAAAAAAAATCTATAATTTGAATTTTATAGATATTTTTTTTCACAAATTCATAAATCATTTATTACATGCATTAATCAAACTTTCCTAATTCATGTAAAATTGATAAAAAAATAGAAATTTCCTAAAGTGGTAGGTGAAAATGGACGGGAAACCATGTGCGTAAAATTGTGACGATTATATTATATTATTATATATGTATACATGTTGCAATTTGTTAAACTTACATATGAAAAACTTATACACAGTCCTATATTTAAATGAATGTAATAAATAAATAATATGAAATACAAATTTTTCGACTTCAAAATAATACAATAATTATCAAAAGAAAAAAATAATCTATAATTTGAGTTTTATAGATATTTTTTTTCACAAATTCATAAATCATTTATTACATGTATTAATTAAACTTTCCTAATTCACGTATTAAAATAAATTGATAAAAATAATAAATTTCCTAAAGTGGTAGGTGAAATTGGGCGAGAAACTATGTGCGTAAAATGATGACGATTATTCTATTATTATATATGTATAGATTAGAAAAGTGTACAAGTAATTAAATGTAAAAAATTTATAAACCTATAAGCATATAAGTATTTTTTTATACAAGTGATTTTTTAGTCTTGAAGTGAGTCTTTTTAATCATATAATAACTAATATTTACTAAAAAGTATATATTTAACTTATAAATTAATTTTTCCTAATAAGTGTTTTTTTACATGAATGTATTTTCAACGTATTTATGAAGTTTTTACTTATATGTAAACTATTAGTTATTGGTGAATGTTGCATGTGTAATAAATTTTTCTATGTCATCACACGTCTCATCATTTTTTTTAAAAATTCTACTAAAAATATAATTTTAATATATATATCACACAGGGGCTTTATATAAGTGGAGTTTTTATTTATATATACAAACAGGGGCTATTTATAACTTATAAAGGAATTATTGTCTATTAGTAATTTTTTTAATGATACATCATTTATTTTATTAGGTCTGAGCGTCAAGTCGATCGATCAGCGTATCTCAATAACCGAAACCATCTATTATACTTCGGATATTTCATAAAATGAACAATTCGAGTCCTTATAATTATTGAAATCGAAACCAAACCAAACCAAATCAAACCAGACTCGAATCGTCATTCGGTTCAGTTCTACCCATAATTTATATGTGTATATATGTGATAAATATTTTCATATAGTCTCTTTCGTATACATAATAGTCTACTACTCGACTCAAAATAGTGGAGATTAAAAATCAAGAAAAGAGGAGAAAACTAAAATGTCAATAATTAAATTACTGTTTGAGAATAAATTATTCTTTTCTTAATAAATCTTATTTGATTCATAAGTGGGGCATGCTAGAGTCTATAATTTAATTTTGGACAATGTTTAAACTCTTCTACTCTTGAAACGAACTAATATACAAAAAAAAAAAAAAAAAAAAAAAAAAATACAAATTTAGATACATAACTATATAGCATCAAAAAATTGTAGTCCACATATTGAACTTTGTATGTTTGAGTAAAAAAGGAAAAAAAACTCATTTCCAAAGAAAACCACGAACTCGAGATACCAAAAAGGCACATCATAGTCAAGCTATAAATATATCAAGTTCAGCTGTCACTCATTATAAAATTTTAAAAATCATTAAAGTTTATAAACTGTGCAAGAAAAAAAATCAGAATTGTAAAAAATGAATGTTTTGATTCATTAACCATAACCAAGCTTGAATTTTTTGATTCATAGGAAAAGTAAATTGCAAAAATTTTACTTATACTGACTCTTGAAATGCAACAACCTAATCCGTGGCGAGAGGTAAAAAAAAGGAGTTAATCTTGATTTCTTAGTGTTTAGAGTTTAGACAAATTATTGCTCAAAATAGAGTTTTTAAATTTTAAAAAATATAAAAAATTGTTAAAAAAAAAAAAAAAGTTGCATAAAAAATCGGTTCCATTCAGATAACCACCATTCTTCAAGAACCAAAAATTGACCCAGACCCCATTGATTATCAACTATCGATTTCGGTTCTTAATTTTTTTTTGAGAACTCGGTTTGATTGCGTTTTGGTTTCGATTTCAATTTTGAAGGTTCAGTTCCGGTTAAATTGCATAAGCCTAGTACTTATAAGTATTTTTACATACAAACAAACTTTTTTCTCATATAATTAACATTTTCTTATAATAATTAATTCTTTTAATTTTAAAGTTATTTTTACTTTTAAGAAAAAAATTAGTTAAATCTTTAAGTACCCAATTTTTACATTTTAGTTTTTTTTTTTTTTCCCCTAATAAGCAATTTTGTCTGGTAAAAGTTGTTTTTGTTTATAAACAATCACGTGATAACATCTCATTGTATAATTTTTTTGCGAAGTCAATATTTTCAACTAGTTAAAGATCTCTTCCCATCATTTTTACTTTTAAAAAAATAGACCAATTAAATGATGATACGTCCATATTTATAAATAATATTTATAAACAATCGTTTATAAATGGTATACCAAATGGAGGTCTAATTATTATAAGTAATATTTATAAATTGTATTTTTTTACTTATAATAAAAGATGCGTTTGTAAATTATTTATAAAATTTTGAACAACACATTTTTCAAAATTACCCTCAAACACATTTCACCTTTAAAACAGCAAATTATTATTTTAAAAAAAAAAATTACAAATTATACGTAATTTTTTGGTAAGTAATAGGTTTTTAGTGGAGTAATTTTTTTCTTGTAATTAAAATTTTTAATATGTTTTTATTTCTAAGTAAAGTTGTATTAATTTTTATTGTTAGTTGTCAATCGTCATTTACCTAACGAATAAAAGGAAAATTATGACTTATGAGTCTAAATCTTTTATGGATTTACCTGGATCGTTTTATCCAGCGACCAGCTATGTCGAAGTTGTTTCTTATGTTGATTTAGGGTTTTATCATGATTGAAAATCAGGTGGATGTACTGAATTTGATGTTTGAAGATTTTAATTGAACTGATTATATTTATCGAATGGCTAAATGGCTACTATTCTCGATTTTGCCGCTCGGAAGCCTGTTATTTGCATTAGTTATCCGACTTTTCTCAGCCGTAATCAGTTGCCGGAGAAACAGGAAAAAAGCCGTGGGATTCTTCCATCCGTACACAAACGACGGCGGTGGAGGTGAGCGAGTTCTCTGGTGCGCCGTCAAAGCAATCCAAGAAGAGTCATCTGATATTGACTGCGTCATCTATACAGGCGATCATGAAGCCTCCCCTAAATACCTCTCTGCCCGAGCCCTCGATCGTTTTGGGGTCAAATTACTCCACTCTCCCAAGGTACATACCATTTTGTACCCATATACATGCATAGGCATGCACCGGAATCCTACACTAATCTGTTAAATTCCTGCTTGAGTTTCAAGTCCTTCTGTGAACAATCCTACATTTATACACATCCATGTTTTAAATGAATATCTTGTTTTTAGTTTTTAAGTAGATAGAACTTTGGGTTTTAGAAATGATATAATTGCGTGGAATTGTATAAATCGTGGATCTAAGAATTGCTGAAATAAGTAAAATAATGGAGAACACGGTGCTTCAGTTTAGTTAGCCTAATAAATATGAGAAGTCCTTACCTTCTATTAGTATGGGGCTCATAGTAGATAAGATTTGAGATATGTTATAGGTTTGTTTATATTAATATGCACGTATGTTTTAGGTGCAGAAAGAGTAGAAAGTCAAAATTGAAAGGAACAAATTTTCTTTACTAAATGGCATTCAATTGTAGATAGAGAACCAATGTCATGGAAGAGCATTCTTAATGTTGACATTAGTGGTGTGCTTCTAGTCTTGCTTCTATGTTTCCATTCGAATGAATAGAGCCAACAGCAGTAGCTTGGGCTGCAGTTAGGAATGTTTTCAGTGGCAAAGCACAGTGGATACAAGTAAACGGGTGGGAAACAATAGCAGAGACGTGATTATTGGAGTGGGGAATGGCAGCAGTGGTTTGGCCAGTGTGGGACTCTGGTGGTTGAAGAGGGGTAAAACGCTGGTCTTGGTGGATGGCTGACGTACATCTAGGTTGAAAATGAGGAGTAAGTGTGGATGGTTGACATGCGTCTAGGTTGAAAATGAGGAGTAGAGAGAGGAGGGGCCCATCAGATTGGGCTACAGTGGGAACATGATAAGTAGTATGGTTTTGTGGTTGGAAGTCATGAGCACAAACATGCTGCCGGAGTGTTGGTTTTTATATATGCTATTAAACTTCAACACCTAGGTTGGAAGATATATTGGAAAAACGATAAAAGGCAAAAAGGAAAATATCCTAAAACTTGCTAAATTGCTAAAATGTCATGTGTAGCATTGTTTTGTGCATAAAAATAGCACAAAAGCTCTTAGCAATTTGGGAAAACTTTGCAAAACTGCGACGAAAATGCTTGAGAAGCAGAATTTTGTAGGCCCCCTATATGAAGTATCATAATTCAAGTGTAATTTACAGTATTTAAGTGTCAGATTTTGATAAGTAGCAAATTGACATGCAAATTGGAGCGTTGGAAATAAACAAGAAATTGAATAATGCAATGGTTTTTTGTGCCCAGTTATTTGCTTTTCTATCTTTTTGTATCAATATTTTGACTTGCTTAGTTCTGTTTAGAAGAATATATTAGTTATCAATTTCTTAAAATTTATGAATATATGCTCTGTTTATCAGGTGGTGCATCTTCATAACAGGAAATGGGTTGAAGAAACCATGTATCCTCGATTCACTATGATTGGTCAGAGCTTTGGTTCAGTGTACCTTTCGTGGGAAGCTTTGTGCAAGTTTACTCCTTCGTTTTATTTAGATACCAGTGGATATGCATTTACTTATCCCATTGCCCGGTTGTTTGGATGTAAAGTTATTAGCTACACACATTATCCGACAATCAGTTTAGACATGCAATCTCGTGTTCATGCACAAAATTCTATGTACAATAATGATGCTTTCATTGCTAAGAGGTATTTTATCAACTTCTAATATAAAGCTTGTATATTAAGATTTCCCTGTGAAATGGCTCAGAAATATAGTAATGTTTTTTTCTTTTCTTTCTGATATTTAACTGAAAAGGTGGTTGATGTTTACTGCATTAATTAATTGTTGAGGAAACTTGGTATTTGCTTGCATATGGCTTTCTCAATAAAGTGTGAGTAATCTAATCTGAGACATGGAGAGAAAAAAACTCATTTCGGGTCTGAGTAAACACGCTCCATCAATTGTTATTTCCAATCTTCCTAAATGTATGGGCTAGAAAAACCTTCATTCTTAGCCCTTGTTTGGTATATATTAAAATCAGATTTTTAGTAGATTTTGATAAAATTTGATGAGATGTCAGATGCTTGGTTGAAAAGTTATGGGTCCCATAAAATATATTATTAAAATTAATTGTTGACTTTGACTTGAGATTAAATTCAGATTTTAATCAGAACCAAACGGGGGCTTAATATTCTGGAGTTATATATAATATTTTCCTTTCCATTTGCTTCTTCTGAGTTTCTCATCATGAGAAAGTGATTATTGAGATCTTGTTTTTTCAAATATCTGTTTGATTTTTTCCAACAGTACTTCACAGTATTCACAAATTGTGTACCCAAGGAAGCCAGTTCATAATCTTGATGAACCAATTAGTTTTCATCTGCTTGCTTTTTACTAAATTCATGAAGCTAACCAATATTCTTCTTTCAGTGCGCTGCTGTCATGGTGCAAAGTCATCTATTACATGATTTTCAGCTGGATGTATGGAATAGTAGGCTCTTGTGCACACCTTGCTATGGTGAATTCTTCATGGACAAAATCCCATATTGAGAAGCTTTGGGGAATTCCAGCTCGTATTAAGCGAGTTTATCCTCCATGTGATACTTCGAGGCTTCAGGTTTGTATTTTAGAAACTTATTTCCTATTTTGATAATGTTATGTAACGGCTCTGGAATAGGTACTTGACTTTGAAGTATCATGATAAGTTCTCTGTGTCATAAGTTTCAAGTGCTTTCTTGTAATACAATTTGTTTATCAACTCTTACCAAGTTATGAACTTCCAGCCTTAGAAAGCTCCTTGTTGATTTAAACTACTTATCCCAGCTGACTTTGATCACCTCACATGTTAAAATGATTAAGGAAATGTAAGGAAGTAAAGAGAAATACTGAGATTAGAATAGTATTTTTGGATCCTATTCTGCAAGTCTTGATTTGTGTTGAAAAGTTTCTTAGTGTGAATACTAACCTGCAATGTCCAAGCAGGTGCTGCCATTAGAAAGGCCAATGCAATCACCGAAGATTATATCTGTGGCTCAATTTCGTCCAGAGAAGGTGGGCATTTTATGAGAACGAGATAACAGTACTTAAGAAGTTTATTTTCTATGAACCTTTTTAGTTTTGGTAGGAGTATAGTTGATCTTGATTCATATTTTACAGGCACACCCCCTTCAACTTGAGGCATTTGCAGTCGCTGTAAAGAACTTAGATGCAGATATGCCAAGACCAAAGCTCCAATTTGTAGGTAGTTGCAGAAATGAAGCAGATGAGAAAAGATTGCAAGACCTCAGGATTCGAGCTGATGAGCTGAAGGTGGATAGTGATGTGGAGTTCCATAAAAATGTGTTGTACAGGTTTGTGATTTCATTCTTTTAGCATGCTTGATAAAAGGTATATTAGACAACCTTGGTCGATATTAAGAAAGAAAAGAAAACTAATATCTCATTAATTGCACTGTCCAAAACAACATACCAAACATTCATTTTATGTTTTTCTACCACTAACTGGTTCTAGATATTTCGTGGAGTTCTGCAACTTTTTTACAAGTAAAAATACTAACTATTAACTTGCATTGTAAGTAGTAATAGTCTTATACAATGAACTTAATGATTCTAAGCAAATATACTAACAAAAGTGTTACCTTCATAGCAATGACAGCCACCCAATTCGAGAACTTGTGATTCTGATGTGGGGAATTATTATGTCCTATTTTTTGCATATCGATTTGCTCGAAGGGAGTTTTTTTGGTAGTTTAAACTATCGTGTTGGTTAAGTTTGTATATTAACTATAACTAGCTGCAGTAGGTTCTTCAAACTCTTAATGTTTTGTCAATATTTTCTTAACTAATATCATACATTTGTGCTTTCCCATTTTAAGATTATTACCAACATTTTCGTATTAGGATATGGACTTTTAGTATTTATTTCTACTTTTTTTTTTTGGGTCGCTGCAGCGAGTTGGTGAAGCTCTTGGGTGATGCAGCTATGGGAATTCACTCCATGGTAGACGAGCATTTTGGCATAAGCGTAGTGGAGTACATGGCTTCTGGTGCCATACCAATTGGTGTGTTTCCAAATTTTCATATCAATGTTATCATCTCATATTATATGCATATGTCGTATTATCTGTATTGGCAATCAACTTATGAGTTTTTTTGAGTTATCAGCACATAATTCAGCTGGGCCGAAGATGGACATTGTTTTACCAGAAGAAGGAAAGCAAACGGGATTTCTAGCTGAGAGTGTGCAAGAATATGCAGATGCTATTCTCAAAATCATTATGATGGCTGAACCTGAGCGGCTTGAGATGGCTACCGCTGCGAGGAGACGAGCTTTAAGGTTCTCAGAACGAAGATTTTCTGATGATTTTAAGGCTGCTATCCGACCAATCTTGTTTCATACCTCTAGATGATCAAAAACTATATTTGTCACTTAACAAAGAACACATTCCGGGATTGATCTTTAAGTGATCCTTAACAGAAGAGAGTTACAGAATAGTATCAAAATCTATAATTGAGTGCTACGGAAGCTCCTCTCTAGAGCTGATTGGTTATGTTTAGCAAAAACCGAAGTTAACTGTACATTCTGATAGAGAAGCTGAGTCTATATTACTTGAAAGAGCTGACAGCAAACAGGTTAGATTCACATTTCTGAACTGATGTATTGCTTTGATTTGGGACTACCCTTTCGATATATTTGATTTTCACCTTGTGAAATAAATCCTCTGACATTACAAGTAGAAATATTTTAGTTGTTGCTTATTTTCATGAATAATCTTGCTATTTTAATTCAATATTTGAGCATGATTACTGCTAAAATCCACGAATTAGTATTATTTCCGCTGCCTCCGATAAGATTCTGGCCAAGTCCCTAATCTCATTGATGCCGTGGAGAGGTTGACCGTCTTGAAATCAATCTCCTTATATTTTTGTTGTCTATAAGGGTCTATTTGATAACCTTAATTTTCCGTGGAAAAGGAAAAAATTTTCCAACTTTTCTACTTTATGCTGTTTGATTGCGAAAATTTTTCACGGAAAATATTTTCCATGGACCCCACCCACGCGCCCCTTTTCCTTGTTTTGGTGGAAAATATTTTCTTTGGGTTTTGGTGGTTTTTTGTTTTCCATGGTAGATGGAAAATTATTTTCGACACGTTTAATCAATTTTGTTATTGTTAATTGACTTATTTTCTTTCCAAAAAATAGCATTATCATCATCAAGTACAAATATATTTAAAAAGTAAAAAAAAAAAAAAATGATTAAAATAGCAAAAAATTACTTTATTTTTCATAGAAAATAATGTCAATCAAACAATAAAAGTTGGAAAATTTCCTACTTTTTCCACCTAAAAAATTAAACTAATCAAACACATTAACTTCTAATTCACAGGAATTCAATTCCCTAGAATCCATTTTCTTTTCACTCAAATTTCACCATTGTTATCAAACGCACCCTAAGTTCACGTTATTAAAGAGAACGTCTATATTTATTGAAATTATACCTCAAGTAGATTCGTAGTTGCATTACTTCTCACTTTTCAGATATGTCCATATTTTTGTTAATGGTTTTTGTGTTTATGAGGGTCCAATTTTTGATGGTTTTGACTTTTGAGTAACGAATTTAAAACAGTTCAATTCATGCTTCTGGTTCTGAAAGTTTAATTACATATATGCCTCTTAGTAAAGTTTTCAATTTTTAATTTCATGTATGTTTTTTAAACACAAGTGACATTTAATTGTAAGTAATTTTTTTTCATATAAGTTAATTTTTAACTTAAGTGAATTATTTTCTTGTAAGACTTTTAAGTTATATTATTTGTTTAATCAAGTAAATTTTACAGTATAAGTTCATTTTGTACTTAAAAAATATTTTTTTACATACAAGTGAATTACATTTGATTGTAAGAATAGAAAATTGGTGGAAAGAAAATATTTTCAATCAAAAGTTTTCTAGGAAAATAATTTCGTGGAAAATATCAATTGGATGTGTTTTATTAGTTTAATTTTCTAGGTGAAAAAAGTGGAGAATTTTTCAAATTTTGTTACTTAGTTGATATTATTTTTAATAGCAAACAAAAGAATTTAGCAATTTTAATAAAAAAATAAAATAAAAATTACATGTTTGTATTTGATAATAATAATGTTAATTTATGACCCAAAAAAAAAATATTAGTCATTTAATAACAATAAAAATGATCAAAAGTGACGAAAAGTATTTTTCAAGTTACAAGAAAAACATTTTCTTTACGAAAGCAAAGGAAAAAAAATTATTGGAAAATAAGGCAAAATCGCAAATATTTTCCATCTTATCAAGCAGATAAATGCTATCAAATAGTACTTTAAAAAAAAAAAAAAATTGCTATCAAATAGAGTCTAAAGTAACTTTTATATATAAGCAAGTTTTCCTCTTATTAGTAGTATTTTAACTTTACAAGCAATTTTACCTAAAAAAAAAAAAAGGATTTTTTCTTATAAATCATTTTTATTTACAAGTAAAAAATTTAATTGTAAAGTAATTTTTAATTAATGTATTTTTTATATACAAGATAATTTTGAACAAAATATGCGTGTTTGAAATAATCTAAACGGTAAACTTGAAAGAAAATTTAGAGAATGGTAAAACATTACCAATTTGGGTTGAGAAACACGTTTCACTTGGGTTTGACAAAGCCTCGTATAACTTGATAGGCTAATTTGGGCATGTTGCCATTATCATTTTCTAGATATACCCAGAGATTTTGTAACCCACTTTCATCTATAAATTTTTACATTTTTGATCAAAAAAAAAAAATACTAACAAGTACTCAAACCTCTCATGAATGATACCACCCAAAAATGGTGGGGGGTGAAACTCAAGCAAGCCATTACTGTTTTCACGTTCAACGTTAATTCTTGTTTCATAGTGTTGCATGCCTATCATTTCTCTTCAACTAACCTATGCTCTGCCAAAATTCAATACTCAGCATCACCATGTTTGGTAAAAAATTTCTGCTTATAAATAAATAACATTATGTTTTTGGAGTAAAATACATGATTGAAAAGTATATTGAAAAAATTTATATGGTTAAAAAAATGATTTAACGCACAGAAGCTAAATAGCTAGAAGCAGAGCATCAAACCAGTTCCAAAAAGATTTTATTGTCCTCGAACAAAAATCCATTTTTCTATTACTTGCATTTCGATGTGTAAACAGTGATAGTGTGGAAAAAATTAGTTGCATTTCCATGTGTAAATAGTAATATTGTGTAACAAATAACGTCTTAAGGAATAGCCTACACATGTAGCAACCAAATTGATTTCTATAGACTACATGATATGGAGTTGCCCTGCATCCACTTCTCAACTGTCCCATTCTACATGTTACAGAAAACTAGAGCCCTCGTCCGAGTTAAGTCATTCATCACATTGCCAAGCATGAAATCCAATGCATAATAATTGTATAATTCACAACTGGAATCTTGAGACCAATTTAGTTTGCATCTGGGAACTATTATTGGGTTATATCAAGTGTTGTGGCAATCTAAAATGGGATTGAACAAGTTCATGCAAAATTAAACAATTTTTAATTTTTCAACTCTCTTTTCAATAGCATATGCAAAATATCTGACAAATATGGACGGTCATACCATGCAAAGACAACATCAACAAAGAAGCATAACTAAAGATAGAAAATCTCATCACTAGAAAGCATTAACAAATTTAAAGCTACCCATAAAATTGCCTTGAGTTTTTATCTTTCACAGCACTCGAACCACCAAACTGGAGAAATCCCTGCTACAAAATGAAATAATAGTACATTAATTGTTCGTCAAGGTCAGTTCAAACAAAAGCAACCAGTAATCATAGTAAACACAATTGAATGCTACACTATCAACAGAATGAAATGAAGTAGAGAAATAGAGCTGAAAGTGACACATCGCCTAGTTTGGATTGTATGTTAATGAGCATTTGATTTCTTTGAAGATAAGAACTTGTTTTGGCATAAACTTGTACTAACTGAAGAGAACAAGTTCAAAGTTACTTTAACAGCTAAAATTCCATCAAATCCCCAATTCATGTATATGGAAGGCATTTTGATACACAACACCATGAAAATTTATCTTCAGAAAGATTGTTTCAGAACTTTTTATGCTAGAGAATTCAACGTACGATATTGTTTGTCATAGCAACGAATACATCATAAAAAGTGAATATTTTCACGGAAAGACATGCAACACAGCTTACAAAATTTGCAGGAACAAAGGTAGAGATATTAAGCCGGTAGAGATATTAAGCCTCTGTTCTTTAACACAATCATTACTTTATAAACCAATTTATAAGCAACACAATTTCTCAAACCACTTTTTAATCATACATATTTTCTCTCTCCACTTTTCAGCCACATATTTTACCTCAAATAAGTAAATAAACCAATTTTTAATAATTAAAGTGTTACCGAACAGAGCCTAAATTTAAATGGATCTACGAAGAAGTGCAACATATACATTGATCATAAATGCCTCTTATTCAACAAAATATGTGGTCTCGCCAATGATAAGTGGTGGAACTAGATTAATGTACTTGGAAGACTGCCAGTAAAGTGGCAAAGATAGATATTTATATTCTCTTTGCTGGGCATGACGAATATCAGCATCTCTAAGAAGTGCTTTAACATTTGGAGAACAAAAGAACATCTCAAAATCTCTCTTCTTTGATGAAAGAGTTTTCGTAGAAATGCAGCTTGAAACATTCCATTCAACACATTGAAATTGAAAGAAAGAATTAAGAAAAGTCCTAACAGCCACTTCATTTCTTGTTTCGGAAAATTGCTCATTTTTCTTAAGATGGCTATTTTACACCACAAGAATTGCTTTTCTGTAATTTACTTCTGCACTGCAAATGAAACTTAAACTAATCTCTACTCTAAGAACTCACTGCAAAATGAGGTAATTACCTTAATCTTTTGATATAATAGTATATGCCTCTACTTCAATTCTAGTATACATCCTGTGGGCCAGTTCAATGACGTCTCTTTAAGCTACGTTCAATTGTTTCCTTTCAAGTCGGTCAACTTAACCTAAAAACTTATTTCTGTGATAACATCACAATTTAACTTCAACCAAATACTTCAATTTTGACTGTCTAACAATTGTTGCCTATATGTCAATTTCCTATGTGCTATTTTAGTAACAATCAACGCAATTCCTGCTCTCATGTTCAACAAAACCACAAGTTAACAGGCTCGTGACTGCAGCCAACTTTATTCACGTAGTTGTACTCAATTTAAGATTTGATACAAGCATTCTGTTTGGTTTAACAATTTCCTATGTGCTATTTTAGTAACAATCAACGCAATTCCTGCTCTCATGTTCAACAAAACCACAAGTTAACAGGCTCGTGACTGCAGCCAACTTTATTCACGTAGTTGTACTCAATTTAAGATTTGATACAAGCATTCTGTTTGGTTTAACAATTTACTGATACAGGGGAGTATATTAATATAGATTAAGACATTAATTAAGTTTTTTACTAGACCAAGAGCATTTATTAATAAAAATTTACCAAAATAATGCTAATAACATCACACATACAACATTTACCTAAAGCAGGTTACTCATGTAACTAAGAGATTGTTCTCAAGAAATAAACAGTTGCTATTTAAAATTACATACCTAAAACAGTTGCTATTACTGCTGCTGCTGATTCTGAGAAGGTGCATTGGGTGGAGGAGGCATTCCAGGCCTAGGGGGACCAAACATGTGAACTTGTCCTCCAGGAGGAGGTGGCGGCATGCCCGGGCGTGGTGGCATCTGTCCAGGAGGCATAAACTGCCCAGGCGGTGGAGGGCCCCTCATCATCTGAGGTGGGGGAGGACCCATTGGCCTCTGCCCAAACTGTGGAGGTGGAAACTGCCCAGGTGGCCCTGGCCTAAATTGATGTGGAGGCGGTGCACCCGGCATCCCAGGCCTCGGAGGGAATCCACCAGGGGGGGGCATAGACGGAGGCCTCATGACAGGAGCCTGAACCCCAGAAGACTGCTGCTGGGGAGGATAAGAAATCGGCGGCATTGAAATCTGCGGCGGGCGCGAGATCTGTGGCTGCATCATTCCAGGAGCTGGTCCACCTACCCCTCTCACAGGCCCAGAAAGCCCAGGCTGTGCCTGGACAAGCGGTCCAGTCGGCACACCCCGGCCCGCCGCCCGACCAATCCCTGGTCCCGCAACAGCATTTGCACCAGTAGCCTTTACCCGGGACTCGTCGGGGGGAGGTGGGCCCTCAACAGTTATCGAAATGACCTCCTCTCCACGGAGGAGAACAAGGCCAAGGGTGCGGCGGTCCTCCCGCTCCTCTTTAGATCCTTTACTGGGTGGAAGTTTACGAAACTCTTCGCAGTCTCCGAGCACCAAATTCATGTGCCGATCGAAGGCCATAAATTTTCCAATGAGCTGACGGCCATCCTGGATCGTAACGCGCATCCTATAATTTATGTAATGGAGCATCTTCGAACTCTTCGACATCGACATTATTGCAGATTCAATTTGAGCTCACTTTCTCTCTCTATATTCTGGGTTTCTCTTTGTGCGGGGATAGGAAGGAGAGAAATGAGGGTTAGGGTTTTGGGTATAACGATTTCAGTTTTTCAAAATAGTCCTTTACCCTCCGTCCGGTAATGTGAGTTTTTTTTTTTATTATTTTAATAATCACTCCAATTTTCAATACAATTTTTTAACCGTATATTTTCTCTCTCCAAATTTTAACGCTCGATCTATCTCAAACTCTGCGAAAAAATCCAAAAACTGATTATAATCAGATCCGAACAAGTGCTAATTATTTGTTTTTCAAATAGTAAATAGCGATAGTTGTCCCAACCTTTCAGATTCATTGCACATCTATCTCCTAACTTATTTTCTTGGCCACTATACTCTCAACCTTAAAATTGTTGACGATTTCACTTTACAAAATAAAATATTCTACACATAAATTCAAAAAAATTTCATACTTTTTAACTACACATTTTTCAAAAATCACTATTCAAAACCACTGTTTATAAAATCGAAAATCGATTCAACTCGAAAAAGGCAATGGATCAAGAGCATCTGACTCATGTACACCTTTTACTTTCTTGTGAACTATCCGGTCGACTGGTAACATGGTGTGTGTTTTTGCTATCAATTCCAACAAATCTCATGTTTGACTAACATTTTTGTTGATGATAGACCCATTTGCTGGCAAGTCCACTATATATGTATTGCAGAATCAATCCGGAATAGAAAAGTTATACTTGTAAGTGTTCACTGATATCTCGCGATCCCGCAAATATACGGATCGTGAAAAGTAATAAAGTGGACAAACGAGTCCGGATTATCGTTCTCACAATGATTGCTATTAAGTATCGAAATGTGTTAATTCTACACCTTATTTGAACAAACAGGAGAATTTGAGATTTTAAATTAAAATTAAGAACATAAACTAAAGAAGTAAATTTGCGAAATTGTTTTGTTTCTAAAAACGATTGTAAGGTAGTTGGGAATCACGATTTCACTTAGTCAATTATATTAACTTCAATTTCATGTTTTATTTCCTGATTATGTACTAAGTCGAATTCACTAATGTTCTCGAGTTTAAATCAATTCTACCTAAATTAGCCAACCATATATCTCTACAGAGAGTCCGAATATTCCTTATCTAGATGCAATAAACACAAGAATTCACACATGACCGCAATAACAACAAAAGTATATATCTATCTCTTGTTCAATGACCGAATTTATTACCGCGTTCTAAGTTATTAACTCACCTCTCGAAATTATTAAAATAACTCAATATATCATGAATTGGTGATCAAGCAATTCAGGCATTAAGAACAATAATAAATCAATACATGCAACGAATTCGTTAAAACAACGAAATTTGGAATTAAAATAATTAACTAAACTACATCGTTCATCCCAACATTGAGATTAGTTACACATCATTAATAAAGAACAAAAACAATAAAGATAAACGTTCATTGAAAATAATATAAAGAATAGAAATCTTGCACCAAGTTTTGATTTTTCAATTATCTTCAATTCACGCCCCTTTGCGATACTTGATTCCACAAGAATTTGATGTTAAATTCTCAATTATGGCTCTTTATTTGGAGAGGCAAATGTCCTAATGTTCGTGCCAATAGGTTATATTTATAGTTGGATAAGAGACCTAGTCGAGAAAGGAAAGAAATTCGTTAAACTCGCTCACTAGTATTTTCTTGTATCTGCACAGCGTTCAGTATTTCGACCATATCTTTCTATTCTCTTATCCGACTGAGGTGATTCAAATTGCGTTAGAAATATAACTTAAAGGAATACAATTCTTATTGTAATAGGATTTCCCCAATTCGAGATTTTACTGCCAAAAAATTAGGTCTCAACATCTGACTAGAAATCTGTCCAGAATCTTCTAAGATTGGAACCAATTTTATGGTAATATTCTTATCATATTCCATTTCTTTTTTACTTCTACTTGCATCCAATTGACTCCTAAAAATTTTCAAAGTATCTTCTTGTGATCCAAATCAATCATTGGATATTTGTAAGTTGGTCTCTCATGTTAATTTGTTCTTCAGTCCTTCAACTTCCAATTGCAACAATATAACCTCATACTTTGGAATTTTCTCAATTTGCTCGTTTCAACTCTCAATTCCTTCAATTGGATCCTCCAAATTCTTATTATTTTACTTTGGCACATTGCATCTTTCCCTATTGACGTCATTAGCCTCACGATTGTCCAATTTAGCTCCAATTAGCATCCAATTATGCATTTTTCTCATCAATTACTTCATTTATCATCTTTTGGGATATTTTCTGCAAAGTAAACAAATAAACACAAATTAAATAGCATATATTCTAAAACGAAAATAATATATTCTAATTTAGACATATAAATAAGTATATAAAATACACTTATCAGTAAGCTCTTCTTATTCCCATGATATGGACATTTTCAAAGTAAATCTTTGAATCTTCCCCATGCTTCATGAAAGTTTTCTCCGTCATATTATTGGAATATAGAGAGCTCTAACTTCATCTTGACTATCTTAACAGATGAAAACTATTTGTTGTAGACTTTTCTGGCTTAGTTGTCCCAAGTGGTGATGTTAGATTCTGGTTCTGATTCGATCAATTCTAATGCAGCATCCCTTAAGGTAAAAGGAAATATATCCATTTGATGACATCTTTATTCACCCCCATTTAACTGGACATTTTGGCACATTCTTTGAAAACTGGCAATAAGAACATATGGATCTTCATGTGCTTTTCCATAGAATTGTATGTTGTTAAAAAGATTAGATCTACTCGGATCTGGAAATTGCTCCTCCCAAATGGTGGATAAAGAATACTAGAGTGATTAGGAGCTGGAGTAAGTTTCAGAAATTGTGTCATGGGAAGATTTTCCTCATTATCATCTTCATTTTCCTTACGTGGCTGAATATGTACAGCATCTAATTGAGCAGGCAAAGCGATTACCTTATTAGCTTCTTGTTTCATATCTTTGCAAGCATGTTATTCAGCCATTGGGTTTTGTCGCAAATTTTCTGTTTTTAGCTTGTTTTTTGCGTCGTCATCTGAAAGTGTGTTCAACCTCGGGATTTAGAAGCTCTAGATTTTGTATTGTGAACAGAGCATGCAATGAATACCTTCTCTGTATAAAATAAAATAACAAAAATCAAAGTACCAAGAAATAAAGAAATTAAAAGTATAATTCTAGAGATTAATCTAACTAATAATAAATAAAAATAGTCCTAGGTAACAACGCAAAAACTTGTTGTGAAAATATTGTAAGTACGCAATATCGTGGACAAGTAATAAAGTGGAGTTTTTTAGTCCGAATTTTCAATTCCACAAGGACTAATTTATCTATAATTAACTTTGATTAATCAAATCCTAAGCTAACGAGGAAAACATAAATATTTAGATTTTTGAACTACTAAACTAATTAAAGCAATTAAAAATCCAAGCAAACTAAATAAGCAAATGAAAGATTGATTTTTTTTTAAAAAAAAAATTAAAAGTGTTGGGAGTCACGATTAAACCTTATTTCTCATATTAAATTTCTCATCTCAAGTTTTCTTTCTAAAATAGTATTTGATCAATTTACAATTATATTTAAAATTATACCATCGAGTTTAAATTAGTTCTATCTAATTAGGTCAATTACACATCTCTATGTTGGGTACAAAAATTCAATAAAATCAAAATAACCACAACTATGTATATCTACCATTTTGTTAAATAGCTGAAATTTATCACCTGGTCTATATATGTAATTCACTTCTTGATTCGTTGCAATCCATAAATCAATGAATTAATGGCCAACTGATTCATGCATTAAGCAAAGAAATAATTTTAATACGTAATATTTAAGCATAAAAATTGAGAATTTAATTAAATGATCAAACTTGATTTGCATCGTTCGCCCCAACTTTAGGTTAGTTACGCATAATAAAATAAAAATAATGAGATTGGAGAATTAACAAGATCACCAATTTCTTAAATTAAGTTGAGAAGATGAGTGAGTTATTGTACCAAGATCCAATCTTCAATCTTCAATCTTGATTTCTTCTATGACTTCTTGAAAATCTCCTTTGATTTCTTGTAGAACTGGGTTGAATGAATCATGAATGGAGAAGAATTTTTTTTTTTTTTTTTTTTTAGTTTAGAGTAGGTCTTTATATAGTGTAGAACTCAAAGAGGTAGTTTAATTTTGGTTGGGCTAAAAATGAAATAAAGAAAAAACTAAAAAAAGGAGAAAAATCCTCCAGAAGGGCCACGGGAGGACCATAGGTTGCAAACCCATTTGCGGTCTACCCACGGCAAACAAGGGAAAACTTAGGATGCGAGTCGACTTTGGCTGAAAATTCTGCTCTATCGGTTGAATTTCAAACGTCCATAACTTTTTATCTACAACTACGAATTGTACTCCATTTGTTGCGTTAAAATCTACATTCAATTGTATTTCTAATGATATATCATGGGCTCCACGAAGATAATTTTACTAAAAGTTGTGCACTGATTTCTTCACATACTGCACACGAGACTTCTCATTTTGCTCCATTCTCTTCTAAATTCAAGTTTTTCCTAAGACAAAGAAAATAAACACACAATTTAGTAATATCACATTCTAAAATACTCACAGTTATCTAGATTTAAGGTCAAAATAAGTACAAAAACATATTTATCATCTATCTAGAGTAAATAAGAGTTTGTAGTCAAACAACTGCCTTCGTACTATATAGTGTTATTAAACAATTTGAAATTTATTTTGCAGACTGATAGCAATATTTTATTATTTCAAATATTCTTTTAATAAAATTTATTAAATACATTATTGATTTGGGCCCAAATCAATCTAAACAAAAACGTTTATTCGATGACCTAGGATCGTTGTTGAAGAACATTATCATAGGGACATTTACAAAAAATCAAACTTTTGGCATCAATACTAATATTTACTTTCTTTAAAAAAAAAAATTGATTTACTGAAATTTACGTCATGTTAAAGCACAATTTTATATTTTTCAAATTTCTATGATAATTTTCAATTTTTTGTGATATTTTCATATTTTTTATGATACTCATGATACTTTTCGTATTTTTTTATAATATTTCTCAATTTTTATGATACTTTTTACATGTGCAAGTATTTTTAATTATTTTTTATTCTACAGTAAAATTAACTATGATAAGAAAAGTAAGTATTTAACACAATTAATCTTTCTGATAATATTTCATAACTTCACAACAAAAAGGTATAGAATAAGGCATCGAGGATAAGTTGCAAAAGTACACATATACCTAAGCCTCCATTTGGTAAATGATTTATAAATCACACGATTTCTCAAATCACTTTAACTGCACACATTTTCTCTCTCCACTTATCAACTACATATTTTACCTCAAAATCGTAAATAAATCAGCTTATAAATCACTACAATATTAAGAATTCTATCAATCTAAGAAATAAATAAGTGGAAATTTTTTCCTAGTTCTATTGTTTAATTGACATTATTTTTCAAAACAAATAAAACAAAATTTAGCTATTTTAATCAAATTTTTATTTTTATTTTTTATTTTCACTCATTTGCACTTGATAATAGCAATGTTACTTTTTGAAAAAATAAGTCAATTAACAACAATAAAAATGATCATACATCAACGCAAAAGAATTTTCCATTGACAAGAAAATATTTTCAATGCAAATGAAGTAATTGTGTTTTAATTGGTTATATCTAAGAAAATATTTTTCAAGACAAAATTTTCCAATCAAGTACCAAACAAATACAGAATGTGAAAAATATTTTCCATGTTTTGATAATTTCTAGGCAAATAAAGGGAAATAAAACACATCCTAAATAAATTTTAGACTTGAAAGTTGAGAATTTACCTTCGAGAGTTGACACTTGAAACGTGATAGAAGCAATTAAGTTGGCCTAGATCGATGGAGAGAGAGGCGAAGAAGTCCAAAGGTTCAACTAGAGAGGGAGCAATTTGGGAGTTTAAATCTCAAACCAAACCCGACAGCTCCAATTCATGTTAGTTGGATACGTAGTTTCGAACCATATTGTAAAAGCATGTAAAAATCAATTTGAACCGATTCAGGTCAGTTATATTTTTTGGTTAGAAAAATCTTATGCTCAACCCTGAAGACGAGCCCTTGTCATTGCTCATGCTGACTTCACCAGATTTTTTCCTTTATATTAGGTGACCGCTCGAGCAACCATCTAGTGATCACAATGCTCACCTAGATAATTTTTTAATTCGTCACTACCCTAAAGACCAAGTTTTGTTAATCAATAAAAGATTGAATATGGAACAATAATATAGATTGGAGATCTTTACTGTAATTAAAAACTAGAGCAATATTGTGTATTTTTCATGTGTACCGTTAGTGCACTGATCGCACAAGTAATAAAGTGGACATTTTGAGTCCGGATATCTTACCCACGAGGATTGAGTTAATTATATTTTAGATTACGAACATTAACTGGAACTAATGATGTCAAGATGAGAGTTTTCTCTAAACTAGGCTATGAATCTAGTCTAAATAAAATCAAAAGAAAAAGAACTCAAATTTAGGTTTCCTTAAGTGATGTTTTTTAAAGTGTTGGGATATTCAATTTCACACTAGTCAATACTATTAATCTCATTCGTCAAGTTTTATTCCTATCAATGTGCTCGATCGAATTCACTTATGCATATGAAATTCCTCTCTCGAGTTAAATCAACTCTACCTAATTCAGTCAATCATGTATCTTCACAGTGAGTCATAATAATTAGGTACATGGAATACAAGAATTCATGTAGCAATTCTAGTAATAATAAAAGTATATATCTATCTTTTATCCAATTATTGAATTTTATTCGACGATCTAATTTGTTAGCTCACATCTAGGATTGTGAAAACACTCATAATATTGATGAATTAGTCGCGAATTAATTCATGCATTAAACACAAAATAAAATCAACGCATGCAATGTAAGTGCAAACTTGACTTAAAGAATTAAAAGCGTAAAATTAGGCATCCCAACTAAGAAATATAGGCATGTCGAGTTTATCAAATTAATAAGAGAAATGAATTCTTATACCAAGATGCAGGGGAAAATTAGAGAATAAAAAAAATCAAACCAAATGTAACTGAACCGAAGGCCCGTGTTTACACGGTTTCCTTAAATTGAATTCACCGCCACACCGGGGTGCACGAGGTTTTGATCGGTGTCCGATTCCCAGGATACAATCGGTTTTCGATTAACATTGCACTACGCTCATCGCCTATCGAACTAGTTGTATTTAACTCTACCTCTCAAAGAAAAGAAATGGGAAAAAGAAACAAGAGGTTGCTAGAAAGAAATGGCTAATGTACTCTTGGCTTTTCAGTTGTCTGTGTTCTTCCGAGAGGGGAGGAGGGGTGTTTATATAGGACAACAATTTGGTGTCATTTAAACACAATTCAAAGCTATCATTAACTTCAATTTAACCACAATTGAAACTGGATTTTCAATGCCAAGAAACTGAAATTTTCACTCAAAATTAAAACTGATGAAATAATATTTGCATTTAACCCAAATAATCTGATGAAATGGGTTTCATTTTCCAACAATCCCCACATGAATGAAAATTTGCAAAAATCAGATACTCAAGAGAGAAGGAGAGAGAGTAAATCGAATCAATCCTGCATAGGATATGTAGCGTTAAGGTTTGAACCTTCCCTTGTGAAACCTATCGGGTATTACTAGCAAACCAGTGGATTTGACGCCTTGAAACTTTTCTCCATTTGTGTAAACCAAGACAATAGATCTCACATAGGACCATTCTAGACACAGTGTAGTTCTCAAAGTTGTGTTTGTTTTGGCCATGAACACGTCGCATGGTTCTGCAAGTGTTTGTTCAAGAATGTAGCATTCCCAATCCTTATAGAAGCAGCCCAACTTCACACTTACATAGGTGACCTCTTAACTCAGCATTTCACAAAAATGCTTCAGATTCATTAAAAGCATAGCATAACCTGCATCTTCCGATCACTGTGAACACCATAGGAATGAGCAGAAGGATAACTTTCGCAGTGATTTACACAGATATACATGGTTTAGTTGTCCCTTTGAACCTAGATCATGGGATCTCTATTCAGCTAGGTTGGGTTTCCACCATGACACCTTTCAATGTCATAGGCTGCAAGCCCATTCACCTTAATGCTTTTACGACTAGCTCTCGAGTTAACCCTTTGGTTAGCGGATCCACAATATTATCCTTTGACTTCACAAAGTCCAGAGTGATATTACCTTATGAGAGTAAATGTCAAATGGTATTATTTCGTCTTTGAATATGTCGAGACTTACCATTATATATATTGCTTAGTGCCGTGCCAATTGTCGATTGGTTATCGCAATAAACACAAATTGCAGGCACGGGCTTTGACCATCTTAGGATATCCTCAACAAACTGGGGAAGACACTCTACTTCCTCAGTTGCTTTGTCCAAAGCAATGAACTCTGATTCCATTGTAGATCTTGCGATGTAAGTTTGTTTGGATAATTTCCAAGAGACAGCTGCACCACCAAGAGTGAAGACATATCCACTTGGAGTCTGACATATCTGATATCCAATTTGCATCAGCATACCCTTCGATTACTACAGGGTATCTAGAATAATGCAGTCCAAAATCACGAGTGTACCTCAAATAATGTAACACCCTGAAAATAGCTTTCCAGTGGATAGCACATGGGTTACTCGTGTAGTATCTCAATCATTTAACTGAGTATGCTATATCCGGTCTCGTACAAGTCATTAAATACATTAAACTCCCTATTATCCGAGAATATTCTAACTGTGACACACCATCACCAGTGTTCTTGGATAAGTGGAGACTCAAATCCACTGGAGTCCTGGCCACAGTGGTAGCAGACTTTTTGAACTTGTCTAGTATCTTATCAATATAATGAGATTGAGATAACACAAGTCCATTCAGAGTTCGAGTAATCTTTACTCCCAAAATGACATCCGTGAGATCCACATCTTTCATGTGAAACTTTAAGTTTAACATATTCTTAGTGGCTTTGATAATCTTATCAGAACTGCCAACAATAAGCATGTCATCAACATACAGACACAATATGACATATCCATCATTAGTGTCCTTAACATATACACACTTGTCGCACTCGTTGATTCGAAAGCCACTAGAGAGCATAGCATTATCAAACTTCTCATGCCATTGCTTCGGTGCTTGCTTTAAACCATAAAGCAATTTAACCAATCTATAGACTTTCCTTTCTTGACCTGGAACCGAAAAATCCTTTGGTTGCTCCATGTAGATTTCTTCATTCAAATCTCCATTCAAGAAAGCTGTTTTTACATCCATCTGATGTATTTCAAGATTTCGCAAGGTTGCAATAGTATTTATCATCCGGATTGAAGTTATTCTCGACACAGGAGAATAAGTATCAAAGTAATCTAAGCCTTCCTTTTGCTTATAACATTTGATTACTAACCAAGCTTTATATTTAACAATGGAACTGTCCGCTTTCATCTTCTTCTTGAAGATCCACTTGTAGCCCAAAGGCTTACAGCCCAGTGGAAGATCTACTATTTCCCAGGTATTATTCTGTACGATAGAATCGATTTCACTCTTGATGGCTTCTTTCCACATATGACCATCTATAGAAGATATAGCTTCTTTATAGCTTTGAGGATCATTCTCCATCAAATATGTTAGAAATTCAAGGCCAAACGTCTTAGAAGTTTTGGTCCTTTTGCTCCGTCTAGGCTCATCCTCACCTTCTTCAACTGGATCTTTACTACTGCCAGAAGCAGAAGATTCCACAGTCCGTTTAATAGGAGTTAACTATTTAGGAGATTTATAAGAAAATATATTCTCAAAGAATTGTGCATTCCTAGACTCCATGATCGTGTTCGGATTAATATTAGGTACATTCGAATAATGCACAAGAAACTTATATTCACTACTATTTTGTGCATAGCCAATGAACACATAGTCAGCTGTCTTAAGTCTAATGTTGACCTTCTTAGGAGGAGGCACTGCGACCTTCGCAAGACATCCCCACATTCGTAAGTATTTATACGAAGGTGTTCGGCCTGTCCAAAATTTATACGGAGTCTTATCCATATTATTTTTTAACACTTTATTCAAAATATGATTCGCAGAAAGAATAGCTTCTCCCCACATGTTCTGTGGTAATCCAGAACTAATCAACATAGCATTCATCATTTCTTTTAAAGTTCAATTTTTACGCTCAGCGATTCCGTTTTGCTGAGGTGAATAAGATGCAGTGGTTTGGTGAATTATTCCATATTTAGCACAAAATTCACCAAATAGTGATTCATATTCACCACCACGATCACTTCGCAGCACTTTTATTTTCTTGCTAAGTTGATTTTCAACTTCATTCTTACAAAGAATAAATTTTTCGATAGCTTCGTCTTTACTTTTAAGCAAGTACACATAATAATATCTCATTCTATTGTCGAAAAAAATAATAAAGTAATTATTTTAGCCTCTTGTTTGGACAAATTTCAAGTCACACACATCACTGTGGACTAGTCTCAATGGCTCGGTACTTCTTTCAATACTATGAAACGAAGACCTAGTGAGATTAGTCTCAACACAAGTTTCGCATTTATGATTTGAATCAATTTGAAACCTAGGAAAGTAGTTTTGTTTGCTTAGTCTACGTAATGCATTGTAATTTACATGACCTACTCTACCTTACCACAAATTAGGAGACTCAAGCAAGTAAACATAAGGAGTTTTCTCATTATTCATAACAGTTGGGGTTACAGCAATTACATTTAATTTAAACAAAACATCAGTCATATAGCCTTTCCCAACATAAACTCCTATTTTGGTAATCACCAGCTTATCCACCTCAAATATGGAAACCATTCTTGCTCAGAAGAGACCCAGAGACCAGTTTCTTGTGAATCTTTGGCACCTACAGCACATTGGTCAGAGTAAGCTCTCTGCCAAAGGTCATTTTCAAGATCACATTTCCTTTACCAAGCACTTCAGATGTTGTAGAGTTTCCCATGAACAACTTTTCACCATTTGTAACTGGTGCAAAAGTAGTGAACATGCTCTTATTGGAGCAGACATGGCAAGTGGCCCCAATGTCCAACCACCACTCCTTTGGGTTAGACCCCACCAGGTTAATCTAACTAATCATCGCCATAAGGTTTACGTCAGACATGTCATCTGAGAGATGATCTCTCTCATTTCCAATCATATTAGACTGAGGACGCTGCTTCTTATCCCTCCAAGGCCACGACAGTCTGCTGATCGATGCCCAACTTTGTCATATTTGAAGCACTTTACAATGAACTGGAACTTAGGCTTCTTTCCTACCCCACCGGTAGGCTTCAACTGAGACCCTTTTGTGGCCTGCTTTTTATCTTTTTGATTTTCGTTACCTTGCTTGACTTGAAATGATTGACCTTTCTTAGTATCAAAACTTTGGCCGTGCTCCAATAAATTAGCTTTCTCAGAGTAAGAATTATCCTATTTACATTCAGCTAGTTTGTTGTCCTCCTCAATGCACAACTTGATAATTAAATCCTCGAAAGACATCTCTTTTCTCTTATGCTGCAAATAACTTTTGAAAGCCTTCCACTGAGGAGGTAACTTGTGGATAGCAGTAGCCACCTGAAGGGATTCTGACATAGTCAAACCCTCAGTATGCATTTCCTGCAAAAGCACTTCGTACTCTGGCACTTGGCTCACTACTGAACGTGAATCCACCATTTTTAAGTCCATACACCGGCTGGCCAAGAATTTCTTAGAACCAGCATCCTCGATCTCGTACTTCTTTTCAAAGGACTCCCAGAGCTCCTTAGAAAACTTCTTTACCACATGCATGTGATGCAGAGAATTCTGTAGGCCATCCAGGACATAGCTGCGGTACAAAAAATAAATACTTTTCCGTGCATCCCAAGTCGCACGCCTATGCATATCAGTGTCGTTTTTAGCCATGACAAGGGCATCCTCAGTGAGGAAACGTGCAAGGCCCAAAGTGGTAAGATAGAAAACCATCTTGTTCTACCATGTCTTAAAATCAGTCCTCGCAAACTTGTCTGGTCGAATCGCATGATTCATAAGAAATGGAGTTGGAAAAGATGGCAAAGGAACCGTGGCCGCAGCCCTGGGTACTAGCAAAGGTATTGTGCCAAATTGGATTGCTGAGACCACATTCATAGGATAAGTGGGGTTCATTCCAACATGAGGAATACTGCCACCAATTTTCCCATCAACGGGAGGAATGCTAGTCGAGATCTCCACAGGGTTAGCAGCGATCATTGTAGGATTTGGTACACCGGTGCCGACAATGTTGCTTCCGTTGTTCACATCGTCATTTCCGTGTGACACCATTAAACCTTAGAATAAGCAACAAATAATTTAGAATAATTATAATTCTATAAATTCAAGATCCGAGCCATCTACAATTTAGGAAATCAGACACAAACACTTTAGAAATAGAATTATATCCCCACAATTTTGAATGGTCACAGTTAAAGAATTAGAGCAATCATTAACCAATGATTAAAATCAAACATGTAAGCAATTATATACTAATATTGAGGCAATCACTAATAGTAAAGGTATCACTTATTAGAAATTATTTTTAATCATTAAAGTTTATGATGATTTCACTTTCTTGCAGAGACAAATCAATGCAAAACCACCTTAAAATTTTTAACCATGCAAAACCATTTTGAGATAACTCGTGTAGAGACAAGAAAACAGGCAGAGAGAGGATAAACCATGCAACGCCGGCAGGAAGAAAACAAGCTTGGGAAAAAAAATTGACCAACTTTATTTTCTTTTTCAACCTATCAAACCTACTGTTAATTTGCTGTAACAATGGATATTCAACTTACTGCAATTTATATAGCATTTAACAGAAACAAATAAACGTAAATTGTCGAAAAAAATTTAAACTTGAACTTGGAATAGAAAATGATTAACTAGAATTTTGATTCTCAAAAGCCGAATTCGATTGAAACTTGTAGGGAAAAATTAGAGAATCAAAATAAATCAAACCAAATGTAACTGAACCGAAGGCCCGTGTTTACACGGTTTCCTTAAATCGAGTTCGCCACATCACCGGGGTGCACGAGATTTTGATCACTATTCTATTCCAAGGATACAATCGATTGTCGGTTAGCGTTTCACTACGCTCACCGCCTATCGAACTAGCTATGTTTAACTCTACCTCTCAAAGAAACGAAATGGGAAAAAGAAACAAGGAAGATGTTGCTAGAAAGAAATGGCTAATGTGCTCTTGGCTTTTCAATTGTCTGTGTTCTTCCGAGAGGGGAGGAGGGGTGTTTAGGTAGGACAACAATTTGGTGTCATTTATATACAATTCAAAGCTATCATTAACTTCAATTTAACCACAATGGATTTTCAATGCCAAGAAACTGAAATTTTCATTCAAAATTAAAACTGATGAAATAATATTTTCATTTAACCCAAATAAACTAATGAAATGGGTTTCAGTTTCCAACACAATATTCGATCCTCGTTAATAATATTCAATCATCAACCCTTTGCCTTGAATCTCACCTCCAAGAATTAGATGATAGAGTAATGAATTTGGATGTTTAGAGCCTGTGCAAATGTCCCCTTTTCGTGCTTCAGAAATTGTACAAATAGTTCTCCAAGAAAACAAGACAAAACTCGCGCATAGACCTGACTTCACTGGGCCGAACAAACTTGCAAGGCCGCGCAGAAGAAAACGTGGTGGCTGCGACATAGGATGAAATCCAGAACTACTGATTTGGCTTCATGTCGCACAACCATTCTATTAGTTGAGGCGTGACCGTGCCGTTTCACGCTAGATCTGCAATTTCAATCTTCAAAAGTGTTTAAATAGGTCCCCCATGCTTTTCTTGCACTTCAGTCCTTCATCTTTTAATATTAACGATTCAGTCCCCAAACTTCCAACTCTTTTCTATTTCTCTTCCAACTTCATCCCATCTTCAATTAATCCCTTGAGTTCTTGATTTCTTCCACTTTGCTCCCCTTGTATTTCCTGGTTAACATAGTCATTGTTCACTAAAAGTGTGTATACTGCAAGGGCAAGGGTCGCGTACAAGTTATAAAGTGTACTTTTTGAGTCCTGATTGTTGATTCCATGAGGAATGTATACTCAATCAATGTTGTCAAACCCGGCCCTGCCCGACCCTGCCGGATCGACCTGAAAACCCGCGACCCGGACAAAAAATCGGGTCGGGTTACATTTAAAACCCTTTCGGGTCAAACCCGGTCAACGACCCTGGTTGACACGGGAAACCGACCACCCGGAACTGAATTTGACCTAGGTTTATTATTATTATTATTATTATTATTATTATTATTTGAGTTTTTTAATATTAATTAATGTTTGGGTCGACCCCGAGTCAACTCCGGGTTAACCCTCTGACCGTTGACCCAGTCTCTCGACCGTGTCGACGAATATGCCGGTTCTGAAAACATTATACTCAATTACACTCTAATTAATTTAAGCTTAACAAATCAAACACACAATTAAAGAGATGGATTTTTGTGAATTCTAAATTGAAGAAACTAACTTTAAACTAAATTAATATAACGAAAATGAAAGATAAAATAGTTGGGATTCATGATTTCACTTAACTCTCGCTTAAGTAATTTCTCAATACATGCAAATTAATAAATTACTCGTTCACAATGTTAGACCCGATTTTCCAAGTTTAGGTAATTACCTCTTTCAAGTGAAATTAACCATAATTAATTGGTTTAACCTACTATAACATTATGTCGATTAAAATACAATCAATTACATTAAATCTTTATGAAAATAGCTAAATAGATCACTTAGGGATATGAGTATATCTCTATATCCTAAATTAATGCATAGGACATTTATTATTTGATCTAAAATGCATAATATCTATTGATTATCATACACTCCAGAAATCACATATTAGGTGATTAATCAAATACATTGAATAATTTCAACAAAAAACACACGTGAATTAATAAGCTCAAGATTAATAAGCAAACATTAAAATCAATTAAACTAAATTAAACTACATCAATCATCCCAACATAAACAACTAGCTCATTATATAAATATTACACAAGAGTTGAGGTTCATGAAAATATATCACAAAGTATAGAAACCAAAGATTAAAATACAAGATAATGAAATAAACTACTTCTCTTGCATTTTTGCTCCAAGATTCCTTGAACTTTGTTTTGAATCTCCACCTCACTTCTTGCTTCTTTGCTTCAACGGATACTAGTAACTTTGAAATAAAAAACTATAACTAAAAACTAAATTAAAAACTAAAAAGAAAACAAAAGAAAAACAAAGAAGAAGAAAAGAAAATAAGTAAAAGAGAGAAAATAAGTTAGGGTTATATATACTCCTACAAAAATAGACCTCAAATGTCCTAAAAACGCGTCCAAACCCAAGCCAAACACGCCCTTAGTTGAAAATAATAAAATCAAAAATTAAAATCCGATCGGTCCAGAATTGGCTCATGAGATCGCATGGGCCAAAGTTGCAACTGAGTCCTCAAAGTTTTGATTTCTTTCAATTAAGTCCCTAGACATTAAATTTGCTCTTCTTTTAGCTCAATCATTATTCAATCTTGTCTATTTTCTTTTCAATTGAGGTTGTACCTAATTGTACAAGATAAACATAATTTATAAGTAGAGATTTGCTCAATTTGTCAATTAAATGTCAATTTAAGAACTAAATAAGTGTGTAAAACACACTTATCAATCATCATCCATTTTAACTCTAATTATTATCCAATTGAGCATTATTTCCATCAATTTCTTCATTCTTGTGATTTTTGGGATGTTTTCTGAAATATAACACAAATAAAAAGCAATTAAGTAGTTTTTATTTTAAAATGACAATATATTATGCTAATTTTGATATATAAATAAGTGTATAAAATACACTTATCAAGCAACAATGATTTATAAAATTAGATGAAAATTGAATGATTAATGACTTCTAGTTGTTGTAAATATTATATTGTATTAGTGAATGACAGTTGTACCCATGTAACCTTAGGTATTATTACCTTGTGTATCTCTTATTCCCTTTTTTATATATGAGGTTTTGGTTCATAATAACATACACAAGATTATTGGCCTCTTTATTTCTTATCTCTAGTTTATAACATGTTATCAGCACGAGTCTCTACTAAATTGAATTAAAAAAGAATACCACAAAATCTTATATATCAAAATATTAGTTAGAAGGTAATATCAAGTGCGTTGAAATTAATTTGGTGATATATAAATTTTTTATAGGTATAATCATTTGTCACGTGTATCAAAATTAATTTGATAACATGTGGTTTTTCTTATATATATGTACATCATAATGATGTCGAATGTTGTTTTTCTTACAAATTCGAATTTGATTTTTTTTTCTTCAACTTCGAAAACAGAAACTTATCTTTTTCCAATTCGAATCCGTTTCAATTCAATTACAGAATATGTTTCAATTCATATTCAATGTTTATCAATCCATGTGTGTGTGTGTGTCAATTCCAATTCATGTGTATCTTCTGTATTAAACGACCTAAACTGAAATGCAACTTTTAATCTTTTAGTCTGAGAATCCAATTCAATGTTTAATTATGTATTATGCATTATGTATTGTTAAATTATGAGTTCAAGTAAGATACAAACACTTTAAATTCTGAATTTTTTGTATTTTTTAATACGTTCAATTTATATATTATTGTTATTGTTGAATTTTCATTATGTTGTTGCTCTTAAAGTAGCGCAACTGTATAATTAATATTCCAAAAGAATATTAATATAGAACTGATCATCATAAATAATTTGTTATTACTCCTGAAATAGCACAACATTATAATATTCCTGAAAAATATTACTTGCTCCTGAAGAGCATAAATTATAATTTTCAATATTTTAGAAAAATATTAACTTATTATCCTTAAAGAAAGAGCGGTTTTAGAAATATAATTATTCTAAAAGAATAATTTGTTGTTGCTCCTGAAGTAGCACGTCATTACAATTAATATTCCAGAAGAATATCGATTATTATTATAATTGAATGAGATTCGAATAGGGATGAACAAATACACCGTCAAACCGCAACAAGTGGTTTGGTTTGGTTCAGTTTCAAATGTGAAATAGTTTGGTTTGGAAAAACTCAAACCGCTTTAAACGGTTTGGTTTAGGTTTCAATTTTCAAAATCGTAGTTTCAAACCGCAACCCGCAAAATTTTAAAAAATTGTAAAAAATAAAGGCAAACATTCAACTTTGAAATTTTGATTTGATTACATGAATACTTTTCTCTTCTTGCAAGATCTTTTGCATCTAAAACACATCTTCAGTAAAGAAAACCCAACAAAATGTATATGAGGAACCATGATTTCATACAACACAAGTTTAGAATGAGCTAAAAAACCATAGCAGTAGGCCTGAATAAATTGAGTGAGATTAATCGAACAGTCTTTATTTTGTCACATGCAATAACAGAATGTTATTATTCAACATAGCTAAGTTCCAAGAATAAGAAAGATGGAAGAAATTGTCAATGAAGGTTACTGTCATTTGCTTTTGTATGTACAGTTACAACACAATATTTATTGAAGCAACTCCCAGGACTCTTTTTTTTTATACAGTTAGCTAGTTGTTCAAATATGCATTTTTGATAATGATCTTTGATATCACGTCAATGCTAAAGTAAGTGAATGCTAAATATCAAGAAAAACTATGCATGAGATTGGTAACAAGCATTATCTCAACTATATTGAGCTAGTTTTGACTCGAAATTTTAGACGCATATGTATCTTTGAGCTCATTTGGAATCTACTAATTTATTTGTTGGCAAACAGAGGTTTAAAACTACACCAAACTACAAAAAATAGTTTGGTTTGGTTGGTTTAGGAAATGAAATGGTTTACTTTGGTTTTAAAAATCTTCAAACCGCTTTAAACGATTTAGTTTGAAACCTCGCTATAAAGGGCCCAAACCAAACCGTGTTCACCCTAGCTTCAAATTTATATTCCAAAAGAATATTGCGTTATTGCTAGGGTTGTAAACGATTTGGTTTGGGCGATTTTTGATAAATTTTAAAACTAAATCATTTAAAACGGTTTGACGTTTTTTCAACCCAAACCAAACCATTTAAATTCCTAAATCAAATCAAACCAAACCATTTTTAGCGGTTTGGTGCGGGTTCAAACCACGGTTTGCAAACGAAATCAAATGAAATTAATCGAAAAAAGTTTTCAAACCATGACTGGTCACGGGAATTATATAAAATCTTGTTAAGAAGTTTTTCACTAGCATAACATAGTAACATACTGTGATAAAGCTCATAGATAAGTTACACATTAATTAGGAACCAAATATTAAGTAGATTATTGTCAAAAAGAAACTAGGTCCATGTCAAATCTGGATTTGGATTTAGTCTTTTTATTAAATCTAGAAAATAGTGAAAAGAACAAAATGCCTTCAACTTAAAGCACATTCAAAACAGAATCAAAATATTTTAAATGTCCATTGTCCACAGCAATATAGCATGCAAATAGTACTAAATTTTTTTCCTCAACCAAATGACAAATCATACAAGAATCAAAATGATAAAAATGGGTTTTATGGGTTGACGGTTTGAAACGGGTTTTGAAAAGTGAAACATAAACCAAATCATTTGAAGGTGGTTCAGTTTGGGTCAAAATCAAAACGTTGACGGGTCCATGTGAGCCCGAACCAACGGTTTCAAAATTGCAGTTTCAATTCGATTTAGCGGTTTGGATTTATAGTCCTAGTTATTGCTACATTTCAATATGCCGAAGAATAATATTTTATTGCTCATATGATAAATTTTTATGTGTTAATATTCTAGAAGAATATCGCATTCTTGTTCTCAATGAAATTCAAAATTTTGAATTTATTAAAAATCCAGAAGATTATTATGATATAAAATAATATTATATGCTCTTGAAGAGTTTGATATTACAATTTCAATTACAATTATAAAGTACTTGTACAAAAGAAAATTGCGAAGCTGGCCGCATCATAATATGAATTATAGCGAAGACAATAAAAGAATATATGTCAAAGAAAATCGATATAAAAATAGTTGGCCAAAGTATGCCTTCAGACTAAATCGAACTTGCTACAAAACTCGAAAATTTGGGACCTAAAGTCCAAAAACTTAAAATTATAAAGCCAGTAAAATACCTATAGGTATTTACAAATAGAAACCGATAGTGCATAGTCGTAATATACGACTTGTTGCACAACGAATATTTCAAAAATCTGACAGCATATGAAACAATATGCAGAAGACGTAATATTTTATTTGCATGAAAATGCATAATAAGGGTCGATAAATATATGATTATTAGCAATGTAAATACTAAAAGATGATTGACTCTAATTACTAGCTTGCACTCTTTGATGTACCAATGAGTGATATCAAAATATATGATCATCAACTTAGTACGTTAGGAGTATTCTTTGAACTACCACTGAGTGAGATTAAAAAGGGTAGTCAATATCTCAGAACTTTGGGATTGCGGTGAAATGATTAGAGAAAATCTATTTAAAGTATAGGATCGCTACCTATCTAAAGTTTCATGCCTTAAATTTGGTGGTGGCATTTGAAAATTACAATGTGAAACGTATACGATGTCTGAAGCATACTATATAATCCTTGAAGCATTAAATATCTGAAATATATATTTCAAGTTTTTAAGAAACTTGTTTGATCAAACTATACAGATACAATATCAATATAATTGTAATGTTCCTATATGGGATAACTAATATGCAGTACACTCTTTTTTCCTTAACTAAGGTTTTGTCCCACAAGATTTTCGAAGCAAGATTTTTAATGAGGTAGTTATTATAACGTATTGATGAAGAATGACTATAGCGACCCAGAATTTTTATGCAATAAATAATTATTTTAATATTTAGAAAATTGTGTCGCTACTATTTCACCCATTGTTTTGAAGTTAACGCCGCGACGTGTTCGTCTAGCCAAGTCAAGAAATATCGAATTTGTTCGATTTTAAATTAAATGTCCGAATTTCTAAAATTATATTACTTTAATTATTTATTCAAAGTATTATTTTCAAAATTATTTTCAGTCCAAAATATATCTGTTTTAAATACGTTTCTTGATCAAAGTTAGTCAAAATTTTAGTTAATTATCCCACACTAATCCTAATCTATATCCAGCAAGTGCAACCCACGTTTTGTTATTCTGTCTTTTGCTTTTGTACCAAATTCATAATCATTTTGTTCCACCTCATTAATCATCCACCAACATTAATTAAATCATTAGCCTCATCATCCTCATACTTTAACGCCGAAAGCTATAGCTTTCACTGTACCACTTCAACCCACATGGCACAACTCAGATTCCCACAATTTTCTAATCTATCTATATTCTAATATTTTTCAAACCCTCTTTATACATATTTAGGCCTCATCAGAACTTCCTCCCGAACACAGCCTCAGACTCTGAACAATCATCCCAAGGCAGCTCAATCTACAATCAGTCCATAACCATCATCCTCAATTCACCAAACAATGTCACTGCAATACCAAACCCAAGCTCGCAGCCATTTCTATCAACACTACTAGCCATCACTACACTGCAGAAACCTCAAGCACAGGCCAACCTCACCACTAGTAACCAATCAACATTTATCAACATTTATCAAACCATCACCGGAATCCATCCACTGCAAATTACCCAAACCACCCCATTGAAATTCACTGCCAAGCTGCCATCATCCAACACTCAATTCAATCGAATCTCCAAGTTCAGCTCAAACTCAAAAATCAAAACCCAAATCGAAACCCAGAACCTTACCTCAGCTGCAGATCACTTTGCCACCGGATTATCGCCGGAAAACCATAACTTACAGCTTCGATTTTGTTTCGATTTCGCCCTTGTTTCTCGCACCCAAGCCCTAAAATCAGAACCCTTGCTTTCGCCACTCACTACCGCCGCTCGACCGCGGTATTTCACCGACAAATCACCGGCAGTACTTCGCCGGATTCCACCCTGCGCAGCTCTCGTTTTCGTTTAGTGAGAGAGAGAGACAGCGTGAGTCGTGAGAGAGAGAAGAATGATCTGATATTTGATATATTATAAAAAGCTGAGATATATATTAATTTTCAGAATCTGCAGTTTAGTCCCTGAAGTTTTAAAGCCTTTCAATTCAGTCCCTATGTTTTAAAATGTCTTAATTCAGCCCTTTCAATTCTTTTAAAGTTATTTCAAATCAGTCCTTAAGTTTGAAATGTTTCAATTCAGCCATTTAGTTTTTATATTATTTCAACCCTATTGTTTTGAGTTTCCGACTCAACTTTCAAAATATTCATTTTAAATCCCAACTTTTGAAAATATTCATTTTAGTCCCTCAACTATCAAAAGTATTCATTTTAATCACTCAACTTTCAAAACATCAATTTTAGTCCTCAAATTATAATTTATCATTTTGAACTATATATTCGATAGACTAAAGTGACTTATTGGCTAAGACGAAGCGTACGGAGAATTTAAAGAAATTGAAGTCATTCCCGCTCAACTTTGCACTCGTCGGATTTGAGGTAGACTCGCACTTATTAATTGATTTAAATTATGATTTCATATGAATGTCATGTGACTTGTGAAAGTCAATTTTTAAGAAAAACAAGTATGTTTTTATGAAAGGTAAATATACCTTATGTTGTTATGAAAAGTAAGTATGTTTTTATGAAAAGAAAATATACTTTATGTTTTTACGAAAAGTAAGTATACCCTATGCTTCACGAAAATGTTTTTTTGGATCATTGCTATGAAATCAATCTACCAAGATTGTTTTGGGTCCCATATGATAAGTTATGATATGTTAAGGGGACCGGAGTTTTAGTAGCGCTACACATAAGAATTCTTGCCACCTAAGTTCGGTAACATTCTTGTGTCTCCTATGTTTATGAGGATTTGCCACGAAGTTCGGTAAAATTCCTATCTTTCCATATGTTTATGAGGATTTACCACCTAAGTTCGGTAAAATTCCTGTCGCATATGTTTATGAGGATTTCGATCCTATCTTATGTTATGATGCAATTGATCCCTATGAATTTCAGAAAATTATGCTTGGTATACTTACTACATAAGAATTCTTGCCACCTAAGTTCGGTAAAATTCTTATGTTTATGAGGATTTTGATATTATCCTATGTTATGATGAAAACTTACTGTTATTATGATTTTACTGCATAAGAATTCTTGCCACCTAAGTTCGGTAAAGTTCTTGTGTCTTATTATGTTTATGAGGATTTCAATCCTATCTTATGTTATGCTTTCAAAAGAAATTATGCTTGGCATAATTAAAATATTTTTATAAGTATATGGTTTTCAAAGAGCTGTTTTCAAAGAGCCTATGATTTGCAAAATATGTCCCGTGCTGTAATGCACAATATGAGTTTTATCAAGAGCAGTTTTATAAAGAAGCTCTATCAATGCCCGTTTTATAAAGAGCCGGGATTTATGTGTTTAATCATCTTATAAATTAAATTAATATGCGATGAGTCTACTGAGTATTTCCCCCATGAAATACTCACCCTACTTTTTAACAGTTTTGCAGATTTCGGAGACGGTGGCGAGCGATGAATGATGGTGGCAATAATCGTTAAACAGTTGAAAGTTTGACGTTAATGGTTTCCGTATTTTCCAAACAATCGAATAATTTAGAGAAGTTCATTTATTTGAGAAATTATGACATTGGCAATTTCTTTACAAAATTAATGGTTCGATTTACTATTTCAAATGGTTTCATAAATGTTTCAATTTTATCGGCCATTACAGTTTATTTAATGTTGCCAAAAATGAATTTCAATTATTTCTTCCGCAAAAATATTATTCGAAAAATTTAGACAGAAAATGACGTAGTGAATCGGGTATACGGAACTCGGGGCGCTACAATGACCAATAATGCCTATATGATACAAATATCAATATTTGTATTTGTTATTATCATAATTGATAATTTAAATATGGTTGGATCTCTTAAAGAAATTTCAAAGATACTTGGGGAATTGATAAACATGATATACAAATCTCAAGTAAATAATGAGGCATATTCTTTGTGTAATGATATTACATGGAGAATAGTTTTATGATTTTTATGATCATCATAACGTATAAGTCATAAATTCTCATATAGCTATTGACATACCCTCCTATACGAGACTCCTGAAGAGATCAAGATATGAATGATTCAATACAGATTGAATCAGAAGGAGTAGCTATATGGATGATTCAATAAAAACTGAATCATAGGGAGTAGTTGTATTCTTTTTCTTTCGTTCAAGTGTTGTCTCACTGGATTTTTCTGACAATGTTTTAAGGGATAGCATTAAAATCCTTCAAAATTTTCAACAAATTTACTCGAATAACAATGTATCAGATTTATCCACAAAAGCAGGGCGAATATCTACGCGTGTTTGGTAAACTACAAAAATTGGTTTATAAGCATGTTTATAAATTACACAATTTTTCAAACCACTTTTTAATCATATATATTTTCTCTTTCCAATTTTCAACAACTACTTTTTACATCAAAATCATAAATAAATAAGTTTATAAATCAAACAGTGTTATCTAACGGAGGTTTAACATTTAAGAAATTTGTTCACAAGATTGAGATGCGACGACTCAATGAATTACAATGATCAATATCAAGGGGAGTAGCCGTACTCTTTTTCCTTAGTCAATGTTTTGTCCCATTAGATTTTCCTGATGAGGTTTTAACGAGACAACATTTATCTTAATATTTCAAGAACGACTGTACTGTTTTTTCTTTCGTTTGATATTTTGGTCACATTGAGTTTTTATCAAACAAAATTTTAACGAGACAAATATTTTATAATATGTCATTTAAGGGGTAGTTTTGTAAATATTATATTGTATTAGTGAATAACAGTTGTATCTCGTAACTCTAGTATTATTATCTTGTATATCCCTTATTTCTCCTATATACATGAGGTTTTGATTCATAATAATACATACAAAATTATTGACCTCTTTATTTCTTCTCTTTAATTTATAACACTAGTGTTTTAATAACTTTTATTATCAATATATCTGTCGCATCTAATTTATCATTTCTTTAAGCTATTCTATCCAAAAACAGCCAGGTAAGCTTTATTATGTGCAAAATGGACGAAATTATGTTGAAAATTTTGAAAATTTGCCAATGAACAGTTGACATCCATAATAGTCACCATCAAGAAAAATGTGATACAAAGCCTAAATGCCAACAAAATGTTATCTCCTCTTTTTTTTTTTTTTTTTTTTTTTCTGAAACAAAATGTTATGTTTATCCGAAGTGACCTCAACCTAGAAGAAGAAGTCAATTTGGACTTGAAGTTAAACGCTACTTAAGCCTTGTTTGCCCCCATTTTTTGGGTAAAAATTTGGTTTTGAATAATATTTTTGGAAGAATGTAGGGTTAAAAATTGTTTGAAAAGTCAAAAATAGTGGACTTGACTAATATGGATGGTTGAGATTGAGTGTTGAATAAATTTGATTTGTAAAAAATGGGGGCCAAACAGGGGCTAAGGTCCGTCTAGCACAGCGGTTAGAAATAGAGCTTTGTTGTAGAACTTTTATTAATAGAGTTTTTTTTTCCTTCCTAAAATGTGTAATTAACAAAAAAAAAAAAAAAATTGACTGTTAAATTATCAGTCTAAAAAGACCGTTAACATTAAATTGATTATTTAACAGCATAACTCTAAAAGTGTTTTTGTATAAATTAACATCTAATTATATCTCTTAATTAACTAGAAAATAAATAATCATTTCACCTCAATATTGAAATCTATCTTAAAAAGCAATATTTTTATTAATTCATCAAAAATAACATTCCACTATTTTTAATATATTTCATATTTTTATTAATTAATTATGAAAAGTTATATTTTCAAAAAGATTTCATATTTTATTAATTAATAAAATATAATATTTCAATAGATTTCCATAAGAGTTATAGAAAAGAATTATCTATAAATTTCATATTTTATTAATTAATATAATATAATTTCATATTAATCAATAAAATATAATGAGAAATAATATATTTTCAACATATTTCAAATTCTATTAATTAATAAAATATAATTTCATATTTGTCCATAAAATTTAATACTTTAATACGAATTATGAAAAATAATATATTTTCAATAGATTTCATAATAAGATATTATATATTTCAGTTTTTTTATAAAAATGTTTATTGGAGAAGTTATAAATTTGAACTTCTTTAAAATAACTTAAGAATCTATTTATCCAGTCAAAAAAGTTTTTTTAATCATAGTTAAATACTTATATTCTTTAGTAAAAGTAAACATTCTAGAACTACTTTTACACATTTCAAAAGCCATACCAAACACACTTAGCATTTTGGTAAAATTTTTATTGTTTATAAACAAATAATGTATTGTTTTCGAGATAAAATATGTGATTTAAAAATGATTCTTGTAAAATGTGTGGTTAAAAAATTATTTGAAAAAATACGTTATTTATAAATATAAACAAGTTTAGCGAAGGAGATTTTTTTTTTTTTTTTGACTGAAGAAATCATATAATGATTGAAAAGAAATTTACGATCTATCAAGTTCTTAAACACGAATATTCAAAAAAAAAAAATTCCTACTGTGCATGCTCAAAACTTTCATCTGATCATGTCATGTTGGGAGAATGCGACATAGTTGATGCAATTTGCATACTATTATTGTTTTATTTGTATTTGTATGAGCAAATAACTCATGTCATAAATATATCTTAACTCTGTTTGATAATGCTTTATAACAATATATTTTTTAAATTAGTTTTCAATTATACACAGTGGCGGACGTAGACTTTTTACACTGCTGGGACACAAATGAATCTGTGCTTTTGCCGACGGTCTGCCCCCGAAATTTTTTTTTTAATGAAGAAGACCAAAAGAATGAAAAAAATTCAAAGAAAAGAACAATTTCTCAAATCTCAAATTCTCAATATCAAACTCAAAAATCTCAATCTCAATACATCAAAATCTAAATCTCAATCTCAAATCAATACATCAAAATCTAAATCTCAAATCCCCAATCCTACACATACATTGATTACTGATACACAAACAAAAAATTACAAAAGAGCAAATAAATTAACAATTAACAAATACAATAATCAAATAAAATTTCAAGAAATCAGGCTTATGTACACAGTTCAATAATCAACTAAAATGTGAAAAGGAAATAAAAATGGAGTCAGACTCAGTGAAATAGTGAGAATGTGAGATACTAACCGGAGTTACTGGACGACGGTCACACCACCAGTGTTCGTCGGCGTCCAGTGCAGCAGTGCTGGTGCTGCCGCAGAGTGCCGCTGTGCCTGTGCTGCCTGCTTGTGCCGCAGAGACGCAGAGTGGCCTCCTCCGACGACTAGTTGGTCGGCGCGGTGACGTCAAAGGTGCTTGGTGGCTGGTGCGGCGCAGGCAGTGGCGGAGGTAAGAACGGAAGGAAAAAGCTGTTGTCTGGGTTTGTGTTTGAAAGAGACCTGTAGGCTGCAGCAGCAGTTCGATTTTGAAAAAGAAAAAAAAAATGTCAGATTTCTACTGGGGCACGTGCCCCAGCGGACCCCACCGTGGGTCCGCCCCTGATTATACATTTTTTCTTAAAATTACTTTTCAATCACATATTTTACTTCGAAAACATAACATTCTTTGTTTATAAACAAAATTGTTTACCAAACAAAAAATCGACTTATTAAATTTCTCATTCTCTCGAACAAAAGCTATATTAACGATCGTTATTTTTAAAACTCGTTTTTAACTATACAATCGCTCAATAGAATAATTTGCACATGAAAATATAATTTTCCCCCACTTCTTAATGTTATATTTAAAAAAAAAATCTAATTTTCAAATACTTTATATTATAAAAAAGAATTTCTATAGAAATGAAATGATTGAAAGAAAGAAAGAAAGAAAGAAATTCTGGAGATTAGACAAGTTAGACGTGGACCTATAAATTTCGCCCATTTCATTCAACCCACAAAAAACACGGAAGGCTCGAAAATTCCTCAAAAATATACCAACTTTCAACGTCGGATAAACCCAAATCTCTCGCACACTCACAATTACACGCCGGAACTGAATTTGGAAAGTTCACCGGCAGGGAAAAAATGGAGGATGAAATGGAAATGGAAATGGGAACAGGCAACCTATCTCGCAAAGTCATTGCAATTGCAGCTGGAGAAGCGCATACTCTCGCTCTTACTGGTAACTCTACTAACTTATCTTCCCAACACCAACCTGTGTACAAAATGATTGGAAAAAAGAGACTTTTTTCTAATTCCAAACCCTTTCAATTTTTAACTTAGATCAGGTTAATTGCACAACAGCATCTGCTCAACCTTTCATTATAGTTACAGTCTTAATGCTGGAAATTGTATTAAATTGAGAACTGATTGTGCGGCGTGTTCCTTTTCGAAAGTTGAGAATCAACTATCTCGTGAATTACTGATAGTAAAGTAGTTATTCAATATGAATTTTGATGCTTTAAAATTTAAATTAAGTGGGATTTTCATGTATAGGTGATGGGAGAGTGTATTCTTGGGGGAGAGGAACCTTTGGCCGGCTCGGCACTGGTTCGGAAGCGGATCAGCTTCTCCCTGCCAGGGTAAACTTTTTTGGTTCTGAAGATGAAAAAGAAGAGAAGCTCAAGATTGTTGGAATTGCTGCTGGAGCATATCACAGTCTAGCTTTTGCAGGTTATAATGATTTCTGCCTTTAGAACTTGTAAATAGATAAGATGAAGAGAAAGATTAATTTATTTGTTTAAATTTAATCTTCAAAAGAGATATGCTACATGTACAAATAGGTTAACAGTTTGAGCTACAGATTGCACTGTTGACTGCAATCTATTCTTCTACGCATCACATCACTTGCAAAATCAATGGCTACAATTTTGCCACATGCATTTCTGCTAACCTATTTGGCAAAATTATATGTACAAATAGAATTTTCCTCTTCAAAATGTTCTCGTGTGCACGCCGAACACAAGAATAAGTTTCATAAATAGCTGGTGGCGAGATTTCAAATTGGGATTTTTCCCGAAACTAATTCTACAGTACACCACTTCGTCCAAAGTCATATACTCAATGCCATTGTTAAGCTGTAAATTTTTCATACCTATAGAAAGTCAATAGCTACACAACACAATGTGAGTAGAAAATATGTTTCTGGTTTAAGCAAAATTTTACTTCATCTTCCATATTGCTTATTTCCTCATGTGGTGGCAGATGATGGATCTGTTTGGGGCTGGGGTCACAATGTCTGTATCCTTTTATTAAGAAATCCTGTTTATGCTTTAATATGCTTTATCCAGTATCTAGATGTATTTGGGAAAATAGTTTCGATTGTTTCGCAAACTTTCTTCTAAGATATTACTATTCCTTGATCCTTACACGGATGGCCAAATTGGGGTTGATGGAGAAAATTCTTTGGTTCCCCGTATCTTAGAGGGTTTCCATGAATTGGGGTCTCCTAATTCCTCAATCCAAGATAATGAATTGAAGAGCGGGAAGCATCTGAAGGTATGAGCTAAATTGGGTTAGAAACACTTTTTAGTCACTCAGCTTATTATAAAGTTTTGTGCTAGTCACTGAATAATTTTGTTCTTCCGTGGTCACTTAAGATTGCTCTCTGTTCAGTTCTGGTCACTCAATGAAAATGTTTGTTTTTCTAACGAAATTCCTGACTTAGAATACGGATTTATGATGTGGCATCAACATGAAGTTCTTGCCTTAGAGAAACTAATGGATCTTAATTGAGTGAACAAAACTAGAAGAAAAGGCAAACTTCAATGACCACGATGGAAATAAATATAACAGTAACTTTGTGAGTGCTTGACTTCCATATTCAGATTTCTTCTGTCAAAGCTGGAGGAATGATGTCACTGGCAATCGACAACCTTGGGAGTTTATGGATGTGGGGCAATTGTCCAAATTATGAACAAAGCAAATCCTCAGAAGGGAAATTCTCTCTTGTTAGCAGTTATGCTCCAATTCCAATTTGGAATTTTCATGGTCACACTGTTGTTAATGTGGCATGTGGAAGTGAGCACGTTGTGGCATTAGTGAGCGCTGAAGAAACCTACAAAGGCGGTGATCTTATATGCTACTCGTGGGGTGGCAACAACTATGGCCAGTTAGGTTTGGGAGACAATGAAAGCCGATTACAGCCTGAAGTCATAGAAATGTTTAACTTGCAGTCTCCTTGGGAGGTTTATGAGATAGCATGTGGCACTTCTCACACGGCTATACTTGCTAAGAAAAAGAGACCAAGCGACACTTTAGAAAGTTTTTGTTGGACATTTGGCTTAGGGGATAGAGGGCAGCTTGGCCATGGAACTACTAAAAGTTTTTCATCCCCGCAACCTGTAAAAGGACTGCCGCAGAGCATATTCCTAATATCAGTGGACTGTGGCTTATTCCACACTAGTGTTGTCTCGTCAGCTGGAGATGTGTGGTCTTGGGGGATGGAGAAAGGCCTCGGTCTATGCCCTGATGCTACTTTTACTGGGAATGATGCTGGGGATGCTGTTTCTCCTTTACTGTTTCCTTGTACAGACTCTCATGATTCAAGATTTCCATCAACTTTGCAAGTTGCATGTGGTGCAGCTCACACTGTTCTTGTAGCAGAAGGTGGCCATAAACTATGGTCTTGGGGCAGGGGTCGTAGTGGGGTCCTTGGAAACGGTAGGACCGTCGATTGTTATGCACCAACTCTAGTATTGTGGCCACCACTCTCGGATGATTTCAGGGATGACGAGGTCCAGAAAAATAGTACAAAAGAAAAAAATCCCAAAGAAATCGATAAAAGATTGTCCGTGGCAATGGAGAAGATGAAGCTCCTCGAGTCGAAACTTTCCATAACAGAAAAATATGCTACTATACTTCATAGTTCGATTTACGGTAAGCCTTTCCAAGAACATGATATTCCGTCGTCACTCAAGAACTCGGGCTCATTTGACATTGCAAAAGAATGGGAGAATATGTTGGAGTCATCAGATAGTAGAAAACTAGTTCGGCTGGAGATGTTTCACCAGGACATGCTTGGTGCTGTGAAAGACAAGCTGATGAAGAGAAGGATCGAAGAAATGATTCGAGAAAGCCTCAATCAAGTGCTACCGGAACTACTCAGCAAACGTTCAGAATAATTCCTAGTGTTTCAATATGATTTTGCAGATCTGAGACTCTGTCATATGAAACATATGTATTATTTATACATGTAAAATATACCGAACGACGTTGTGTAATTTCTACATAAATGCTTGTGATAATTGGGTTGATAATTCCTAAAAGGAATAATAGAAAAAAGAATTATACTACGTGTGTACCGTGGGCCCTCACGAGGAGGTGCGTGGGGGTGGGGGTATAACCCCGCAATACATGCAGCATTGCCCCCCCCAAAATAAATAAATAAATAAAAAAAATTAATTGCTTCGAGCAAACGCTATAAATAAATTATTATTGATTACACATCTCTGTCACATAGGAACATAAGGAAACTCAAGCAGAGTTACCTAGTCGATAAAAAATGGAAAAGTCGAAAATCCCATCAAATTCAATGAGTTTTCCATAGTTACTGATATTGGTGTTCATCTTATACTAAGTATCGATGACGTGTTATACCAATCCTCTAAATGAATTCACGTACCTTAAGTGGCGTTTTGTTTGTATTTTATTTTGTATTTTCATTTTCGAAAATGTTTTGTGTTTCCTGTTTTCTTTTTTGTTTTCAAATTTGCTGAAAACGCGTTTGGTTTGTCATTTCTGAAAACTGTTTTTGAAAATGAAAAGCTGGAAAATACGTTCTGTTTGAAATTTTGCAGAATACTACTTAAATTATTTTTAATTAATTTGCTTGCAGAATACTACTAATTCAAACTCAAATTTCCTTTCACAATACACTGAAAACATGGTTACATGCAACACACTAATGTGAGCATTAAGAGTCTATATTAACACAGCTTGGTCAGGTTCGAGATTTGAAAAAACTCTACTTCTATTAAAATTCAGAAAATGCAAATTCTTTCAAAACCACCAGAGTCCATTTATCAATGCATTTTTTGAAATATAATAACAAGAATTCTCACTTAATTTTTTTTGTAATGTTGATATTGAATTCAATAAAACTTTATTTAAACTTAGTTCCAAGCTAGGATAATTCTCAAAAAATAAAATAAAATAAAATTATTTAAGATTAGTTCCAAGTTAGGATAATTCTAAAAAAAGTAATAAAAAAATAAAAACTTTATATTAAACTTAATTCTAATTTAAGATAATTCCTTAAAAAAAAAAAAAAAAAAAATCTCAAAACGCGTTTTCTGCGTTTTGGACATTTTTTATCGAAATACACACAAAACGCCCAAAACGAGATTTTGAGCGTTTTGCGTTTTGTGTACAATTTTTTTTTTCCAAAATGCGTTTTCGAAAATGGTAAAGAGAACGCGTTTTTACCGTTTTCAAAAATAAAAACAGAAAACGACCTCAAAACAGTAAAGAGAACAGGTGCTTATGTTTTTAAGTAATCCCAAAATTGCAAAAAGAAAATTACTTATTTTAGAAACAACGAAGTAATTCTCATTGTTTTGAGTTGGTTCATTTTCAAAAATAGGTTATGTCAGTTTTGGTTGCAATGTATCCAAACCGACTTCGTCGATCGATTTGTTTCGATTCCTAGTTGTACTCAAAATCGATACAACTCAAGCCACTCCCATCGATACTGTGTTTGATATAGTTTATACTCAAATATTGTATTAACTTGCTTTCAAATGAAGGAAAATGTTCTATAATTTTTTGTCTATAAAGATCATGGTTTAAAAAATTGGACTGAAACGGACGGTTCAATCAGGAAAATAGGTCCAGTTCGAGCTCAAAACTGGGTGTTAAAAACTCGATTTTTTTCCAGTTAACTCGAGAACTGGTCGACCCAGTCGAGCTTTAAAACCCGATTTTGGATTTTTTTTGTCTATTTTTGTTGTTATTGTTTTAAGCTATTTTTTTGTTGTTTTAAGCTACTTTTATATATAATTTTATTTTCTAAATGAGTAAATGTTAATTTATTTCTAAATAACTTATATTTTTTTGAAAGTTTTTTTTTTTTTTGGAAATAATTTTGTAATTGAAACCACACTAGTTTGAAACCACACTGGTTAAGATGATGATGGGACAAAAAATAAATTAATAAATAAAACTTTTTATATTCTTTCATGTGTCATCATTGACAATATGCATGAAAGATTAAGGATGGCAAATAAAGAAATAAACATGGACATTTGTGCGGCTTTTTAGAAGGTTTTTTCATTTTATGTATGGGTTAATAACACAAAACGTCTCTATCTTTGACATGTATTGTGCAAAACGTCCCAAAGTTTTGATTTTTGACGCTAAACGTCCCAACCTTTACATTTTCTTGTGGGAGACATCATTTCTGTCAAATTTAACCTCATTTCACCGTTTATTTAGAATTGAACAGTAAATATTTAACACATGTAAGGGCATTTTCGTCAAAATCAAAATCAGCTCATTCATATTTGGGTAATTGGCACAAAACGTCCCTACGTTTGACGCTTATTGTGGAAAAACGTCCCTACCTTTATTTTTTTGCGAATAACGTCACTGCCTTTAAATTTTCTTGTTGATTAGTCCTCAAATTTTACTTTTCTTTCAATTTAGTCATTCCGTATTTGATTTAAAGGTAATTATCTTCAAACGTGTATAACTTTTGATCTACAACTCCAAATTGCACTCCATTTTTTTGCGTTGAACTCCAAATTCAACCATCTTTCTTATGATGTATCATGTGCTCATTTATTAAACATTTCGTTTTGACTTTTGTATAGTAGATACTTATTTTGTTAGGGTATCATTGATTGACGTAAATTGATTTCTGTAAATTTTATTGAAACAGTGAAATTTTAATTTTATTGTGTGTTCGGCGGCTAGCGAAATTTATAAATTGGATTTATTTGACTTTTTTATTTTTTTAATGTAAAATTTTTGGTTAAAAATTGTTATGTTTAACCTCTGTTTGAGCCATATTATAATCTCAAATCACTGTTTGAACAACACACATTCTCTCTCTTCAAATCGCTTTTTAAAAATTGGAGAAAGAAATTGTGTGATGTTTAAAAAGTTATTAGAGATTATAATACGGCTCAAACAGGGGTTAAACATACAAATTTTTAATCAAATATTTTATCTTAAAAAAATAAAAAAGTCAAATAAATCGAATTTATAAATTCCGCTGGCCGCCGAACACACACTAAAATTAAAATTTCACTGTTTCAATAAAATTTACAGAAATCAATTTACGTCAATCAATGATGCTCTAACAAAATAAGTATCTACTATACAAAAGTCAAAACGAAATGTTTAATAAATGAGCACATGATACATCATAAAAAAGATGGTTGAATTTGGAGTTCAACGCAAAAAACGGATTGCAATTCGAAATTGTAGATCAAAAGTTATACACGTTTGAAGACAATTACCTTTAAATCAAATACGTTATTTGCCAAAAAAATAAACGTAATGACGTTTTTCCACAATAAGTGTCAAACGTAGGGACGTTTTGTGCCAATTACCCAAATATGAATATGCTGCTTTTGATTTTGAAGAAAATACCCTTGCATATGTTAAATATTTACTGTTCAATTCTAAATTAATGGTGAAATGAGGTTAAATTTGACGGAAAGGATGTCTCCCACAAGAAAATGTAAAGGTTGGGACGTTTAGCGTCAAAAATCAAAACGTTTGGACGTTTTGCACAATACATGTCAAAGGTAGAGACGTTTTGTGCTATTAACCCTTTCTGTTTGGACTTTGCTATAGTTACTGACAAAATGTACTAACAACCCACTACACACTGAAAGACAAAAATTTTAAACGTATAATTATTATGTTATTCTTCTAGGTATAACTTCTAGTTTTTTGAAGATATGTCTATGTCTCTAAATTTAATGTTAACATAAAATATATTATTATATGTTAAGGTTTCTTCTTCAATAATTATGTCTAATTCCGCAATTTTTTTCTTCTAGATCTCTAATTATCTCTTCTTTATTTCTTGTACTTCTAGTAATTCTAGAAAATTCTATAAATGAAGGTTTTCTTATTGCTTAGTCTAATAAATTATAATATCGTCCTAAATCTTCTCTTATAATTTTTAATTGTTTTTTTTTTCAGATTTTTGAAGTCACTTATATCTGTAAGATTTAGTTCTATTAAATGTTTGAATATATACATTATAAAACCAAATAGTTAATTAGCATTATTAATTATATTTCTTAAATTCTGATCTCTGAATTCTAATAAGTCTATTCTTTTCTGGAGACTTCTTGTTTCTTCTAAATATATTCTATTATTCCTAATTACTAGTATTTTCACTCGTGCGACGCACGAGAATATAGTTGTGATAATGATTTCGATCAAAATTTATGAAATATATTAACTATAAAATCATGTCAAATAAAAACATAGTGCAATAAATTTTAATACAAAATATTATCGAATTCAAAACTTAAAAAGAAAAAGTAATCAAAATAGGAAATACAACACTTACAAAACTAATAAAAATAAGAAATTATGATCATTATAAGATTTTTTTTTTCTTTTTAAAATTATTTGTCTCTTTAAAAAAAATAGTTTTATTTACTATTTATTTATTTGTTAAACTTTCTTTTTTTAAATAAGTTATTTTTATCTTTATATATATATATATATATATATATATATATATATATATATATATATTTTAAAATAAAATTAACAACAATAAATCTATATTTGCTTTGAATTGGTAAAGAATATTGTTGTTATGTTTTTTGTTTATTTAATTTTACTCCAAATGAGTAAATATCGTTTTATTTGTAAAATAATTTTTTTTTAAGTAAATTTTCTGATCTTTGAAATAATTATTTATTTTTTAATTAAAATTGATTCGACTCCGGTTCAACCCGATTCAATCTTCTGACCATTGACCTGTTGCCTGTTTCAGGTCGAACGATTTCAAGTTTTCTGAACATGGAGTATTATATAACTTAAATAATATAATTTAAAACGAATTAAAAATATATATATTAAAGAGTAAATGGTACAAAACATCCATACCTTTGACATTCATTGTGGAAAACGTCCTAACTTTTATTTTTTGGCACAAAACATCCTAACGTTCTCATTTTTTTGCGGAAAACATCCTTACTGTTAAATCCAACGGGAATTCACCGTGTTCTCCACTTTAAATAGTTAAATATTAAAATTGTGAGGGGTATTAATGTCCAATCACATCATAAACTATTTTCATTGGGTAATTGGCACAAAACATCCCTACGTTTAAAATGTATAGTGGAAAAGGGTAATTGGTACAAAACGTCCATACGTTTGAAATGTATTGTGAAAAACATCCCAACGTTCTGATTTTTAGTACAAAACATTCCAACATTTTCATTTTCTTGCTGGAGACGTCCTTTCTGTTACTTTTAACACCTCTACACCGTCAATTTCAATTTACATAGTAAATCATTAGAACATCAAGAGGTATTTTCATAAAAATAAAATTAATCCATTTAATTTCTTTCCCACCTGTGTAAACTGCTAGTAAATACTATTTAAAAAATAAATTCATAAACATGAGTTCAAACCTAACACAACCAAATCAAATTTCGGTCGGGTTTGGTTATTTGGACTTTGGTCTAATTAGCTAAAAATCATAGAAAATTAAAAAATTATACCCATAAATCAACTATTAACTAAAATATGTTCAAACCATATTTTGAGTTTCATCTAAATTAAAAATGGGCTTGAGATTCTTGAAATTTAAATGGTCCTATATCTTTAAAAATTTTATTGGATTTGGTCGAGTTGGGTTGGGTTGAGTTTTTAACCCGACCCAAAACCCAACCCAACCCAAACCGATTGGGTTGGATTGGTTTGGGCGGGCTAATGCCCACCCCTAATCATAGGGATGTTAAGAACCATGAACGTTTCAAACTCCCTTTCACCGTCTGCAACTTTTTGGTTCATCTTTTTCACCATTGATATTCAGACTGAAATTTGAAAATTCATTGATACACCTCCAATTGTAGTCATTATTTTCATGGTGAGGAGTAGACCATTTGCTTGGTTTTACATTATTTTTTAAAATAAAATATTTATGAATTCATTTTTTAAATAATATTTACTAGCAGTTTACATAGGTGGGAAAGAAATTAAATGGATTAAATTTATTTTTACGAAAATACCTCTTGAAATTGACGGTGTAAAGGTGTTAAAAGTAACAAAAAGGACATCTCCAGCAAGAAAATGAAAATGTTGGGATGTTTTGTATCAAAAATCAGAACGTTGAGATGTTTTTCATAATACATTTCAAATGTAGGGACATTTTGTGCCAATTACCCTTTTTCACAATACATTTCAAACGTATGGACGTATTGTGTCAATTACCCATTTCCACAATACATTTCAAACGTAGGGATGTTTTGTACCAATTACCCAAATGAAAATGGTTTATGATGTGATTGGACAATAATACCCCTCACAATTTTAATGTTTAACTATTTAAAGTGAAGAACACGGTGAATTCCCGTTGTTTTTAACAGCAATGATGTTTTCCGCAAAAAAATGAGAACGTTAGGATGTTTTGTGCCAAAAAATAGAACGTTGGGACGTTTTCCACAATGAATGTCAAATGTAGGGACGTTTTGTACCATTTACCCTATATTAAAACTTTGACATTTTATCTTTTGGACAATTTTACGGACAATGTTTTTACAGTTTGTTCTCACTTGTTATATTATTAAACTTGTTGAGATTTTCGATTTGACGACTATATTACATAATTTTTGACTTCAAAATAATACAATAATGTGTATGGTTAAAAAAGTGATTTGAGAAATTGTGTGGTTTATAAAATGGTTTATAAACCATTTTTGCAAATTTATCGAACACATACTTAAACATAATTTTAATACTGATATTTACCCATAGAATTTCTCAAATACATTCCAACATGTGAGAGTAATTACTTCTAACTCTTGTTAATTGTCATTACATAAGACGGAAAATTACATTCAATCAAGTATGAAATTATTCGATTTGAAAGAAAATTTCTAGATTAGTCATTTAATTTTTTTTTAATATAATCTAATTGGGAAACTTATAAAAAAATACATAATATAAGGAATGTTCTTAAATTCTTTAAACTAAAACATTTTTTGTTCTTTAAAATAAAACATTTTCGGGTTATTTAAATGTTTTTCAACACATTTTATAATATAATTTTATATCATTAGAAATAATTTAATGTTACTGTACAAAATTAGTTACACTATGATTAAGCAGAATAATTTTGAATAATTTATTTTATAATTAATTTAACTAAATTTCTAGATTACGGATCTTGTATACTTTTTTTATAAAAATAGAGAATTGTCTATTTATTTTTTAAATTATACTTATGATACTTTTATTATAACCTTTTCACATTTTCCAAAAAAAAAAAAAAAAAATTGAAGTTGGGATACATAATAAGGTTAAAAGTTATATTAAAATCAATCATCCTATTAAGTAAAAACAAATTTGTTAAAAAAAAATATTAAATTGTCCTTTTTTGAAATTGGAACGAAACACCTCTATTTGACAAAATATTTTTTAAACAACACACTTTTAAACTACTTTTTAATCAAACATATTTTTTCTCTCCACTTTTCAATCACTAATTTTTACCTCGAAAACATCACATTTTTTTGTTTTTAAACAAAAAACTTTAACTACCATTATTTTTTATATAATTTAATAGTGCTCAAAACAGTTTTTTTTTTTTTTTTTGGAACAAATTCTTGTAGTGCTCAAAAGTGTAATTCAAATTTGCAATCATTAACACTTTTCAAAATGCAATCATTTTTTTATATATTTTAATTCTTGTATTTTGGGTAAAACCTTTTCAAATTTAGCAAGTACATTTTGACGGGAAAGTGTGTATGTGTTATTTTTGGTAAAGACTTTATTTTTATAGATAGATAGATAGATATAATATAATATAATATAATATTAAAATAAGCATTAACAATTAATTTCAAGTGTTTTCTAAAAAATAATCATTAATTTTAATAAATATTGTTACATTAATTTATTCTTCTTTCTTCATATTGAAAATTTCTTTATCCATATTGTTTCATTATTATTTTAATAAAAATTACTAATCGATCAATTGTTTAATATAAATTATATGAACTAATTATTAAAATATGTAATATATTTTTGCATAGTTTAGTTATTTAAATTTATAATAAAAATAGGAAAATAAACAGAATCAATAAATAAATAAAAATAATGTGAAAATAATGAATGAATTGAAAAAATCTTAAATTTGTAAAATTGACCTAACTTAATTGGTTTTGTCTTAAAAATTCGTATAGTTATTATTTACTTTAATTTGCTCTCACTCGTTAGCTTGCACTGAAATTCTCACTGTAATCTTTTTTTTGACACCCATATTACATATTTTTCGATTTCTAAATAATACAATAAGTATTAAAAGGATAATAATAAAATAGAAAAAAATAACATTTTGATGTTATTAATAACATAACACAGATGCCCATGTAATTAATGATACATGTAAAATTATAATTGCTAAAATTTTAATATACTATTTTTAGCAAAAAAAATTCCAAATTTAGAAAGTTTTTTTGGCAGGAAGCTATGTATGTATTTTGGTGACGGTTATTCTGCTTTTATGTATACTAGTATCACACATGTGCGTTGCACGGAAGAACAATATGAAATGATTTTACTGTAAATATCATTACAAAATAGAGAAAAGAAATTGAACACATAATTTGATTTGATTAATGATACAGACTATTAACGAATGCTCAAAATAGAAATAAATTACAATTCTCATCAATTTTGGAAAACCTCTTTAAATAATAAATTGTTTATACAATTTGTAGTTGTTCCCTTGTGATACACGAAAGTTGCTATAAACAAAACATATTTAAACAATTGCTCAAATTTAAATTAAATAATGCAATTTTACAAATATATGTTGTATAGAATAAATAACAAATTTCATCCAAATATTTTTGATAGAAATAATAACCCTCAAAATATTATAATTTACATAAAATAAAGTAATTGTAACAAATTAAATATATGCGGTCCTATATATAAATAAATGTAACAAATTAAGCAATATTGACGATGCACAAAAGTGAAAATAAACCTCCAGATTTGTGGTACACGAACGTGAAATTCAACTCAAGAGATCTGTTGCATGATTAATAATTTTTAATGTTTAAATGCAAAGCATTTAATTGAAGATAATTAAATGCATATTTAATTATATGTCAATAAAAAAATTATTAATGAAAATATAAATAAAATATACATATAGTCAGTCGTTTTGTCTATATATGTTAATAAAATTAAGAAATAAAGTTTCACCAATTTTTACGGCGTATAATTATTTTTTTAATATTTTAATAAAATTGTAAACCGTTGAATTGTTTTATCTCTTTAAGGAAAACATGTCATGAATTAAGTGTTTTAGAGATTGTATCGTGAACATATCAACTTCATTTCTGGAATTAACGTTCAATAAATAAAATTTTCTTTTTTAAAAAAACTTTTGAACTACAAAATTAGACTCCTACAATATATGTGCAAAACTTAACTTACATTTTTTCCTTAAGATCGACATTTTTCTTTTCATATATTGTTCTTTATCATATTCTTCCCAAAAAGAGGTGTGAGACAGATTTTTTTGGTATAATTTGATTTTTTAAGCATTAATTATTAATTTTAATAAATATTGTTACATTAATTGATTATTCTTTCTTCACACTGACAATTTTTTTATTCATATTGATACATTATTATTTTAATAAGAATTATTGATTGATCAGTTGTTTAATAGAAATTATATGAACTAATTGTTAAAATCTGTAATATATTTTTGCATATTTTAGTTATTTAAATTTATAATGAAAAATAGAAAAATGAACAGAATCAGTAAATAAATAAAACTAATGTGAAAATGATGAATGAATTGAAGAAATCTTAAGTTTGTAAAACTAACCCAACTTAAATGAATTTCCCTTAAAAATTCGTATAACTATTATTTATTTTAATTTGATAAGAAAAAACCAGAAAATAAATTAATCATCTATGGCTAAAATGAATTTAGTTAACTAATTATAGATAATATTATATGACTTAAATGGTATAATTTAAAATGAATTAGATATTGATGACAAATAAACAATATAAAATAAAACTTTACCTTTAATTTTTTATATGATTTTACGGACAATATATTTACAATTTTCTCTCACTCGTTAGCTTCCATTAAATTTCTCAATGTGATCTTTAATTTGACACCCACATTAAATATTTTTTGATTTCAAAAGAATACAATAATTATTAAAAGAATAATAATAAAATTGAAAAAAATAACATTTTGATGTTATTAATAACATAGCATGGATGGCAATGTAATTAATGACACATGTAAAATAATAATTATTAAAATATTTAATATACTATTTTTTAGCAAAAAAATCCAAATTTAAAAAGTTTTTTTGGCAAGAAACTTTGTGTATATTTTGGTGACGACTATTCTACTTTTATATATAAATAAATATTAAGAATTAAGAATTAAGATAAGATTAAGATAAGAATTATTTTTTCTAATATTTTTCTAATAATTTCAGTTTCTCTTTCAACAGTTAATCCAGGCATAATAAAAATAGATTGTAAAAATATGTAAAAACATGTAAGTAATATCATAAACAAGATGACAATTTAAAAACTATAATTTTGATAATAAGATTCAAGCAAAATCAATGATAAAGGCGATATATAATTCACCATAAATAATTAACAATACTTCTTTTTATCTATGGTCCATCACGCTTCTTTGTAAATTTGATTTTAAAATATTTTTGACCAAATTCTCTTCAATTATTTATCTAAATTTTAAACACAACTCCATAAGAGATAGTTGTTGCTCGAAAGACTCATGCATTAATGGACGCTCGAAAGACTCACTCAATACTTTTTGTTTAACACTCAGACAAACACTTTAATGAAGTTCAGCACAATCCAGTTTCGTTTCCTGCCTCTGGATTTACTCTTTCGACAAAAGTTTTAAAAATAATAAACTTATGGACTCATAAATAAATAGAGTATTACTAACTATTTAATAGTTTCATATATATCAAGGTGAAGTTTAGTTACTCATACCTTATGTTAGTTGTTTCTAGATCGGTTTGATGAAAGAAAATTTGAACCAGGGATGAAAGGAAAGACTAGATGGAGAGAATATATATTTATTGTTGAAAACCAGTATAATTTTCAAATGCTTACAATGACAGAGACTCCTCTTTTTATAGTTGATAAAAGCTAAGTTGAAGGATAAGATTCCCCCACTTTTACATATATGACTTACAATTAAAGTAAATATAAGATTACAATAATTCTTGCTACTTTTCTGAAGTTTCACGTGGGTCTGGTCCTCATGCCTTGAATAATTCATATTCAAAAGTTTCGTCTTTATTGTAGTTGAGTAAGTCACCACAACTTTTACACTTGTGGCATGTTTCTACTTCCATTAGCTGATGTAGATAATCATAGGCTTCTTGACTTAAATCCAAATTGTTGATAAGTATATTCTCAACATATTCTCTTAATTTCCATAATTGACCATTAAATTGTTTAACTCTTGTAATGCTGTAGATCAATAATTTATCATCGTTAAATTCGTATACCCAAACATTAATTTGTGTAAGGGTATCTCTTAGTTCCATGTACATAACTCTAAATCCCAAAGCCCTTTATTTGGAACAATTTGGATTTGTTCTTCCTTGTTAAATGATTTTATTTTTTATTCTGTAAGGATAGCTTTGCTAGTTACTCCAAGTTTTACAATATGTTATGCCTTTAGATAATCCTCATCAATAAATTCTGGGGTGGCTGAGTCGATCCTGACAAATATTTTTCTAGCTTTGGTTATACCAAAGTACGTGTTTAACTATTGATTTGATAAGATTAGGTAATAATGATATTTCCTTCATATCCTTGCTAGGGTAGATGTATTGAATAAGTCCTCATCAAACAGTCCTCTGACTAGTCTTGGTTCTGCTCCTAGTAAAATAATTGTTTTATTAATTTTTTATTGATATCTGGTCAAAATGTTCTTGTACTAAGTTTATCCTATTTTTATTATGCATAAATTGCTCTGTTTGTGTTAGTTTTTGTCTACCCTCACCGTGATGAGCTGCTATATGAGGCATTTTTTCTCTGCAATAAAGATCATTAATTATAATTGCTATTGCTATATGGTGACAAAGAGTAGATAAAAGTATAACTTTTTCATCTATAATTATAGGATAGTATTATTTTATAAAATTATTTCCTAATAATATATCTCCTATCATATCAGCAAATTGATACACATAAGGCTTTTATAATTCATATTTTTCCTACTTCTATATTAACATTTCTTACTATTTTAGTTATTATATTTGTACTTCCATCAAATTCTACTAATATAATTCTTTCTTCATTATCTTTTTTATTACTTTATATTTTTTGGAGTAGTACATTTTCTTTAAATAAACAAGACGATGTTCCTGTGTCAAACAAGACATGATAATTTCTACTGAGATATCCAATATAATTCATCTTAGTTGATATGTAAATATGCTGTATTCCTCCTTACATTCTATTCATAATAACTTTGGTATAACTAAATTCTCATTTTGTATTGTTAGTAACATTCTATCGTTTTTATTTAATATGGCTTTACTTGTTCTAATAAATCTGTTTCTAATAGTAATTCTATATTTACCTTTCTTATATGTTCTACATACATATTTATAATTATTTCATTTCTTTTATTTATTATTATTGGTAATTCTACATAAGTATCTATATGATGAATATTTCCAAAATAATATTGTATTTGAATTGAGTTTATTTGTTACTTTGAGTTCTAAATCTCCTATTATATTTTCGTTTATATGAGATATAGTTGCTCCAGTATCTATAATACTTTTTGTTCCCTCCATTCTAATAGATTTTCAAATATAGGTTCTTTTATATATGTCTTCCTAGCATTTTTAATTTTTACTTTATGCTTGCTAGTAAAAGCATATATTATTCTAATAGTTAAACCTATAGTTTTACTTTCTGCTTCCATATATATTTCTCTTAGTTTTTAGTATAATGTTAATTCTTTGTTTTTATTTGTTCTCCCTTATTTGTCCTCTAGTTTGGTCTTATTGCAAATTTTACGTTCTGGTATATTAAGTCCTTGTTTGGTACCCATTAAATATTAATACATTTTTCCGTTTCTTACTTTTAACCACACATTCTCCAATAAAATAATATTATATTTTTCTCTTTCTTATTTTAAATTACACATTCTCCAAAAAATCACTATTCCAAAATACATTTTCCTAAATAATTTGATTATAATGGAGCTCGAACAAAGGCTAAGTTTTCAGTTACAATTTCCATTAAGGCATCTTGTACTGAACTTACAATTCTATCATCCATATTATAGAATTCTATAGGTGTATCAATTTCTTCTCTAAAATAGGCTTTAACAAAATTTGCACTACTCCTAAATATATAATTTTTTATTTTTCCTTTTAATTTAAGATTTAATAGATTTATTTATTGTCTTATAATTTCTTCGTTAATTATAAGTATCAATATATTTCCTGTAGTATCTCTTATACCTATAGGGTGACTGTGGTTTCTTGCTCCTTACTCTATATACTATTTCCCTGTTTTTCTACCAAAATGGTAAATTTAATATTTCTTTTGGTTTTACATCTAGTTTTGATTTTAAAATCTTTTCATACATTTTTTGATTAAATATAATATTTCATATAGTTGTTCTTCATTTTCTTCTAATTAATATTCATATTCTTTAGATGTGCTTTCTTCTCTTATCATATTTATATATGGATATCATTCTTCACTAAATTCATTAGATTCACTTTCTGAATATTCTAATTCCATAATTGAATATATTACTTCATATTCTTCTAATTCATAAGTTTCTTCATCTTCAGGAATTTCTAATTTTTTCTCATTCTTCTTCTTGTTCTATAGGTAATAAGTTGTAATTTTATTTTTCTATTAAGGAAATGTACATCATATTTTTTTTTTTATCCTTTTTGGGACATCCTAGAGATATAAGTAATACTTCTCCACATGAATAACATTTACTTTTTAAAAGATTTTTAGGGTATGTTCTTGTTTTGTTTTGTTTTGTTTTTGTCTAAGATATATTTTTTCTTAAATATCTTTTGATTTTTTATATTTATTAAATTTATTGAATTTATATCTAAATTTATCTTTTCTTATTTATTTTTCTTATATTTTCTTTGTAATTGGCATCCCTTTAGGTTTGTTTATGTTGTAATTTATTACAGTATAATGATTTTTTACTTACTTTGTAAAATTTTAACATGTTATCTGCTTCCATATATTTTTCTTTTTGTTTATTCTATAAAACGTATTATTACTCATAAACTATTATTACTTAATGGTATATCTAATTTCTCCCATTCTATAAATAGTTCTAAATTCTATGAGCTCTGTAGTTTGAAAAATATTTGGTTCATAAATTACATACCATATTCTTCCTGATTATATTCTATTTTTTCATAATATTCTTTAAATTTTTACATGCAAACTATTTAAAGTAACACATGTATTGATAAGTTTTCTAATAAATATATATTTCTGTTAAATTTTTTCACCATCTTGTAGTGGTTCCTATAAATATATTTTCTATCATTAATTGAAATTGTTTTCTTGTTAATTCTCTAGTATTAGTAATCGTAGTCATTGATTTCATTTATAATTCTAATTCATGATCTATGTCTTCTACACATCCTAGGGCCAACTATCTTCATTCCGAACTAATTTGTGTGTCAATACTTCTCCATGTTGTATATTCTATAGGATAATTTTTGCTTGGCTTAGTATAATATTTTTGTTGTGGTATAAAATTGTTGGTTCTAAAATTTTGATTTTGCCTCTGATTCATATAACTATCTGGTCTATTTTCTGAATCAATTCTACTTCTATTTTCTTCTTTAACTTGGTTAGTTCCAGGTTGTAGTGTATATTCTAATGGATTTTGTCCTACTGGAACTAAAGCTTCTTGTTCTTGTTCTTGGTTCATATTGTTTTCTTCTATTTTAAGATTTTTAAATTTTTCTATATAATCTTACTCACCTTCCTCTTTAGGATTTTCCATAAATTTTTCTATTTGTTCTGTAATCATATTTATTCCTAATCTATTAACAACTTTAAATTCTTTATCACTTATTATTCTTTTCGTTTTTTTCTTCCCCGTTTATTCATAAATTTTTGTTATATTTTGATTTATAATTTCATTATTTTTTTGTATATTATCTAATCTTTTGTATAAATCATTTTTCTTTTATTTGTTTCCTTAATTGTCCTAATCATGCTTATTTGTTTATTGCAGTAGTTTCTTGTCCTAGTTTTTTCTTGGATTTTCATATATTCGTACCATATTTCGTATTTTATAAATTTTACGGGTTATTAGTTTAATTTGATTTTCTAAGGTTATTAATTGCTTTGATAGATTATTTACGCTTTGTTTTACTTCTATTATTTATGTTGGTATATTTTTATTAACATCTTTATAGTCGTTAGTTATTTTTAACATATTTCTTATTTCTATTGGTAAATTGTTGATAATTTCTTGAACTTGTTCTGAGCTTTTAGCTTGTTCTAATTTTTGTTTTGTTGTATTATCTAAGCTTACACCTAATTTATTTAGTAAAAATAAATTTGTCCAATTTAATTGTTTATGTTCTCCAAATCCTCATTCTCCTAATAAGATAAATGGTATAAATTTTTCATATGTTTCAGTTATTAAAGTCAATGCCTATTATTAGGCAAATCTTTAGATTTATAATTATATACTCTAGGTTCAATTATCGGTATTTGTTTGCACATTTTACTTAATGACATCTGATTGCTAACTCTGGTGTTGGCTCTGATACCACCTTGGATTTGATTAGGGATGGCAATAGGTCGGGTATAGGTCGGGTTTACCAAACCCATACCCTACTCACTAGAAATCTACAACCTTCATACCCTACCCATATAACTATTTAAGAATGACGGGACAAGAGCGGGTATGTTTCTATACTCATTTGAAACCCGTTATCCATTGTTTTTTTATTGTTTTTTTTTGAAGGTTGTAAATAGTTTATAAGTTAGAGGTGATCCGGATTAACTTGAATCACTTAAATGTTGGGATTCAATTGAATTTGACTTGAAAAAAGCTTGTTCTAGGTTGAAACTAAACGAACAAATTTAAACAATTTTTAGACATTAACAACATCAATAGTTTAAACATAATAATGTTTAGACGTTAACAAGATCAATAGATATTTGAGTTTTTTTTTTACACAATCACTTTCGTTTTAAATTCCATAATTTCTTAAGAAAATTAATGTGTATGCAGGTCGGGTATAGGTCTTGAAGTAAAATTCACACCCGACCCATAACCATATTAGGTTTTAAAATTTACCTTCATACCCGACTCAAAACCCATTTAGTTGGGTAATCCATGCCCATTTATGTCAGGTTTCCAACGGGTATCGGGTTTGTGTGTATTATTGTCATCCTTAGACTAGATAGTAATTTTCAAATTGCAAACTTTTTAAATTTGTGGAATTATAATCGTCTTCTAATTCTTCTTAAATACCTTTCTTCAAAATCATTCATATATTCGTTATATTGTTTTACTAATCTTTTAAGTTCTTCGTATAATTCTATAATAACTTTGGTACTAAAATCTCTTCCAGATTTTAACTAATTCTATATATTCATTGTGTAAACTTCTGATTAAATCTCTTCTTTTTTCATCAAGTATGTGTGGATCATAAACAAACATAGTATTTTTACAATTGTGAAAATATTTTAATAATAATTTAATATGACTAGTTTGTAAACAAAAATAATTTTGTTATTTCAAGTGTTGATTTTTTATAATTTTATTATCTGCTAAACTTAGTAAAATGATATGTAAAATAAGGTTTTGATTTGATAAGTAATATTCCTAGCTTTAAAGAGTAGAAAGGTAATTCAAAACTTGTGTATGTCTTTTGTAGGACTTGTTAATACGTTTAGTAATTTCCTTTCTATATTAGGCTTAGCACTATTTCTCTAACAAAAAAGGAAGGGATAATTACACTCCTTACTCTTTCTACATTTCTTAACAAAAATTTTATTTACATTAAAAATTTACTGACTTTTACTTCATTTTCTCTTCAAACCTTACAATATTTCAATTAACGTCGTGTCACCACTACAGTACCACATCTCTTTTTCTCCAACGAAGCTCTAACAACTTACTCCAGGATTGATGTGTTGTTAGAAGATGTCATCATTGAACTTTCATCAATTTTACAACGTATTTGATGAAATACTTGTCTGAATATGGTGAAATATGTCATAAAAAGTTGAAAGTATTAAGATATGATATAAAAATTTACACATTAATCGCTTGTTTGGTGTAGGTGGTTTTTGGGAAAATTTGGGAAATTTTGAGTTTTTTTGGAGAATGTGTGGTTGAAAAATGATTGAAAAATGTAAAACGTGGCGAGTCCCATAAAAAAGTGTTGTTGAAATTGAATTTGATGGAAAGTTGAAATTTTTTGTATAGGAGCAAACAAGCTCTAAGAATCATAAAAAATATGAAAAATATCAAGTTTTGATACAAAAAAAAGTTGAAAAGTATCATAATGCGATCATTTAAAAGTATCATATTTTAATACTAAAAAAAGTACATAAATTTCAATAAATTAGAAATATCATAAAATTTTGAAAAGTATCAATATGGGATACATCTTGACGTAAATTTGAATGGGAAAAATACACAATTAAGGTTTTCAAAATATACATTTTCAAAATTAAAAAACTTAAGATTTTAATACAAAAATTAGGTCATAGTTAATTAATTAATTAAATTTATTTTATTGTTCAAATAGATTGAGGTCACAATAATATAAATTTATAGTCACAACAACAAATTTTTTAAGTCCCAATTTATTTTTCGGCCACAAATTTCAAATTTTGTAGGTCACAATCTTTTTCAATCACAAAACTCGATTTAATTAGTCACAACTTAACAAATTATGAGTCACAAATATTATAGAATCACGAACTCTTTAGGTCATAATTTTCACAAATCATAAATTTTCTTAGTCACAGACTCATAGATCAAGAATTTGATAGATCACAATTTACTTCATAGTCACAATTTATCAAATTATTTGATCACAACTCATTTATTGGTCACAAATTATCGATTTAATAGGTCACAATCTAATTCTCAATCACAAACCACAAATTTTATTGACCACAAATTATGGTCATTATTACCTTATTAGGTCATAATAATTAAAATCCTTCATTACCCTCCCCCAACCCTGCAACCACTGATGTCGGTGCTGGCGACGACTTTCGACGCACCACAACCAACATTTTTGTAACCTGTACTATGACCACCATCACTCACTACCACCTTCAACGCCACTTCCAAGACCACAGCGGTGACCACCACCACCACAACCCCCCGCCGTAGCTAATCTTCAACCTACACCACCTCCAATGAATCACCACAACCACATCCGACGATTGGACAACCAGAGCACCGCAATAGCCCAAACCTCTAACAAATTTCCACCACCACCACCACCTAAACCACCACGATAGACCACAACACACCATCACACACCGCGAACTATGCCACCACCACCACGACACAGACTACCACACATCGCGAACCACACCACCATCAACCAGAAGCCACACCACCACCAACCAGAAGTCACATCGCATCAAGAAACTACACCTCCCTCACTAAAAAAATCTCATTTCCGCAGCTAATACCGCAACCACCACACTCGTTTACAATGTTTTGATGACAAAATATTACACAAGTTACATAGATCGAAGGAACTTCACACTTTCTTTAAACGAGCAGAAGGTGAAGAGCAGCGGTATCATCTCCGTTGAAGAGAGTGGTGGCATCATTGTGGCTGAAGAGCAGGGCATCATCATCGCAGCGGAGACGACAAGATCTCGCTAGAAGGCCGTCTCGGGGGTTACAGTCCACTTCTTGGCGGCGTGATGTAAGAGATGATAGAGAGCGGCTGATAGAAAGAGAGAGTGAAATGAGTGGGAAAGGCAGATTAGAGTTTGTGGTGTGGGTATGTATAGGCGGTTGATTAAATGAGTTTGTTTATTATTATTATTATAAATAATTTTTGAAGTAGCACTTGATTTATGAATTTAAAAGTATTAAGTTTGTTGAGTTTGAAAGTTTAAATGTAGTTGTGTGTGAGATACCTCAATTTCAAATTTTCAATACCAAAATTTATTTGGGTGGCCTAGGCACTATCAAAGTACCCAAATAGGTACCAATCTAAAAAGGAAAAATTACACAAAATCACACTTTTAAATTTTAACATTTTTAAAATCAGTAAACTATTTTACTAAACCGGTTATTTACTAACCCAAACAGAACCCTAACTCATCTATCTTTTGTCTGTCTTTCTTCTCTAATTCCTCTTCTTCTCCATCACTTTACACTTCACACCAACCTATTTATCACGGCATCCACTCCCTTTAACGGCACCACTTCTCCAGCGGTAGAGGCTAGATCGACGACTACGAGCAGTTGATTGGTTCTAATTTTTGTGGCGAAGGCCAAATCGATGACTACAACTGTCACCTCCGCGCGCTACCTGTGCACATGTGCCTGCTCTCCATCCCACCATGGTGTCTACTTCGAAAATTGATTGGGTCTATTTTGTGTGCCGCAAGCAGCAGCAGCACCAACGCCTCATGCTCGCGGGCCTGCGCTCCGTTCCACCACGGTGTCTACTTCATTCCCCTTTTAATAACAAGTTGTTTGAAGATATGTTTCGTAGAGCCGTGATTTCATGGAATGTAATGATTTCTCGGCTCGTCAAAATTGAGAGATTCGAAGACGCTATTGGTGTTTATAGTAGGATAAGGAAAGAGGGAAATGTAAGACCGGATGAGGCTACAGTTGCTAGCACTTTATCTGCTTGCACATCATTGAAAAACTTTGATCTTGGTAAGGATATCCATGAATATGTGAAAACAGAGATTGAGTTCATGATGACAATTGGACATGCGTTGTTGGGTATATATATGCCAAGTGCGGTTGCTTTTGGATCGTTGGATGTGACTAGGGGAATTCTTGATGCTATGTTGGGGAAAAAATGTTATTTGTTGGACTACTATGGTGTCAACATATGTGAATGGTGGTCTACTAGATGAAGCTAGAACACTATTCAAAAGGAGCACAGTAAGAGATTTTGTTCTCTGGACAGCCATTATTAATGGATATGTGCAGCTCAACGATGTTGATAAGGCGATGGCCTTGTTTAGGGAAATGCAAATGGCAAGAGTTAAACTAGATAAATTTACTTTGGTTGCATTGCTTACAGGGTGTGATAAGTTGGGAGTTAAACTAGATAAGTTTGCACTTACTTGCTGAAATTCTACCACTTGATTAGTGTCATAACAAACTAGTTGTTGGGTTGTTGTTGAGACGGTGTTGTTGTTGAGACAACGGTGGTATAGAGACAGTAATTAATTACAAAAAATATGAACACACACATTAGCGAATTCATTAGTTACAATTGTAATTACAAATTGAAATAAAGTTACAATTGTAATTAATTTTAAAATGTAATTCATCGTAGAATGTAATTAAATTGCAATAGCAGTTGTAATTAAGGTGAATGTAACTAATTCAATTAGTTTTAGCAAAAAATCTATCATGTTTTATAAATTCATTAATTACAATTGTAATTCATTACAAAATTGAAATAAAGTTACATTGTAATTAATTATAAAATCTGATTTTGATAATATCTTTTGATACTTTTGTAACTAATTCAATTAATTTTAGAAAAAAATATAGAATTTCGAGTGACTAGTAATATACAATTAAGTTACAATAATAATTAATTGCAAAATTGAAATTAAATTATAATTGTAATTAATTACATGTAATTTATTACATAATTTAATTAAGTTGCAATTGTAATTAATTATAACTAGTTTTACACCCGTGCGATGCACAGACATATTTCATTGAAAAAATATAATATACTAATATGGAACAATGGGGAAAATCAATTAAAAGTAACAACAGCGATTCCCAATTTAAGTAGTAATAATATTTTTGTTATCAAAAGTAGTACAAATTTGGGAAAATCTCCTTATACACAACAATAAGCATCACATTTGTAGCTTTTCATCTTCATTGCATATTAATATCTTAAAATCGACATGATTCATAACTCTTGATACTGCTACATACAACTGTCCATAACTTAATATTGATTCTTTTAAGAATAGTCTCACATGCAAAAGTAATTGATCATTTTCTTATTGTTGGTTATAACATATGACACAATCAACAAAACTGTCTTGTTTCGAACTTGAAAGGTAATCTCGTATTATGTTGGTTCAGACAACGAAAATATATAATATCCACACGAAATTCAACGAATCAAAAATTTAATCCTCATTTACTATATCATTTAATTGTGTGGATACAATTACTGTTCACCAACCTATTGTTGAGATATTAGGTTTTTTAGATGTGCGTATACAATTAAATTGTTACATAATAACAATTTGATTGGATTTTAAGCTGCACTAATTTAATATATAAACATTTTTTAAAAGATCGTTCCTTAAATATATTTATTTTTTTAACGTTTGGTTACAATTAAAAGTCCTATCTCTACCAAGTACCAACCTTATGTTGTAAACAATTTATACTACAACAAAAAAATATTAATGTGTTTAAATTTGATAATACTAAAAATAAAATCAGATTAAATTTTACAAAACGTGGATACATCATATTATACTGTTATGACATTGCCCATTCCAATTTTGTCCATCATCAGCAAGCCTGTGATCCAATCGGCAACTGAACTTGAAAGTTCTGTCCTTGTATCCTTCATTAGCTAAACCAATCGGCAACTGATTTACTTTATTTAAAAGTTATATAATAAGAATCTTTATCCGAATAGAATGATCAATAAATTATTATAATTAGTTATAGAATGGGATAGGATTGGAATTTGAATTTAATTGTATATATTTAGATAATTATGTGTAAATATAAGATTTACCTTATTTAATTATATAGGAAGAATCTTTATCCTAATAGAATGATCAATAAATTATTGTAATTAGTTATAGAATGGGATATGATTGGAATTTTAATTTAATTGTATATATTTAGATAATTATGTGATGCCTCTTTTTTTTTAGAAGAACAAATCTCACCATTCAAGCAAACATATAGCCCAGGCTCCGCATATCTAGAGAATAATCATAATCTTGCAAGTCCACAAGCACCTCAGGCCCTTTAAAGTATCCAAACAATAATTCAAAGTAAATTGAAAATATAAACCTTTTGACTCTTTATCATTGGCAGCAAAGTAAAAATGCAAGCATTGGCATCAAGGAAAGCATTATAAGCAAATAGATCAAATATTAGTCAATTAAACAGACCTTGAAGCCACTCAAACATTGTATTCTTTGTTGGGATGATAGAACTCTGCGAGGCCCCAATGAATGAGATGAAGTTTTCGCAGCTCATGATCAATCATAACATTGTGAGGTTTGACATCTCTATGCATTATCCCCTGGACCAGAAATAGGATCCTTCCTCGGAAATGGTATCTTTCCTCATGGTATAAACAATAATTTTATTGTCTCCTTTCAAACCATTGGTTTCCACAAGACAATATTCCAATTCTGATCCTTCTAACCTTCCTATCCAGTTTCTTTGCATTTCTTTAACACTTTCAGGCCAGTCATGATTTGAACTGATCATTTAAATCTTGAAGAAGACGGTTAGCATATGCAGTAATCTTTAGCATCCATTGTCACAAAGGCTGCTCGGTAATTAACAATAAATTGTAAAATCATAAAACCATCCAAGGAGTAAAAGTAAGGAATAGTAAAAAAAAAAGTTAATTGAAATCGGTGCAATATGATAGAACATCGAACAACATACTTTTCTTATCACTAGATGTCCCCCACGCTTGCTCAAACCATCTATCCCTTCATTTTCCAAGACAGTGCCAAGTACAGGAACCCGGTGCCTGATACTTCAGACTTGATGTGGGATCAACAGATCATTAAATCTCATTTTACTGAGTGCGTAAAAGTTTGAGGACGTTATGAGATTCTTAACCGATATGCCTATCCCCACTTCAAAAGCTGCAAAAATATCCATTGTTTCCATTTATAATATTCAGGTTCTGTGTAGAAATTTCTCGATCCCAATCATAAGAAAAGCCTAATGATTTAAGCAGAAAGATAGATGTCAGGAAAGCCATCATAAGAAAGTGGCATTTTAGCACAAATATCCATTTCCCTTTTCTGGATTATTTCTCTCTATTTGGGGAAAAAAAATCTTATTTTTATAACAAAAAAGCTTATTAAGAACCCAATATAAGTTCAAGAGAACTGAAACCCAACAAAGGTATATGTGTGCCTTAAATTATCATATTGGGTGTCCAAAAGCAAAATATCATCAGAAAGATGTTTCCATGACTTCAGTAAGTTACCACTTGAAATACAGAATAGAACTACAATCAAAAGTACCAAACTCGAGGAGTCTTACTGTTTCACTATAATCAAAAGTAAAATTTTTGCTATTCCAATGACAATAATATTACCACTAATTTCTCAAAAGTTGATCACCACTACAACAAACAACTCATAATCTCAGCAATTAATAGCACATAAAATATTTTGCAGCAAATTCTACCACATCAGTTATTGTAAAACAAAATTGACTATGTAGACCTGGATGCGGAACCGACTGATGTTTCTGATTATTGTGATATTTGGATGAGTTCTTGTTTGACAAACCGTAGTTTCTATATATCTCTGAAAAGTAATATTTGAAGTACAATTGTTACTTAAATCCAACTCTACCAACTCAGATGGCTCAAAATATTCTCCAGCATACCTGAAATGATAGGCACGCTCAATTCTGGAGGATTGTGAAAGCTTCCATGATATTTCCTGTCATGCTTCTTGCTATTCATCCATCGATCTGCTGAAAAAGAGATGAAATTGAACAAAGGGTATTGAATACATAAATTTAGGGGACAGAATGATTGCTAGATATGAACAAATCCATTCCGGTGAAAGAAAACCTTCACAAATATGAATTATCCAAAGGATTGTAATGAAACTTTATGCAGGTCCATATTTTTGAAACCGCAGTATCTTGAGGCCCTCCTCATCATCAGAACAGTTGAGGTTCATATAGAGCTGTATAAATATAAACAACATGATGAAAATATTGTCATATATGGAGCACAGAAATCGTATTAATCGATTGGGAAGATAAACATAAGAAAATTGAGACTCGTGACAAAGTTTCAGCAGCAGAAATTCCCTATTAAAATGTTTAAGAAGTTACAAACAAAATTCTTACACAGATGCAACATTGTTGTTTGGAAGCTTATTTTTTCATCCACAAATATCTTTTTTCCTTTTTGGAAAAAACCATAAGTACTATTCATTCTAATCCCCACAATCTGTGACTGTGGCCAAAGAAAAATGGAATATAATTAATCTATTTTATGTCTTTATCAATTGCAAATCAACAAAATTAAATGACGCAATCAAGTGGGCCATTCCATTTCCCTCTCAATAAATGAACCTGGAAGAGCCACACATAACATCCCACATCAAATTCACTATATCAGTTTATATGGCAACATTTGGAGCCATACTTAGGTCTGAATAAAGTCTCAAAACCACCCTAAAAATCACACTTCACCAACTTCTACGTGAAACCCATTTTTGTTGACCTAATTACAAGACAACGTAAAGCAGAAGCTTCATTTTCTTCTGCTGTATGTCAATTTAGGTTAGATTAAAGTAGAATGGAGGTAGTAGATGAAAATTTGACTACCCAAATCCTACCTTAGACCTACGAAATGAAGACCATACCAAAATGAAGAAAGGTGTGCACAGTCACTCATCTCCAGTATACAAACAAAAATCAGTATTGAGTGAAAAATAGCCAAATAAATTCAGAATAATGTTGGGTAATAGTGGAAGATGAAGTATCTAGGACCCAAATCCAACACTAGGAAGCCAAATGTGAAGAATCGAGGAAGAACCTGATGATCGTCGAGCACCAGTGGAGAAGTCTCTCTCCCACGTTTCCAACTCTTTCCCCAGATCTGAGTGGTGGAAACCTCACAACATAGAAGGAGAAGAATCGCCCAGTAAAATGAGAAAGCCTCGGTGTACCTCTAATGTGTAAACTCTAACTCCCAACCACCGTTTATGTGAGAATTTCTCCAGATTATCCATCTTGTAATGGTCAAATGATACTTTATAGTGAATATTCTCTTCCTCACGAAGAGAGGCAATTTTCGAGAGAGAAAAATTGGATATAAGAACTCTTTCTCTCGAGAAGAAATTCTAGAGAGAGACGTTGAAGAAGAGTCGGGACCTGCGCAGGTGGATGGAGCCACGTTGCTGTTGGGTGGAGGAATTGGGAGAACGTGAGTGGTGAATGCGAATAAAAATATAAATAAATAAATGAACATATTTTATAATTTTACAATTTTATGTTGCTAAAAAATTCTGTTCACATTACAGATTCTACTCCAAATTAAAAATTGAATTAAAGATTCTCATAATCTATTTTGTTATTATTAATATAATAATAATAGATGATAATAATAATAATAATAATAATAATAATAATAATAATAATAATAATAATAATAATAATAATAATAATAATAATAATATAGATATAGATATAGATAGATAGATTTGTAACGAATTCAATTAATTTGTAGAAACCGGAGGGAATAGGAAAATGAAGAACAATTTTATTCAGCTCTTAATTGAAAATGAAGAAACAAAATAGTATTAAAAGAAAAATGAAAAAATGAAAAACCAATTAGCTGACAACAAAGCAAGACAATATATATATATATATAACTAAAAGAAATGTAATATGAAAATGCGGCTTTAGTTTGCTTTTGGTTGTTCCACATTCAATCAGATTCTATTCCCATTCAATCACATATGTTCTCATTCAATCTCCACTCAATCACCATTCAATCCAATCACATATGTCCTCATTCAATCTCCATTCAATCACCATTCAATCCACGTATATCCTTAGACTCTATAATTCTACATCTACAGTACCCATCATGTGATCATTTCTTTTAGTAATTCATCATCCCCCTCAAGTTGGAGGTTGGTGAAGATCCGACAAACCCAACTTGGAGATCAAAAACTGAAATTTTGTGAGAGCTAAGGCCTCAATAAAAACATCAGCAAGTTGCAAATGTGATACAAGAAATCGAGGGATAATGAAACCTTCCTTGAACTTATTACGAACAACATGACAATCTATTTTCAGGTGTTTGGTCCTTTCATGAAAGACCAGATTTGCAGTGATATGTAGTGCTGCTTGATTATCACACCACAACGGAACATGCAGAGAGACATGTAGGAGAAGATCTGTGAGAACATAGGATATCCACTGCAATTCACAAACGGTTGAAGCAAGACTTCAATATTCCGCTTCAACTGATGATCTGGAGACAGTATTCTGCTTCTTGGTCTTCCAAGAAATCAGTGCATTACCAAGGTAAATTATAACTGTAATTAGTTACATGTAATTTATTAAATAATGTAATTAAATTACAATTGCAATTATAATTTATAATTTGTAACGAATTCAATTAATTTTAAAGAAAAATGAATTTTCAAGTGACTTGTAATTAAGTTACAATAAAGTTACAAAATTGAAATAAAAGTTACAATTGTAATTAATTAATTACAAAACCCAATTTTGATAATTACTTTTGATACTTTTGTAATTAATTCAATTAATTTTAGAATGAAAATAAAAAATCCAGTGACTTGTAATATATAATTAAACTTAATTAAACTTACATAGTAATTAATTAGTTACAATTTTAATTAATTGCAGAATTTTAATTAAGTTATAATTGTAGTTAATTACAAATTTAATTCAATTAAGTTGCAATTATAATTAATTATAATTTTTAAAGAAAATAAAATTTGGAGTTGTAATACACAATTAAGTTACATTTGTAATTAATTACAACTTGTAACTAATTCAATTAATTTAAGCAATTAAATATATGTCATGTTTTACAAATTCATTGGCTACTGTAATTCATTACAACATGTAGTTAAATTGCAATTGTAATTAATTATAAAATGTAATTCGCCTTTCCAAAATCATAGTATTTTTGTTAAATTACATGATTACCATATAAGAACAAAGAACAAGATGTACTTTTGCATTCTCCTAATTTCTAGAAGTACCAAGAGGCACCAAAATTTAGAGACAAAATATAGAGGTGCCTCACACTAGAGCAAATTATATTTCCCAGATGATTACATAGTACAATTGCTCTCTCAAGGTTGTTCTTGATCTCCAGAGTGTACTTGCCAAATGCTCGTTCAATCTTCTTATTGAAATGCTCATCGCGATCATTAATGGAGGCAATCTTCTCTTCACGGTATTTTCTTTGCCCGCTAAAACGACCTTGCCTTGTCCGACTTGTCTTTAAGGTCCTTCTATTAATTGTCGTATCGGGTTGGAAGATGATTTTTTGGGTAAGACGATTGTCGGATGAAGCTCAAATTGAGGCGTCGAAGAATGGTGGAATTGGAAATGGGAATGTGACTTGCCTTAATCATGATGTGCATTCTGTCTCGAATTCCCCTATATTAGAAATCACCTCGTCATTTGGGTCTACCTCGATCGTCCATGACGAACCTTCCACCGGTAAAATTAAACATCAAGGAGAATCGAAAAGTGGGAGGGTTAGAAATTGAGAAGCAATTTCAGCAAATAAAATTTGGGGTTGTATGAGATGGTGAAAATATTAATTCACCTCAGGAGGAGGTTGGGGATTTTGTAGCCATTGGTTTGGAGCCTAGGGCTGTACTCAATCAGAATACAATAATAAGAGCAAAAGCAATGGCTTATTGTCCAAAAGATAGAGAAGAATTCTATATACAAATCAAGGAACTACTTGAATTACTAGTAATTGAACCAAGTACTTCACAATTCTCTTCACCGACTTTCATGGTTAGAAAAGAAGCAGAAAAAAGAAGAGGAAAAGCAACAACAAACAAAGTACATCAAGAAGGTTTAAATTTTGAAAGCTCCTTAAATTTATTTTGTTTACATATTTGGCCAAGTATGAGATCACATGTCTTGATTAATACACTTCCGCACACACCTTCCTCAAATACGGGCACACACATTTCAAATTTGGGGTTGTATGAGATGGTGAAAATATTAATTCACCTCAGGAGGAGGTTGGGGATTTTGTAGCCATTGGTTTGGAGCCTAGGGCTGTGGTTTTAAGTGTTCCAATGGAGAGAGAGAGAGAGAGAGAGAGAGAGAGAGAGAGAGAGAGAGAGAGAGAGAGAGAGAGAGAGAGAGAGAGAGAGAGAGAGAGAGAGAGAGAGAGAGAGCATGTTGCGTGTTTTTTCTTCTTTTAGTTTCAATTTTTCGTATTTTACCTGATTTTAATAATATATTTTATATAGTAGATATTTTAAAATAAGTCATTTTAAGAAGTGTATTTACGTACTTAGGCCATCTAAAAACCATTGGGTTACAACTCTTAAAACAGAACTAAACGACGACGTATTCCTCTTCTCCTCCTATTTTATCTCTGCAAATATGGCAATTCACCATCTTATCAAATGTTGGTTTCATTTAGTGACCGATCTCAACCCTCAAAGAAGGTACACTAAAACCCTCATTTTTCCTCATTTTATGTTTATTTTATTTTATTTTGTAACATCTAATTGACTAAAAACTGCAGCAGAAACATGAAGAAGGATGGTTAGGAGTGAGTTTCAAGCCCGAAAACTTCATTCCGGGCCTCATAATTGGCTTCATTTGCGGGCTTTTCCTGGACTTATCAAATCCTGCAAAAGGATGCAATACGAAGAAAATTAGCGGGCCTTTGCAGGGAAAAAATCAACCGTCACCAAGAATTGCTTCAAGTAACACTGATGAAGAACTCAAAATGGTCTGTCTTCTATTGTGTTAGGCTTAGCTTAAATGTTACTTTTGTAGAGAAGTGGAATTTTTGTAAGTAAATTTGATATAATTTGGCAAAATAAGTAACTTACTCAAAACAAAACTTGCTCGAACTAAAATCTTCAACTAACTTTGATCCCCCCCCCCCCCCCCCCCCGCCCCTTTGTTTATTAGAAACATTTTGTATGGCATGCGCATTTAAGTTATAATTATTTTTTTTAATTGATAGTTTTCAGATTTATTTTTTATTTTAATTTGGGATCTTATTCAGTTGCCAAGTGATGATCTCCAATAGGAGTTTTTAGAAAAACAGCTAATAATGAGACTAAAGATTTGTGTTCTTTTCCAAAAGAATCGCGTTCTTGATATTGTTCGTCATATGGAAGCATTGTATATTTGTGAGCAGTAAGGTAACGAGGGAAATTATGTTATGGATTAAATGAATAATATGTATTACTGATAGCAATTAATAATGCCGAATAGGAAAATGGAAGTTTAAGATTGTCGGCAAAGAACAGAAAGTTTAAGAACGAATGATCCATTTTTATTGCGGACAACTTTGCCGTCTGAACTTAGGAAATATTTTTGCAGGTTTTAGTAGTTAGGCAGGACCTAAAGATGGGAGCGGGGAAGATTGCATCTCAATGTGCTCGTAAGATTCTCTAATATTTATTTATTGTTAAGATTTCCAAATTTATCGTGTACATTTTGATGCTTCCGGTTAATTGGCCGTCTGATTATTGCTTGATTAAAAACTATGCAGATGCTGCCACAGGCATGTATTCTGAACTCATGCAAAGGTACATTCTTAACCTGATTATAGTTTGCTTCCTTTCTGGAAATAGCTGAAAATTCAATCTGAACCAACATCCAAATTATCTAATCTCTTCTGTTTACCTTTATGGTATGTTTCATAAGGTGAATTTGAAAGTATTAAAGTAGAAAAAGAAGTTGAATTTTTCTCCAATACGCTATTCATATCTATCTTGTACTACGTACAAAGCATTCCCCTTGTGTGTAATGTGGAAAGAATTTGTTTGAAGGCAGGATTGTATTTGTCTCTTCTGGGGAAACAAATTCAGATCATTTCAAAAATAGAAAACGAGAAAATGCGTTTACTTTGAAATTTTGAAAACCATTATTTTGTAATATTTTACATGTAAAAAATGGTTGATTTGTTGAATTACAATAATTTTTAATTTCAATATATCAATGAGTGTTATATTTGAAGTAGGGATATTTTTTGTAAAATCCTCTCATGCACACTATTTTGGTTTGTCGGGCTAATTATCTCCATCCCAAATACACACAAACAGCGCGTAAAACCCGCTTAACATGAAAGGAGGCTTTTGATAATTCAAGGAAACACATACTACATCAATGACAATGACGAATAGTATTAAACAAGACTACCAAATAAGTTATAGGGAAACAATAAGGCTGCGTTTGATACGAGGAATTTTTCATGAAAAATATGGTTTTCCACGTGATTTTCCAACTTTGCGCTGTTTGGTTACCTAAGTTTTCCATGAAATTCATTTTTTCACTTGCATCGGAATCCGGTATTTTCCTTGTTTTGGATGAATTCTTTTTCTCGGGGGGGAGGATGATTTATTTTTCATGGAAAATCTTATACTATTTTCGTTACGTTTGATCATTTTTGTTGTTGTTAATTGATTTATTTTTTTCTAAAAATTAACATTATTATTAAGTACAAATGTATGAAAAAATAATATTTTTTTATTAATATAGATAAATTTTACTTTATTTTCCATAGAAAATAATGTCAATAAAACAACAAAAGTTGAAAAATTCCCTAGTTTTTTCATCTAGAAAATTCAATCAATCAAACACATTAAACTTCCAATTCCTAGGAATTCAATTCCCTGAAATTCATTTTTTTTCCACCCAAATTCCACCATCGCTATCAAACGCAGCCTAAAATAGTTCAAACCTCGTAGCAATAAATAGTTTGGAGCAGTTGAGTGTTCATTTGTAATCATAGTAACAGTTACCAACAAAAATCCTAGAATTCTTGCAAAATTATATTGATAAAAAACGGAATGATGATTCTACCACAATAATACAAGAAAATCGTTTTACACAAATCAAACACCGTCTTTCAACATACAATACATATAAATTAATATCTACCGTCAGCACAAATCAACCATCCTCTTCTTCAGGCCAATCAATAGCCACATAAAGACAGAGATTGAGCCTAAAAGCATTGCTGACCAACTAATATTTCTAACGGGAGATAGTAACAAACTGCAAGTGCCAAGCCAAATGTCCTGTTTTAGTCTGCTCTAGACTGACTAGCACGAGAAGAGAGGATGATGCCGATAATAAGACCATAAAGAGCCAGCGCTTCACCAAAAATGAGAATAAAAATCATCCCAACAAAGACATAAAATATATTTGAATAGAATGACCATAAAAATAAATGACTAGACAAGTCATGGTCAGAAAATATATGCAACAAAACTCAAGGCGGGAGGGTGGATTGAAGCTAAGACACTTTAGGGTGGAAACGAGGAATGCTAACAATCAGGTGCCCATCATTCTTGTTTAGTTAACTCTGATTGCATCAATTAATTTAGGCTTGAAATAAAAAACTAGCCATGCAAAAGAGAAAGAAATAGACATCAACATAGCAGTTTACACAAACAACTATGATCTTTAGCTTAAGTTTAGGTGACTTGTTGCTCTGTGATACCATTTTCGAATGCCATCTTAGACAATTGTTGAAGTGTACAATCAAAATGATCAAAGAGATGTAAACAGTTGCCATCATTAAGTCAATTGCATAATCTCAACTCACCAATCCATGACTCCCCAAATTAGTGATCACTTTTTTATGTTGTCAACCCTTGTTTTAATTTAGCCTTCGGCTAAAAAAAGTTTGATTTTTCGAATTTGTGATTCTTCTACATTCAAATTTCTACGAGAAAACGATCTTTATTTCTACTTTCATTAATTTACAGTTATATTCAAATTCACACTTTCCTAGTTCCAAATACTATAGCATATAATAATTTGACCACTCCATGAAATAAAACACACAACCTAAATATCCAAAACAATAACCAACAAATTTACTTACTACAACATTTGAAAATCTCTAAAACACTATGAAACTTCAATTACGACAAATCCACACACGAGTGTACCCATATGTATAAATAAACACATAAAGGAGGGTTAAGAGGGTGAAATTACTAAGGTTTAGTTGTAGTAGAGCTCAAGGCCCATGCCGTCACGGATCTCTTAATCCTTGAAAGTGATGTGATCCTTGTAAATATTTGTCCTACGTTTGGATTCATAAAGGAAAAAGTGTAAAAATCAGCAAAAAAAATGAAGAAATACCCAAAAAAAATTGAAAGATACGAAAAAATAATAGAGCATACATCGTTGGCAACGGGATCGACGTCGTGATCGATGGTGATTTGTGGGAGAGATTGCGGAAGAACGGGCGTGAAAAATTGGGGATTCGAAGAGAGGCGTGAGAGGATGAGAGAAGGTCTGATGATTTGGCTCTAACTTCCTGCCTTTTCCACGGTATCATGTTTTCAATAAAAACGCGTGTTTTGAGTTTTTGAACAGAAAACGTGACTCGTTTTGGGTTTCCTTTTTTTAGTTTTAAAAATCTCTTTCTTGAAAATGAGTAAGTGAACGCGTTTTTAGTATTTTCGCAAACTGAAAACCAAAAATCGCATGAAAACAATAAAGAGAACAGAGCCTTATATTTTTGTTTCTAAACATGTTTGGATGTGTTACATTTTTCTTATTTTTGAGTAAAAAGTTAGTTATTTTAGAAGTAACTCGTACCTTAGTGCTAAAGTACGTAGATCATTTATTGCCAACTTTAATACTTATATTTAGTGTGTGTGTTATTGTTTAATTTTTTTTTTTTGGGAAATGAATAGTGATTTTTAGGAGTAATGAATGATTGAGATTGAGTTGAAAAGTCAAATATTGTGGGTTTGACTTTTAATGGATTGTTGAGATTGAGTATTGTAGAAAAAACAGAAAATTTTAAAGAGAACCAAAAAAGGGCTCAATCTTTTTGAGCTGAGACAAACATGATCTGTTTAACATCCATTTTATGATTTCTTTGGAATTGCATTGTTATTTGGTGAACTATATGAGAAGTAACACGTGATGCAGCCATCGGTCCCTTTTGAGGCAATGGGAGCTTTTTGGCCAGGCCAAAATAGTTGTTACATGCAAGAATCAGCAAGAAATGTAAGGAGGCGATCTACTCTTAAATGTTTTTGTTGACTTAAATATACTTGTCCTTGTATCAAAATCTTCTCTGTATTCTCGTGCATGAATTACAATAACATGGTTATTTTATTAGGAATAAGCTGAAGGATGCAGCCGAGGGCATCGGCCTTCCAACTTTTGTTGTCGCTGATGCTGGACGTACACAGGTGATATTTTCAAATCACTTTAAAGGTTAAACTTTAAATTTTAAGTCCAATATAATAATTACTTATATAAAGAAAATTTTTAAGTGATTGCTAAATATAAACAATTGTAAGATATTTATTAGCTTACTATATATTACATAGCATGTCATGTCATGTCATGTGTTTTCAAATTTATCTTATGGGAATTTCAACGCATGATTTGTAAATAAAGGAGTGGCGTGTTTTAATGGAGAAGTTTATACAGCACTTACTAAGTTCTTAACAGATAGTGAGGGTCACATAATTTTAGTTAGGCACATAGATGTCATTTTCTCTAGCATATGTGCTAATGTTATTTGGCATCGAGATAGCATTATTAAGCTATTCCATGAAAGTTTTGAAAACATAGAAGAAGTTAAGCCTTGTTCCTACTAAATTTAGGTCGGCTACATGAACCCTTTTCACCATCCCATGCATTCATTGTTAGATCTGAAGCAACTAAACCCTTTGCAAATGCCACACAACACATTAAATTTTGGTCAAGTCATTCCTATTCTGGCATGTTATATCAAGATTGCATTGCTCTTATGTGTGGGAGCCTTTTATGACCTATGCATCATTCCCTTAATGTATCCTCAATCAGTGCCATCTCCACTTGCTTGCGTACATTCCCATTTCTTATTTATTTTTATTATACCCACAAATCCATCTTTCCAATCTCATTTCTGATATGTTCATCTTAAGAGCATTTTGTCCTTTAATAGCCTAACATTCTAAACCATAATAGGTATTTTCTATAATCGCCATTGTGTAGAATTGACTTTTTAACCTTAGTAAAATTCTTGTAACACTTCCACATTTCATCCAACTGCTCCAATCCAATGCATTAAATCTACAATCACTTTTGGGACACTTGGGAAGTTTTGAGCGCAATATTACTAATGTTACACGTGGAAAACTTGGTGGTGCGGAAGCGAAATTAAAATTCTTAGAAGCCTTGTTTGAGCCCCATTATAATTAAAAATAGATTTTGTAACATTATGTCCCATTGTAATGAATTGTAACAATTCTCGTGGTTAACTTTTTGTAAGTGTCACAAGTATTCATTGACAATTGTAGTGGATGTCTTGTCCACTATAATATTTGTAACACCATTCTCATTCTCTTTAATAAAAGTCTTTTTCTTATCAAAAAAAAAATTTTGGATTTACGGGCAAGTTATTTTATTGATAGAATATGTGGTTGGAAATGAGTTTGAGAAAAAATGAGTTTTGATTTAATGGGGCTCAAACACGGGCAAAGTTAAAACTCAAAATATCTGTAGAGAATAATTTGATTGTAATGAAAAAGTGTATAATGCCTAGGCAAAATAATCTCCTAATCCTAGTAGCTTAAGGAATAAAAGAATAAGTAATCAAAAACGTAAAAGGATAAGAAGTCTTAATCTAACAAGAAATAAAGTCCTACTCCAACAATAAATAATTCCATTCTTATTTGTAATAGGATTGTCCTTCATCACTTGTATTCCATTCTTGCCTTGTTAGATCATCTCCAGGCTCTGGAATCCTTCTTTCTGCTTTTCTACAAGGAAGTTTTTACAACATTTTAATATTTTGGCCTTTCTTTGCAGATTTCAGCTGGGTCAAAGACAGTTCTTGCTATTGGACCTGGTATGCTCCTTTTGAGATCACTTCTTGGCACACTTTGTTTGTTTTTCAAAACAAATTCCGTCTATTTTTATCTTCCATTTTTTTTTTTTTTGCAGCGTATATCTAGTTCTGTACATTAAGTGCAGTCAAATTTGTCTTAGCTTTAAGAAAAAATGGTTTTATTGAAAAGCTCCCATCTTTAATCTTAGGATGGGACATTTTCAACATGGGTGTGGCGAAGTTGACATTTCTTGAAATACTCTAGGATAAATGTCTTTAACTCTTAATCATCTTTCAATCATAAGCAAATGATTGTTTCTCTCATTTGTTCACATTATTGTTATCTTTCTGGGAAACTCTTATGGGGCAAAGTATCAGAACCAAAGCACTATTATCCTCTTTCCGTGTATATATATTCTTCCCACCTTGTAGTATAGAGATTAGAATATAGAAATACTTTAATGCTGTGATAATTTATTCAGCAAATTTCGAACAGTACCTATGATATCTGAATGGAAATGAAATATTAGAATTAATAGAACTGATACGCCGACACGTGATTTTTCAAAAGGTAGGACATGACACATTTGAGGACACACATTATTTTTTATTTTTATTATATTTTACTCTAATAAACGAACAACTCATTGTATATTTACTACATAAAAATGAGCATACCAAATAAAACAAATTTGTAGTCGAGTCATAAAAATTTAGTCATAACACAAAGTTCAACAGGACAAAAAAAAAAAAAAAATAAAATAAAATAAATATGATTATGCCATTCCTCTTCAGCTGCTTCCTCAACATCTCCATCTCCAACGTTAGTGAATATAATTCCCTCCAATTCTAGTTCATCTAGCGACAAATTAGCAACTTGGAGTACTCCGACATATTCAAATGAATCAAATGTATAACCACCAATATCTCCATCTTAGTCTCTCCTTTGAAATACTATGGACTCCTTGCTAATAGACAAAGATTGCTATGAATGAATACCAAATCCTGTACACGTTTTGAAGTTATCCTACTCCTTTTAAGAGAATGCACAAATGAATAGGTACTCCAGTTTCGTTCACAACACGACGAAGAAAATGGTTGTACCAATAACTTCAAGGTCAATAATTGAAGCATGAGTGCATAAGCACCATGATTGACCCACCAAGTCTTTGGGTCCAAGTGGTAACAATCATGTATAAAATCAAACTCACCAAAATCATTATCCATAGTTAAAAAACTAGCATTCTCAACAATCACTTTTACACGTTCTTCACTTGACAAATATTGTTGAGACATTTCTTTCTCGTGATACTTTTAAATCTTTATGGCAAATAATAAAAAATACTAAAAAATGAATAAAGAAAAAAATATTATGTAGAATTATCTTGAATTTAAAGAATGAGTCAAACAATGTAATGGAGTGTTACTCTTGCTCCAAAGATTAATAATAATCTTATGAATAACATAAAAAATGACGACACCTCATCTTGATGTTTTCCCTCATGCCTATAGATCACTGATTTCACTTTTTCTATCATGATATCCCAAAAGTCATAAACTAAGTGAAGACAAGGTTTATCTGTCTCTCAAAGTCTAAGCATATCATAAATCGGTGCATTGATTGAAAGAATATTACTTATGGAGTCCTTGTAAAGATCATCAGGTATTTTCTATTTTACAAAACTAGCATTCTGCACATCATTTTGTCGATAAGTTGTCCATTTTTCACTTATAACCATATTTTGGAACCCTCCCTTAATGAGCTTAAATCTTTAAAGCATAACAATTGCTGAAGCAAATCAGGTCTTTGCTACAGAAAGTAATTTCAGTGATACGAATTCCTCAAATATTGTCAATACCACATAGTGATTCATGATTAAAAAATAAAATAAAATTAATAACCCTCACATCATCGTGAATACCGGTTATCTAATTGCATTCCTCATATGTCATCTGGTTATTTTCAACATTCTTCGCTACACATATTTTTTTCAAAGCAAGATATAAAGTATGGACGACACATGCTATCAAAAAAATATGAGGAAATTATTGATAGTCCAAGAAAGAATTTTAATTCTCCCATCATACTCATTTCAAATCCCTTGCTCATACATTTTGAGAATTCTTCACAAAGGAAGATATTAGTTGCACCAAAAATATTATCATCAACATAAATTTGCACAACAATCATATCATTATTCTTAGTTTTAATAGAGTGTTAAGTGTAGTATCTGCTTTTTCCATTAGAAAACCATTTGAAGTTAGAAATTTGCTCAACCTTTCATATCAAGCTCTAGGAGCTTGTTTCAAACCATATAGAGCTTTTCTAAGTTTAAACACTTTTTTCGGAAATTTGTGATTTTTGAAACTGGAAGGTTGCTCATCATAAACTTCTTTATGAAAAAAACCATTTAAAAAAGTACTTTTCACATCCATTTGATGGATGTTGAAACCTTTATGGCAAGCAAAATCAAGCAAAATCAAGAAGTATACGAATAGATTCTAATCTAGCAACCGGTGTAAAGGTTTCTTTGAAATCAATACCTTCTTCTTGATTGTAATCTTGAGCCACTAATCTAGCCTTGTTGCGCACAATTATACCATTTTCATCTTGTTTATTTCGAAAAACCCATTTTGTACTAATAACGGTTTAATCATTTGGTCTAGGGACTAAATCCCAAACATGATTTCTTTCAAATTGATTTAGTTCTTGCAGAGCAAGAATCCAAAATTCATCAAACACCGCTTCTTTAAAATTCTTTGGTACAATTTGAGAAATGAAAGCGCAATTATTTAGAAAACCTTTGGTAGAGTTTCTAGTACTTACCCTTTTGGAAGGATCACCAATTATGAGCTCCTTTGGATGAGAGGGATCAAACTTCCATTCAATGGGAAGTATTTGATCACTTGGGTTTTTAGAAGATTCTTCTTCTCCTTGTTGAGAAATTGGTTCTTTGAAATCTTTATCTCCATATCTTTAGGATTTTCCTTGTTTTGATCTTGAATGTTCATTTGCTCAAAATGAATTTCCAAACCTTCATCAATACCTTTCTCTTGATCAAGAGTAACATGCATGGATTCTTCCATTACTAGAGTTCTTTTGTTGAAAATCTATAAGCTTTGCTAGTAGGTGAATATTCAAGAAAAATGCCAATATCGGATTTTGAATTAAATTTTCCCAAATTTTCTTTTGTATTATGAACAAAACATTTGCAACCAAAAACATTAAAGTAACAGATATTGGGAACTCAATTTTTCCAAAGCTCATATGGATTTTTGGTTTTCTTTCGACTTATCAAAACTCTATTAATAATATAGCAAGCAGTGTTAACGGTTTCGGCCCAAAAATATTTGGGTAAATTATTTTCATTCAACATGGTCCTAGCCATTTCTTGTAATGTGTGATCTCCCTTTCTACTACACTATTTTGTTAAGGAGTTCTAGGAGTCGACAAATTATGTTCATATTCATTTATTTTACAAAACTCATCAAAAGCAATGTTATCAAATTCTCCATCATAGTCACTTCTTATAGTTGTAATAGAGTATCATTTTTCATTTTGAGCCTTTTTACAAAAATGCTTGAATACATTTAAAACTTCATTTTTAAAGTTAAAAGCAAAACCCAAATAAGTCTTGAGAAGTCATCAACAATGACAAAAACATAGTGCTTACCACTTAAACTTTTGGTTTTAGAAGGTCCAAATAGATCCACGTGAAGAAGTTGTAAAGATTTCGTGGTTGAAGAAAATTGCTTGGTTTTGAAAGAACTTTTGGTTTGTTTTCCAAATTGACAAGCATCACAAATCTTATCCTTTTCAAATCTTAAATTTGGTAGACCTTTAACAAATGTTCCATAGAGCTCTTCCAAAGGATATGTGTTGACATATTTGGTGTTCTCTATCAACATCCTCAATGAGTCCCAATCTTTCGAGAAAGGCGTAAGCATTTTGCTAACAAGTTCACAATTAATAAATTTTCGATCAAATCCCTTAAGATCATTAACAATATCAGTGAATCGAGTAATCGTGCTAGCAATGAGTTCATCTTGTTTCATAAAGAAATTTTCAAAATTTTCATACAAAAGATTTATCTTAGTTTCTTTAACTTTGTTTGTACCCATGTGTGTAATTTCTAATGCATGCTAAATATCATATGCGGAATCAAATGTGCTAATATGATTAAATTCATTAATATTTAAAGCACAATAGAGAAGAATTTTGGCTCTAGCATTTAAAGACATCTTCTTTTTATCATCTCCATCACATTCTTCTCTAGGTTTAGAAATAGTTTCATCCAATTTTCGATCAACTTTAATAACTTTAGTAAGCTTATGAGGACAGAATTCAATAACTTTCCAAACATTATAATCAATGGATTGAACGTATATCATCATCCTAGTTTTCTAATAATTGTAATGAGTACCATCATACAATGGAGGACGATTTGTAGAATGCCCTTCAATATTTTGGTTAACCATAACTCTAGATTGTAAAATCTAAAAGAATGAGTACCTAAGCTTTGATACCAATTGTTGGCCCAAGAGGGTGAATTAGTTTATAAAACTTTTTCGATAAATAATCTCAAACTTAAACCAATATATACAAGTATAAACACTTGGTGTTGGAAGAGATGCAAAGTAACTTAACTATCAATGTAGAATGCTATAAGGATGTAAAATTAATTGATAAAGCAAGTATAGCACTTAGAGATAGTATTGCACAATATAGATTGATAGAATAGAGTAAGTGCAATGTAAGTAAGTAAAAGGGATAAGATGATGCAAATAATATTTAAGGAGGTTCAATCAAACAATTTGATCTACGTCTTCCGTTACCAAGCTCTTCCTTTGTGAGGAATTCTTAAAATGTATAAGCAAAGAATTTGAAATGAGTGTGATGGGAGAATTAAAATTCTTCCTTGGGCTTCAAATCAAACAAACTAGTGAATGAATATTCATTAGTCAAACCAAATACATCATGGACATGGTCAAAAAGTTTGAGATGGAAGATTTTGAAGCCATTGAATGCTCCAATGAGCACTTCAATCAAATTGGATAAAGATGAGCAATGTACTTCACTTGACTTAACAAAATATCGAGGTATGATTGGATCTCTCCTTTACTTAACCGCAAGTAGGCCCGATATTATCTTTAGTGTATACTTATGTGCTAGATTTCAATTTAATTCTAAAGACTCGCATTTTATTGCCGTTAAAAGAATTTTTAGATATCTTAGTGGGACTAGATCATTAGGTCTTTGGTATCCTAAGGGCACTCACATGTACCTTCTTAGCTATTTGGATGCCGATTGGGTCGGTTGCACTATTGATAGAAAGAGCACTAGTGGAACTTCTCTCTTTCTAAGATTTGCGCTTGTGTCATGATTTAGTAAGAAACAAAACTTCATTGCATTATCCACTGCCGGAGCTGAATATATCTCGGCCGCTAATTATTGTGTTCAAGTTTTATGGATTAAACAAACACTAGGTGATTATCATTTAACATTTGAAAATACTCCCATTTAAATTAGACATCATTTTCTTCGAGATTATGTTCAAAGGGTGAAATCATTTTAGATTTTGTTAACACGGATAATCAATTAGCCGATATCCACTCCGATAAATTTTCTTATATTAGAAGAAATTTAGGAATTATCAATGAGTGTGAAATATGTGGCTAAATGTATACATGTATTTATCTGCAATTATACTTGATTATGAGTGCATAATGCATACATCAAATACGTCAAAGAACCGTTCATATCCTAGCATTATCATAAATAAATTGAGGTCGACCTGAACAACACTGGGAGTCGACCCTAGTTCAAATGAGGTCGACATGGAACCCACATGAGGTCGGTCTGACCTATGCGTCCTGAAATTTCAGTAACATCCATCAAAATTGGTGCGGTCGACCCCATCCCATTTGAGGGCGACGACAAAGTTGCGAACTAGCCTATTTTAAAAGGTCTTTTTGACCTTTTTTCGAACCCTAATATCAAAAATCACAAAATCTCTCCCAAAATCTCTTCTCCTTTCATCAAATCTCAACATCAAAATCTTCAATCTATCAATTAATCTCAAACTCATACTTCTCACTTAACATTTTCAACAAAATTTTGGTTTTCTCACCTCCTTCAAGCCATTTCGTATGGTCCGAATTTTTGACCCATTTTCTCACATTTTTTCATTCATGGCTCCAAAGAGAAGATTCAAACAAACAATGCGACGTCCCCTCCATCTTCAAGTGAAAGTGAAGAAGTTGGTGAAAATTGATTTCAAAAAGGCCCTATTTTAATAGGTAAAAATGTTGATGCTTCCTACTTTTCTTATGAAACTCATTCATTTCATTTAGAAGAGTACATTGAAAATAAATATAGGATGAAATAATCTTATATAAGAAAAAGCCTATCCAAATCTTATGCGGGAATTTTATAGAAATTGTGTGTCTACTTCTAGTGGCATTTTTAGTAAAGTAAAGGGAATTCAAATTAAAATAACTAGAGAATTGTTGCATTCACTTTTACATCTCGAGCCTTGCAATAATCTAGTTTATGCATAAAACAGTCCTCCAAACTTCATTGACTACACTCTTGCTATTGCACGTCATTGAGTCACAGGTTGGGAAATCAATCATCATATGAAACTTAACACTTATCACCTCACTCTACCATGCAAGCTTTTACATATAAAGCAATAGCTCACATCTTCGTTCCAAGAAAATGACATCTTGAAAATGTCACCTATCTCGACATTTTCTTACTTGATTTATGCCTATCTGGTCGAAAAATTGATTTTCCTCACATTGCTATCAATACATGAAGCATGTTAGTACATCCACCCAAATTCTTGGAATTCCTTATGGAATTATTTTAACCAAAATCTTCACACATTTTGAAATAAATAAAGCTACTTGTACAGTACAAAAATAGAAAAAGCAAAGTCTGAAATTTGATGAAATCTTAAGTCCGATTTTAAAGCTAAAAGCCTTAAACCCGATTTATACCCGCCCATTCCATTTCCTAATTTATACCCACTCGATTCCATTTCCCTAAATTGGCTGAAAGTCAAGGTATATTCTCTTCTTCCCTCTCACCGTTCTCCATCGAAACACACTGCAGCCTCCATCTTCGGCCAAATCCAAGCTAAAATCGAACATTCCAATTGGTAACCACGACTCTCGAATCCATTTCATAAGCAAAATCTCACACTCCCACAAATGTAGGTTTTTCAGTTGTAGTTGTAAGTGTAGATATTTTAACTGGATTAAAGGTGAATCGAGCAACGTTATGTCAACAAACCCGTAGGGAAAGATGTGATTGAAGAAATCTCTTGCAAGTTCCACAGTAAAGCTCGAATAGCCGATGATGAAGATGTGGAGGTCTCCGTTGACATGACAATTTGTAAGGAAAAAGGAATTGCGGAATGCAACGCCAAGTTAGGAATTGGAATTTGAGTTCCCCAATTGTTAATAAGTTATTTGTGTTGTGCTTTTTAGTATGAGTTAGGATCTGGAATGTAATTTCTGCAATGGAGTTTGAGTTCTGCAATGGAAATCCATTTTCGGTTGAACATGTTATCTGTTATCCAGATTATGAGTTCTCTAATTTATGTTTAGTTGAAACATGTTATATGTTGTTTTTCAAAATAGGAACTGGAATTTGAGTCCCTCAATTTATTTTAGCATGAGTTCCTAATTTTTTGTCTTTACCAAAATAGTTTGGATAATAAATTGAAGCATTTGCTCGAGTAAAAATTGTTCAAACTCTTGTATCCAGTATTGGCTTGTTAAAGTTCAGGTGATTACCTGGTTTTCTCATTACAAGTTGGAGGAAAGTGAACTAAGAATACAACATAACCATTCAATCTGCAAACCTTCCAAGCATTTCAAGACAACAAAATGATCTTGTAGGTTTCAACACGAATCTTTGGCAGCCGTGGTCTTCAATTTGGTCGGAGATATGGAGAATGGAGGGAAGCAGTAAGCAGACGACGATTGTGATTTTTGGGAAAACTAGTTTCAACTTTAGGTTGCTCACGTGATTTACAAATTTGGCAGACTTCCTTTTTTCCCCCCAATTCCTTCATGCCATGTCAACACTTAACTGTATCCGTAAACTCCCTGTATGCCTTTTTCCTGTACAGGTAACACCACTCTTTTGAAATACCTTTTGAGGATGAAATGTTTATTCAACCAAAACCAACATAAACCATTGACAAACACACCTTAAAGAAAATGAAAATCTTTAAAGAAAATGGACAATGGGTTTGTCACACCCAAGGTTTTGATGAACACTCGGGGCTTTCCACACTTCACATAGAAAATGAAGAAGAGGCTCAAGCAAGTGAAGAAGAAGAATAAGGAGCTCATGGGGCACCCCCATCAACACGCATCACAATGCTCCACAAGCCGGTTGGGTGTTCACCGAGGAGCTCTACAATCAAACCCATGGCCGCATTGATTCTCTAACCAACACGGTCGAAGGCATGGCTAATATGCAACAACAAATAATGGGTATGCAACACCAATTGTTCGCAAATCAAAACACTATCTTGGAAACGCTTGGGAACATTAAAGCTAGGTTCAATGACGTGTTAGAAACAAACAAAATAGCACAAGTTTGATACCATAGATAAAATGCAACCAAAGAACATAAGTGATGGTCACTCCATGGGAGGAGGTGGAAAATGAAACACGTCGTCGAACCTATCTTGAATGTTCCCAAGTGTTTCCATGATAGTGTTTTGATTTGCTAACAATTTGTGTTGCATAACCATCATTTGTTGTTGCATATTAGCCATGCCTTCGACCGTGTTGGTGAGAGAATCAATGCGGCCATGGGTTTGATTGTAGAGCTCCTCGGTGAACACGCAACCGACTTGTGGAGCTTTGTGAGGCATGTGTTGATGGGGGTGCCCCATGAGCTCCTTATTATTCTTCTTCTTCTTCTTCACTTGCTTGAGCCTCTTCTTCATTTTCTATGTGAAGTGTGGAAGGTCTCGAGTGTTCATCAAAACCTTGGGTGTGGCAAACCCATCGTCCATTTTCTTTAAAGATTTTTATTTTCTTTAAGGTGTGTTTGTCAATGGTGTCGATTAGTTTTGGTTGAATGAACATTTCATCCTAAAGAGGTATTTCAAAATGTGTGAAGATTTTGGTGAGAATCATTCCATAAGGAAGTTCAAGAATTTAGGTGGATGTACTAACATGCTTCATGTGTTGGATAACAATGTGTGGGAAATCAATTTTTCGACCCGAAGGCATGAATCAAGTAAGAAAATGTCGAGATAGGTGACATTTTCAAGATGTCATTTTCTTGGAATGAAGATGTGAGCTATTGCTTTATGTAAGAGCTTGCATATTAGAGTGAGGTGATAGGTGTTAAGTTTCATAGGATGATTGATTTCCCTACTTGTGACTCTATGACGTGCAATAACGGGATTGTAGTCAATGAAGTTTGGGGGACTTTTATTGTGCACAAACTAGATTATTGCAAGGTTCGAGATGTAAAAACGAGTGCAACAATTCTCTAGTTATTTTAATTCGAATCCCCTTTACTTTACTAGGTATGCCACTAGAAGTAGACACAATTTCTATAAAATTTGCACATAAGATTTAGATAGGCTTTTTCTTCTAAAGATATAAGATTATTCCATCCTATATTTTCAATGTATTCTTCTAAATTAAATGAAGGAGTTTCATAAGAAAAGTAGAAATCAACATTTTTACCTCTTAAAATCGGGCATTTTTGAAATCGATCTTCACCAACTTCTTCACTTGAAGATGGAGGGGGACGGTGCACTGTTTGTTTGAGTCTTCTCTTTGGAGCCATGAGTGAAAATGTGAGAAAATGGGTCAAAAATTCGGACCATGAGAAATAGGTTGGAGAAGGAGAAATGTGAAGTGAGAAGTATGGATTTTGAGATTAATTGATAGATTGAAGGTTTGGATGTTGAGATTGAAAGAGAGGATAAGAGATTTAGGGAGAGTGAGATGAGGGTTTGAAAAGAGGTCAAAAAGACCTTTTAAAAGAGGCTCGCGACTTTGTTGTCGACCTCAAATGAGATGGGGTTGGCCGCACCGATTTTGGTGGACGTTACTTGAATTTTAGGACGCATAAGTTAAGTCGACCTCATGTGGGTTCCAGGTCGACCTCATTTAAACTGGGGTCGACCCCAGTTTATTTCCGGTCAACCGCAAAGATAGAAAATGCTAGGATTTGAACGGCATTTTGACGTGTTTGATGTATGCACTCATAATTAAGTATAATTGCAGATAAATACATGTATACATTTAGCCACATATTTCACACTTATCGATAATTCCTAAATTTCTTCTAATATAAGAAAATCTATTGAGAGCAAGAGGTTTTGTCAGGTTAACGGCTAATTAATTATCCATGTTAACAAAATCTAAAATGATTTAACCCTTTTGAACATGATCTCAATGAAAATGATGTCTAATTTCAATGTGTTTATTGCAAGAGTGCAATATGGGATTTTTTGATAAATTTATAGCACTAATATTATCACACATAATGGGAGCATTTTCAAACGTTAAATGATAATCACCTAGTGTTTGTTTCATTTCATCCATAAAACTTGAGCACAACAACTAGCAGTCGAGATATATTCGGCTTCGACGGTGGATAACGCAACGAAGTTTTGTTTCTTACTAAGCCATGACATAAGTGCAAATCCTAGAAAGTGACAAGTTCCACTAGTTGTTTGATTTGAAGCCCAAGGAAGAATTTTAATTCTCCCATCATGCACATTTCAAATTCACTGCTCGTACATTTTGAGAATTCTTCACAAATGGAGAGTTTGGTAACGGAGAACGTAGATCAAGTTGTTTGATTGAATCTCCTTAAATATCGTTTGCATCATCTTATCCCTTTTATTTACGTACATTGCACTTACTATATTTTATCAATCTATATTGTGCAATAGTATCTCTAAGTGCTATGCTTGTTTTATCAATTAATTTTATATCTTTATAGCACTCTACATTGATGGTTAATTTACTTTGCATCTTTTCCAACACGAAGTGTTTATACTTGTACCTTTGGTTTTAAGTTTAATATTATTTATCGAAAAAGTTTTATAAACCAATTCACCCTCCTCTTGATTAGTTTCTCTTGGGCCAACAATTATGCCTTAATTATTTGAACCGCAGGCTAAGCCTTGTAATCTGTAGCATTACATTACATGTAATTACCTGAATAACCTTTTCATGCCAAATTTCGTTTATAACCTCTCGCATAAAGTTCGAAATATAATATTTATCCTTTATTTCATACAATCATCTGTCCTCAAAAACATTAGTCCACTCTCTGACACTGTTATGAAATTAATTAATGACCTTCTTTGTGGGTTACTCCACCTATCACTCACAATGCTTACTCTTTTTTTTGCCCATGTACTTTTTATAGGCTGCAATAATCTTTCCACATCTCTTTCTGTTTGAAGGAGAGTGGTTCTCTATCTTGAGGTACATATCCTGATAAAAGTCTATTTGCAGAATGTAGTCGCTGGCCAACAAGAATGAGTTTTGAACTTTATACTTATAAAATGAATTTTAGACTTTGAATTATATGACAATATAATGCAAGAAGCCGCCTGTAGTATGGGTCCAAGCACAATTTAATGTTCCACCCAAACCTCCTCAACCCCACACCCTAACTTAATTCTATTATACATACAGTACAGAAAGTATAAAACACACGGACTCAAAACTTTAGTACCGCTAACAGAAAATGAGGGAGGGAGGAGCGGCTCCTTCTCCGACGTTGCTCCTTCTCCGACCCGACTCCTCCGACAATTTAATGTTCCACCCAAACCTCCTCAACCCCACACCCTAACTTAATTCTATTATACATACAGTACAGAAAGTATAAAACACACGGACTCAAAACTTTAGTACCGCTAACAGAAAATGAGGGAGGGAGGAGCGGCTCCTTCTCCGACGTTGCTCCTTCTCCGACCCGACTCCTCCGACAATTTAATGTTCCACCCAAACCTCCTCAACCCCACACCCTAACTTAATTCTATTATACATACAATACAGAAAGTATACAACACACGGACTCAAAACTTTAGTACCGCTAACAGAAAATGGGGGAGGGAGGAGCGGCTCCTTCTCCGATGTTGCTCCTTCTCCGACTCGACTCCTCCGACGTAGCTCCTGCTCCAAAGTCATGGTGTTGCTGCAAAGACCATTTTAAGTTATATTCTATCATAGGATGTTCTGACATGTCGGAGTGTGTCCAACGAGTGTTGGTGTTCGATACGTGTTGGTGCATCTTAGCTTGCGGAATATATGTTAAGGGATAAATCCAAAGATAGCTTGGACTACTCCACTTAATAAAGTCTGACATTTTAAAATCATAATATGACATCATAACCTATCAAGAATAATAATATGACATAACTTATCAAGCTCTGAAGCTCAAACGAGTAAGTCAATTAGATTAAGACTCAAATGAATTCACATATTCCAAGATTGATGTTCTTAAACGAGTCATTATCTTGTGGGGGCATATTAAAGAATAAATCTCACATCAAATAAGGTACAAGGATAGCTTGGACTACTCCCCTTAATAAAGTTGATATTTTAAGATGAAATCCAAAATATTAATAATAGGCTTAAGTCGATGCCAATGAACTCAGTGACATCCATGCACTGAGTCATCAAATGACGCATGTTAAGAAGGGAGGAGACTGAGGATCATTTTTAACAGGTCACAAGTTATATAATATCTACGAGAACCAATGATAAAAGCGAGAAACAATTCATCTTTGAAGCTTTGAAATTACCTTAAGCATGATCTATGTACCAGTCCCCTCGAAACAGAGAAGGAAATGAGAGACGTAGTTGAATTTATATGATCTGATACATCACGTGATTGAGATATAGTTCATTTTGAATTTATATGATCTGATACATCACGTGATTGTAGTAAAATATTCACGTCAATTTCTTGATTGAGCAGGGAACAAATCTGTGGTGGATTCAGTAACGGGGAAGTTGCGACTGCTTTGATGACACTGAAGGCATTCTTCCGGTTATGGACTTATGGCTTATATAACATTATCAATGATTATGAATTTCTGTTTCTCATGGAATACAGACAACCTCTGAAACATTTCAAGGTTATTGAAGTATTATCAAGATGGAAAGATATTTTTGTTCTCGTCCTGAAATTGTGAGCTATTGCAAGTTATTATTATTTTCGTGTTACTGTTTTGATTCATAGGTGAAATTCAATAAGATGTTTTAATTTATGAGATTTCCCCTCTATCTGTTAGGTTTCAGATGTAATTGTTTTTCTGTTTCAAATGTTAAATAGATACATTTATTTGTTCCTATACAGTTCGAACTATCTATGGCATCCACACAGTTTATTGATCACTAAGTGCATGGTATATAGCAATAGATAAGGCTATATACATTATAATAAATAAGATTTTAAGTTATTTGTCTTATTTATTGCTTTTGTATTCTAATTTCTATTTAACCTTCTGTACTACTCTTGCAACGCCAGATTCAAGAATCGACCCACATTCTGTACCTAAAATAAAGCATGGATAAAGGTGTATCTTTTTGACATTAAAGTTCTTTTTGGTTGAAAAATGATTGAAAATTATGAAAAGTACTTGTGAGTTTAATAGAAATGTGTGGTTGAAAATAAATTTGAAGAAAATATTGAAAAATGGTACAGGACAAAACAAGCACTTAGTTTCTAGCGTGCTTAAAACTATAGTGGCATGGCAATTGGCAAGGCTCGGTTTCACGGATTGCAAGTTTGGTCCCCGAGGTTTCATGCCTCAAGGAAGTCTTCTCCTCAATGTTAGATTGGTTAAATGTCGTTGAAAATTGAAGTCATTAACACAAGTAGGTAAAAAAGAGACTATAAAAGAAGAGGAGATCACCTGATAGTACGCTTGGAGGTCAATCTGTTGGTCATATCCCAAAATGATCCATTATACTTGGGGTATTTCGTAAATATAGTAATAAGTAGTTAATACTTCATTTATTTATTTATTTTTCGCATATTTTTCAAGAGATGTTTTCTTCATTAAATAATATTTAAAGCAAGAGTCTTAACTTGAAACCACGAGTAAGATCTAATCCTAAGGTTGAACAATCTTAACTCTTCTTGCTTCTTTGACTTGTATTCTTAAAGCAATCAAAACCACAATGTGTACATTTTGAATTTAGGGTATTTTTAGTCTCGTCTAAAACTTGTAAAACAGACCCAGTTCATAATATATGAGAAAAATATAGTACTAGATAATGAAGGAAATGAAATATGAAAAGTGACGTACTAAAGAAAAATATTGCAGACTAGAGTTAGGTATTGGAAAACACTTCACACGACGAGGGATGAGAAAAGATAATTTGCTTTAATGTAAAATCACATTATCACCATGTTAGGACAAGTAGGAAAAGAACATAAAAGAAGATGCCAGGTCATAGTCAACAAAGGTGCTAGTGTAATGGAGACAGACCCTTTACAAAGAACATGGAAATATCCCTTCATGCATGGGAGCCCATTATATTCATACAAATCTTGAGACACAATGTCTTCAAGGACACTTACAATGCACTAGTGGATACTTGAAAACTTCAACATTATATATATATATACATTCTTTGTTAGAGTAACGTTGAAGATAAATATAGATCTATAGATACATATCATGAATATAATTTTCAATATTCAACTTTATAATTTATAATGGTTCTTGGTGGCACAACATATATATTTTTTAATTTCATAGGAGGTTACTATTGAGTGTTATCTTCGTGTTGCGGTAAAATACATGTCCATTAAATGACATCTATTTTGCGCGAATTTTGTTTCACTCGTGCTAATAATTAAACAATGATCAGACGTTGTATAAGGGAAGAACCTCTTGAAAGAGTCTCAAAAAGGAGTGTTTTGCAGTAGAAAAGCTTAATTTAAAAGATGTCTCCAAGGGGCGCAAGCACAAGAATTAAACTAAGAAAATTCTATTAAAATTTAAATTAAGAAAATTACATCTCTATTTTGAGAGTTTTGATATGTTGATTTTTCTAGATGTCTAAGTTTTTACAATATATACAATTAATGCAAGAACTGTTTATTCGCTTAGTAATTGTGTTGAAACAACTGTGCCCACTTCCTTAGATTTCGTAACTTCTTTTACTTTATCCAACTGGTTTCATCAATGTTTTTATTAACTTCCGGTAACTATCCACGACTTTCCAAATTGCTCACATTATGAATAACTCCTAGAATAATTCCATAGACCGTGGGTTAGATTGGAGAGCTATCTTTTTGCTTGTATTTTGTCTAATATTCCAATCGTCCAAATATTGTATCGCTCGCCCAGACGTTATTGTACATACCTTCAATCGCCCAGACATTCCATAGCTCATTCAATTGCTCAATCGCCTAGACCCTTTAACATCGCCCTAATTCTAGGCATCCTTATTGGGCTCTAAACTTCTGTATTAGGTTTTTGTGTTGGATCTTTGAATATTTGAGTATTTTCATGTGTTATAACAGCATTGACATGATATGATTATTTTTTATCCGTATAAAATTGAAGTTTTTAATTTTTACTCTATGTTTCACGATGTAAAATTAGAATTTTAAAATGGATATTCATGAATAGAATTATTCAATTTTAAATCTACGCGTAAATGATTGAAAAAATAATTGTAAAAGAAGTAACTGATTGTTATAGCTAGTAAAATAGAAATTACTTTAAAGCAAATAACCATCCATTTGATTTTGACTAGAAATTATAAGTAACAGTTATTGAAACTTAAACATAGGGGAAGCTTGTTCGAGAAAAATTAATATTTACTGAAATCATAAATCATAAATTGATACAAATGAGTAGATATATATAAGTGGGTCATACGAAAATGAATGTTAAAATTAAAGATCGAATCGACTTTTAAATTTATGATGAGATTATTGTTTAAAACAAACAAGCAGGTTACTTAGGAAATCATTAAGTTCGATCAAACGCTCACGTGCGGTCATATATTTACACAAACAACCATGATAACCTAAGTTTTTATTCACAATAAATTTAAAATCGACTACATGTATCATTTTTTATCTAATACGTTAATTAATAAAAAGAAATGGAAAAATGAAAAAATTATTAATAAGACTGATAAAAGATGAGAGGCATGCATGTGATTACTGCTAAGATGCAGCAGATTGTAAATTATTTCCCAAAAAAAGTTGATTATTCATGATCCACCACTACTTTTGCTGTTCTCACTGTTATTTTAATTTTATATTATAATAACAGACTATTTAATTATTACAGTTATTAATTATTTAATTTCATTATAGCAAGAGTGACGACTTGGGACATGCTTCTGTTTCACAACTTTTTTTAAATATATGCAAATAATATTAAATTATTATCATGCAAAACAAATAATTAAAAATGGCATCTGATTAGTTAAAAATCAATTAAGTGCAGCAGGTGTAAGGATCAGAGATGCATGGGATCCCACTTAGTACTAGCTAAGAATTAAATTAACTACTAGTTGAGAATTTACTTCATAGAGATATATAAATGCAGAAAAATAAGAGGAAAAAGTAGGATTCCTGTAGAATATGCCTATGCAAAACGCTTAAGTCGATAACTATGATGGACAATATTTCCGTGAACCTATTTCCTCCTAAGTCGTAACTAATGAATATAGATCGAACCTATCTAATTTTTACGATTTAATTGTTAGTTGTTCACGGTCTAGCTGGACGCCTGGACCCACCTTTTTTTGGGTCAATATCAGCAATGCAGTTCTTTAAAAGAAAGTCTACAACATCTGTCGTGTTGAGTGATTCGTACTTATGACTTAGATTATCTATTTCGTGGCTCATAAGGAATCGTTATATCGAAAAGAAGATTCGGAATATGTCCTTAATTATATTTTTATTGATGAATCGTTCCTCTTTAAGGATATGTTTATTTATGTTTTTGAGGCAAAATGTGTGGTTGAAAAGTGAAGAGAAAAAATGTATGTAATTAAAAAGTGATTTGAAAAATTATATTATTTATAAATTAATTTATAAATTGTAATGATTAGAACATAGTTAAAGAAAAATATATAAAAATCCTCATTGGTAAAGAAAAATTTGTCCCTTCTAAATAAACATTCTATGTAAAATCTTCGGAAATTGCATGTAGCCCAAACCGTTTATTTTTTATTTTTTTCCAACGTTTAGTAACACTGTTTATTTTATAAACTGGTTTATTTATGATTTTAAGGTAAAAAGTAGTGGTTGAAAATTGAAGAGAGAAAAGTGTGTGATTAAAAAGTGATTTGAAAAATTGTGTGATTTATAAACTGGTTTATAGACCAGAAAAGGTTCCGTTACCAAACACATAAGCTAAAATTGTGAACAACCCAAATCAAAGTTGCAATCAAGTCGACTACGTTAAAATTAAGGATTATGATACAAGCATCTCGGGACTTATTCCTGAGGTGACTCCCTTCTCATATGGAAGGGATGGGGCCCTGAGGAGTAAGGGGTGGAGCCCTATGTGAGGAGAGGGTCACCTTGAGATAAACTCCGAGGTGCTTTAAGCATTTTCCTAAAATTAACTTATAAATGGAAGAAGATCCCCATATAATATGCACTTCTACTTCTAGTATCGAATATTGCTAAAAGAACATTTGACATTTAAAGTACACGATAGTGATATGAAAGAAGAAAAAATGGAATGATGAAAATTGATTCAAGAATTCGTCCTATTTTTAGCAAAAAAATAAAACTTTAAATTGAGAGACATTACATTTCCGTCTCCTTTTCTTCTTCGGATAAATTAGAAGAAAAAAGCTACTAAAATGTTCGATAAGTCGAAAATAAATTATCCTAAGAAATTAGTTAACCAGAAAAAATTTAACGAGTCTCTACTTACTCTAGTAGTCTATCTAAATCAGCTGCCCGTAGTGGGGCCCGATATGTTGATGAATCAAGTAATCGTCACCGTTGGATACATCAAACATATTTTGATGGAGAAATTGTTGGCGTTGATGAGCCATGATGTATTCCTTTTGTCTCCTCAGCTCTAAAACTTTCCTATGTGAATTAGAATGCTGAGTGAGCACAAATGTCGGGCTTGCTGCGGGTCTGTACTCGGGAACGAGCCGGCCCGACTTGTAACGCACTCCACATGCATTACAAAGTGTTTTCGGACCCATAGGCCCGCTCCGCCACTGCGGTGTCTTATCGGTGGCGCAATGGAGGCACTTCCGCCCCTCACCGTCGTTTTCAGTGGTTGCCGTGTCGGAACCTTCTTTCTTCTTCGCCACTGCCTTAATCGTTTTCTTGCCGGAGTCCGATGGGGTTGGTATTGTCGGGACACTAGAAAGTGGCGTTGGCGACAGGACTAAAAGACGGGACGTCCAGTTGCCAGGGGCGGCGCGTGAGCGCTTGCTGCGTGCCTTAGCAGGGACCGGCATTTCGCACCTAAGCATTGGGGTGGCGTCGATAGTGGCGGTGGTTTCGGGATGAAATTGGTATTGGCGAGTTTCAGAAGCTTCATCAGTTCGGGCCTTCATGCCTTGTATTAGCGGCAGCCTCTGCAAATCCCCGCTTGAAAATGATTCCTCCACAAAGTTCGACAGCCATTCCAATTCAGCTAAATCCTCATGCTGTAAAGATACAACAAAATTGTATTGTGGATATTTATGAGAATATTAATAAATGCCACTGTTTTTTATTAAGTTTGAAATTATTTTTTTGAAGTGCTTTGTTTGATTAGACCAGTTTTTAAAGTTTGATATGACACGATTCATATTAGACTAGGAAAAAAATTATTATGTTAAGTCCGTTTGGTAATATAAAAAATTTTGATTTTTGTAATTTTTTTTGATTTTTTTATGGACTTATGATTTAAAAATATTTAAAAAGTAAAAAATGATGGACTTGACTAAGAATGAATAGTTGAGATTGAGTTTGAAAAGTTATGATAAAAATTTTACCATTTCCAAACAAGCTCTAAAATAACGATTGGATATTTATTATTTAATTTAAATTTTTTAAAAACTCATTTATTCTAAGACTCACTTTCAACAATACATTCTATCAATAAAAAATAACTTACACATAAATTTAAAACTTTTTATACTTTTTAAACACATATTATTCAAAATTTACTAATAGAAATTGTATTTCTTGTAAAATATGTGGTTCAATTTACAAGTACTAAGTGATCGAACGTTTTAGATGGAAACCCAACGTGCTTATATTTAAGTGATTCAGAGCCCGTTTGATTTATGGAAAATTTTTGATTTTTATGATTTATTTTGTATTTGTTGAAAGTGTGGTTTAAATTGATTTGAAAAGTAAAAAATTGTGGGCTTGACCAAAGATGAATGGTTGAGATTGAATTTAAAAAATTTTAATAAAACTTTTGATGCACCAAACAAGCTCTCAATCTCTTAAATTCACTTCATTGACACCTAACAATTGATCGCTATTCGTCACATTTTCTTAAATCACTTTTTAAAGGCACACGAGTCCTACTTAAAATCTCTTTTCAATCACATATTTTATCTCAAAATTATCACATTCTTATACACAAAAAATCTTTTACCAAACAGAATCCCTTAAATTATTTCAATATCTCAGCCAAAAAAAAAAAAAATTGATTTTTTTCTTTGTAGAAAATACTCATGAAAAGCCATAAAAACAAAATTCCGCAGGCTCATAAAATAAACATAGAGAACTGTTAAAAATTATTTACCGGCATGCAAAGTTCAGTATTAGATAACTGTTCATCGGCGAAACTCCGGCAGCTACCAATATTTCCGGGGAAATGGGGTTCAGTAGTAGTACTGCCGGAGAATGAGGAGTTGCATGAGGCGTCCACCACCACCATGGCGACTGAGGAGTCGGTGGAGGCTCCAACCGAGGAATCAAACGTGTCCTCAGTGAGCAAAGCATCATCATTTGGGAAGTCTAGGAGGTCTTCTATGATGAAATGGTCACCATTTTTGGCATAATTTCCCTGGAAAAAATCTGGGTTTTCCATTAATGTATATTTTATAGAATACACAGAGCTTAAGGAAGTGAAAATTTGTGAAGAAATTATAAGAATCACAGTGTGTGGCCAGACTATAGAGAGAGAAAGGGGGCTAGTTGGGGAAGTGAAGTTTTGGAGGGGAGAGAGATGTGGAAGGAGAAGGAGAAGGAGAGGAGGGGGATTTATTTGCGTTTGACGAGGAAAAAATATGGCTTCAAATAAACCTCAAATTTTAATATTACGAATGGTAATACGTCTTTATCCATGTAATAATAATAATAATAATAATAATAATAATAATAATAATAATAATAATAATAAAAGAGCCATATTTTCCCTTAGTCCCCGTTTGGTTCCATTAGGATTAAAATTCAATTCAACATTTCATCAACTTTATCAAAATCTATTGTCAAGAATAAAGAGCTAGAGAGAAAACAGAGAATGAAGAATTGTATATTAACCTGTATAAAACTACACAAGGGTCCGTCCCTTTTTATAAGAGGAGAACGAGGCTAGCTACCATATATACAAATTACAGAATATACGCACCACTATAAATATAATATACAGAATATATAGAATATATGGTATAATATATTCTAACACCCCCCTCCCTCTCAAACTGAAGATGGGAGTGAAGATGCCAGCTTAAGTTTGCAAATCAAATCAAATCAAATCACGATGACGTCCAAGGGGATGTGCCTTGGTAAACATGTCAGCAAGCTGATTATCAGAAGAAATATGACGCAATGGAAGAGTACCTTGCCTGAGATGATGACGAATGAAATGACAATCTATCTCAATGTGCTTCGTACGCTCATGAAAGACATCATGGGCAATCTGTATAGCACTAGTATTATCACAATGGAAAGAAGAGCTTTCAGTAAAGAAAACACCCATATCTTTGAGTAACCATCGAATCCACAACAATTCAGAGGTGGTGTCAGCTAGGGCCCAATATTCAGATTTCGTACTAGAATGAGAGACAACTGACTGTTTCTTACTTCTCCAAGAGATAAGAGATGTTCCAAGAATGAAACAGTAGCCAGTAGTAGAGCGACGATCGGTAGGATCTCCTGCCCAATCAGCGTCAGAATATGCCTGGGGAGTCAATGGTGAGTGGGCAGAAAAGTGAATCCCATGAAATAGAGTCCCCTTTACATATCGAAGGATCCTAAAAAAAAAAAAAGCATAATGAGTAGAATGAGGAGAATGCATAAACTGACTATAAAGAGTGGCATCAGCCAAGAGTGTTCTGTCGCCAGGAAGAAGCTTAATATTTGTCTCTAAAGGGCTATCCACAAGCTTATTATCTGTCAGTTTAGCACGCGATAACAGCTCAGATGCGTACTTAACTTGTGAAAGATAATAACCATCTGAGCAGGTTGAGACCCCTAGACCCCAGAAATAACTAGGCAAACCTAAATCCTTCATTTCGAACTGGTGACTAAGAAATTGCTGAAGTGCATGGATGCCATGAAGATCATCACCTGTGATAACCATATCGTCAACATAAAGTAGAAGGAGGACAATACCAGATTCAGACCGTTGAATAAATAGAGCGTAATCATATGCACTGGGAGTAAAGCCTTGCTGAGCCAACACAGAATTGAACTTGGGAAATCAAGAGCTGGGAGACTGCTTGAAACCGTAAAGTGCCTTATGCAGGCGAAACAAGTCTTTTGAGGCGGATGCTCAAAACCCAGGGGAGGTTTGAGATAGATTTCTTCATCAATATCACCATTAAGAAATGCATTCTTAACATCCATTTGAAATAGTTTCCAGTTTCGAACAGCTGCTACAACAAGTAAACAACGAAAAGATGTAAGGCGAGCAACAGGTGCAAAAGTCTCCTCGTAGTCAATACCATATTCCTGAGTAAAACCTAGCGCCACGAGTCGAGCTTTGTAACGCTCAACTGACCCATCATCCCATGTCTTAATCTTGTATACCCACTTACATCCCACTACAGACTTACCATGAGGCAAATCAATTAGGTCCCATGTATAAGTATTGAGGAGAGCCTGTAGTTCATCAGACTTAACTTTTTGCCAAAGTAGGTCAGAACTGGCCTTGTGATAAGTGCGAGGTTCATGAAGAGTGGAAATAGTAGAATAACAATGATAATCACTAAGATGAGTAGGAAGGGTTCTTACTCTAGTAGACCGACGATTTTCTGGAGTAGCAGTGGACTCGGAAGTAATGACAGGATCAGTAGATGGTGCGGACTCGGGAGGAACGAGCGATAACTGGTCACTGGATGAGCTTTCAACACCTACATCAGACACTAAAGGAAATTCTGTACTGGCATCAGAAAAGATAGTAGAAGGAGATGGGGATGGGGATTGTGATGGAAAAGAGTATATAGTGGTAAAGGGCTTGTGTTCCCAAAACTAAACATGACGGGAGATGCGAAGTCGACTAGCGACGGGGTCATAACATCGATAACCTTTGTGTTCAATGCCATAACCAAGGAAACAACAAAGACAAGATCGTGGTTCAAGTTTGGTATGTTCATGAGGTGGAAGTAAGACAAAGCATATACAACCAAAAACTTTTAACAGAGAATTATTTGGTACCTTTTTATGAAGGAGCTCATAAGGAGACCGATTAGATATGGGAGGGGAGGGGAGGGGACTCGATTGATCGTGTATACATCTATGAGAGCAATTTCTCCCCAAAAAAAGTCAGGGAGTGAGGCTGAGTGTAGCAGAGATCGTACAATATCAAGCACATGAAGATGTTTGCGTTCTGCACGACCATTCTGCTGTAAGGTATATGGACATGAACGATGGGGAAGAATACCATCCTCTTTAAGAGTGTCAAGAAAGGAAATGGACTTATATTCCATAGCATTTTCGAAGCGAAAGACTTTGATAGTGCGATCAAATTGAGTTTTAATCATTTGTTTAAATTCACGAAAAACTATGAGTAACTCTGATCTATGACGTAGAAGATAGATCCAAGTATAGCGAGAATAATCATCGATAAATATAACAAAATAACGAGATCCCCCTTTAGTAGGAGTAGATGCAGATCCCCATACGTTGGAGTGAACAAAATCAAAAGGTGTAGAAGATAGAGAGTCACTATTATTGAAAGATAAAACTTTTTTTTTTCCCAATTGACAGGAGACACAATCAAAAGTATCAAAACTAACATTTCCTAGATGACCATTAGACACTAACGACTTAACATGGGACAAATATGTTTGACCAAGGCGAGAATGCCAAAGACTGGAAGAAACAACAGCTGCAAAAGGTGGGATTGAACATGAACCGGGGATTTGTAAGGATGAAAGATCAAATAGACGACCAACTTTACGCCTTGTCCCAACCAGCCGGCCAGTCTTCTGATCCCGCACATCACAACCTTTACTAGAAAATGTTAAAACAAGTCCAAGTTCAACAAGTTGTCCAACAGAAAGAAGATTGAGTGATAATTTTGGCACAAGAAATGTATTTGGAATAGAATGAGTGGAAGTAGAGATGGAACCAATATGAATAACAGGCATATGGGAACCATCAGCAGTGTAAATGGATTGGACATTACTTACAGATTTCTTCTCATAAAATAAAGAGGAGTCAGGAGTCATGTGTTTGTAACAAGCTGAGTCAATAAACCAAGAAGAAGATATACCTGAAGAGACGGTCAAGGCAGTGGAGGTGCGGGACAGAACCTGGTGGACCAGCGCCTCTAGGTCAGTTGCAGTAAGAGATGTAGTGGGTACATGAGAAGATTCAGAAGTTGGTGAACTGGTCGATACGGCAGCACACTTGGGGGTAGAGGCCTTTTGCCTTTCGAGCATCTCTCGCGTCCCTAGCCTTTTTCTTGAGACAATCAAAAATTTGATGACCTTTGTAGCGACCAAGAATTTTTACGCGATTAATAATTATTTTAATAGAAAATCGTGTCGCTACTATTTCACCCATTTTTATTAAGTTAACGCCACGACATATTCGTATAGCCAAGTCAAGAAATAATCGAGATCGTTCGATTTTAAATTAAATTTCGAATTTCTAAAAATATCTCCATTCTCTTGATTTAAAGTATATTAAGTCCAAGTACTTAATTCAATGTTATCCCAATATTTATTTATACAAAAATTATTTTTATTATTGAAATTAAGAAAATATATGCAAGCATGAGAGGTTCCATTATATATAATAATTATGAGAATCTTAATTTAATAAATATGGAAAAGTATATGAATGAATTATATACTCCATTATATGTAATCATGAAGAGCATAATATTTGTATAAATATGGAAAAGTATATGAATGAATTAAATACTCCATTATATGTAATCATGAAGAGCATAATATTTGTATAAATATGGAAAAGTATATGAATGAATTATAGACTCCATTATATGTAATCATGAAGAGCATAATATTTGTATAAATATGGAAAAGTATATGAATGGTTGATAAGATTCCATTATATGTAATCATGAAGAGCATAATATTTGTATAAATATGGAAAAGTATATGAATGGTTGATAAGACTCCATTATATGTAATCATGAAGAGCATAATATTTGTATAAATATGGAAAAGTATATGAATGGTTGATAAGACTCCATTATATGTAATCATGAAGAGCATAATATTTGTATAAATATGGAAAAGTATATGAATGGTGCTTTACTTTAAGAAAAGGATGTGTTAAAATTAATAGAATTGAATGATTATGTTTACAATATGCCAACTTTATACATCTATTTAAACCCATCTCTTTTACACACAACTCTACACATATACACTTATTTCCAATCTCTTGACAAAATCCACAAGTAAGAGAAATTCAAGGTGGTCAAGAAAGTTTTGGTCCATTTACTACTACACTTCATTTTAATCTTTTAAAAGGTAAGTATATCTTATGTTTTTATGAAAAGTAAGTATGTTTTTATGAAAGGTAAATACACCTTATGTTTTTATGAAAAGTAAGTATGTTTTTATGACAAGTAAGTATATCTTATGTTTTTATGAAAAGTAAGTATGCTTTTATGAAAGGTAAATACACCTTATGTTTTTATGAAAAGTAAGTATGTTTTTATGACAAGTAAGTATATCTTATGTTTTTATGAAAAGTAAGTATGTTTTTATGAAAGGTAAATACACCTTATGTTTTTATGAAAAGTAAGTATGTTTTTATGAAAGGTAAATACACCTTATGTTTTTATGAAAAGTAAGTATGTTTTTATGACAAGTAAGTATATCTTATGTTTTTATGAAAAGTAAGTATGTTTTTATGAAAGGTAAATACACCTTATATTTTTATGAAAAGTAAGTATGTTTTTATGACAAGTAAGTATATCTTATGTTTTTATGAAAAGTAAGTATGTTTTTATGAAAGGTAAATACACCTTATGTTTTTATGAAAAGTAAGTATGTTTTTATGACAAGTAAGTATATCTTATGTTTTTATGAAAATGTTTGGATCATTGCTATGAAATCAATCTCACAAGATTGTTATGGGTTCCATATGATATGTTTATGATTATGCTAAGGGGACCGGAGTTTAGTAGCGCTACACATAAGAATTCTTGCCATTTAAGTTCGGTAAAATTCTTGTGTCTCCCTATGTTTATGAGTATTTCGATCATATCCTATGTTATGATGAAAATGATCCATATGCTTTCAAAAGAAAATTTATGCTTGGTATACTTACTGAGATTTTATAAATCTCACTCCACGATATTTACCATTTTCAGATAATTGAAGGTTCGAGGCGGTCAACATGGAAGTGGCAAAAGTGGTTAAGATTGATGAGATAATTATGTTGAACTTTATGTAAGAAAATTATGTTCTATTTTTATTCACAAATAAAATTATGGGATTCTAATTATTCTTTTGAATAATTTTACATTTCTATTTAAGTCTCGATAATATGATATGAGTCACTTTTAGTGGCACTCGAATGTTCGAGAATTCGGGTCGTCACAGTTGGTATCAGAGCCAAGAGTTTTAAAAACGATTCTGTAGATTTTTGAAATTTTATTTCTTAAAAAAAAAAAAAAAAACACTATTCACGTGAACAGTAAAACGACGTGCTATTCATGATGAACAGTGAACGAAATCACTATTCAATTAAAAAAAAAATTTGAATTTTCACATGTCAAGTATGGTTATTATTTTGAAAAGTATGATGAAATTTGATGTGCGAATTTCAAGGACAAAATTCATTTTAAGCAAGGGAGTTTGTAATGTTCTGAAAATTTTATGGAATATAATTAGTTAGTGATATGATTTTTATATTGATGTCTTTGATAAATTTCTAGAAGTTCGGGGACTAAAGGAAAATAAGATTTGACGATAAAATTTTATTTGGGTTAATTAGGCCCAATCTTATGTAAAGATGCGAAATGATTAATAATAATTTTTTTTTTTAAAATATTTTAACTCATCACTCTACTATGTCACTCTCCACGTATTGACTCCTCGAACCAGGTATGTTATATGCTTTGCAAGTCATTTACGATTTTATTAAGACATGTTAAGTATGAAATATTCATATGTTATGAATCTTTAAGTGAAATATACATGTTGAGTATGATATGAATTGATAGAAGCCTAAATTTTAATTTATTCATTTTAATGTAGAATCATGAGACATAGAGGATATTGATATGAATTTTGGTTCATATTAAGCTTAGTAAGATTGACTCAATTAGAAATTAAGTTGGGTTGTAACTTTGGCCCAAAATATATGGAATAATATATTAAACAAACAAAATTGATAATGAATTGTACAATAATTTATCCCTTTATCACTACCTTTGTGTAAAAACAAGGGAAAAACTGTGGATGGTTATTAGTACTTCCTCTTCAAGTTTCAATTTTCGGTTCAATAATTTATCCCTTTATCACTACCTTTGCTTAAAAGCAAGGAAAAACTGTGGATGATTATTGGTACCACTCTTCAAGTTTCAATTTTCGGTTCAATAATTTATCCCTTTATCACTACCTTTGCTTAAAAGCAAGGAAAAACTGTGGATGATTATTGGTACCACTCTTCAAGTTTCAATTTTCGGTTCAATAATTTATCCCTTTATCACTACCTTTGCTTAAAAGCAAGGAAAAACTGTGGATGATTTATTGGTACCACTCTTCAAGTTTCAATTTTGAAAAAAATAAATAAATATGATTTACGAATGATTTTCAAAATAATCTTTGTCGTCAAGTTTAGAAATGATGAGCCCTAAATGGACTTTGCATAATTGATTTTAGACATGGCACTAAGTATAAGAAGTCAACAGAAATGATTAGAAATATGTTCAGATTATCTATCATTTAGACTTAATGAGAAATAGCGAGCCAATTTTATGAAGTTTTATGAGATGTTAAGATTATAAGTGATATGATTTTAATGAGACTTTTATGAGAAGCATTATGAAGTTAGAGATTTAAAGATTTGGTTATTGGGAATTAAGTAATGGCTATTATGTTGAGTAAGTGAATTATGCCTCTATATTGAAGAGAAATTTATTATGAACTTTGGCCTTGTGATTAAATTTTGGGAATATGATTTATGACTTATAAATATAAGTATGAGTAATCTTTTGAGCCAATTAAGGTATTGAAGGAAGTGATATTGTGATATTGACGACTATGATTTGAAATTTCTATGTTGAGGAATTATGAATTGATTTTCTGGAATATTTTTTTATGATATTGAAGTTTGATGAAATTGTGGTCAATTTTTAGATCGTTGTGATCAAATGTGGAATTATTTATTATTGTGAGTTATGAAGTATGCTTACGGTTTGAATAAGTCCAAATTTCAAAGGAAACTCTGCCTAGAATTTTATCGTTTGGAATTAAGAGCATAGTATGGTATGCAATCACTAAGAGAATTGAGGTTAGACATGCAAATTCATTTACATCACAAACGAGATTTAGTAGATGATAACAGAGATATTATTATTTTCTCGTAAGGAGAACACACAAGAGTCACACTGGAAAGAAATACATGAAACACGCAAAAGCAAAAGAAAGCAACATGGGAAATTCCTCAAATTGAGAGATGTGTTTCCGGAGTAGCCGTATCCTACCACCTCTGACCTTTTGAGGAAATAAAGAAACCTTCAAAGAGGTGTGTTTCGAGAGTAAGAATACTCCGTAATCTACCACCTGGAACCTTTGAGGTACACACAAGATTTAAACATTAAGGAAATCCTAGGAAATTAGAGGGGTGTCTCGAGAGTAAGAATACTCCGTACTCTACCCCCACCTATTCTAAGATTCATAAAGTTAAGTTTACATTAACCGGACTCCATTTTCGCTTGATTCCCCTTCCTTGCGACCAATCTATCTTAACCCCTGCTGGATCTTGTATTGAGATATATGACTGCAGCTTATCCAGTAGTTCATCAATAGTAGGAGCAGAAATAAGGAGCCTTCTGGAAAATGGAGAGATGAATCCCTGTTCCACAGCATAATCAAGAAAGGTTAACAAGCCATCAAAGAAATTGTTAACATTCAGAAGCCCAATAGGCTTAGTATGGAGATCTAGTTGAGCCCATGAGGTAATGTTAAAGATTTCTTCTAAGGTACCAAAACCTCCGGGCAGGGCTATAAAGGCATCAGAACCATATAGCATACAAGTTATGCGTTCATGGATGGATAAGGTTTGAACTTCATGCCCTCGTGTTTTTCCTGCAACATCTACCAAAGGGACAGGTATGACACCGATTACTTTTGATTTCTCTGCAAGAGCAGATTGGGAAACACAACCCATTAGACCACTGCTACCACCCCCATACACAAGAGTGATACCTTTTTCCCCCAGTTTCTTTCCAAGATCTACGGCCGCTTCTAGATAACTGAAGCCTTTCCCCATTTTTGATCCACAAAATACACAAATAGTTTTGATCTGTCGAAGTTTTGGTGCTTCCATCTTTGATAGTATAGAAGAGAAAACTTACGAAGAAGATGTGATTTTGGGATGCCTGAACTATGAAATATGTTTGGCTATTTAAAGCCGGAAAAACTTACTGTTTTTGATTGATTCTGAAAAAGTAAAGATTTACTTTTGACAAAATCGGCCAACTTTTGACTGTTTTACCAAAGATATCACCTTTCGGTGATTTATTTCCAGCTTTATCAAACCTCGAGAAAGGAAAATATATTTATTTCCAGCTTTATTAAAACTCGAGAAAGGAAAATATATTTTATTTCCAAAATGCGTGAAAGAAAACAGTAAAATATTTTAAATGTGTATCAAGAGATTTACCTTATATCATTGATGAACTGCCAGAAGCCTCATTTTGTAAAACAGACTGGCAAACAGGATCTTTTGCTATTATATTTTGGAGACTATAACGATTTTTGTCCTCGTTAAACTGAGCGTATAAGGAGAGAAGTTCACGTTGCACATAACCACTTGGGTGCGTCTCAAGAGTCAGTCGAATATCATCCAAAGACTCCTTACTCAGTCCACCCTTTATGAATTTGATTTTATCATCCCGATTAGTAGAAGAATATCCTACTGTTTTGCAACGAGTATCACAGTTCCAACGAGCACATTTGTAGCAACCATTCAGCCTTTTTGCTCTTCGTTTCTTTGCGAAGGTGCTTTTGCCTAAACCAGGCATGTGCTTTGGAAATGTCATAGGTAATTCACCAGATAATCGAACCTTTGCTTCGATCAACCAGCGAACATCTTCTGAAACACCATGAGCCATCAGCAACCTCAATCTTTCGAGTCTTATTCGATAAATTTTCTTCAGATCATTCATTGGAAGACTGGAATAATACTTGCGAATGTTTGTAAGAATGATATCCATGTTTTGATGGATCTAACCTCTTCCCAGCATGAACTATTTAAAAGCATTAAGGATCGGAGGAAATCCGCGTGATATTGATTCCAGCAAAAAAGCGCGGAATAGAATAATGGAAAAGAGGGAACAAGAGTTATGCGCCGTTTACTTTCTTGATAAAAGGAAGATTTGATGATGACGGGATTTGAGATATGGAATATTTTCTTGGATTTTGGGTACTGATATTTTGATATAATAATCAAGGTATAGAAATAATACGGGGATACGTGAAAGTGAAATAAGGACTGTATTGAATCAGGATTAATAAGTTTGTGCAAGTGAAAGGAATACCTTACGGGAAATGTTATGATATTTGAGTTAAGAATTTTAATTATTTGGGAGATATTTGTTTATTGAATTTTGCAGAAATTTTGGGTTACAAATATTGGAAAGATAAACTGATGATTATGTTGATATGTGAATAACATGTTTGGGTATATTACATAGAAAATATTCAGGTAATCGTTTTAATTATTTTGGGATATTTGGTGATAAGAAGAAATGACAAATTATTATGGTATGATATGTTAGTAAAGATTTATTGAAATTTTAGAGATATTAATACGAATATTTGAGGTTACATGATACGATGATAAGTGACAGGTTACATGAGTACTACAAGATATGATGAAATATCACATACGATTGGGAATTTTCATTTTGATTCAGAAGAATTTATGAGTAGACATATGTCTATTATTGATAGAAAAGTTCATGTCTTAAGAAAACAAATTGATGCATTTAGTCAAAGTCCAGTGGGTTAAATATGGTTGGGTTAAATATGGTAGCGATGATGCTACATAAGAAGAAGAAGAAGAGATTCTGATTAAGTGTTCAGAAATCATAAGATCAAGTAAGATTAATTTCGAGGACGAAATTATTTTAAGGGGGTAAGTTTGTAGCGACCAAGAATTTTTACGCGATTAATAATTATTTTAATAGAAAATCGTGTCGCTACTATTTCACCCATTTTTATTAAGTTAACGCCACGACATATTCGTATAGCCAAGTCAAGAAATAATCGAGATCGTTCGATTTTAAATTAAATTTCGAATTTCTAAAAATATCTCCATTCTCTTGATTTAAAGTATATTAAGTCCAAGTACTTAATTCAATGTTATCCCAATATTTATTTATACAAAAATTATTTTTATTATTGAAATTAAGAAAATATATGCAAGCATGAGAGGTTCCATTATATATAATAATTATGAGAATCTTAATTTAATAAATATGGAAAAGTATATGAATGAATTATATACTCCATTATATGTAATCATGAAGAGCATAATATTTGTATAAATATGGAAAAGTATATGAATGAATTAAATACTCCATTATATGTAATCATGAAGAGCATAATATTTGTATAAATATGGAAAAGTATATGAATGAATTATAGACTCCATTATATGTAATCATGAAGAGCATAATATTTGTATAAATATGGAAAAGTATATGAATGGTTGATAAGATTCCATTATATGTAATCATGAAGAGCATAATATTTGTATAAATATGGAAAAGTATATGAATGGTTGATAAGACTCCATTATATGTAATCATGAAGAGCATAATATTTGTATAAATATGGAAAAGTATATGAATGGTTGATAAGACTCCATTATATGTAATCATGAAGAGCATAATATTTGTATAAATATGGAAAAGTATATGAATGGTGCTTTACTTTAAGAAAAGGATGTGTTAAAATTAATAGAATTGAATGATTATGTTTACAATATGCCAACTTTATACATCTATTTAAACCCATCTCTTTTACACACAACTCTACACATATACACTTATTTCCAATCTCTTGACAAAATCCACAAGTAAGAGAAATTCAAGGTGGTCAAGAAAGTTTTGGTCCATTTACTACTACACTTCATTTTAATCTTTTAAAAGGTAAGTATATCTTATGTTTTTATGAAAAGTAAGTATGTTTTTATGAAAGGTAAATACACCTTATGTTTTTATGAAAAGTAAGTATGTTTTTATGACAAGTAAGTATATCTTATGTTTTTATGAAAAGTAAGTATGTTTTTATGAAAGGTAAATACACCTTATGTTTTTATGAAAAGTAAGTATGTTTTTATGACAAGTAAGTATATCTTATGTTTTTATGAAAAGTAAGTATGTTTTTATGAAAGGTAAATACACCTTATGTTTTTATGAAAAGTAAGTATGTTTTTATGAAAGGTAAATACACCTTATGTTTTTATGAAAAGTAAGTATGTTTTTATGACAAGTAAGTATATCTTATGTTTTTATGAAAAGTAAGTATGTTTTTATGAAAGGTAAATACACCTTATATTTTTATGAAAAGTAAGTATGTTTTTATGACAAGTAAGTATATCTTATGTTTTTATGAAAAGTAAGTATGTTTTTATGAAAGGTAAATACACCTTATGTTTTTATGAAAAGTAAGTATGTTTTTATGACAAGTAAGTATATCTTATGTTTTTATGAAAATGTTTGGATCATTGCTATGAAATCAATCTCACAAGATTGTTATGGGTTCCATATGATATGTTTATGATTATGCTAAGGGGACCGGAGTTTAGTAGCGCTACACATAAGAATTCTTGCCATTTAAGTTCGGTAAAATTCTTGTGTCTCCCTATGTTTATGAGTATTTCGATCCTATCCTATGTTATGATGAAAATGATCCATATGCTTTCAAAAGAAAATTTATGCTTGGTATACTTACTGAGATTTTATAAATCTCACTCCACGATATTTACCATTTTCAGATAATTGAAGGTTCGAGGCGGTCAACATGGAAGTGGCAAAAGTGGTTAAGATTGATGAGATAATTATGTTGAACTTTATGTAAGAAAATTATGTTCTATTTTTATTCACAAATAAAATTATGGGATTCTAATTATTCTTTTGAATAATTTTACATTTCTATTTAAGTCTCGATAATATGATATGAGTCACTTTTAGTGGCACTCGAATGTTCGAGAATTCGGGTCGTCACAACCTTCTTCCTTACAATAATGACATTGACCAAAAAATCATTGTGTCCTGAAAGAAGAGACTGCTGCTACTGGAGGAGCAGTACTAGGCGTGACAGACATAACCAGATCACTAGACTGAGCTCGACGAGTTTGTTGCCGTGTCTCCTCAGATATGAGCTCAGTAAGGGCAACGTTGAAAGTTGGCAGTGGAGAGCAATGAAGTAACGAGGCTCTGGTGTTTTCAAACTCATCTCGGATATGCATCATGAAGTGAATGAACTGTCTATGATCCCGATAATCGGAGAAGAGTTTGGCAGAATCAGCATCCGAAAAAGATGGATCAACCTGAGACAGCTGATCCCAGAGACTGCTGACCTGAGAGTGAAAATGAGCAATAGATTGACCAGGCTCTTGAAGCATCTGATACAACTTGGACTCCAACTAAAATTGCAGGGAGGCATCACTAGAGCAATTGTATCGATTTGCCTAAAAATCCCAAGCAAGTTTGGAATTTCGAAACTTCGGAAGAAGACTCTGAATTGACGAACAAGATGTAGTAATGAACCACGACAAGATTTTACAATGACTGGCCTCCCATACCTCAAGATGTTCATCAAATTCTGACTGAGGTTCACTTTCCTCTTTCATTGGTTCAGTTTTCTACCCAGTCATAAAACTCCGCAACCGACGACCAATAAGAAAGACAAACATCTATTGAGACCAGATGTTGTTATGTAAAATCGTAAGTATACGATATCGCAATCATGTAATAAAGTGACTTTTGAGTCGAGTGATCGTTCCCACGAGGACTGTTTACTAAGTACCGAAATATGTCAGTTCTAAACTTTATTTGAACAGAAAAAGAGAATTTGTGATTGTAAACTAAAACTAATAAATTAAACTAAAGAATTTAAAATTGCAGAAATGTTATGTTTTCAAATAAGACTGTAAAGTAGTTGGGATTCACAAGTTCACCTAATCAATTAAATCAATTCCAATTCATGGTTCTATTTTCTAAATATGTGTTCGATCGGATTCACTAATTCAAATTGAGATTCCTCTCTCGAGTTTAAATCAATCTTACCCAAATAAGTCAACCTTGTATCTCTATAGCGGGTCCGAATATTCCTTATCTAGATGCATTACACACAAGAATTCACACACGACCGCAATAATAACAAGAGTATATCTCTATCTCTTGTTCAATTACCGGATTAATTACCTAGATTTATGTTATTAACTCACCTTTTGGATTATGAAAATAAAACATGAAATCATGAAAGAGTGGGCAGTTCATTCACGCATTAAACACAATAATAAATCAACACATGCATTGAAGCGTTAAAACAAAGAATATGGAATTAAAATAATTAACTAGGCTACATCGTTCATCCCAACATAGAATTTAGTTACACATCTTGATTAAAGAAAAATAACAATAAAATAAAATATTCATTGAAAACAAGAAGAAAGGAAAGCATGCACCAAGTCTCAATTCTTCTATTCTCTTCAATTCACGCCCTTCCGCGATACTTGAATCTCCAAGAATTTTATGTTGAAATCTCTGTTGTAGCTCGTTCTATGGAGAGGCAAAGGTTTAGATTTCATGCCTCATATGTTGTATATATAGTTTTTGGAGAAACCTAGGTCAAGAAAGAGAGAATTCAGTTGAAAATCGCGAGAAAAAACCCACAGTCGGATAAGCGCGCGATCGCTTGGCTAATACCTTAGCGATCAAGCGATCGTGTGGTTACGTCTTTAACTCTCGGGTCATAAATTCACACCATCTCGCGATCGTGTGGTATGTATCCAGCGATTGCGACTTCTATCTTTTCTTGGCTGTGTAAGTTGGTCCCTGACTTTTAATTGCACCTTCAATCCCCAACTTTCAATTGCTGCAATTTAGTCCCCAAACTTTATATTCTTCTCGAATTGCTCAAATAAGCTATTAAATCCTTTAATTAGGTCCTCCAACTCATGATTTACTCACTTCAACACCAAGCATGTTTCCTGGTTGTTGTCACAAACTCCTCACTTGTCCAATTTAGCTCCAATTAACATCCAATTGCGTCGTTTTTCCATTAATTGCTTCATTCTTCTCCTTTTGGGATATTTTCTACAATGTAAACAAATAAACATAAATTAAATAGAATATGTCCTAAAACGACAATAATTTCTTCTAATTTAAACATACAGATAAGCGTATAAAATACTCTTATCACCAGATATTATAGTTGGTGTCGTCCAAAACATCAATGGGACGAGTGATATTAATATCCGTAGCAGATGCCATGGGTGAACGAGAAAATGCACAAACAAGACAAACTCACAAGATGAAGAACACGACGAATCTGCATGGAACAACAGAATATTGTACAAAATTCCAAAATTCAAACCAACCACACTAGAATTTTTGAAAATTTTGAACTCCAAATTGATTTTCCATAGCTAATATACAAAATTCGAGGGCTCTGATACCATGTCAAGAATAAAGAGTCAGAGAGAAAATAGAGAATGAAGAATTATATATTAAACTATATAAAACTATATAAGGGTCTGTCCCTTTTTGTAAGAGGAGAACGGGGTTAGCTACCATATATACAAATTAAAAAATATATGCTATACTATAAATATAATATATAGAATATATGGTATAATATATTCTAACATCTACTAAATCTGATTTTTAAATCACACGAGGGCTTAATTTTTATTTACCAATTACACCTTGTTTCATAAAATTTTGTTAAAGTCTTATTAACTTTTCAACTTATCAAATTTAATTTTAACAACAAATCTTATGAAAATTCATAATTTTTTATTCGTTTTTTATTTTATACTTCATAAATTTTTATCAAAAAATCTCTTTTTATATCAAAAGTATTGTTACACGAACCCTTAATATTTATTGGAGACAAGATGAGATATAAGGGCAAGTGCGCCCCATTACGGCGAACAGAGTGAGACTGGATTCACCCACTAGGGCGAGTGAAGTAGAAGGGAGCAGACATCATGTGCGAGATTCCAACAGAACTTTCCTGAAAAAAGAGGTGAACATTGAGCAAAAATAGCGAAATGATGGATGTCAAAATCAAATGGTAGTTTTCAAAGAAACGGTTACTGGCCGTGTAAAGGCAAGAAATAAAGATATTTTGAAGGACCAACAAATAAACATTCAATTCAGAGAATGTAATTTCCTTTATTTTATTTTCTGCACTGAATTTCTATTTTCCTATAATTGGAAGCAACGACTCCACTCTCAATTGCACTTTTGAGACTTTGTTCTTGAACACATCATCTAAGTTTCATACTTGTTTCGCACAAAATCAAGCAATAAATATAATTTTGCACATACAATGAGACCTTGGTGTAGAAGAAGGGTTACAATGTCTCCGAAAAATGCTGGCAAAGACATAGCCAACCCGTACTATGCGATTTCTATGATAGAATGACTGAGAGTCAGGAAATTTATCAAAGTCTAGAAAGCAGACGTGATGAGCCCATGACAGAGCTAAGTCCCAACTTGATGAGGTCGTTGCTTGGGGATCTCACCCAAGACTTAGTTGAACACGTAAAACTTCAAAATATACATAATATTGAAAAACTTGTTTAAATCAAGAATGCACCTTATGATAATAAGACTAGACAACTATACATATTGAACGAGTTAATGACCAAGTTGGTAGACCATTTCAGTCACTTAATTGGATTTTGTTTGCCTTCAGGAGGCATCCCAACACTCAAACCAGAAACATTAATCCAATTCTAAGATATGCCTCAAGAATGAACCACAATAATAAAGTGTCACATGTTGGTACATCTTGTTATGCATACGAATTCTTTATGACATTTTAAAACTGTGATACCAACTTGTGACGTACAAAATAAATCGCGAATATTTTTTTTTCATAAGCTAGTGACGTAAACGACGTCACATGAGTGAGATTTTAAAACCGCTATACTTAAAGCAAAACTTATTTATTTAAAAGTAACGATATAAATATTTCAAGTATTTCAAGTTAATATAAAAGATCTTGACTTTGAAATATTATAGGTAAATAGTATCAATAATAAAATATCGGGTTTGGTAGTTCAACCACAATAAACCTTATTCGGTGTGTCCACAACTCACAAGTCGTCATGTAACTCAACACTATCTGTCTCGCTGTCTGAAGATCCTCGCCAACATTTTTCATTCCATTTCTATAATTGCTTGAAAGGTTAGATGTCGTGGGATGAGTATACACTTACCTAGTGAGCAGAATATGGTGCGCATGTATTATTGCACATAGACAAGTTATCCTCATATATTAAAGTTAAGTCAAACTCATATATTCATGATCAATGCATATTATGCATATTAAACCAATCAACCCCCTTATATTCATGTCAAGTCAAACTCATATATTCAAGATCAATGCATATTTTGCATATGAAACCATTCAACATTCTTATATTCAAGTCAAGCCAAACTCATATATCCATGACCAATGCAAGTGCATGTATTTTAAAGAAAACGTGACTTTTAATGGGCCTCATATTACAAATAAAACTACTATCCTGAGCGTGCATATAACAAGCAGAGGATTTAATCTCAGATATCAAGCAGAGAAATCACTCCCAGATAACAAGCAGGGAAATTAATTCTCGATAACAAGCGTAACCATATCGTGATCCAGTTACTAGACTTCGCAGCACGAAAGACAAGCGAGATAGAGTATGACTGTAATATCATGCAAGAAATTTTTTTTGTGCCATGTATAAGGAAAAGCATGAAAATCCTCTTAATGTAATGGAATAATGAAATGCATTTAAAATCATACTAGCAAGTACAAGTATTATATCAAGTACAAGCACTGATAATTTCTATAAATAGATGGAAATCATGGAATAAAGATTACTCAAAACATATCATATTATTCAAATAATTTTGATTCAGACTTTAAAACATCTAATATATTGATACATAGTTATACGGATCGATACCTGATTAATGTGTCGATGCCTAATAGAAAAGAGAAACTTCTTGAAACATCAATGTATTGATACATAAGATAACTTTATTACTCAAGAAATTATCATTAAAATAAGTTACGGAACTTAAGATTACAATAATAAAATTTACTCAAGATATCCAATAATACTGGTTAGCGATGATAATTTTGACTATCTTTTTGATATTAAACAAGCTATCTCTTTTATATTAAACAAGCAGATAAACAAGTGTTAATATGTCAATATAATGTTAGTGAGGATAATCTCTGATAATCATTATTTGGTTTTAACAAATTAAATAACTATTAACGTTAAGTTAAGTTTAGCGATCACAACACCGAGATTAAATATGAAATGCTTATAATGAGATCATATTAAACTTATACCAAGTAGCCAAATAAATATTCCCAGCGTATATCAAGTTATCAAATTAACATATCTCACTCATCTCGATCCAAGAGTGCCTAAAAGAAGTTATGTTCATTCTATTTTACAGGATGTATCGATAATCCATGAACATGTATCGATACATGTTCATCTTCATGCTTTAAGTATCGATATATACTGTTAGTTTAACACTGTCAACTGAGATTTCTTCAAGGTTCTACTATATTTTAATTGTGCGGCACATACTTAGAATATCAAGAACGTGTTATTAAATTACCAAGTTTTTGAGCCTAACAAAAGATCAAACATAATCCTATCTACGAACTCTAGAATTTTGGAGGAATAATACAATTATTCCCTAACGATTTCTTGCTTAATTTTTGATGTGTATAATCTATTCAAGTGATGGGTATTTATAGCAGAAATTGAATGCACATGTTTGAGGAAGAACACGGTTGCATGGAGTTGAAATTCTTATTTTGGAATTAAAAATAAATCGACTCATCTAACCAAGTAGGAGGGAGGTGGAAGACAAAAGCCATGCAAGAAACAGCTGTCACCATGTCATTGAATAAGTAATAATGAAAGCTATTAAGGAGGTGGTGGAAATCTAAGTGTAGCTAGAGATGTCAAGACGGACGGGCTAACCAGACTCATAAAAATCGGTCTGGATCGACTCAGGACCGCGGCTAACCCGTGACCCGTGTGGAAAGTTCACGGGTCATGAAGGTGTAAACCGCGGGTTTCGCGAGTCAAACATTCGCGGGCTACGGTTAACCCGCTGGCCTGTGGAAAAAAAAACTATTTTTATTAAATATCTTAATATTGAAAATCTCTCTTCTTCTACAAACTTTAGCACAACTTCTAAAAATAAATATTTTTTTTTCTTCCTAGTAGTTAAGAAACGTAATGTTTTTTGATATTAGTAATTAGAAATGCATTTAACATTAATTGTCATTTGTTTATATTTTATATAAATTTACAAATTTAGAAGTAATTCATGTAACATAAAATATAAATATAAATTCTATGTTAACAATTTATGGTATAAACATGAATTTATCATTTTGTTCATTTCGTAATTAGAAATTTAACAAAAAAAATATTATAAACATGAAAAATTCTATGTTTTTATTCGTACGGGCCAAATCAGAATGAACTGCGACCCTTATGAGCTCGACCCGGATGGGCCAAGGGTGAGCCTGGATTGTAGTTCGAAATTTGTGGACCGGCCCGGAACCCGCAGCGAGTGGGCTTTTTTTTCACGTGTGCTGTTACTGGGCTCATATGTTGATGAGTCGACCTGACCCTGACCACCCGGATTGACACCTCTAAGTGTAGCCACCTCATGCTTCAACTTTCCAAAAATAGTTTTCAGGAGTCATGTTTGAGCTAAGATTCGAAGTATTGAACAAAGTTGAAATCTTATGTTCTTGGTGCCGTTTGAAAGTATTCATGTAGTACTTTTACATTTTATGATGCAAGAAATGGATAATCGAGGAGAAAGTTATGGCATGCCGAAGTAGGCCACTCAAAACTATTTTTGTTTACCATTTGGTAAAGTACTAACTTTAAAAATTCACCTAGGATTATCCGTTGGTCGAACTTAAAAAATGTTTTCTTATTCTCGAAGATTGTTCCAAGAACTTATCTATACATATATCATATGTAAGAAAAGAAGGTTGGAAGAGATTGAAAAAGTCTTGGGAAGAGAGGCACTTAAACATATTTTTGTCATAACTTTCTTTATTTAATATTTTCGTTTTTCTATCGTTAAATCCTGTTTTTCTCTCCTTACATTCCAAAATAATTAAATAACTTGCAAAACATTTTTATTGCGGCATAATGGACAATAAAATACGTCAATGACGTCAAAATTTTCGAATCGTTACACATCTAATGTAGGGGGACATGTTACACCTAAGGGGTAATGGCCAAAGTGAGAAGGGTGGCTATATTGCCACCACGAAAATTAATTTTCACACCACAATTATAATTTCTTTGTTTATTTATTAAAATAGGCACAAATACAATGGCATAAATATCCTTTTAATTTTTCTAATCTAATTTATCTTATTAATGTTAAGTACACCACAATCTCTAATACTAATTATCTTCTCCATCTCATCCATTTTTTTTTTTTTTCAAAATCTTCTCTTTCTTACAAAAACATCTATCAATAAAAATGAATCATATGCAAACTGAAAAAATTAACTGTACTCAACTTTTCCAATAAATTTGGTTTCTCCATAAGCATTTCATTTGGCTTCCTCATATTTCAGTCATTTTTTTTTTAACTTCATCAAGAAAATAACATTTTACACGTAAAATTCGTGGAAACTATTTTTCTTTCCTACAAGAATTTCAATCATAAAAAAATGTCGATGTGATATTGGTGAAAGAAGTTTATACCAATTCTTAATTTAATCACTAAAAAAGTAAATGAAGATTTCTCTAACAATATATATTTTTTTCTTTTTTTGATAAACCAACAAAATCTTTGTAAATATATATATAAAAAATCTCTATACCCAATTATTCACTTAAAGTAAATAATTTTTTTTTTTTAATATAATGAAAAAGAGATGAATAATTTAAAAAATCTCAGATCTTATTATAGATCGAATTTGTGAAATAGTTGTGGTGGACGTATTATTTTTTAATTGGGATAGTGTTATTAGAAAGTCAATGTGGGTAAAAAATGATGATCGGTAAAGAGGAATAAAATTGTTAGGGAGCAAATGAGTTGCAAAAAGCTAATTTATGGAATCCATTATCAAATGATAATAATGGATGAAGAAAGAATCTGTGGGGATAGGGGTGAAATAAAAAGGGTAATAAATGAACTGAAAACGTAGATACGGGTGGCTACTAGTAGTGACTTTCAGAAACATGGCACATTTGATACATTTACTAAAAAAAAATTCTAAACTTGTTTAGAACCATTTTAATTGTTCTAAAAAATGAGTTTACTCTGTTAAACATTTTAGGATCATCATCCTTAAGTTGACTTTAACATTTTAATAACAACCAAGTCAAAATAATTTAAAAATGCCATAAGAATGATATTTAAACATCACGCGGAACTTTAAAATACAAGATCCATTTATTTGCATAAAAATCTACTTATACATCTCAAAATCAAGCCCCGAATAGTATTAACTCTTAAATACTAGAAGAATAAAAATTTTCATTTTAAAATAGTTTTAAGTACAAAAGAGCTTAATCTTTCCTTTCTTTTGGTTACCAATAAGTACTCTTCATTATCGGCTGCATTCTCCATGGGGAATTCAAACGTCTACTAAATAGATGCTTCATTGCCTATAAAAAGAAATACAAAACAACTATGAACCACATGGTTCAGTGAATAAAACTTGATAAATGTAATAAGAGGTTAATTTCAACATAAAGCGTATGAAGTCATAAAACCTTCTTTCATTCTAAATCTTGTCTCGTCAAACCTTAACCTGAACATGATTCATACACTTTATCTCTTAACTTTGACATTATACTTCATTTAAGTGAATGAATTCACAATCATATTAACATATCATTTGATAATCAACTCATATCATATTCACAACCTTTAGTTCCATATTACTACATTCAAATAAACAATATCGTAGTTAGGGAATTAATGTAATGGATGATGTGATATGCATAAATGATATGAAAATCATTTTTTCAATCTTTTCTTCTTCTTCTTCTTTTTTTTTTTTTTTTCTCTCTTTTTTTTTTTCTTTCTTTGAAAAATGACATGAATGAGAAATACAATATTTTTATTTTCAAAAGATCTCTTTTCTTTTCTCTTTAGGGGCTCTTCCCATATTAGGATCGTACACCGCACGTAAAAGTGCTTTCTATAGCACAAGGTCACAAGAGTATTCTTTTACACTCACGAGTTTACTAACTCGGTTCTTTTTCTTCTTTTCTAGAGCATTTGGCTCATGAGCATGCTAGCTCGAATGGGACTACTCCCATAATAGACACCCATACTTTTGACTCAGCGTCTACGTCAAACAGGCAAGACCGAAAGTCATGTTGCCTATTTTAAATGAATATTTCTTTCTTCTAAGGGAATCTAATAGTCCGTGACCTCAAATAGGGACTTTATCCCTAGGTGTACAACCTAAATAGGGATTCTTTAAAATTTTAAAATCATTTCTTGAGAACATTATTTGAAAGATCTTATACATAATCATTTCTTTACATTTTGAAAACACGGAATTTTCTCTTTTATGTGAAATGATCATGCATGCTTGTGATGATGAGATGAAATGCTATTCATCAATTATCATATGAAAGACTTTACATAATAATATTCAATCACATATTAAAACATAATATCTTATTCTTAGCTTAATACATAAAGGATCAAGATCAAGTCTTTCACTATAGAATAAAGTTTTCTATGTTTAATGCATAGAATCTCAACCTTTTTTTTAAATCCTAGAAGCCTAATTTAGTCCTTAGCTTCATCAAAATCTTGATTCTAATTTGTAGGTAATTACAACTTAAGAAAGTAACCTAAGTAGTGTTTTACATCACTAACGTCACATCTAATACTTTCCATCATGTGTAATAACATAAAATACAATCCAAACCTATAACCCAAGTGTTGCATAAGTTTGATATCATAAAGTCTCCAAAAATCCAATTATAAACATCCTTATGGTCACAATTAACCCAATCAAGCCCAGCCGATTTTCATCCATAAGTATACATATTTGAACACTTAAAATCATAAGGATTTATTCTAACATGGGGCATATCAATTCACAAGCTTAAGATATAACATCTAGCTATCATTCCTTTAAAAAAACTTCAACAAGTCTCATCTTAACATACTTTCATACTTTCATATTCATATCTCCATAACTATTATTTTCAAATATGAAATTCTTATACATACAACCTCAAAAATATGTTTAGACCATAAAGTATCACCATCATATGTCTAAAACCTCAAAAATCAGATTCATACTTAAACATAATTGTCTCCAAATCTGAATTTACATATATGCAACCTCAAAAGCATGTTTATGACATCTTTACACACTCTTAACCTTGTGTTTTGAGCATAAGACAATACTTAAGCTAATGAAAAGTCTCATGCATAAAATCCGATATTAACTAGCATTAAAACTCTTAAGTTTCAACATTATTCAAGTGGTATTTCAAGTGTATAACTCTAGGAGATTTTAAGACTACTTTGATGGTTAATAATAACCCTTTAATCACGTGTATTGAACTTGGAAGATAAGTTGAACTAATAACATTTTTTAGACATAAAGTCCAACAACATTTGATGCTAAAATCTAGATTTAAACACTTGCAAAGTGACCATTTTAAATACATAGTTTCAGCATATTTTTAAAACATGTTGAAGACATTTTAACCCACCTTTAAACATGCGTTTTGAATATAGAATATAATTAAACTAATAAAAATATTTAGTCATAAGATCAACTACTCTTTAGCCTCAAAATCCCTTTCAAAAACTTCATTTACTCCTTCAAAAGTTTTAGACTCGTTTAGCTACTTTGAAATTGAATTTGTAAAACTTGCAACTTCATAAGAAAGATAAGTCATTAGATGGATCACAAATAATGTACAAGTCTCATTTAACTTTCTAATCTATAAATCCACTTTAAAATCAAATTTCAAGCATGAAAAAATCCATCTATAAATGATGATTTGAGGCTATTAATCATCAAAGACGGCACTTTAAACTTCAAGATAGCACTTCCAATTTCAGTAGGTTTCGGTTTTGTATCATGGCTTTACTTTCGGTCAAGACTTACATCTTATGAACATCGTTAAAATATGTCCTAACATATAATCAACTATAAAAAGTGTGAAATTCAATATGAATACAAAAATTCATCAAGTGAAGGTAAATACAAAGCTCATCAACTCTTTTACTTCACTAACACATTTTATCCCTATGTGTTCTTAACTTTCAATCTTGAACATAATTTATCAAATCAACCATAATCAATAAAAAACCTATTGAATTCTGAATTTCAAGAATAATACTTCAACACCATATGAAAAACTTAACACAATATTACACAATCAAGTTTCACTTACATCTAACTTAGATAAGATGATTTTGGGCCTTTACCCCTACAATTAATTAACCAAGTGTTAAGGTAACTTCAATATACTAAAAATCTTACTTATTAATCTAAGAATTACTAAGAAAATCATCCCAAAATTAAGAATTTTTTGATTTTGAAGAACCTATTCAGAACCGAAAATGTTACCAGAAACCTTCGTTTTCCCTCTGCCGATTATACTAGTATCCTCGGTACAGCAGAATTTCCTCTCTTCCATTTTCACCTTTGATTTCTCTCCTTTTCCTCTCAATTTTAGATCTCTCAATATCTTCTCTGGTTCCATCGACTTGGAAGAAGAAACGGGGACTGAAAATCATGCTTAATAGATACATATATCATATTTTTGCAAAATAGCCCCAACTTTCAATTTTGTACAAGTTGGTCCTTATAGAATTGAAACTAAGTCCTCAAAGCTTTCTTTTCCATCATATAAGCGCCCTATAACTTTTGATAAATAATTACTTCTCACCAAAATAAGTTCACGTGCCAAACGCACCATTAAAATAATGCTTGAGGAATGCCAAGTGTCAAATATTTCATTATTTTAATACAAAAATTCTAGGTTTTTCCATCTCAAGTTGCAACCTTTGGGTCAATACTTGAGGGTCAAGACGATCTCCGTTTTGGCCAATCTTCATACTATTGTAAAGTTCACATTTCAAGCTTCGCAACGGTTATACATGCAAAGAAAACGAATCATTATACTGTTCGTCAAAAAATGGCTGCTCGACTAGATTTTCATACTTAGCCAAATTTCTTTATTTTCTCGGCACTTATATCATTTCAAGTATGCAACTTCAACTCGATATTTGAAGTACTTTCTGACCTCAATCGCGCTCAATTTTGATGCCAATATGTACATCTCATTGTATACTATAAGGAAGTATAACATGCAAAGACATCGGATTACCATGTTACTCATACCATCCTTTCAAACATGGTTACTCAATCACAACTTTACACTTAGAATTATTTCGAAGATTTTCAGCATTCCAACTATTCTTCTAATGCAACTTTAGCTTCATTTTTGAAACACTTCTCGACCTTAATTGTGATCAAACTTGATACCAATCCTTAGATCTCATCATGGACTATAAAATGGTATAACTTGAATTCCTAAAGATCACTATATAATCCACAAAATGGTCCCAAAGTTGTGTTCATCAAAATGGCAAACTGTAATTAATAGGACTTTCTAAAATCTCCAGCTTAGTCCTCAACTATGAAATTCCATCCGATTGAGTTCAAACATCATATACAACTTTCTTTCATACCAATTTAGTCTTCAAAGTTACTAATAACGTCAATTTCTTCTATTTTCTTATAAATTCTATATTATCTCATCGTACAACACGTGAAATTGTCTCTTCTCTATGAAAAATTTGATTTTAAATTTCTAAATAAATTATCTATGGTACGAAATTTTCGGGTTGTTACAAACACCTAAAGTCAACCATGGTCCAAACAATAGGGTTTCCACCCATTAGACCACCTATGGTGTCTTATGTACCACAGTCTATAGGCATGCCATATGACCCAAATACTTTATTGAGGGAACAGATAGTCGAATTCCTACAGGACCAAGTTGGCCTAGGAACAAGGCCGATAACAAGATCAACTTATAGAAAGTCTTATTCGAACTGGGTAGATAAGTCTTACCCATGGGCAATAGGCTATTGAATCCTAGAATCTTCATTGTTTAAGAGTTTGGGAGAAGTGTCAACTATTAAACACATTGGGAAATTTACCCTTCAATGCGGGGAAGTTAATGAGTATCACAAACTAAGAATGTTTCCTAACTCCTTAACATGGATAGGTTTCTCCTTGTTCATCAATTTCTCGGTTGATTTGATTCAAAATTGGTACCAAATGGAACAACTGTTCCATGCCCAATTTTACAAGTCTGAGTAAGAGGTAACTTTAGAAGATTGGCTAATCTTAAATATTTACCAAATGGGTGGGCCAAAACCATTCTTCAACAGTTCAAATTGGCCATAAGTAAATACTTTATACCTTTGCTAGAAAAAGTGTTTGCGAAACTTACTCAAAATTGTCTAAGCTTCGACTTAAAAAAGAAGTTCCATGAGAAGGAATTTTTGGATTCATTTCAACTAAGTGCTAATGTCGTTCGTTATAAACGATACGATTGTTGAAGCAAATGAGAAAATCTAGAAATTCATGAAATTGAGGTGGGGCATGTTGAAGCAGAAATATGCTTGGCCAAATTGGTTAAGAGGAAGACTTAAACATGTAAAGCATTAGTTATGTTAGAATCAAAAGCTAAAAATGAGGAATTAAATGAGGGAAACAAAAAAGACAACAATAAAGTTGAGTGATAAACATAAATTATCAAGCCCATAAATAATGTAAATGGCATAATGCTTGGTCACATATGATTAACAACCGTGTGGTTTTTTGAAATATCATGCAGGATACTATTGAGTTTGGACAAGTTACGTTAGAAAACAAGAAGAAGATGCCAGTGGACGAAGATCCGTTCTCAAATCCTATAAGAGTGAATATGATTATCCCAAATATGACCATCTTTGTCGCCTAATTTATGTAACCTTTGGTGCTTGTTACATGGTCTAAATGTACAATATCTCTCAATCATCATGCACATCACAATCACATATTTGATGATCAAGCAAATACATGGGATAATCTCCATAATAAATACACATAAAAATAGGTACTTAAAGTCAATATTAAAATTCATTAAACTTGGTTAAGCTACATCAATCATCTCAACATAATATAAATTTAGATTATAATATGAAATGAAAGAAAATACAAAGGTTGAAGATATACATCACCAAACCAATGAAATCAAAGATAAAAAGGGGAAAAATATTCTTCCATTTAAGCTTTCCAACTCTCCTTCATCTTCTTCACTTGATTGATCTCCCAATGTTTTCCCACAAAACACAACAAGAAAATAAGAAAAAGAAATGAGACAGGGAGAAAGAGAGAAAAACTAAGAATCATATTTAAATATGGTGGCTAGGGTTTTGTGAGGAAATGTAAAATTATTGATCATCCTTGAAATGGGGAAATTGGTCCTTCAATAGCCTCAAAATCATACCTAAAAAAAAGAGTCCCAAAAAGCATACCAAAACAGTCCCCTATGGAAAGAAAAATAAAAAAGAAATTAAAAAATAGGAATGGGTCAAAAATGGTAAGGAAAGAAAATAAAAAGAAACTAAAAAATAGGAATGGTTCGAGAATGGCCCATGCGATCGCATGACCCGCATGGGCTGCTAAACTTCTTCTCGGGTCGCACTAGACCAGGTACAACGATCACAATGGTTGTGAACCATGCGATCGCATGATTCAAAGTCTGTAGATCTTGTAGTCAGTCCTCCATCTTTTATTCTTTTTTCAACTTGGTCTCCAAATTTTTATTATTATTACAAAAATAACTCTAAAATATTTGTAAGGCAGGTCATCCATCTTTCAGTCTTCATACATTTGATTTCTTTCAATTTTACCCCAGGCATCAAAATTACTCTTCTTATAGCACAATTTTCTTCAATTTGTCAATTTCTTTTTCAATTGGAGTTGTACCTAAATATAACAAGATAAACACATTCATGAGTAGAAATTTACTCAATTTCTTGATCAAAAGGTTAATTTAAGAGTCAAAATAAGTATACAAAGCACACTTACCACTACGCATAGAAGCTCTTGTAAACCCATACATGACTGGACATCTGCAGAGACGATCATTGCTTCATATCAACTCGATTAAGCATTTTGAGCGAGTTGGATATAGGAATTCAATGATAAACCCTGGCCTTGAAAAAGGGATGCGCTCAAAATCAGGGTCGCTGATTCAACTATAAGGAAGATGGGCTTCACGGCCAAATTTTCAATTTAATCAATTGCAAATGCCCTTAGAGGCCAAGACCCTAGACAACTCCCAGGAAACTTTAGAAATCCTTGGGATCCCTAGCCCGATTGAATCTTGCATAGACCTTATTGCAAATCAAAATGTGAAGGATCATTTTTTATTGACTAGGTCAAGGAAAATGTGCAACGAACCCCACCAACCAAAAGTTTAAAACTTCTGGATTGAGTAATGACACATTTGAATATGACAAAGAGCCCTAACAACCAAGAGTATAAAATCTTTAGATTGAATGAAGGCCTTTGCGAAGAGTAGTTGTTCTCATTGAAGCAGAAAAAGAAGGAGCCACGAAATATGGAATTGTATGGGCAACGGGGAACCCTACCAAACACATTGTCATCATTAAAAGCAAGGCCCAAGCCATGAGAATTGTTGTTAGTGTCAAGAGGGGTGAAATAACCAATAGCAACAAAAGATTCTGCAAATAAACTTGGATAATTCACAAGAGGAAAATATATAGAGTCTATGTCTAGGATTGCAGAGAAGAAAACTAAGGCTCCAAGTGGGGGAGGCAGAGGTCCCTGTTTATAGGGATTTGTGTAGGGGGAAAAATTTCAAAGAATCAAAGAAAATATAATCAAACCGAAGGCTCGTGTTTACACGGTTTCCTTAAATCGAATTCGCTACCTTACCGGGGTGCACGAGGTTTTGATTGGTGTTCGATTCCCAGGATATAATCGGTTGTCAGTTAGCGTTGCACTACGTTAATCGCCTATCGAACTACTTTGTCTTCCTCTCGAAGAACTTTGGCAAGGAAGGAAGAAGAGAGAAAAAATGTAGGCTGCGAAAAATGGAGGAAGCTGAATTTTTTTTTTTTCACTTGTTTGTTGCCTGTAGTGTTTAGCCGAGAAGAGAGGTTGGCAATTTATAGACTCTTTGGCAACTGACAATCAGTGAATTAATTTCAATGTTTGAAACTGACATTTAACCCAATTGAATTCACAAATGAAACTGATTTTTAATGTTGGAATTCAATTTTCATTCAACTGAAAATTGATGGTATATGAACTGACGAATTTAAATTGTGAAACTGTTGATGAAGTTTGAAACTGATCTTTAATTCTCTCAACGGATGAAATTTTCATTCACAAACTGTCAAAATTGAAACTGGTGAGCTGAGACCTTTTTTCCAACAATTTGAAGGGTAAAGAAAGCCTAAAAGATGTCCCCAACTATTGAGATTCGAGCGTTATATCCAGCTGGAAATGAGAGTTAAGAGCGCTATATCCGAATGAAGTTAAGAGTTACGACATGTAACGTGAACACCAAATGATGCATATGTGATGATATTAATGACGTCTCTCGAGTGCAAGAGCATTAATGTGGCCGCAGTTGAAAGACATTGAAATATATACCTAAAGCAATTTTTTAACCTTCCAATACAAATATTTTACATGTATCGTTCTCGTTGCTATTCAATTGTGTATAATTGATTATAGTAATTTGTGTCTAATAATTACTATTTAAGTTTATTGTTAAATTTATTGAAAGATCATTCTAATATACTATATCAAACGAAATGAGATCCCTCTTAGACTAGTTTGGTAGGAGAAAATATATAGTACGTGGGAAAAAGGAGGGAATTTTAATTTTCATTAAATTTGAGGTTATAATCGTCACGTCAAAAACTTACAAGGAGACAAAAGCAAAGTAAGGACTAATTGATTAAATTCGTTAACGAATTTCAGTTCCTACGCACAGTTTAAGGGTAAAAGGAAAGGAATAGTGAAATTACTCTGAACAAAAATTTAATCGAAAAAAGGTAATTATGAATTTTCAATTAAATTTGATCAGATAAGATTTTCTTAATTTGATAAAAAGTAATTATGAAATTAATATCTTTATTCTGCAAATTAATTCAAGCTCTTAGACACCAATGACAGATCTAGCATGTGACAAACCTAGTTTAATTTTTTTTTTAAATTATATTTTCTTTGGGATTCGTGCCTAATTTTTTTTTTATCTTTTATTCGAATAAACTATGATCCAATTGTTTTTCTTACTTGTTAGTTCTCAGTCACGTGATAGCACGTTCTTACAGAATCACGTGCGTTAATGCAAACTTGTTTCCTTGCTTGTGAAAATAAAAAACGTGTAGAAGTAAATATTATGCCTCTGTTCGACGGCGTAACTTAAAAAGTAATATTGAAAATTGTAATAATTATAAATTTTTATTATAATCAAGGAGCCGAACACATACTCAATAATAAAAACAAAGGGTGAATGTGACAAACCCCCTTTACCTTTTGTTGGAATAATGTTGCTTAAACATAAATTGATAAGAGCATTGGATCCATATTAATGAAAGATAAAGAAAAAATTGTATTGCCCTTTCAAATGAATCATAACCCAATGAAAAATAACACATCGCAATGTCACTTTAAAATATTCAAAATGAATATCTCTCTAGAATTATTCTTCAAAAATTATTCATTTTGACCATCTTAAATGGAGTTAACTATTCCACTAACTGATTCAAACAGCAGAGATCTTTTGCATCGAAAATGTTGCATATATTTCGTCAAAATAAAAGGATAAATGGGTATTCCATAATGGGGGTAAAGTTTGGGGAAGTTTTATCACATTCAACCATTAATAAATAACGAAATAAATAAATAAAAACAATAAAATGTTAGTGATGATCTTTTCACCTAATTTTAGATTTGCCTATTTGATAGCCTTCGAAGTTTGAGAAGACTTCAGTAAAATACACCAGTCTTTGTTTAGCCATGTTTGATTCTCATTATTTGAATAAAAAAAAAAAAAAAATTGAATAGTGATCTATAGAATGTTACGTGATTAAAAATGAAAGAAAATTTTGAATTTATATGTAGAATATTGTATTGTTAAAATGTATGATTAAATTGAGTATCGTAGAAAAGTCAAATATTGTGAACTTGAATTTTAGTGGATGGTTGAGATTGAGTATTATAGAAAAAAGAAAATTTTAAATAGAATCAAACAAGGGTTTAATAAACAGTATTAGGTATAACTAGAAAATATTAACTTATTTCTCTTGAATATTATGTAATTTACATCTACAATCTATAATCACTATCACTATCACTATCGCTAATCGCTAATATATAAAAGCATGAATGTATAGGAATCTTTTAGTTGTCAATTATGTCCTTACTTCCACTTTTTCTATGTCAATAATACCCTTAATTAAAAAAATAATTATATTTTCATATAAATAAATGTTGAATGACTTTTCAAATGATTGATTTAATTAAATGATAAATTCAATTTCCAATATATGGTTCTTATATTCAATGCGTATAATTTATAAAATATGTTTATTGATAACCCTTTTCAATCTCACCACATTGTAATTCAATACATATGTTTATATGGATCTAAAATTGAATCATTACAAATTTACAACGTAAATCAAACATAGACGTAATTTTTTATACAATACAAGATTCTGATAATATTATAGGAGAATTAAGATAATCTCATCTCACAATAGAAATAGTATGAAGATGGTTAAAATAACCAACATGAATAATTGGTAAACTACTATTTACGTTAAAATAAATACATTTAAAAACCAATAACTTTTTGAATAATCAAAATAAAAAATATAAAGTTATTTATTTGGGTGTTAACATGAGAATCACTTTGAAGAAAATATATTTTTTTAATCAAGCACAATAAAAAGTAAGTTATAAAAACATATTTATAGATAAATAAGTATTCAATCTTCACTTATATGATGAACGTAATTAAGCCCTTGCTTGGTGTTGCTTTTAATTCAGATTAATCTAAGTCAAAGTTAACAATTAATTTCAATCAAATATTTTATGAAACCTACAAATTTTTAACCACACAAAGTCATCAACTTATATCAAAATCTAATAAAAATCTGATTTAAATCATTATCGAATGAAAAAGAAATCTCGCTTGTTCAAATTTGACAAAAAAAAATGAAAATATTTCTATGGTTCAAACACATTTTCAACGTCTTCTCGAATTTTTGTTTTGCTACACAAATGCAATAATGTACACTTAATAATTGAGAAAATTGAAAATGCTTATTAAGAAATTTACTCATAAGTTAATAAATAAGTAATTGAGCAATTTTCATATGAATAATTATTTTCACCATTAAAGTTAAAATTAGTTATAATAATTAATTTGGCACGATCATAAGAATTAAAAAAAGATTCTACTTAACATGATTTAGTTTTGATACTCCTTAATATACTTTAATACTATATATCGTAAATAATAATGTATTATTTATTATACTTTATATTCAATCACTAATATATAAAAGCATGGATGTGTGTGGGAATTCTTTAATTGCCAATTATGTCTTTACTTCTATTTTTCTTATATCTATAACACCCTTAATTTAAAAAAATTATATTTTCACATAAATAAATGTTGAATGACTTTTCAAATGATTGATTTAATTAAACAATAAATGCAATTTCCAATATAAAATCCTTATATTCAATGCATATAACTTATAAAATATGTTTATTGATAACCCTTTTCAATCTTATATCACATTGTAATTCAATACATACGTTTATAGGATTCTAAAACTGAATCATTACAAGTTTACAACGTAAATCAAACATAGACGTAATTTTGTTTATACAATACAACATTCTGATAATATTATAGGAGAATTAAGATAATCTTATAATAGAAATAATATGGAGATGGTTAAAGTAATCAAAATGATGAATAATTGGTAAACTATTATTTATGTTAAAATAAATACATTTTAAACTCAATAACTTTTTGAATAATTAAAATAAAAAATATAGAGTTATTTATTTGGGCGCTAACATGAGAGTCACTTTGAAGAAAATAATTTTTTTTTTAATCAAGTACAATAAAATGTAAGTTATTAAAATATATTTATAGATAAATAAGTATTCAATCTTCACTTATATGATGAACGTAGCTAAGCCCCTGTTTGTTGTTGATTTTAATTCAGATTTTAATCTAAGTCAAAGTTAACAATTAATTTCAATTAACCAAATATTTTATAAAACCAACAAATTTTTAACCACACAAATTCATCAACTTCGATCAAAATCTAATAAAAATCTGATTTAAATCATTATCAAATGAAAAAGAAATCTCGCTTGTTCAAATCTAAAAAAAAAAAAATGAGAATATTTCTATGGTTCAAACACATTTTCAACATCTTCTCGAATTTTTGTTTTGCTGCACAAATGTCATGATGTACACTTAATAATTGAGAAAACTGAAAATACCTATTAAGAAATTTACTCATAAGTTAATAAATAAATAATTAATCGATTAATTTTCATATGAATAATTATTTTCACTATTAAAGTTAAAATTAGTTATAATAATTAATTTGACACAATCATAAGAATTTAAAAAGATTCTACATAACACGATTTAGTATTAATACTCCTTAATATACTTATACTATATATCTAAAATAATAATGTATCATTTATTATAATTTATATTCAATGAGTTATAATTATATTTGTATAATACAATGGTTTTAATAATTTTTATTTTATATTTCATTACATAGGAGATGCAAAAAATAAGTTCTTTTATCATGTACGTAAGACGTGCAAAGCACTTGGTGAAATAGTATCTTAAAAGTGTGGATGGGTGAGAATACTTTAATTTTCCATTTTATCCTCATTTTTTCTTTTTCTCAATAATAATTTTAATTCATTTATTAAAACTTATTTTATATTTATTTTAGTTCTTATTTCAAAAACATTAGTTTATATAAAAAGAAAAATAATTTTTTTAATTATTTTCTAGTTAAAAATATAAACAAATAATTTCAAAACTCTTTGGAAAAGAAAAAAAAAATCAAAACTGGAATTTTATTTTAAATTTTTATTGTCACTATTTGATGACAAGTAAAATTAGATTTTAAATAGATTTTGTTAAAAATTAATAAAATGTGGTTGAAATGTTGTGAGTCTGATGATTTTGGTTAAAATTAATTGTTAACTTTGACTTGAATTAAAATCTTATTTTAATTTCTCCCAAACAAGAGAATAATATTAAACTTTTTCATTATAAAAACATGCTCACAAAATAATTCAATTTATCTTTTCACATTTTTTGCGATTTATCATAAATACTTTATAAAGAAATTATTGATTTGCCTAATATTTTATGATGTCTGATTACTTTGTAATATATCACACGCTATTTATTTATTAAGTTGATATTTTAAAATAATTTTCTAATATATATTTCAAAGAACTGGACAAAATTTTTTAATAAAATATTAATATATTAAGAATTAGAGTCAATTTATCATTTACAATTTTCATCTTACAATATTAATTACGTCAATTATTTTCAAAAATAGTATTAATACTTAGAAAACGTTACTTTAACATTCATCATATACATAAAATGTGTAAAGTACGTGCTTACTACTAGTACTACATAAAACGCTATAAGAAATTGGGTTTTACACTGTGGTTTAGAAAAAAATAATACAAATAGAATACAATAAAATAAGGGTCAAGAAACATGTTTCATATTCCACATTATTGAGCTACTCCAATCGTTGTGCATATTTACGTGTAAACATGTTTCATATTCCACGTCATTGAGCAACTCCAATCGTGCAGGTGTAAATCCCATCTCGGTGGATCTAAACTCAAATTGTGCTCCAATGAATAGATGTAAAATGAAACTTATAAATTTCATTACTTCAGTTATTTTTTTCTATACAATACTATTGCTCTTAATTTTCTTAAGTTAATTTGTTTCGATTTTTGTATTTTTATTTATATTATGAACAAATCGATCTAAATATTTTGAAATTTGGTTAAGAAATGAATAATCCAATTTAATTTTACATTTTACATTTACTCTTCTAATAGTTCATTGACACTAAATTCACATCTCAGAAACTTATTGCAAGAAATTTTCTTCTTCATATCAATTCATAAACTTATTTTTCGTCATTCTTCCTTCCTTCTTCATATCAATTTATAATAACCTGTAATAACTATTCTATCTTTTACATTTACTCTTCCCAACCATAATACCTTCTCATCCCTCGTCCATCCTTCTTCCTTCTTAAATGTGTATTTTACTCACTGTTTGGCAGCTGTTTAATTGGATTAAATTGGTTTATTTGAGTTTTCTAGGTAAAATGTGTGGTTAAAAATTTGAGAGGAAAAATATGCGTGGTTAAAAAGTAGCTGGAGAAATTGTGTTGTTTAAATTGGGATTTAAACCCCGGTATTGAGTAGGTGCTACTTACTTTGGGCCTAAATTGGTTTAGCCCACATACATGGCCTAGAATTAGACCATTATATTAAATTGGTGATAATAATCTTGGTGGTTCCACAACAACACAATTGACGGTTTCTCTTCTTTAGCTCCCTTTGGGGGGCATTTTTGATTAAGGATTCGGACAAGATTGCTTAGTGATGTCCATTTGTAATTCCCTTTTGTGATCTCTTTTCTTGATGATTAGAGTATCTTTTCTTTGTGGTTTCTCCAATTTCTTCGTGTTTGGAGTGATTTTACGATATGTGTAAAACATAGTTTAGATGGAGAGTAATCTTTGTGAAATCCGTGTGTTGTATGGTAGTGGATAGAATTAGTGATTCTTGGAGATCATTTTGGTGTTCTTGGTGTTGATCTTGAAAATGTAATGAACTTCTTGATGTGCTTAGTGGATTTGAGCGTAAATCCAAGTTTGATGGATTGCTCAACGGGGGATGTAGATGATTCTTGAATTATCGAACATCCGGGGCATTTGGCCGAAAAATCTTGGCGTTCATGTATTTTTACATTTAATTATTTTTGTTCTTGATCACGTATCGATCCTAACAGTGGTATCAGAGCCTTGTGATTTGAATCTAGAATCTTGTGTGGTGATTGAATTTTTGGGATTGGTAGTAATCTCAAAAGCTTGAAAGAAATTGGTAAAATTGAAAAAGTGGATCAAGAACTTGCCACTATGGGAAAGTAGAAGGACTGCTGGCCGAAAACAAAAATTGGCAAGAGAGAAGACTAGCCGGATAAAGAAAAGGACTCGCCAGAGAAAAGTTGAAGAAGTGGCAGGAGATTCCAAAGGGGAAAAAATTACTTACCGCCGGATTGCAAGACAAAAAAAAAAAATTCAAGAAAGGTAATTGCTACAGCCATATTGCAAGAAACTGGACACGACGGGAACCGAGAAAATTGAGGAAAGTTCAACTGCTAACATTTTGGGGAAAGTGGAAAGATTAGTTTACTAGCCGGGTAAACAAAATTGCAAGAAAGGAGACACTTCCGTGAAGTGGAGAAAATGGCAAGATGTTGGCTGGTAGTGAAACTAATTGAAAATGATGGAAGTGATTATCAACATATGGGCAGTAGAAGACTCGACTTCAGGGACAGCTCAATCAGGCAACTCCAGAGGCGTCAATTGGGCAAGAACCAACCAAAGGATGTAGCTCCGGCCCATTTGAAGTGGCGGTGCTAGGCAGTAGAAAATATGACCGGAGAAGAGGACCGATCGTGGAAGCAAAGATGGCAGAGTATCCAGGCGGTGGAAAATTCAAGTGGTAAACCAAGGTACCGACCGGAGGCAGTGATTTTTTGGGTTGAAATCCAGTAGTGGTGTTCACGGCATCGAGAAGGTTGAAACCGGAAGGAAATTGCAAGAAGGAAGTCATAACTGTGGCAATCAGCGGCAGTCCCAGGCGGAGTCGGAGAGAGGCTACTATCTACAAATTAAGTCCATCGGTACGTTCGTGAGGACAAGATGGAGTCTCTGCAGGTGGAGAGTTGCAGATTTCGGAGCGAAAGCTGCGACTTGGCCGGAAAAGGTAATCTTGACCGGAAGTTCAAATCAAAATTTCGACCAAACGAAAATTCAGATCAAGAAACGGTCACCACCGTTGAACTCACGAGCCTGAGGAGAAGCTTCAGTAAATTTCTTGGATTTTCCGTGGCAAAGCCGCGGCGGTGGTTCGGTGGCGGTGGTCCGGCGAGCACATTTTGGGCAGTTTCATCATCTTGACCTGCTGAGTCCATTTCCGCAATCTGTTTTGCAAGATTCCAAGCACATATATACGAACATGAATTGTTCGCTCGGTGATATTCCTAAACCCTAACGTTTTCTTGCCTTATGGAATAGCTACCTTGCCGGTAGCAACCTGTTTTGGTTAATTTTTATTTTTGAAAATAATCACCTTGCCAGTACAACCTATTTTTGCGAGCTATGTTTGATATTGATATGTCTTAATTGTTTTGGATTTTTGATTGCTCATTTTTATTGGTAAAAATTGGATGATTCCTATGTTTTGTGATTGATCACTTTATTGAAACTCTTGCTTAATGAACTTCAAATTAGACCTACCTAGTAAATAGTGACTTAGAATTAAGGAATAACATTTTCTTTTGTGATTTTGATTGTTTCTTAATTTAGGTTTTATTTGATTGTGCATTTGTGCCATAATCTGTTATAATTGAAATACATGGTTGCTTCGCTACTTGGTGTATTTGTTTTGTTAAGCTTTGTTTCAAATATGACTACACATTGCACGAATTTGGGGGTTTTCGATGTGAATTATGATTTTTGGTTTTACAACACAAAATGAGGCTGACTGGTTAAATTGGACATATGATCATGATAATAATTGAAGGTGATCTTTTAACTTTTAAGGGGTTATGAGAATTTGTGTATTTGTTACCACTGCTTATGTGATTAGAGATGTTGATTCCTCTATTTCTTTTACTAACACAAATGACATGCTTTGTGGTGATGAAATGATTGTTATTGGAGACTTTGTGTCGTATGTACCTTTATGTGATAAATGCGATTATATGTAGACTGTGTGTCTTATATGCATTTATGTAGTCATTGTGTGTTTGGTAAGTTTCATAGAAGACATGCTTGAAAAGACTATATGTCTAATGTGGTTTTATGTGATTGTTGTTTGCTTTGTAAGCAACAACTTATTTCTTTTACTTCAGGTATTTGTGATACTACTCATGATATATTGCATGATAAATGTGTTGATCATTTTATGCTTTAGACTTTTTGGTCGTGGTTTAGAAGCCAAAATGGCGGTTAGATCATGGAGTAGTGTGATCACAGTTAATGGGGCTGATGTGTCATGTTTTGGACATGATTTTTGGTGCAATTGAGAGAAAAACAGCAAGGTATGCTAGTTATCAGTTGCATGTGGAGTTAGATATAGTGAGAGTACTATACCCAGGCCTAGGATACCTTGAGTAAGGTGGAGACTCCATATTCAGCGTCCTGATGTTAAAAGATAGTTGTGAGAGAGTAGTAGGGATACACCCATTACATCATATTCTTGTGTTGACTGGTATTTGACTAGTATGGTAATTGATGAGACTGTGGATGAACAATCAATAGAGTGGATAAGCAATGATAGGAGACATAATTTGTCTTGTTATGAATTAAAAGAGGATACCACTCGGAATGAACTTTTAAGATTATTGGATACATAGGTACACACATAGAAGGAGGTGAAGGTTATATGAAAACTTTTGTTGGTGGTTTTGTTGGTCGCGACAACTTAAACAACCTAATGTGAAATTACATTTTTTATAAAAGTTTTTATATTTCAACCTCTTGATTTTTTGAAGATAAAAGAAAATCCGTAAATGTGTGTCTTTTGTCTTAAAAGGTTCTTATATGGCTTAAAAGTTGCCTTGATTGTGGTATAAATGACCTGATTCGTTTGTTCTTCTTATTGGCTTTTGATGCAATAAGTTTGATCATTACTTGTATATCATTATGTTGAAACAGAAGTAACTTGGTGTTCTTGTTATTGTATATTGATGATATTGTTTTTGATTGGTTCATTGTTGATACTTATAAATGAGAGTTTTGAAATATGTACATTAATCTGAGGAAATATGATATGAATCTTGTGTTTAAGTGTTATACACAATGTGATATTGTGAGGATTTATAGATGTATGTTATGCATGAGATATTGGTAATTGGATGTTATCCTCCTATGTGTTTTCACCTCGTGTGATAGTTATGTGAGTTCGAAATCACATATTTTTTGCACATAGTTCTTTTATTCATGATCGAGTCTGAGTATATTGGCACCGTATGAGTCATTAAATGATTTTTGATATTTAATGTCTTCTAAATAAACATTGTGGTTTTATTGGTTATATGATTATACTCTTTGACGGTTAGCATGTTATACATTTTATGAAAAATCTAGTTTTTCACGGTTGCACTATACATAGAGACAATTTGATGCATTTTGTTTGAGGGTGTGAAGGAAATTTTGAATAAATGTACATTTTATTTGAGATGTGTCACAGGGAGAATAAAACCTATATAAATGTTTTTATCAACTATTTCCTAGTATATGGTACTAAAATCGTTACTTATTTTTCAGGTGTGTGAGAGCAAGATGATATTAAATTGGTTGCTCAAATTCACTATTAGTGCACTCAAGTTTGTAGCAAGGTGGAGATTGTTGAGTAGGTGCTACTCACTTTGGGCCTAAATTGGTTTAGCCCACATACATGGCCTAAAATTAGACCATTATATTAAATTGGTGATAATAATCTTGGTGGTTCCACAACAACACAATTGACGGTTTCTCCTCTTTAGCTCCCTTTGGGAGGCATTTTTGATTAAGGATTCGGACAAAATTGCTTAGTGATGTCCATTTGTAATTCCCTTTTGTGATCTCTTTTCTTGATGATTAGAGTATCTTTTCTTTGTGGTTTCTCCAATTTCTTCGTGTTTGGAGTGGTTTTACGATATGTGTAAAACATAGTTTAGATGGAGAGTAATCTTTGTGAAATCCGTGTGTTGTATGGTAGTAGATAGAATTAGTGATTCTTGGAGATCATTTTGGTGTTCTTGGTGTTGATCTTGAAAATGTAATGAACTTCTTGATGTGCTTAGTGGATTTGAGCGTAAATCCAAGTTTGATGGATTGCTCAACGGGGGATGTAGATGATTCTTGAATTATCGAACCTCCGGGGCCTTTGGCCGAAAAATCTTGGCGTTCATGTATTTTTACATTTAATTATTTTTGTTCTTGATCACGTATCGATCCTAACACCCTGCCATGCCCAAACCATGTCAATTCATATCTCATAAATTATTGCCAAAATCTTATTCTTGCAGATACTTTTCGTCGACTTTTTTCCTTCTTCATATCAATCTGAATACAACAAGTAAAGTATTATTATTAGTAAAGATGTGGAGAGCGCATTTGGTCCACTTCAAGCTTGATTTGCAATTTTAAGGCGATCGACCGGTTCGATTATGGCATCAAGAGGATCTAGCTCACATTATGAATGCTTGCATCATATTGCACAACATGATCGTAGAGGATGAGCATGATGAATATGTATCTGGCTACGATGACGACCGAGATCATGCCATCCTTCACCTTCTTAAAACGAAGAGGAGGGTCACCGTCACATTGAGCCCATTGATTTGCATCGAGACTCATCACCACTTGAATCGTATTTAGTTCACCGTAGAAATACAAGAGACTCTATTTTGCATCATGGTTTTCGTGAAGATATCACATGTTACTCGTGGAAGACAAAAGGGAACCAACAATGACAAATGCAGTTTGTAATGTAAAGTTTCAATCAGTCCAATATATATTCCTGTTTGCAGTTGTATTGTTATTCTTTTGTTAAGTATCATTGTATTAATTTTATTCCTGTTTGCAGTTGAATTTCTATCCGTCAGTCCCTCTTCATTGATCCACATAACAAAATACAAATACCTTAAACACAACAGCAGGAATTTATAGAATTTGAGTTTCTTGCACACTTTCTAGTATATCACCGTCTTCTAAATTGACATCAATAGTGTTGGGTTTGACCAAAAATTTATAGAATAAAAAATCTTGTTTGACAAGAAATTAAAAGGAAAAATGATCAAATTAGATTAGGAGTATTTTCATTTTATAATAATAATAATAATAATAATAATAATAATAATAATAATAATAATAATAATAATACCAAGTAGAAAAGAAGTAAAATAGTATTGATATTATTATATAAGGAAAATAATTAAGAAATTCTAATAAATTAGGATATTATTATTATTATTATTATATATATGTACACGGTCCGTTTGTAGACAGTGAGTGGCCAATTGAAGAAGTATGCCGAAACAGTAAAGGAAGCAAATTTCTGTGAAGTGCAGTCTTGAGGGGTCAGTAAGAGAGGAGTGGTGTCTGCGTGAGAGAAGATTTGGGAAAAGTGAAAAAGGAAGAAAACACATTTGTTATTCATTCTTTGTGTAAGAAAAAATTGTGAGTGTGAGAAAAATATTGTAACTAGTGGTTTATTTTTTTTATCAATAAAATTTCTTCGATAATTGTCGACAGTCAGTTGAGGCACATTAAATTTCTTGTTTTCTCTTTTACTTAGTTATATGTATTTTTGCGTTCCAGTGTGTTGGTTGATTTAGGGTGAAAAACTGACTTTTTAACCAACAAATGGCAGGTAATACTCTATTATATGGATTAGTGTCCTACAAAACTTGGAACTTTATTGTTTCCTTAACAATCTGTCAACAGTGATCCAAACGAAAAACCCCACTTTTTGACTGGTACATCTTTTTTGCAAGCCTTACTTGAGAACCTGATAAATTTTGAAATACATTTAACTAGATTTAAAAAGAATACAAAAGCAGAAATTTTGTATAGAGTGGAACCTTGGCTTGCTCACTAGTTCCACTCTTACTAGCCTTGGATGCTTCATGAAATGAAAAAATTCTCAAACCTTTTGCATCTTGGTCTAATGTGATTCCATCGGCATTTCACGCTATTTGCATTTCATTCGCTCTTGAACTCTTCATAGAAAACTACACAAACCCTTTCCCAAAAGGAAATTTGATGTTGCGAGTTGCCGATAATAGGATTTTCATTAATCGCTATGTAAGCTTCGCAAAAAGCTATATCTTCATCAATGTCGAAATTTGGTAATTTCAATTTCTTCGATCCTTCACCCGTTGTCATTTTGAATAATCAAATGCTAAGAAAAAAATAATATATGAAACAAGATTAATGTTGTTTATTGTTGAACATCCTTCATCTTCTTATAGTAAAATTCATGTTGTTTGCAGTGTACAGAAAAAGAGCCGTTATTCAACGACTATTTGGTTCATGAAATACAAACGTTGAAATATGAAACATTAAAGACTCTAAGAATAACAAGATAAGAGGCTTGCTCTAATACCCTTGAAGGATACAAACATGGTGCCTTTCAAGACACAAAAACTGGATCCCAACAAATAATGGAGCCTACATCTTGTGTTTTGAAGGGCACCATAGCATTTTTGAACAAGATAAATCAAAAATCGACTAAGTGGACTTGATGTTGAAATTAAATTTAATATAGATGATTGTTCATCTAATATCCATAAATATCATGCTGTAATTATCAAGATCGAAACTAAAGTGGAAGTGTACCTGAATCCATTATTGTGTTTGATCGAACGGGGTTATGGCCTTCTAACCGATTCGTGGTTTTTTCCTTATTTTTCTTCTCTGTTGATGGGGATGCAGAGAATTATGAAAAGCCACGTTCAATTGGGGACCATGACCTGTATAAATAGCTGTAGGGAAGCTATCGTGTTTCAATGTTATTAAATTGACCCCTCATCAATTTAAAACATTGAATCCGTCTCTACACTTTAATCTCACGACACTTAATACCCATTAGTCCTGAATAATCTTTAGTTGGTCACTTTATTAACTAAATCCTTAAGATAGCACCACACATTTTATTTTATACATGTTTGGCCTCACATTATTGAATTTTATCCAACAATCTCCCACTGGGCCATACATGTATCCTTACAAATGTGTACAACCTTATGAGCTCAAAAATTTGCTATCATTATTAAGGGTATTTCCAAATAATTTCGTCCATCAATCATATCAATATAGGATCAAAGCGACTTTCGTTACATTAATCATAACTAAATCCATCAATGGTCACGTATACCAATACAACCAAATGACATAGATCAATCATGAGAGTGTAGTATGAAAATTACATGTTATGTGATCCAAACATGCCTATTTTCAATTGGTCCGACTTTATTCCTTAGGTGAGATCAATACCAAACATAATGTAACAGAGTAGAATGAACTGAATACTTTATTT